>CM041040.1:8701884-9901884 GCA_023078785.2 Hyles euphorbiae
TCTCAATCGTACTTACGATTGTAGAGTAAGCCCGTGCCCTGCAGTGGGACATATATGGGCTGATACAGTCCACAGATTGATCTGTAAGAATGATATTGACAGGCGTTTTGAATTCCATTGAGATTGGATACTTCCATTGAGGATTATCACAATAGGGAATAAAAGAATTAGCGTGTTTGTAATAGGCTAGTTTCATACATTTTTATTTTTGTTTATAACGGAAGGTTACGTTACGCATAATCATAATCAGAAAGAATTTTTAAAATCCATTAAGTAATAAGCAAGTTACAAATATATGAAAGTTGGTGGTAGGAGTGATAGAAAAGGATGCAACATGCACGGCGTGACGTCATCTTCCATAAGGTGGACGTGTGCGAAAGAGACAATGAGTGTCCCCACCGTACTATTAAATGTATTAATATCTCAGTCATTTTACATTCAATTTTGATGCTGTAATCAAATTCGTTTGTTTTTATAAACGATGCTTTTAAGGAATGATTACTTACTGCTCTAATAAAATCTTGGAAACAACCCTATTATTATATTTCTTTAAGGCTCTTATCGTGTGTGTGTCTTTCTTTCGGATTTTATTCCCAGCAAACATAGAAATGCATCTAAAGATGCTACTAACTTTCTGTAGTAATCGAAGTCTGCCAGGATACTGTCGTACATTTCTCGCCGTAATGTTATACTAAGGCCCGGCGCCCATTATCGGCATCGGTACGACTGAGGATTTTAGGTGGCAAATAGCAATATACTATAACATAATGGCAATAAAGTAGAAATTTCCGTGATATGTGGTCGTAATAACAAAAAAATACCGCTTCGGTATGCTTGAGGCTGGTGTATCGGCAGCCTTGAGAATGCTTCGGGATGCTTCGGCATCCTTCGGCAACCTTCGGTACGCCGCGCCGCCGGCGCCGAGGCAACACTCGGGGGATAGTTTGCCCTGCGGGGCGAGGGGAGGCATCCGCCATTTGCATCATTTGACTCACACAACACCAAAGAGTAAAGTAAGTATAATGGAGAAGAGTAGCAACTCTATAGTAAAATTTGCATGTATGGAAAGTACTGCCCCCTTGAGATCGGTGGTACGTCATAAGTCATAACGCAATTCATTGAATAAATTGTTGAATTCACCGGATATATATCGTTGCTTCCACATGGTTGTTCCATGGTTGTTCACCCAAAATCTTCTTGATTGATTAGATTTCTCTTCTTCAGCAAGAGTTGCTATGAACACTAGATCCCAGTCCACCATATTAAATACAATTCAGACAACTAGCTTGTAACAACTCTGAGACTGTTATGATGAGAAATACGATATTGAGACGCTTCGGCAAGCTACAGGACGGTGCGGCATCCTTAAGGACGCCTCGTCATCCCTAAGAACTTTGCAGCATGCCAAAGCATAATTGCCGATAGTGTGCGCTTGCATGTAGGATGCCGAAGGATCCTTTTCCTTGCCGATGCCGATAATGGGCGCCGGGCTTAACTCTTATTTACTCTGCTTGAAGGATGAATTATTTGCGTTTGCATTAATTTACTTTTTCTTATTATGTCGAGTTGAATTTATTATGGCGCTTAGAACATATAGACTCAATCAATACTTCGACGATGCTATTAATTTAATCAAATTAAAGGTCTGGGAAAGGGTTTATTAAATGATCTGTATAATTTATACAATAACCATTTTTTTCATCTAGCTTACGAATTACATTTTTATATTAATTAATAGCATTTGTACAAAAAACAGTTTCAATCAGTGTAGTCATATATACCTACCTACTTAATATCTGAACAAGCTGGAAAACATAATATTCCTATACCGATTGAAATTTATAGTAAGTACGTATAAATTTATAAATATGTTATTTATTGAATTCTTATCTTTTAGATACATAGGTTTATACATTTAAACAAAAAAATATTATTGAGTGTGATTCAAAATAATATTAATATTTATTAATCAAATATTTAATAGGAATAGAAACAATAATATGGTCTAAAAAGTTTGTTGAAGTGTCCCCCTACTAATGCGCAATACACACCAAAACCACCGATCTGCTGACACAACCCGGGCGGCGTGAGTGGCGCGCGGTTCGACGGCCAAAAAGAATCAACACGTCAACATGTTCCCTGGTGTTTTGCCTGCACAAATGTTAGCGGCAAGCATGTCGATGAGGGGATGCAAGCGCTCGGCAACACTCAACAACGAGTAAAGGGATTACTCGAGCCGCCGCCAACGACAAAATGTTGACATGGGTTTGATGTGTATCGCGCTTAAAACCACATATAAAGTACACACAGACATGTGCAATTCATTATTGTATTCGCTTATTAGAACACGAATTGTAGGTATTATCTAATTTATTTCAAATACATATTTTTTCATTTAATAATAGGGATGTTGCATGGTACTTTTATTTCTATACAATTAAAGCCTGTTACTTTTTAAATATTTGGTTTAAAAAGTAGCAGAAGGTTTGTTCGTAATAATTGTTTTTTTTTTTACTCACATAGGACTACTACCAATATTACGAACAAGAAAATATTTACGTATAAAGCCGCAAATGAATGACTGCGCTCCCTCTTAATAGATTTATTCTAAATATGTTACATCATCGATAAATGTTTGCTTAGAATCCGGCTGTGAAACGAGAGGCCGCGAGTTCGATCCCCGTACTGAGTTTGGGTGTTTGTGAGACCGAATAGTCCCTCTTAGTTTCTGATACCCACGACACAATACTTTGCTCTTAATGTGGCCTCTTAATATGTATGTATGTGTTAAAAAATATACTTTATGGCCTCTTATCACACCGGCGTTTTACGAGCGTTGGTGTTTCTCCAAGGTTAGCGCAACGTCGACGCTGCGCTGGCGCGGCGCGGCGTTGAAATCGCAGTTTTCTAAAGGCATATGTTCAAGCTGTGTCTTTATTATAGGATATTGTGTCAATACGAGAATATATTGTAGTATGTAAATGTTTTATTTTTCTTTTAGGTAATTTTCGTTGAAGGAGAAAAACATGTTACCCGTCGAATTTCACGTAGACCATAGCGATGTCAACGTCGCGTCAACGCTGTGTCGACGCTACGCAAACGTTGTAGTACGAGAGATGACAACCAAAATCTGTGTCTCAGAGCAATACGGCCACAACCGCATCAAATTGATAGATTTGATTATTTCGAACTCGATAATACTAATTTCAGAAATTTTTCGCGTAGCGTTTGACCAAACTGAATTTTCAAAAATATCAACAAATTTTGCCGGACTGTATCATAGCAATCTGTCCAATTTTCTGGCTGTAGTTATATAATAGCTTTAAGATACCGAAAACATATTTTTCAGAAGTTAGCGTATAATAGTGTAGCGCGAACCCAAAAAATCATTTAGAAAAATAATTAAAAATGAGACAAAAAAAATGATGACAGCAATCCGTCTGAAAATGTTCATTACGGGTAAATTAGGATTAGTGCGTGGTGGCCTGTTGGTAAACGGACTAGACGCGGCTGCCCACATGTAAACGGTGGTCGCGGGTTCGAATCCCAGGGCACACCTCTGACTTTTCGGGAGTCATGTGTATATTGATAGTCAATCACCACGCTCTAAAACGGTGAAGGAAAACATCTTGACGCGAACAACGTATCTATGCTATAAAAACGTCTATTATAATTGATAATTTTGAATTCTTATAAACCTACTCTTCCATCCGTAAAAACTTCGTCACAGGCAGATGAGCAAACCGTGCCTGGGAATAGAAAAAAAAACGTCCGCGAGCCCTCGGACAACCAGCGACACATCCACGTCCGCCTGAGCAACTTATAGTTTGTTGTTACCTTAAGTGAGCGTCATTTCAACGGTTAGGACAGCTGGTGAGTGACTATGTATAGTAAGAGAGTGGCAGGAGCATAACACGCAAAAAACCATTCCCACCGCAGTAGGAGCGTAAGAAGCGCTCAGGCGTCGCCCAAGCGACTCCAAAACGTTCTTTTCTCTTTTGGGAGTACATGCGACATCTTAAATGTCTGAAAACATTTTTTTTGCAATCCTGCCAAATTTAGGAACGGTTGAAAAAAAATTCATTCGGATTGCTATAATACAGGTCGGCTAAATTTGTTGACATTTTCAAAAAAAAAAAATTTTTTCAGCTATGTACTACGCGCGAAATGTCTGAAAACCAACTTATTCGTCATAAAATTATAAAATCTATGTTTATTTCCAATATCAGACGTATTGCTATGATACCGACTGCCATTTTTTTGGACACATCAGAAATTGCCTCACATGCAATTCCTACACTTTTGACCGTTACTACCTACCTAGTCGGGTTCAGAATCACATAATCTAACGATTTTATACAGTTTCGGCCGTATTGCTATGATACATGGTTTTAGTCGTCATCTCTGGTACTATTGGTAAAGCGCCAACGGTCGTAAAACGCTGGTAGAATAAAGGCTTAAATTTTTGCCCATAATATGCAGGTCTACTCAAAGATTTCTTCTTTAGACAGAAATTATATTCAAAACAATTAGTAAAGAGCAATCAAGTTTGTTAAAAAAAAAAAACTAACATGTATATGTGGCACCTTAGATAAGTGTGGCACATGCCAATTCCCAATACAAAATAAATAAAATAATACGTTTTTTTATAGTGTAATTCAAATGCAGAGTTAAAAGCACCATTTAATAATATTGAAATTAATTAAGTTCACTTTTTTAAGTAATTATATAAATATTTTATAAATTATTGTAATTATATTCAATAAATATATTAATATAACACAAGCAAAGGTTATACAATTTCTTAATTTTCATATTACTCCGAATTAAAAATCTGTGTCCAAACAACAATTTATTATGTTAAATATAATTTATTAACAAATGATGGACAACTATAACAGTCATTAGAAAGTTTTTAAATGTTGATAATAATGATTATACCTATTTGTAAAAACAGACCTATTAAAAATAAATAAAGAAAAAGCCCCACACAAGATCTTAGCTATTGATAGACTGATGAAGAACAGTCATGAATACAACAACAATATATTTATGCTTGGTTTAACCAAATGTCATATAATATATTGTCTTCCGTATCATTCTCATTTATTACTCTTAAAGTTTTTAGGGTTTGGAGATAAAATGTTAATTCTGATGTAACAACTCCATGTTGTGGACTACCATTAGCTACAATGTTCATTTTAGTTAGCTGTTCTCTCAATTTGTCTTTGAAATTATCATGTACTTTTTTGTAAATAGCTCTTATTTGTTCCAATGGTAATATATCAATTAGTGCTTCATGTAATTTAACCAAGTGCTTAGAAATATTACGGAATGTTTGAGAAGGTACAGGAGGTTTTGCATCCCACCCAGTCAATTGAGAACATATCATGTTGCTCACTATAATACAAATCTTATTTTCTATCTCTTGCTTATGACTAATTATATCACTTTCTATACTAACAAAACCATTAAGTGACAATTCTTTAGAATGTATTTTTTCTAATAATGCTGTTATTAATGGCAGAAACCATAATATTACTTGTAAAGATCTGGATACTAAAGCGAGATTTGAAGTTGAGATTGTCTTCAATCCAGCACTCTGTATTGCACCTGCACCTAATACTAACTGGCAGCACCGGGAATTGAATAGCCGAATTAATTCTAATATACAATGAACTAAATATTGAACTATGACTGGGGACTGTTTTGTTGCATCACAATACTCAAGTAAGATTTTTATTAAAAGTTGTACTGTTGCAACAACTGCATAGTTTTCTTTGTTAATTATCAAAAACTTTCCATCTGGTTTATCAGCATCATATTGAAGCACATTTGGTATTTCACCTTCTTCACAGATTTTATTTATAACACTTTGTAGTTCATATGGAACATCAGCTATTTTCCATCTTTCAGTATTGAGAGCAGCTGTTAGTTGTGATCTTCGTTGTGTATGCAAATTCTGTATGTACTTCATAGCAAAACTTCTCAATGCCAGTTTCATTGCATTACTGTGGTGCCCAGTTATAGTTTCACATTGATCACAGAAATCTTCTATTAATTTGGATAATGTGGACAAATGAGACATGTCTAAAAGTACAGATTCTTTATCTGTTTTGACTACAATGAGGTTAGCACAACGCTCGTTACAATAGTCTGAGAGGGAAACAACCATTTTTTTTAATTTTTCTTCAATTATAACTAATTCCTCTGCAGTCCACATGTCTTCACTGTCACTGCCAGTTACATCTTCCATTTGACTGATTTCTATTATTAAAGTTGTTAATGATAATATCCTTTTGAATAAATTCATCAAATTTGGGGTGACTTTCTGGAGAAATGTAATGCCTTCATAATGTAACAGCATGGTATTATCAGCATTTGAGCCCCTTAAAACTATTTCAGTGCTACCATCTCGTTCTGATATTATTTCTATTACCGATTGTTTAATAGCAGTTTGAATTGTTGTCATTGCTTCAGTTTTAAATGTGTCCACAAAATCAAACTCCTTTAAACGAAGAATTCCAGACACAATAGATATAATTTTATCCTTCTCAGGTATCTCCGACTGATCTTGAAGTGGTCTATTTAAATCAGACACCACAAATCTAACAAATTCATTACTTAACATCTTATGAATTAATCTTTTCATTTCAGTTAGTTGAGGTGAAAGGTGACGAAATGCTTGGATGCCTGACAGGCGGGTTGACAATACTTTTTGTGTTGAGCTAATCAGATCCAATGCAGCAACATAATCAGATGTACTTAACAATAGCTGTATCATAGGCTGTGTTTGTTGCACTGTACTTATTAATTTTAACAATTCATACACATTACCAAGATTGTGATTGATTCTTGTCAGACTTATTAGTTTCAGTGGGCTCTGTGTTAAATTATCCTTTACATTTTTTATATTATTTCTAGTTCTTCTAACCATATTTACTGCTCGTGCCATTTGTTCCATAATAGTGTCATGAGATAACATCGCATGAAAAAATGCATCTGACTTCTGAGCCACTTGCTTTGATATTTTCATTTCAATAACATCTAGGTATGTGCTTAGGGTCTCCTGTAGAGCTCTTATGTCAGTGCTGGTGTTCTCTGAATTAGAAAGGCCCGGAAACACCTTACAAAACACATTTGGATCCTTAAGTGGCAATGCTTGCTCATAAAATATTTCTGGTATTTCGCAGTCATTTTCAACTGTTGTGGTTTTAGTAACAACAGGCACATTTTCTTGTAGGCGACAATGTCTGCGATATTTCTTACTATATTTTTTACAATATGTTTCAAAATGGGCTAAACTTATCTCTGGCAAATAAGGACTAGGATATATGTCTACCTTCTCTACGAAACTGTCTCCCCATGTCTTTGTGAAAAAATTGCTCTGCTTACCTCGATTAGGATCATTTAAAACGGCTGGGAGGTTTTGAGAAGATGAATAGAAGTTCCAGTCATCTGTCGGACTCTTGGCATAACTGTGATATTCCCTGATGTGGTATTTAAAACCAGCTTTACGAAGATCCCCAAATTGTAATGATGAACACATTCCATTTTGTCCATATTGACATAAAATTAAAGAGCCTTCTCGTATACTATGCTTTTCTAAAATATGTCTGTAACAATAATGGATGGTTAAATTAATTAGCATGGGACACCTCGAACACATATTTAGTTATTATTTCCTAACCTTTCGAATTCTGTGGCTGTAGAGAAGACGAGTCTCGGACAATGGACACAGTTTTGCCAAGCTGGCTTGTTACATGAACTGGAATTGTTCTCCATAACATTTTTGTCTCTCTCTAGTACAAAAACAGAATTAAATATCTTGTTAATTAGTTGTACACAATATTCAGACAAATTACGGCAAAAATGTTCTGACGGATTTGAGTTCTATTTTTGACACTTGACAGTGCTTGACAGCATTTGACAGCAGTTAGACAAGTCACAGGAGTGAACATGGCATTGGTAAAGCTGAAAACACATTGTAGGTTTTTGTCTTACGCATAGTGTACTGGTGCTTTTGGCAACAGAAGATCGTAGATTATCTTAAAGACAGACCCATAGACAGACCGCTACATATAAAGAGAATGTCTACCCAAAAAAAAAACAACGGAAATTAATTTTCGTATAGACGTTGCTGACACATCTATGTTGCTGACGGACACATCCATGGACGTATAATACGTACAAAATACGTAGGTGACAATTACACTGTTGTTTCACGCAGTGGCGTAACAATAGGGTGGCATAGTGCGCAAAATGCCACGGGCCCCCGACCTTAGGGGCCCCCGGCGGCCCGGTCCCTCAGGCCCGAGAGGCCGTAAGCAGAGAAAGAACCTAGCCAATTTATTACCAACAAAATTGATAATCAAAAACTATTTTATTAGTTTCCATTAAAGATACCAAGGCTTTTTTTGATACATAAAAAAAATAATAATGTTTCTGTAGATTTACGCGAATTTTACTAACTTCTTTTTAACATTTAGAGATTATAGTGCGGATTTGGTTTAAAAAAGAACGAAACTTCATTATAAGGCTGAGGGGGCCCCATCACCATTGCTGCGTTTGGATTTGGATTGTCTCGTTGTGGAGTTCTCTTTATGGCCTGTCGGCATACGAGCATACAGTCCACCTAACGGTCAGCGGTCACCGCCGCTCATAGACTTTTGCAGATTCAGGGATTCAGCAAAATGCAGTCGCTTCGTACCGTAAGGAGAGCACTTTCTTAGAGCCTAGTTTAAAGAAGGACAGGATATAGGGCTCAGGGAATATCGAAGCAGGGAGTTCACTCCAGAGCTTGCACGTGCGTGGTAGAAAAGAACACTGGAAACTTAGTTTCCTGGGAACGGATAGTTTCCAGGTAGTAAGATTGAATTCTACTGCGGTGACGGGAAGTGTGATGGGAGAATAGCGATAATTGCACCATCTTCCTCAGAACATTTTCCGTGGAATAATTGATAGATTACACAGAGAGACCCAAAGTCTCACTGCAATCCTAACGGCTCCACATTTTCCGTGAGATCGGGATTATCTATGATTCGAAGAGTTTGGCGCTATAGTGAGTCAAGTGGGTCGAGCTGGTATTTTGGGGGCTTCTATCCAGAGGTGAGAGCAGGACTCCACGTCGTGCCGGATCGTCGCATTTATAGAGTAATAACCGATGAACCGACGAAAAGTACCGCTTGGCTCTGTTGAGAATCCTTAACTTTTTGCTGGCCAATTTGCCCTTGCCTTCCAAATGACACCTAAACTGCAACTTTATCAATCATTCGGGTCAATGAATACTCTCGGATGCTTAGAGAAAGTGTCTCCATGACAAAAGGGGTCGTCTTGGTTGTAAACGAGCAAACTTATATCTTCGTGGGGTTAGATTATGATATGTTCAATTTACCCCATTGAGAGGCCTGCCCCAGTCTCGACATGTCTCGACTTCCCACAAAACTTGAGACCATCTTTCGTTAACGGATTCCCAATAGAGATTCTGTAGTCAGATGTATCTTGCTTCACTTGCACTAGCATCTGCATAGCAATGCCAGCTGGTGATAGACAACATGTCATTGATATGTAGGATAAACAGGATTGGTGAAAGCACTTAGCCTTATGGAAACCAGAATTAATGGTCTTGGTCTCGATGTAAAAGCTGTTCAAAACGACTTTTATGCTGCGATCATCCAGAAAGCTGGCGATGTGCTTTCAGAGTGCCTCAGGCATTACCAGGCAGGTAGCTTCACCAAAACGACGCCGTGCCACACTCGATGACAATTTCAAAGCCAATTCCAATGCCTCCACCTGATGGTGGGGGAGGTAAACGAGAAGATCACCATCCGAACGACCTTCAGTAGGTGATCCTCAAGATATGTCAAGAGCTACATATTTATAACTCACTCCAAGACCTTGGAGAGTCAGCATGTGACAGCAAATGGCCTGCGATTCGAAGGATCCGACCGGTCACCCTTCTTGGGGATTGGATGGACATGGGCGATATCCCATGAAGCCGGGCCTAGGTTGTTTTAATAGGAAAAACGCGTGAGTACGGGGGTTATCCCAGGGGCGGACATTTTAAGAACCACTGCATGGCCACATTCCGACCCACTCAACTAGTAGATGTGCAGTACCGCCCGAAATGCGGAGTTCAGGGTTTTATTCGGTATGCTAGAATTTTGTTAGGGACCCGCCTCGGTTTTCCCCGAGGTACCAGAAAATAAGCTTAACAGTTTTCCTCTCCATACAAAAAGGGGGGCCCACATCCGATGATTTTGCCACGGGCCCCCGATGGTGTAGTTACGCCACTGGTTTTACGGGAGAAATAGATATTGTGGGGGTACCTATCCAGAGGACCTCTCACGTATGAGAGACCTACCACCAATATATTGCAAGAAATAAACTAAGCTTAAGCTTTACTGTACACCAGCAATAAGAAGTAAACAATTTAAATAAGAAAACAAATAAAATTGGCGGTCTTATCGCACAAGGCAATTTCTGACAGACAATTATTTGATGGTTAAAGGAGAAAAGGACGAAAGTTATGATATCGTCAGGTGTACGTATAATATAAATATAGTAATGGTACTATATTCACCATATATGTTTACATAAATATACATTCATATCCCATGTTAATACTGGGCTAGTGGTCTATTCTTTGATACAGGGTATATTAAAACTACCGAAAACGAAACCGGGTAGTAGTTTTAGTGACTACAAACACAATGCAAATAAAAAATTCGTGAAGAAACGCAAGAATTATTATTAATGATTTTTTAAATATCATCTTTTTGGGGGGTAAAACCAAACTTTTGCTAAAATAATAATTTATACTCGTCTTACAAACCAGAAGTTAGGACGATTTTTTAACAAAAATATCAACAAACTAGTGGGTATTCATAAAGTTATTTTTATTAACAATCAAAATTCGATAACTTAACCTAGGACAAAAGTAATTTCACACTATATCGTTAAAAACTCTAATTACTGCAAAATGTACCAATCAATCATAGAAATGCAAATATGAAGACCGAATAACAATATTAGAGCGATAGAGCAAATGTTCAACCGTTGCCGACCGAAACCGAATGAGCCCGTTGCTCTGTGCGCAACGTCTTTTATAGCACGTCGCTTGGTTCGGGTCTGGGAGAGAGAAATTCCACTAAGACGGCCGTTCCTGACAGCGGGACGTCCTCGACCGCTTCACGCTTCACGTTTTACGCCATTAGCAGATCCACCACCGGACTGGCCATTCATCATCTGCAGTGTAACACATACATAAATAGTACATTTGTATTCTTGTGTTAACTTAATTGTCTGAAGCCAAAGGATAGTAATTGAAGCGGTTGGAGCGATGTTAAGTACGTGATAATGAGCGTGCACTCTCATCATCAGACACCCAACAAAACATACAATTTTGTAGACAATTGAAGTATACATTAGAAAGATTCAAATAAGAAAACTTCAAAGCAAAAACAGTGTTTTAAGTATTAAAATATAAATGAAACTAAATAGCATTCCAAGCAATGAAATTCCGGACTTCCATTGATTAGAATACGAGTCAAACTAAATATACAGTAGCCGCACTATCCATGCAAACACGTGAAGTCTGGGCGACTTATGTCACATGCCTGTCTGACGGATGTGAAGTTAAATTACTAAACCAGAACAGAAGCCATGAAACATAGCCGAAACAGAAGTCATGAGCCAGGGGCTCAGACCTACGGAAGCCATAAACCAGGTGTTCAGGCCAAACAGAAGCCATAAGCCAGTTGCTCAGGCCAAACAGAAGCCTTAAGCCAGAGGCTTAGACCAGACAGAAGTCATGAGCCAGGGGCTCAGACCTACGGAAGCCATAAACCAGGGGTTCAGGCCAAACAGAAGCCTTAAGCCAGAGGCTCAGACCAAACGGAAGTCATGAGCCAGGGGCTCAGACCTACGGAAGCCATAAACCAGGGGTTCAGGCCAAATAGAACCCTCCAAGAGGCTTACCAGTCTCGAAGAAAGCGTAGCATGTGTCAGGCGTCCATTCACCACGCCAGACAACCATGTGTTCGGTGGCTGTCTGGGTTTTCTTACCATATGAACCTGGTCAGCAGTTCCAACTCGTAGCGATTGTGGCAGTACACGCAAGACCTTATAAGTGCCCCGCATACCGGAATCGAGCTTATTGCTCTGAACCTTATAGCGCCTGGAATGACCTGCCAAACCCAAAAAATGGCGAACACCTTTAACATTAGTAAGTTTTGGAGAATTTACAAGCGCCTCTATTTTTCTAGAGCTCGGCCGGACCTGACTATTACCAACCACTCGTTTTAAGTATTCTGTTTGGGTGTCTAAGAAAGTACTTTCTTCAAATTAATAAATAATCTGTCATTCGTAAGAGTACTCAGGACTTGACGAAGCAAATCCAATCCTTCACGAACCCCTCTTGTCATAAGAAAGACGTCGTCTATATACGTCAGTACTCTACCACTATCGATATAAGGTTCAGGGTTTGATATATACGGACAAAATTTCAACTAAATCTATATTTGAAGTTCTGCATTGGTTAGCCTTTATTTGAGCATCTGTAATACCTCGTGCAATTAATCATTCGTTATCCAATCATTGAGCCATGACTTCGTGTAACCGCGCAAACAGCTTCCTATGCGCCCTAGACACTCACGATCATCCCATTTATTTAAAACACGGGCGCGGTCTACCTCAGAACATTAAACATCAAAATCATGTGGGTTAGGATCGAAGGGAAAAATATAAAAATTATACGAACTCGCCCGAACTAAACAAGACAATGCACCAGCAACCTTATCCATCACCTCATTATTCCCGTGGTGCGTAGACGACGTCAGCCTAACGGAATTTTCCTGCCCCCGTGGTCTATGCTCCTTGAGGCGTTGAGCTGCGACACATTGTCAATGTGGACAAACGGCTATCAATAGAATTCAGGCGAGCTAATATTTAACCTAAAGCCTGATCGCGCGAAAAATCACGGCCGCCACATGACGCGTCACGACGTCTATGAACATTACACGGACTACGGGATACATTATGATGCTTCAAAGAGCTACGCTCGCGGTGATAAGAACGTTTATGGTGTCCACGCGATGACGGAGTGTGATGGTTCCTTCTCGAACCGTGACTATGATCACGCAATCTACTTCTTAACGTTCGCGAATGATTACGTCGCGATCGGCATATCTCAGCAATTGAGTGACACGTAAAAAAAAACCGCCGATACACACAAAACCACTAACATCGACGCTTGCAGTAATTAGGTCAAATTCAAAAACAATAACGGAAGTTAACCTTAAGATAGATGGCACAAACAGCCCTAAGCACGTGGAATAGCAATCCCACTTCTGATCTTACAAACCAGAAGTTAGGACGATTTTTTAACAAAAATATCAACAAACTAGTGGGTATTCATAAAGTTATTTTTATTAACAATCAAAATTCGATAACTTAACCTAGGACAAAAGTAATTTCACACTATATCGTTTAAAACTCTAATTACTGCAAAATGTACCAATCAATCATAGAAATGCAAATATGAAGACCGAATAACAATATTAGAGCGATAGAGCAAATGTTCAACCGTTGCCGACCGAAACCGAATGAGCCCGTTGCTCTGTGCGCAACGTCTTTTATAGTACGTCGCTTGGTTCGGGTCTGGGAGAGAGAAATTCCACTAAGACTCGTTTATACCTTAGATTATTTATAAATAAAAGGGTATACACTGATATTTTAGGAAAAAAATGTATTTACCACCGAAATCGGAATATCGGAATCGAATCGGATATTCGCATCAGGCAGTGTGATGTGCGGCGTGAGTTGCGGTCTCTCGATGTGCGAAAAGCCAGTGGTCCGGATGGGATACCAGCTGTGGTTTTAAAGGCTTGTGCAGCCGAGTTGTCTCCTGCACTGACTCGCCTCTACCGTCTAGCGTCCTACCGCACAGGTGTTGTGCCGGAGGCCAATGTGCAACCGATCCCTAAGAAGGGTGATCGGTCGGAACTTACCAATTACCGCCCTATCGCTAGCACCTCAGTAATGTGTAAGGTAATGTAGCGGATCATAAACGCTCAATTGGTCCGCTACCTGGAGGATCACTCAATGATCAGTGACAGACAATACGGATTCCGTCAATATCGATCAACGGGTGATCTTCTAGCGTTTATCCTGCATCCCTGGGGTGAGGCGATTGAACGGCGTGGCGAGGATCTTGCTGTGAGCATCGACATAGCCAAGGCGTTTGATAGGGTCTGGCACCGTGGTCTTTCCAAGCTTCCGGCATACGGTCTGCCATCGAGGGCGTAATATCTGCCACATCACGCAGGGTTGGAGTCCTGAACAAGGTGCGTCGGTTTTTCATGCCCGGACAGCTTTGTCGCTTGTATAAAGCGCAGGTCCGGCCGGGTTTGGAGTACTGTTCCCACCTCTGGGATGGATCCGCCCAGTACCTGCTCGATGCTTTGGATGGATTGCAGCGGCGGGCCATCCGCATTGTGAATGATGCAGACGTTACGAGCAACTTAGACTCGCTACAACTCCGGAGCGATGTCGCCTCTCTAAGCGTGTTCTACCGTCTGTATCACGATAAATGCTCTGAGGAATTGTTCATTGAAATAAAACTATTATTTACGGATTTTATCGCGAATTTAGTTAATTTTTTTTCATTTTTGACTTCCCGACGTTTCGATTACTTTACAGCTGTCGTGGTCACGGGGTGTTGGGGCGGGGGGTCGGAATTGTTACAGTCACAGACGGGACGACCAATACCTCAGTCCACCCCATGGCCACGAAAGCTGTAAAGTAATCGAAACGTCGGGGAGTCAAATGAAAAAAAAAAAACTAAATTCGCGATAAAATAATAGTTTTATTTCAATGTGTAACATTCGCGTAAATCTAAGAAACCATTAGGAATTGTTCAACTTGATCCCCTCCTCTCCATTCCTAACCAGAACCACGCGTACTGGCTTGAGAAGCCATAGCTTGACGGTCCACACCAACCCCACGCGAACCAAACGGTTCTCAAATTCTTTTTTATGCCGCACCGTCCGGCTATGGAATTGTTTGCCGTCTCATGTGTTCTCTCCTTCCTATAATCCTGGGTCCTTCCACCGTAGTGTGAAGAGGCATCTTAGTAGGCGGGCATTATTGTTTCCATTGGGACTGCCGTCTGATGCCAATGGGTACTCTGCCTGGGCGGCATTTGCGCTTACCATCAGGTGCAATGGGGCCACAATGTAGGGCCAGATAAAAAAAAAAAATATACGATCATAGGAAAAAAATTAAAAAAGAATAAAGTAGTAGAAGAAGTTTTTTATTGCAATATTTTCTGTTCCATTGTGTCTGAAGTCGCTTAAAGTGGTTAAACTACCACCCGGCGACGTTTTCGGTAGCAGTCCTGATATACCCTGTATAATTACACAATATAAACACATACATAAGTACCATGTCGCGATTAAAAACTTGACTAGGGGCTTGCAGCCTATAAAAGACATAGGTACTGGTCATTTCATAACTAATAATTTAAGAAAGATTGAGGTGGTAAAATCAAAACAACTACCAACAGGTATGCAAAAGGAGGTTACGGAAAATAATTGTCTACGGAAGTGTTTATTTTCACAATAACTAAGCAATATTTTAACAAACAAATTGACGGTATTTATGCTGCAAGCTCTAAAGAAGTTTTCCAATTAGTCAACAGAGTATAACGTGGGCATTATCCCACTTCAGTGATGGTTTGGTGTGGTGTTAGCTATGAAGAAGTGATTAAGTCATACTTTTGTAAAAAAGGTATCAAAACATCGGCACAAGTGTACCAAGGTATCATGCTTGAGAAGGTGGTTAAGCTCCCCCAACATTGGTCCTTTCAGAAAGACTCGGTACCGAGTCATAAAGCTCGATCCACCCAATTTCGATTCATTAACTTCATCAGAACTGAAAACTGACCGTCATTATGTCTTGATCTTAAGAGCGTTTATACCCTGCACGCGCTTTTTGGCTTAAAAACAGGATTTTTCAAATGAGTTAATAGCCACCAATAAACAATTTAAAGGAAAAATAATTATTACTAATTTTAGAAAAGGTTGTCATCTAGGGATTTTGGTGGAAAACATTATAGATTGATGGATAATTTGTGAGTACTATACGGATTACTGAACACAAGTTTCGTTATTTAGGCTTTAAATGGCAATTTAGAAGCTTAAGATATCCGAAACCACTAAATATAAGATGAAAATAAAAATATTATCAGACTAATAAGACCCTTATGGAGGGATTTTGCTGAGAAAAATAATCTTTTTGTGTTTAGTTCCTGAAAAATAAAAATTTAAACAATGCGAAATTATTCAGAAACTCTCGTCAAGAACATATTTTTTTTCACCAACTTATCGTACATAATTTTTTATAGCAATTGCATATTATAATAGAAGAACATCTTATCAATAAATTACCATTTTTATATTTCAACAAAATTAGTTTTCATGTTTTCTACAAATATTTTAAAAACCACTATAAAACACGCTGTCCGACGTGGATCAAATCAGACCGCCGCAAGGCCTTCTAGAGGGAGGACGTATCGCTCGTCGCTCCGGCCTGGCTGCAGTCGATTATGCCGCGCGTAGTAAAAATAGCCACGCGCGGAATGCGATTACCACATCTTAGTACTTTGGTAGTAAAATATTTTTATTACCTACAATGATTTTGTAGTGAGTATAAATTATGTTTCAGGTAATATAATGGGATGTAATTCCGAGGCTAAATTATTTTATGTATTGTAATATAAAATTAAATATATTTCGTAATTGTAAGGGGTTGTAGCCTTACAACCCCTAACACTATTTATGTGTACGAACACGAAATGATTAATAAAACGTCCGTAGTGTCTACTGATTGAACACTGATTTGAATGCAACTTCACAATATAATAATAACGAAAATATGATTAGTATCCAAAATTTGTATTATTCTTTGCTTGCACAGTAATATTTGTCTACTTATAATGCAAACAAAATATTTTTATGATATTATATTACAGTTACATTTCAATTGAATATTTGAAGCGCACGGATCAAAGTTGTTTGAGCCGATTGTATAGCGAGCCGACGCGGCAGCTCTACGCACATAGCTTTGGTCGCTTATGTGTGCGTGAAATTAACGAAGAAATACCTATAGTTGACTTTGCGCGCAAGGTGTATACGCTCTTAATCCACTGGATTATGATGCATGCAGTTTTAGAAATTAACCCTTGCTCTAAGCGCCATGATAATTTGGTTAACTGGAGGACTAGAGGTAGACTTGTTGATAATGCCTCTGACATTAAGTACGCCTTGTATGCAGTGCATATGAAGTATAATAAATTAATCAATATAATATGAAGACCCTAAAAACAATCCATACGATTGGCAGTGAATAATTTTCCTATATTAAGAGTGCGTGTTGCTATTGACAGCTAGTTTCAAAAGTTAACGGATTGTATTGCAGTCAACGGAGATCGTTTCGAATAAGCTTTATATATTTTTAATGGTTTTTTATTAATGTATTAACTAAAACACTTTTCACTTTTGTCCTCAGAGACATTGGTAATTTCCGAGCATAGTAGTTCTTTTCTTAGTATTTCGTTTACAGTCCATGTTGCTCGCTTGTTGAACGATCTGCCACTATGCCACTAATGTAAGAAAAGCTAAATCACTACCCATTTATAAAAAGCACCTGAGATCATATTACATGTCAATTTAATAAAAAAAAAATCTCTTAAACCTATGTTGTTTAAATGTACCTACCTATTCCCTATAACGAAAAAAAAATTGTTTTTTGTATTGTTTTTGCCTTTACCGTGACCACACATTTCTTCTGTGCTTCCCTTCAATCAAGTCCATTTTAGAGTTGTCACTTGTCGGGAAGAAATCTCTGAGAGTGATAAGACCGTCGCTTGTGACGAGATTGAGACTTGACGGAACGAGAAACACTGTTTGTAGGAAGGAAATTGTTGAGTTTAAATATAAAACAGTTAATACGCGAAATAATATGAGACCCGAAGGCGAAGCCGGGCCGGGCCCTTAGTTGATTAATAATAATATTGGTTTAGTCATTTTGTACTGCTGAGTTAAATAAAGTCGCTTAGCATGCAGAATCAGTGCACAGTGTACACATCTAATGAATGAATAGAAATAAAGGTATCAGAGTAATTAGAATTTATAAGTTTTGGGTATCACAATAATTATTAGGTACTTATGTGCATTTTCTCCCATAAAAAACATTCTATAAATAAAAGTCAGATCTGGTGAGTTAGGGCTGTTTATTAAATATAGAAATAATCATAATATTTAGTCAAACTAACAAGTTACACTTTTGTTTTAATTACATTTCATTAATTTACATTATTTTCCTTACTTTCTATTTGAAATATTATTTTACATTCAGTCTGTGAGATATATTTGTAATTATTTTATTCCTTTTGGCAATGGTAGCAGGCACATGATACTGCTGATTTGAAAATTAAATTCCTTTCACCATCTAAGCACAGCACTTTTACGGGTACCTGGAAAATATATAAATACAATTACCTATATCTTTAGCTTGAATATTCAGTTTTGAATACTCTTAAAGATTTTAAAACAATGCGAGCTCTACAAAAATACCAACGCGTTAGTAAAACGCTTCAAAAACGAAGGCTGACAATAGTACTAATGATACTTTGAACTTGATAATGGGACTGGAAAAATCGTATCGTGGTGAAAAAATAAACATTCTATGTGCATTATTCACGCTCCATGGTCTTCCTTATTCTGCTTCTTTTTAAGTATTAATAATGGACTGGTTTTATACTCAATGTCATTTTTACGTAAGTAGTGGAGAGCAACAATTAAACGTCGTTAATTATTTTTAATACATTTTGTCGTATGCATTAAAAATAATTTTGAATTCACGAGGTCGTCTCTAAATGTCGCCCCGTTGTATTTGTATCATAAATACCCATGACAACATTGAGGATTTGGTCTTATTTTTTGAAAATTGTATCTATTTTCGTATGTGAATACCAATTTTCTTTTCTTTTATTTAAAAAGCCTATTTTATGGAAGTTACTGCACATTTACGATCATAAATGTCGAGTTTAGACAAAAATAATAAATTAGCGTTAATTCGCACGGGCCAACATTTTGGTGCAAGTTATGTTTGAATACTAAAAATTGTTTCCGCCCATCCGGTTTTCCGGTAGGTAAAACAGGTAATTTAGGTATCCTAAAATAGGTAATTTACTTGTTTTATTGATAACGCACCTAAAGTAAATGCAGTGAAGTCCAATTAAACTATCAAGCACGCGAGATGGCTGTCTTTCATCACCCAACAGAATTATCATTATGCCTCATCAGAAATTATGAGAAACATAGATAAACTTAAAACGCAGCTACTGAAGGGCAGTGAAATTTTCCGAATTCCTATTTGAAATTTTTCATTAACAATTACGATTTAATTGTCATTCATTAGGAAATTTTCCGGAAATTTGGAAAACATTCCGGTATGTCTTCTATTTGAAATTCAAAATGTATAGTTTTCTTATATATTATGGAAACTCAGGGAAAAATACAAATACACTGGACAACTTGAACAACTTGATTAAGTTTTATTATAATTAAGTATAAATAATCATTTTAGACAAAGAGTCGTGTTCAAAAGGCAGTCTTCAGATTTGGAACTTGGACTAAGTATAAAAGTTTACTTTATTAGCAAATGAATCAAGTACTTATATAAAAGTATGAAATCAATTTTATAATTTTCAAGCTCCAATAAAGCTCCAAAATTAAATTTTTTAGTTTTGCCATATTATAAATATTGAAAATTACACATCTATAAACGCAACACACCTAAGTGTTGAGCCATCATATTTACACGTCTGTGACGTCAACCCACGATAGCCGGACCTACTCATCTCCTGACAACGCAACTGAAGCTCGAAAGCTCGTAAGAATACATTCATACAACATATTACATATACATACATATGTACATATATCAATAACTCTCTATTAATACTTACATCTTCTGATTCCATGATATTACAGCATTGTCCTAGTGAAGTAACCGGATGTCTCTTGAAACCTAACATGATGCTGGGAAGAGACCACGACTCACAATAACCGCGGCAAGCATTTGTGGTAATTTTAAATTCCACGCAGTCTCGGATGCTGATATTCCTCGTATGACCTGAAGACACAAAATTATACCTTTGCCGTTTATTCTTGAAAATTATTTAAAAAATATAGTAATAAAAAAGCAAACTAAGTAAATGCATTTTATTTTAAAAGAAGTGAAAAGGACTACGAGCTTATGAGATGTTACTGCAATTATTCCTAATTTTGAACTGCATACTATAAATACAACTTAGTTATTGGGAAATATTGACATTGATTTAGGTGTTGGGCATTGATTTAACCCATATGTTACTTTTTTGATGGATTTTTGGTAAAAAATCTCGATTTTAGTTTTCACTATTTTTTGCAACTCTGCCCCGTATACGAATATTTTTATCGCTTAGCTGAACTTCCTTTCCGTTCAGGACTTGATCCGTAAAAACACTTGCGTAAAATCCGTAAGAAGCTAAAATCTCGATTTTTGACTTTTGTACCAGGCAGTTATTCAAAACTTGGTACCTGGGATAAATAAATAACACCTAACAGTCACATACATAGTCCTGACCCCACACTAAGATCGAGTCTTGTTTTGTGGGTATCAGGAACTACGAGAGACTTTTCGGTCTCACAAACACCCAGACTCGGAAGAAATATTTGTGGGCCGCACAAACATTTCTCTCGGTGCGGGGATCGAACCCGCGGCCTCTCGTTTCACAGGCGGCGTCTAACCAACTGCGCCACGGAGGCTGTCAAAAAGGGATGGTAAGCGACATGTCGATTAATTAAATACATACATTATATTACATCACCTAGTATAACCATAATATTGTTATGATGAAATAACTATTTTTGTTTTAATAAATAAAATAAAGAAATAGATAACGAACCAATTTTGTGACATCCTGGCTTTCTCCACGATTCTGATGCAAAAATATGGCTAAAGAATATAAGCAATATTGTACACCTAAGAAGCATGTTGATGTGTTCGGCTATCTGTTGGGCTCTCGAATGATAAAACATGAGAAAAACTGTGCTTTTATTCCTCCTAGATGTTACAGTGGTCGGCAACTTTAGGATTGCAACATTTTTTAAAAACTGAAATGTTTTGAGTTATAGGTAGGAAGATATATGAGCTCAATGTAAAGTTGTCTACCTTTGCTCATAGAATTCATTTCTGTATGTAAATAATTGTCACCATCTATACGCTAGCCCCTAAAGCTCATGGTTGCTTTTGAATCACAAAATTCTCATCAGAACCTACATAATATGATAAATTGGATTTTATAACTTCTTTTTACATAACTATCAATGAACCTTTTGACAAAAAAGAAGCAAATATCATTAACTTTAATTTAATAATGGAACTTTTAAAATCACATTTACCCTGTCCTATTGAAACCCTTGGATTGGTTGTAAAAGTGTAGAGAGATGTTTGGAACAAAAATTACATTTAATGGAATTGGAAAGTATTATAAAAATATCCATATCCTCAGAAATCTAAGAAAACGTCGTTTAATACGCCTTCAAAAGGTAGGCTCGATCAGCCCGCCAGTGGTCATTACACTAACAGACGTTAGACCGAGTTGACCAACCACTGTGGCACTGTGTATTTAAACCTAAAATCAAAGCACCGAAACATCACACTTTCATATGTTGTTTCCTAAAACGCAGAGCTTCAATGGAGTTCGTTGGCAAGAGCTGATGAAGGTAAAAAAAATGGGAATATGAATTCCAGATTTTTTTTTCTAGAGATTAATAAAAAATAAATTTTAACTTAAGGTAACCGATACAATATTTAGTTTCATATGCGTAAGAAACTACATAATATAAAATCATAAAGTATTAGCTCTTTATGTATTTTATTTCGATAGTGGGGCATAATAGTTGAACCCCCGCGCCGGGTTGAAGCAGACGTATAGATATTTTTGGTAACTTTATTGCTAATTATTTCTTTTCTTCTTTGAACGATTCGATCAGTTATACATTTGATCGAAGTTTTAATGTAATGTTTATTAATTGTCACTTATATCGTACTAACTAACAATATCTTTGTTAAGTGTAATGTGATACTAAAAGATTTCTATCTCTTTATTATCTGATGCTAGTCGATACAATCTTGATATAAACAGGCTAAAACAAAAACGTATAACTGCATGTGTTCCCAAATCCAAAATACCGACAAAAAATGTTTCCCAAAAATTGTTAATAACATCTGTATCACAGTTTATTCGGGGCATAAACGGGAGGATGTTAAACTGACTTGATAATCGCCATTAGAGTTATGGAGTGTGCAGGGCTGGATGAAACGATCTGTAAATATGCATTAAAACATTAAACAGCGTTTATGCTACGTAGATACGTACGTACCCTAGATACTTATATATAGAGTAGATATAAGTATGTAGGGTGGTAAATATTAAGGACAGCCAGTCTTTAATCGATGTACCATCTCTGTAGGTAGCCAGTGCAGTGTTCATATTTGGGGCCAGCTGCGCAACATGGTTTTAAAGTTGTTAACAATAAAGAATTTATTCTATGATTTTATATTGGAATACAAAAAAACGTAAATTAGGTTTTAAATGTAAATGTTTGTATTGCCAGTGGGTATGGGAAAGATAGAAAAAAAAAATAAAAACCGACTTCAAAACAAAAATCCACTAAAAACCAAAAAATAATAAAATAATAAATACCACTCCAAAGCAAAAATAATAATATTTATTTCATAGAACTCGTGCATGTTGATTAATTTGCTTAATGACTTGACTAGCCAACAAATCAAAATATATGCGTAACATATTGAAGGCGGGCCGCCAAGTACCAAACATGTAGACCCTATGCCTTATATTAATTTTTGCTTTGGAGTGGTATTTATTATTTTATTATTTTTTGGTTTTTAGTGGATTTTTGTTTTGAAGTCGGTTTTTATTTTTTTTATTAAAAAATTTAGTTATTTTTATCTTTTTAGTGTTGATAGACATTTAAATGAAGAAGATTTGGTCCCCACAAGGAATATGTTCTTTCCGATGACAATGAAATCGCTAAAATCGGCTAAAAGCTGCCAAAGATATTGGAATATTCATATGTTTATCATTCCCCCCCCCCCGTCCCTTCGCGCCTATCTCTTTTTCCCTCAACCACTGTAGCCTAGCTTTTATACTGAACCCAATGCAAAAAGAACCGTTGAAATCCTACTAAATTTTGTGGGGTTGTACTCTCCAGGCCCGAACATGATAATCAGATCTTAATGTTGTGTTCCTGGGATCAACCTGTTAATACGTTCTTTCCAATGAAAAAGAAATCACTAAAATCGGTTATAAGCTGCTCAAGATATTAGTATTTATGTGTATTTTAATTTTATCACCCCCCCCTCGCCCCTACCCCTTTTTCCCTCCCTCACTGTAGCTTAACTTTTATAATAAACCTAATGCAAAAAGAAGCATTGGAATCCTACTAAATTTTGAAGAGTACTATTCTCCAGGTCCGAACATAATCATAAGATCTTTATGTTGTATTCCTGGGATCAAACTGTCAATACGTTTTTTCCAATGAAAAAGAAATCACTAAAATCGGTTAAAAGCAGCCGAAGATATTAGAATTTACGTGTATTTTAATTTTATCACCCACCCCCCCTCACATCCACCCCTTTTTCCCTCTCTCACTGTAACTTAACTTTTCTAATGAACGTAATGCAAAAAGAACCATTGCAATTTTCCTTAATATTAAGGAGTTCCCCTCTCCAGGTCCGAAGATATTCATCAGATCTTCACCATATTTTTATGGGACCAAACGACAAGCACCAGCTTTCAAACAAAGAAAGAATGATCGAAATCGGTTCACACAGTACAGAGAAACGAGGTAACAAACATAAAAAAAAGCAACATACAGTCGAATTGAGAACCTCCTCCTTTTTTTGAAGTCGGTTAAAAATTTGATTTAAGTCATGAGGGTAAGATCCAAGTTTTGAGTATCCGTTTTAGCTGCCCATCAAATACATGCGATGGAGCAATAGAGATTCTTGAACTGGCGAAACGATTCAGACTGTGACATTTTAAACTAAAATTAAACAAATAAAACGAGTTGGAGTACAGTTAATTGGTTACAGCGACTAGAATATTAAGCATATGAGCTTTTTGCAGACACAGATGTTATACTCAACCTGTCAATATGTTCTTTCCCATGAAGCAGAAATCTAAAATCGGATAAAAGTTGCTTATTTCATATACATATAAGTTCTTAGTTCTCTAATTAGACTAATATTCAGTCGGTTGTACGTTTTCATACCTTATAATATATTCAAATTAATGTAATAGTTATGTAACCGTATTAATTGTAATCAAATAAATAAATACAAAACAATCATTTGCCTGCCCATTGTGCAGCACAGCAACGCCATCAAACCCTACCGTACCCAGTGTGTTACTATACTCTATGCCAGTGATTCTCAACCTTTTTTTGTTGCGGCACATATTTAACGATTTCAAAATTTGGCGGCACACAAAGAGCGCCTGAGACATATTCCTATTGCTATGCACGCCGCTTCATCATCATTTGGCACTAAGAAAAAACGCGTTGCAAAGCAAATAATAAAATAATTAACTTTTTTGTGGATTTAAATATATATTCATGTTAAAAATATTTTTCTTTTTAAATGATATAATTTAATAATATTAACATTATTATATATTTGCAAAATTTGGCGGCACACTTTTGAAATTCGGCGGCACACAAAAGTGCCGCGGCACAGTGGTTGAGAATCACTGCTCTATGCCCTACCGTATTAAGTAGATTCAGGACAAAGCCCATAATTTATTTTTTAGAGCTCAGAGACAATTCGAATAAAAACAGTCGTAGTTCAATATTTATATATTTTTGTATGAATATAATGCTATTGAAAGTGTATGCTAACATCAATAAATACGATTTCTATTAATCGTTTGTTGTTGAAAATGTTGCTAGGTAACAGTGTAGCCGCACACGTAAACTTTATCATTGTTCTGAGAGTAAACTGGACACGTCGAGGTCCTACAACAGATCATCATGGACATTGAATATAAAATCTTAAATTTATATACTACTAAACAATACGATGAATGTTTGAAACTTTGTACTGTTGCTTTGCAAGATAGTAATGATCGTATGATTGAGTTCATACGAATGAGAGTAATGACTATTCAAGCGAAGATAGCTGGAAATGGTTATGAAGAAGTTGAATATTATCAGCAACACAACGATCTAAATTCTACCGCTATTGCTAAGACACCAAGAGTGGGCACTACATTTCAAAGAGAAACAAAAACAAATGAGCAGACTGGACCGGTCAAGGTAAATTATTACGTTTATTTTATAAAAAATTATTCGGACAATTCAAAGTTCAATAAGTATTTTCTAAGAACTTGATATATTGTACCTTGCAAAATATCAAAGTATAGGCCAAAAGTCCGTGACCGCCATATTTTCGTCATTTTATAAAAACTAAAAGTTTTAAGATATCGTATATTTGATAGTATGTAATTTTGTCAGCGTTATAATATTAAAGCTGAATATATATTACTTAGACTTAAAAGGTATTTCCTTGCCACTCATTTTTGATGATTTTTCTACTTGCCAGACACATTGAAGCTGATAATTTCCAAGGACACCACAATCTGAGCTTCAAAATTGCTGATTGTATGATGCCTATGTCAGATAAACTTTACGCAAACCAACTTTCAGCTTTTATAAAATAATAAAGATCTGGCGGCCACGAGATTTTCGTCTCGTATATCAATCTCGTATATCTCGTATAAAATTTAATTTGTAAATTACATTGTACAGAAACGTACAGTATCCACCGCTACTTCACGTCAACGGATAGGCACAAATGTAGCAGTTTCGCGAAGTGCCAGGACAGCACTTTATACAGCGTCACGTATGTCTCGAGCAGCCACAGCTGTTGTGGGAGGTACAGCTTTTAACTTAGGCACACCATTATCTCTTCGGCTTCTTAGTAAAGAAGACAGTCTGTTTGTGCCTGCCGCGAAAATAATATTTGAATATGTTTTCTATTGCGAGGGGGATGTACGAAAGGTACCTACACGAATGTATTATGTTTGATATTGACATTGTATTAGGTGGTTGTCATTATGTGTCTTTTTTTACAATAGGCTATGGATGTGGCGTTTCAAGCACTTAAGTCCGGCGATTCAACAGATTGGTGGTGGAACTTTTCATTGGCACGTTGTTACAATGCATTAGGAATGTACAGGAATACAGAGGACTGTCTACGACAAGCACTCAAGCAGAATAAACACATTTCTGTGTATCTACGCTTGGTAGCAATGTACGTGGGGCTTAACCAACCTCTATCGGCATTAGAGGTATGCAAACAAGGGTTATCTATGTTTCATGGATATACACCTCTTCTTTTGGAGCAGGCTAGGATTCATGATGAAATGGGGAATACTGCTCTAGCTGTTAAGGACTATCGCATTGTGGCTATTGAAGATCCATCAAATGTTGAGGCTATAGCAAATATTGCAATGTATAATTTTTACAATGATCAACCGGAAATAGCTTTGCGATATTACAGGTATTTCGAATATTATATTCCTTAGATATATCCCACACCATACAATTCATGAACACTAAATACTTTTTTTTAGGCGGCTGTTGGCAACAAATGCTCCGGGTCCTGAGATTTATAATAATCTTGGTTTGTGTTGCTTTTATTGCAACCAATGGGATCTCACAGTGCCCTGTTTTAGACAAGCTTTATTTTTCTCTACTGATCCCACAACAAGAGCGCACATTTGGTTTAATCTCGCTCACGTTGCTTTGGTGAGTTTTTTATTGCAGATAATATTGATGCCCTGCAAGTCACTCGCCCGATGGTAAAGAGCACGTTTGTCCGCTCCCCACATACAGCACTGACAGACATTTTTACTTCATAGCATTGCATAGCACTGTTTTTTATGTGTGCAGTAGCCTGTTGGTAATGAACCGGAGTTGTCGCCACGGGTTTGGACGGTAGGGTAACAAAAAATACGCAGATCTGGCTCAAATACTTAAAGGTGTGTCTATATTATACCACGTCTGTTCAATAATCAGTATTTTTACAGGTTGTAATCATTTTAAATTGAACTAAAAACCAAATATGCCTAATATTCTTTTTCTCTTGCCATCATTTTACCTTTTCTATCCCCTCCCGATTAGATGAGCCGGCAACGCATTTCATAATGATTCAAACGTTGTGGATGTTCATGGGCGGTCGTAATTACCTTATAGTTTAAACCATCAGGTGACTTGTTTGCTCGATCTTACACAATAAAAAGAAAAATCAATTATTCCATACTTTTATAACACACTGTTAATATGGTATTGTTCATTCTGCAGTCGACTGGTGACATGACTTTGGCTCGTCGTTGTTTACAAGTAAGTCTTGCTACAAATTCTGAAAATGAAGCAACATTAAACGCCTTAAACGCATTGGATTTGCGTTTACGAGCACGAAGAGTGATAATAAAACGATAAAATAAAATGTGACAACAAAATAATACAAACATATACTTAGGTACTATTGTTTATTTCATGTAAAATAAAGATAATTACATTTGTTGTTATTTATTTAAAGTTTGTAAATATTCATAGATTGATATGTCAAGTGAATCCATACTGCATAAATCATTATATTTTAATTTAGTAAGAGAATCCACAGTAGCTTCAGGGTGAGCTAGTTTTTGCGGCATTGTTACGGTAGTTTCCGAAATATTTTCTATGTCTGGAGCTATCCTCGACAAGTATCGAACTTTGACCTGTTGCAAAAAGATATAAGTGATTAATATAACAAACTAAGTAAAATGGTTTCGATTGATAATATTCAGGTTGTAAACAAATATAAGATATTAATTTATAATAATGGCCAGAATCAAGGAAGATTAATATGAAAATAAGGCAGAAAACAACCAAACTGATACTTTTTGTACAATTTGAAAACTAAACCTAAAATAAAAAGAAAAAATATAATAAACAAAAATTGCTAATCGAATTTTTGTTTCTTTTTGTATAAGATAATTTGGATGAGTAAACCTCATCATAACATCTGAAAGACTAATTTAAAATAAATATTTTGATAAAAGAAAAGAAATTTGGCTTTTATTTACAACTAGCAGCCCTGCCCTATTCCGCTCTTGTGCAAATATTTTAAAACATCGTAAAAAAATCATCTTTTTTTAATCGAGCCAATATAAGTAAGGACCCATCAGATATCGTTTTTGAGAAGAATCGGACCGATAGCAAAAAGTTCAAAATGGCGTGTAAAATATTAAATTCTGACTTTCAATTATTATTTAGAATACCGGGGCACACAGCGCACGCTACGGTAGTCTGCAAAACGAATAAAATGTTTCCCTTTTTGCTGATTCTCTACTGCTTCCCCCCAATTAGTCATAGCGTGATGATATATAGTCTATAGTATTCCTAGTTAAATAAACTATCCAAAACATAAATGATTCTCAAATTCAAACCAGTAGTTCCTCATATTAGCGATAACTAAGAAACTTACAATCTTTTCAGATATATATTTATGTGTAGAAATGCAGACGATAAATGTTACAACCATCCCTTTTCACTGCTATGAACTCTAGGTTAATATGTTTTTCTCAAAATCTGTTATAGCATTCGCAATCAAACTGTTAATATCTACATAACCGATAGACTGATATACCATGCAACAAAATAATTAGTATTTTGTGATCTAACAAGGTCTGTGAGATATAACAAGAAAATTACCTAATTCCTTACATTCGTCCCTGGTCTCCCTTTACACACATTTACATAATTTGACCAGGGGCGTAACCTGGGTTATCTATTGTTCTATACATCTAGGTTCTTTAGAAAAGCTTCACAACCGAAAATGAGCAATTGTAATTTAAACAAAAGTTGTCAATTTATTTCTACTAATAAAGTTAGTTACCTCATCCAATGTGCTTGGGGATATGCCTATATTTTCCCAATTATCAGAATCTTTCGGAATAAATAATGGTTTCATAAAATTTATATTCTTCTCCTTGAAGGGGATACCATTTCCAAAGCCTATATTGTTTAACATCTCTTTAGTGCGTTTAACTAATAACGGCTCCTTGGAAGAATGAAATATCACATAAGCACTTTGGAGTAAAGCTACACTTCTTATCGTCGTGCATACAATTTTTTTCACTTCGGTGTCTGAAATATAGAAATAAATAGATGTATTGTTTACGTATTAGTGTCGATTTAATGAAAAATATGGAAATATGCTTTATATTTTGGAATGTTTGGTTGTTAAAGTGGAGAATTGATTATTTACCTACCTAGTATCTGCCACACAAATATCCTAAGGAATGAGACAATATAGAAATAAAACGTTTTTACAAACCGTAATTTTTGAAGAGATCATATTTTCCGCCTATTATTATAGGAATAGGCATGAGACCTGATTTTGAACGCAATTCATTCATTGCATCAACACATCTTTCGATTGTAGTCCACAAACGTTTTGGCTTATTTAAATCCAATACTATACAATAAAAAAAAGTTTCTTGTAATGGTATTGTTAATAAGGTATTATTCAGAGTTTCCAATTTCCCTCCATATTCCCAAATATGGCATATAACCTTTTCTATGCCTTGTTTGGAGCTTGATTTTCTTCCAAATGAATATTCTAAGACAAGAGTCTCGCGAGGCGTGTCAGTTTTATTTAAAAACGTGTTAATTAACGTTGATTTCCCCTGAAAATTAAATTTGTTTATAGATTAGTACTATAAGCAGAGATAATGTGACTACATGATGAAAAATAAATGCTCACCACGTCTTTGCTACCAACAAAGAAAATGCTTCGGGAATTATCTCCATCGCCTCGTAAAAGAGTTTGTTCAATAATTTCAGTAGCTCTTTCTGGAATTGATAGCATTTTGGATCCCTAAAAATAAAAAATAATACAAACAGTGCAATCATCCATTACTGTATGGGCATTGCTAACACTCACACAATGGTTGATAGAAGTTGGTTTAAAATGATCGGCCGTGATAATGATAAAACTGATATATAATAGAAAATTAATTATTAAATGATAGGTATGATACGGAGCACGCACGACTTAACACCGTCGACTCGATTCGGGAACTCTCGCTTGATTTTATAATTTTTCGGATCTAATGTAAAGCATAGCTCAACCGGCGATGGATCTCATTTCTACATGGGGTTCCAGGAATATGGTTGAGTTCAATGCCAAGATAACCCAGGTGTGTGTGTTCACGTGCAAAAAATCCCCGTTCTCTCCCCTCCCCATTCTTCAGGGTGCTCCCCTCTCAATACGGGATGACCTAAGTATCCTTGGTGTGGATATCCGCTGTGATCTCAATCCAGGGAATCACACCGAGGACGTAATAACTGCCCAATCACGCAGGGTTGGAGTCCTGAACAGGGTGCATCGGTTTTTCACGCCCGGTCAGCTTTGTCGTTTATATAAAGCGCAGGCCCGGCGGGGTATGGAGTATTGCTCGCACCTCTGGGATGGATCCGCCCAGTACCTGCTCGATGCCTTGGATGGATTGCAGCGGCGGGCCATCCGCATTGTGAATGATGCAGACGTTACGAGCAACTTAGAGTCGCTACAATTCTGGAGAGATGTCGCCTCTCTAAGCGTGTTCTACCGCCTGTATCACGGTGAGTGCTCTGAGGAATTGTTCAACTTGATCCCCTCCTCTCCATTCCTAACCAGAACAACGCGTGCTGGCTTGCGAAGCCATAGTTTGACGGTCCACACCATCCCGGCGCGAACCAAACGGTTCTCGAATTCGTTTTTGTGCCGCACCGACAGGCTGTGGAATTGTTTGCCGTCTCACGTGTTCCCTCCTTCCTACAATCCTGGGTCCTTCCGCCGTGGTGTGAAGAGGCATCTTAGCAGGCCGGCATAATTGTTTCCATTGGCATGGGACTGCCGTCCGATGCCAATGGATACTCTGCCTGGGCAGCATTGGCACTTACCATCAGGTGCAAATGCCGCCATTATGCCAGGCCATTATAAAAAAAAATCTATATATAATAGACACTATCCTACCATCATTTAAGTAGTTGTAATACCAAAATGCGGGCCATTAATGTATTGTAACAATAACTTTAATAAACATAAATAAAAAAATAAATATCAAATTGATAAGCTACTCCTTTGAAGTCGCTTAAATACAGGGTAGGTCCATAGCACATTAGTTTTTCTATTTTAAATAAGCTTCCATTAATTTATTATAAATATCGTAAGATATATTTTACCAAACTGATACCTAAGACGAATACTACCTCAATGATACCTATACATTACTTACACAAAGTATGTAAGTTTATTAATACTTGTAAATTGTAATAACAAATATAATGTAATATTATGTGAAAAAGGGGTTTCTTACCAACAATGGTTTTGTTTATAATCCCAGGCGAAAACCTATTTAATAAATATTTGTTTAATATAACCAATAAACGCCATTAAATAACTGCTGAGACTTGGCTGAGACTTGTTTCGTTTTTGTTTGTCATTTTTAGTTACCTAGCAACAGGCTTATGAAAAATGGAAATGGGTATCTACGACCTTTTTTTACTATTTATGGTCCTCTTCTCGCAAGCTCCCGGGGAGGCGTGCAGCAAGAATGTGTCGGGGTAACCGGCCTTCTAGCCCGGCTTTCTAGCTTGGATGTTAATGCCGAGCTGGGTCCCTAACGCTGTTGGCCTATGCCGCCAACAACCAAAACCCCTCCCTGGCCCTCTTCGCGCATAATAGAAGACTGCGGTCTCTGCTAGCATGACTCGCTCGGTACTATTCCGCAGTCATCATATCCAGTTCGGATATCTACTTAGTTTTAGCTCTTCTGGTAGAAATTATAGTTCACTTGTTTCCACAATTACTTTTATTAATTACTTCACAATATTTGTACTAAGTAATTGGTTGTTTACGGTATCAGACTACCACCACTACGGTGCGTGTTTGCATCTTCCAGGTTCTCTCGCGGGAAGTGCCGGGAACGAACGAATAATTGAACGTCAGAGTAAAGAGCGAGTATGATTAATCATTCGAGTAAATGACGGATGATATAAAAGGATATTCTAGGTACATTTTCTTATACGAGTAAAACTAGGACAAAATAAATATAAATAATTATAAAAGCTAACACTAGGTATAGCCCCCCCTGAGTCTAAAACAAAGCGACACGTACGCGCTCCCATTAGCCCTATTCAGGCGTTCGCTTCCAGATTACTTTTAAGAGAGGGTGCAGCCCAAAAGCTTGTAGTAATCGCAGTGGTCGCGTTTAGTCGCCCTCTACGACAGGCAGGGAATACTCTGGTGAAATTATTTTCATATCTTCCCTCTTCTTCATATTTAGTTCTATTTAGAATTCAGATCAATGAAGTCTTTCATTCAAAAATACATATATGAAGGGGCAGGAGGGCCTTCATCAGAACTCATCTTCTTTGATATAATTATGTAGGTAGGTTGATAGGTGAACAGCGAAATCACAGGTTCTTGTTACAGAGTTTAATCACGAAAGAACAACAAAACAACACCAACTTAGTCAGAACACTAAAGAAGAACAACAGACTTTAACTTATTTTCATAGCGATTCGTCACAAACGTGGTCCGAGGGCTTCGTCGTCTTGAATCCGTGTCTCCAGGCGACGGCCCTCAACACCATCGACAATGACGCTCCGCTAGGCTGACTCTGACAGCTAAAAGTCAGTCAACCTGATGTATGAAATTGACGGAAGCGCCGTCACGGCCGGACTGACTCTCGACCGTCCTCGGGCGATTCTCTGAAACAATATGTTGCAAGCGTACATAGTCCGTTCGGCATCCTGACGGACGACTAACCATTACAATTATGACAATACGCGATGATTAAATGCTTAAAATAAGGTGTGTGTCTCGCTACTAATAAGCCGGATAACACAGCCTTCTCATCCAGCAGCATATACGTTAACTATTCGCAATTGGGGCTATTAGACAAGTCAATCCCTTGGTGGATGTGACCCGGACGGCAATATTCGTCTTAGCATGATCTGCAAAACATCCAGAACAAGTCAGCCTACTTAAAAGGCTCTGACTCGGACGACACATTTCGTCTCATAGTCCAAATCACAGAGACAAGCCAAACTGACTCGGACGACACATTTCGTCTCATAGTCCAAATCACAGAGACAAGCCAAACTGACTCGGACGACACATTTCGTCTCATAGTACAAAAACACAGAGACAAGTCAAACTGACTCGGACGACACATTTCGTCTCATAGTACAAAAACACAGAGACAAGCCAATCTTATAACTGACTCGGACGACATATTTCGTCTGACCATTTGGAAGGAAAGTAGTTCTTCTATTCTGTACTTTCGTTTGACTATCAATCGTCCCGTTCTGTATGAATTTCAGTATCGTGCAAAATTTCCCAAGTCCCAGGACCTGAGCATATGCTCAGGTCTCAGGTAGTATATACTAAGAGTGTCTGAGTCTACAGTGAGCGTCCCTGAATCGGCGGAAACAGTAATTGAGCATAGGGTCAAGGTATCAAGCGTAATCATTGTCATGACTTGAATTAATTATACTTCCTTCATCTTCCGACGCCGTCGCGGCCTCTCCACAATTTAAAAGACCAGTGGCTATTTCGATCAAACCGATATGTCCCTGCCTAAATGTTGCAGCTCATTATGGACATGATTAATTAGTGTCCAAATAAGAGATCGCGGAATTACAGGTAGCCATGAAACTGGTTTGTTACGAGTAATCTTTCTGTAAAGTATGGCAATTCTAACATCATATTATGTTTGACCAACCGTTTCGCGAAAGCTATTGCTCTGATGTTTCGCGATAAGATCCTGAACTGACAACCAGCTCTGACGAAGCTCAACATAATTGACAATTTTAGGCTAAGTCTTTATAAGAGTGTAAAAGGCAGCAGAATCTGACAGGGGATTTCGGGACAGAAAGTCAGCGTGCTCCATCTTACTTCCTTCGCGGTACGCAATATCGAGTCGTAGACTTGTAAATAAGCCCACCATCGGTAAACGCGGGGTGTTAGGTCTTTCTTCGATTTCGAAGCCTTGAGCGAGTTACAATTGGTAACTACTATAAATAGCCTACCAAAATGTCGAAAATGTTCTACAGCTCTAACAACAGCTAAAGTTTCTAACTCGTATGAATGATAACGAGTCTCCGTGTCAGCTGTTCAGCGGCTATAATACTCTATAACGTGCGGAAGATTATTTTTCTTTTGCAGAAGGATTGCTCCATATCCTGCTGAGCTAGCATCGGTATGTAACTCCACTGGAAGTTTTGGATCGAAAATAGTTAGTACCGGTTCGGACGTGACAATGCCTATAATATTGTGCCGTATTTTTTCGTGTTCGGTGGTCCAAGTGATTCGTCCTTTAAGTTTTATAAGAGGGTATAGAGGTCCGACTATTCGTGTAAAATCAGGAATCAATTTCCGAAAGTAGGAGGCCAAACCGAGAAATTGGCGAGCATTTGTAGCTGTTTTAGGTTTTGAGGTGTGTGCCAATGCTTAAATTTTCTGCGAAGTGGGTCTAGTCTCACCGGATTGTACAGAATATGCTATGTAGTCAACCTGTTGTTTCATAAATTAATATTTCTTTATATTAAATGAGAACCCGGCTTCTGTTAACGCATTTAAAACCAAGTCCAGGCGCTTCAGTCCTTCGGAGATGATAACAAAATAACATAATACATCATCTTTGTAAATATGCGGTCTATCTTGTAAATGACTAAGAGCCTTATTGATACATCTCGGAAAGACCGAAGGAGCATTTCGCAAACCAAACGGCATCGCGAGACATTCGTATTGTCCTTCATTTATCACGAAAGCCGTCTCTTCCACTGAGTTAGGTTGGATAGGGATCTGGTGGAAGCCAGAAGCCATATCCAAGGAAGAAAAGAAATTAGCACCCGTGAGCTGATCTATTTGTTCTTCGATACGAGGTAAGGGATAATGTTCAGGTATGGTATTGATATTTAACTCCCTAAAATTTACGCAAAGTCTATCGGAATTATCCTTCTTTTTCAGAACAATTGGACTAGCGTCTAATAATTTTTGAACCTGTTCCCTAATTATTTGTTTCTCTATAGGTGCTCTTTTATGAGGACTTCTCTGTACAACTTTATGTATAGATCCGCATAATTTAATTTCACATACCCCAGTCTTCACACGCTTCGTAGGTATACGCTCGATAAAGTTATTCGCGTATTTGTTCAATATAGAAATCAAAACATTTTTATCCTGTTCCTACAAATACACGTCAATTTTCGAAAAATCTGATAAGTTTGATGTCGCGACACAAAGATTAGACTGTTGTTTAGAGTAGATTGCAAGGTGATCGTTATCAATTTTTACACTTAACCCTTGATCAAAGATATCCCTACTAATAATTTTAGGCTCAGATATATTATTGTCAGAAACTACGTGAAAGAGTAAACCAATCATACAATCACCAACTGTAACATCGGTTTTAATTTGAGTCGTACACTGTATATCATCGCCTCCAATACCGCTAAGATAAACAAGATTCTTACACACAGTACCCAAGAGTTTATCACAATAACTATTTTTCACGAGAGAACAGGACGATCCGCTATCAAGTAGAACAGGTACCGACTCACCGGATGATGTTGCCAAGATACCCCTTGCAGGACGGTGTTCACAATGGTGGAATTCCTTGACCGCAGCTTTACCACCGTTATTTCCATCTGGACAGTTAGTTGTCACATGTCCCTTTTGACCACATGTGTAGCATGTTACGGGGGTCATCTTCTTCAATGGACGGGAAGAGTTCGGAGTGTCTTGAGGCTTGACTGATCCCAACTCGTCACGGAAATAACAAAACCAGTCTATACTTCTACAGGCATCACAGCCTTAAGTATTAGACTACAAGCCCGTGGCAAAAAGCGATGGGTCAAATGAACCACCAGGAGACCTATTTGGTAGGATACAGGGGCATAAAATAATAATATTCAGCACTATGCCGTCACTTGTAAGCTGTCCGTCTCAGTGCAGATGAGACTTCAAAATCATCAAGGAGAGGGGTTAATTTTGGTCATTTATTTTTGTACGGCATTTCTACCATCGATAGGTCCATGAAAAATAATAGAAAGAACACGTAGTGCCGTACAAAAATAGTGCGTCACAAAGTCGGAAGAACGTTAGATATTCCGGCAAATATGTCGCTAAATTTGGTCATTTGATTTTAAACGGCATCGGTTCCATACAGTCGCAATATCTCTTCTAAACCATTATTCCGCAACGCCGTACAATAACTATGCGACATGGAAGAAAAATCAGCGGTTGCAACCCACTCCCTTTCAGTGGTCCGGGGGGTGATTTGACACAATATGGGATTAATTTATTTTGAAAGTATTTAATGCATAGATAACATTTTTTCACATGCCGTACATTTTTTGGTGATCCAAAGGTCTGTAGAGCGGAAAATATCTCTCGAATAATCCATGTAATAAAATGTACTTTAGGGTGATATTTAGTATGATATTTACTGTACAGCATTTAGACTATTTATTTGTATCTAATGCAATCATCTACAAAAAGTCAATGCCGTACATATCTGAAGGTTCACATTGATAAAAGGTAATAAACATAACAAAAACTTATTATTATTAATTCCTTTTTTTTTAACTTTATTTGTCCGCAAAATAAGACGACACATATTCATGTTTCAGAAGGTGATCGAGAAGAGGATACGGACGTCGATGAGGACCTTGATTCCGATACCGACTCAGTCGCTGATTCAGATATTGAATTAAAATATGAAAGACATACCTACCTATTTTTACATTTTTGTATATATCATTTAGTATATTTAATAACACAATTCAAAAACATATGTCCATGTTTGCAGTATATGACATCGAAAAGTTTACAAAAATATAAATACTGAGCATAGTTATAGTTTTTCAATTTTTGGATATAATATACACTGTTTCACTTTAAAAGCTGGCATAATGATTTTTTATACATTTTATTAATTATTCTCTTCAAAAATATGTTAATGCCGTGTAGTATCACATGACCCTAAAGTACTCCTGAAATTGTAGTGCCATTTTAATCAGCCAAAAATTATGTTCTGCAATAAAATGTACGGCATAATTTTTTCTTCATTTGTTTACCTGAGAACTATTTAAAACAACAATAATATTTAGAAAGTTGCTGTATTTCACTAATCTACGATAATTTAAACTTTTGAAATGATTTGAGAAAACTCATATTTTATTTTCCTCTCCATTTCTTTTCAAACATTTTTATTGAATGGCAATACTAAATAACAATTGTATTTAGCAATATCATGTTAAAAAAACAGGTTGTCGTACAGGATCAAATGACCTTTCAGCTTTAAAAGACAAATTTATGTATACATTAAAATTAACAATAATTTAGTGACGGCTTTTTTTTAAATAGTAATTTTGAGTGCTACTTAATGTTATGAAACCGATGCCGTACTTTTTCATATCACCCCCCGGACCACTGAGAGGGAGTGGGTTGCAACCGCTGATTTTTCTTCCTTGTCGCATAGTTTTTGTACGGCGTTGCGGAATAATGGTTTAGAAGAGGTATTGCGACTGTATGGAACCGATGCCGTTTAAAATCAAATGACCAAATTTAGCGACAAATTTGCCAGAATATCAAACGTTCTTCCGACTTTGTGACGCACTATTTTTGTACGGCACTACGTGTTCTTTCTATTATTTTTCATGGACCTATCGATGGTAGAAATGCCGTACAAAAATAAATGACCAAAATGAACCCCTCTCCTTGATGATTTTGAAGTCTCATCTGCACTGAGACGGACAGCTTACAAGTGACGGCATAGTGCTGAATATTATTATTTTATGCCCCTGTATCTTACCAAATAGGTCTCCTGGTGGTTCATTTGACCCATCGTTTTTTGCCACGGGCTTGTAGTCTAATTCGTTCAATAAGGTTCCATAAACGCAAAACAACTTCTGAAGCTGTCTCCTTAGCTCCTATTTGGAATCGCAATATTTCGTCAAAGTAGTCCTGAAGAAGCTTCGGTTTTAAGAATTTAGCCAACAGCGTTTGTTGACAACGCTCCAGGACATTTCATTTAAGTTTAGCTTAGTGATATAAGCAGCCGCTCGCCCTTTTAGAGAAGCAGTAAGGGCCATGACCAAGTCTATTCCTTCTAAGCGCTTAGTTTAAACGATTACTTCGGTAATATTCCACCAACCGTCTATGTCACAGTTAGGTTCGTCTGGATTAAAAGGCAAAAATTGTATTGCCTTGTTAGTACAGTCAATTGGCGTTGACTGGGCTGCAAGAACACGAGATAAAAGCATTTCCATATGACTTAGTAATTTTTCTGCGTTCGATTTTGTTGTTTCTCGCTCGACTCTAGCTCCATTCGATCCCACTTCTGATGAAGGGGCAGGAGGGCCTTCATCAGAACTCATCTTCTTTGATATAATTATGTAGGTAGGTTGATAGGTGAACAGCGAAATCACAGGTTCTTGTTACAGAGTTTAATCACGAAAGAACAACAAAACAACACCAACTTAGTCAGAACACTAAAGAAGAACAACAGACTTTAACTTATTTTCATAGCGATTCGTCACAAACGTGGTCCGAGGGCTTCGTCGTCTTGAATCCGTGTCTCCAGGCGACGGCCCTCAACACCATCGACAATGACGCTCCGCTAGGCTGACTCTGACAGCTAAAAGTCAGTCAACCTGATGTATGAAATTAACGGAAGCGCCGTCATATATGTATACGAGTCATTCACGCCCGATTACTGTAACGCAACATATATTTAAGTTGCGCTAAACAACTTTCTGTATCAGCCCATATACGTCCCATTGCAGGGCCCGGGCCTTCTCTACAAACGAGAGTACGATTGAGAGTGGTTAGCCGATGTAGTCCACCACGCTGGCCTATAATTGCGGGTGGTAACAACTTTAGTCCCGCTTAAATGTACTCGCTAAGTGGGCCGTGCGCTGCTAAGAGCAACTTATTATTTGAATAGTGTTGCAATATTCGACGTCAGTATTGTATATTTGATCTGAATTCTATCGCAAACGGCGACAGCAGATGTACGACTGAACATACAAGTATACCCCGGCTTTCGGCTTGAAGTTTTCTGTAAGGCGTAAGCCATTAACCGGGGGACAGCAGGTAGGAATTGTTGGCCGGACAAAAACCAAACTAATCTTAAGAAGAGCAAAGTAGGACGGGCTCTTTCGAGATTATGGTGGTCGGCATTGAGGTTCGTATGGAGTCCGCGGATGTTGGTAAACTCAGTGAACGCGGTGGTGGGTTATGCACCGCTGAAGAACATCCTCTGTTTAATTGCACTGTCATGAGGTTGATGGGATGGGTTTGATGAAGAGGCATCGAGAAGCCTAAGTCCGGATATTAAGAAGGCCGAATGGGCACCGGCACGAAAGGGTCGGCAGGTAGCAAATTGTTCCGCCGGATGGAAGGGCCCCCGTATCCTCACGGGATGAGCCACTGGGAGCCCACATCCGCTCACCAGTTATGCGCGGCATGGTTAGGCAGCCTCTCGTGGTGATAAGCCGCGATTGGGCCCCTATACTGTACCCTGAATGGCCAGCGGACAACCGTTTCTACAGGTCTCCCTGACCGCGGGTCAACACTCTACCCTTCGTCAGCGATCGATAATAACCACATGGTACAACCTCGTGCCCAGAGGCAAACCTCTCGAAAAACCGGAATAACACGGGCTGATCTCGGAAACCGGGTATCACTATGGCGGTCTTTATTTCCCGTGGACGGTGGTCGCTACCCGGGCGGACACTTAAGTCCTACCACCACGAACTGTACCACTCATTTGGCACTACCCAGGGGTCCCGTGTAGTGAAACTAGAGTTAAAGCCTATGGACGCGAGTGACGTTAACCCTTAAAAGTGAAGCTACATACAAGTGAAGTCAATATAAAGCGTGTAAAAAATGCTTAACTTGGTGGTAAAATAGCTTTCTTTCCGGAAGACCTATGTCATGTAGTTGCTAAAAATGATGATAATGATTAAGATAAAAATATAGGCAGGTAGGGGCGGCATTTTTCAGTTTTTGCTCCGCCTCGAAAAATACCTAGATCCAGCGCTGAAAAGTAAAGTAGCGTTGAGTGAAGGAGACTTTTTTCCAGTCAGGCCGAGTGGAGTCAAAAAATTTTCGAGAAATTTCTTAGAATATGGGTGTAAGATTAATAAGAAAATGGAGTAAAATATATACATTTTATTGTTACAAAGCGTGGGGTGCTTACAATTACTTATCCTACAGCACCCCACGCTTTATAGTAAGAAAATGTATGTATTTTACTCCATTTTCCTTCGAATCTTAAACTCATTATCAATTATTATTCTTTAAGTTTTTAATTGCTTATTTTATGCGAGCGTGTTATTTTTTAGTTTTTTAAACTATAATTTTATTGCTTGCACTGAAAACATTATTTACGGCTGTATTATCAAAGAAAGAAGCTGCACGCAAAAAGCAAATTATAATACCAACTTTTAAATGATATTTCAAAAAATAAATTGTTGAAATGACTGCTTTCTAAGGCAATTACTCTAAGTTTCTAGCTATAATACACACACACACACTTAATTGTTTTGAATGCGGTACTTGCGAGTTCGACATTTCTTTATTTTAGAACGCAGACTGGAGCAAAGTTACTATAGTTGATTTGAGATCTATCTTTTTGAATTAAAATGGCAACACTTTCTGTAGCTCATAATATTTTTATTTTTTAATCTATGGAATGAGGCAATGGCGATATTGACGAATGGTTTTTTTGGTGACAAGAATTTTGTCAAATATTATTGCTGAATTGCGTTTTAACTCCACTAAAAGTTTATTTTGCCATTTTGGAAGTTTTCTTTGGAGTTAGAGACAGTTTTTTAGGTATCGATGATTACAATAAATTGATTTCAAGCGGTAAGATATTCAATTCGTCACCTTCACCCATGTCCTCACTCAGATTTAATTATTTTTGTTGTGCATAATAATTCATTCATAGCTTGTTTGTTTTTAAATTTTAAGATACACAGAACGTACATTGATTATTACTAATAACATTATTACTATCATCGTAGTTTTTTATATAACATAAAATTGTGTTTGTGATACAAAAGAGAAAGGTGCATTGTCTATTTGACTTCATATTCGATAACCTACATAATATTAACTTTATTTTATTTTTAGTGTTACATGAGTGTTTTAACCATATGCAAAATTGCACAATGCTTAAGTTGTGTAAAGTTCATAAATGATTTTCAAAATAAAAAAAGTAAATTGACATTGTGTTTTGATACCTCTTGTTTATATCCCATGATAACATTTTATAAATAATGTTCGCACAACTTCGGATTTTCGGAATATTTTAGTTTTTTTTTAAATGGTATAAATTCTATTTTTTTTTATTTAATTACAGGTGGTCTGGACCACTAACCTGAGAAGGTATGATATTTTATACTGCTCTGATTTGTTTACGTGTATTAATGTAATTTTATTTATATGTCCTGATGCTAAATTAACTTCAATCGGAGGTATTTGACATTGAATTAAAGTATGAGCTCTGATTATTGATTAAAAATGGTTGACTATTTGCTGTGCTTTTTGTAAAAGGACTATTCAACTAAGCCAATTAAGTTTTGAGCTTTGAAGTCGTTGTTTAGTATAGTCTCTAATTTGTATTTCACTTAATCATTTTTTCCTTGATAAACAAGTTTATTTGCAGCTATGTTTGGGTATACAAAATCAGTTAATTTTATAGTTTTTTTGGATCTTATCACATGACAGCTACAACACAATGTTTCAATTGTTAATTAGGATCTAAATTTATTATAGTTTTTCTATACTTATATAAAAATTACCAATAAGTAGCTATTAATTAATTCTTCCATATGTCTCCATTGCTTATTGGCCATTAGCAAATATTTCTTGGTTCTTTTTGGTGAGAGATCACACCTCCCTGTCACATATTGTGAATACTCTCACTCTACTCACTATATATAGGATGTGGAAGAATGTAGTTATCAAATGCTTTCCTTCTGTACTCTTGATAATTTCCTCAAACAAGCAAAATTTCAAAAAGATCCTTATAATATTTTTATTGTACATTATGTTTATGGGAAGCATGACTTGTCTGAATCAGATGAATAAGTATGTGAAGTCAATCAAATTGACTAATTGAGAATTGTTCATTTATTAATCTAATATTGTATCAAACAGAAGTTGTAATATGTTTTTTTTAATAGTTTAATTAAATTCATTGACTCTATTTAATATGCTGGACAAAGAAGGAGTCTAGGCTAAATTGGTATGAAATTTCAAAGAATTAGATAGGGGAAACATCACTAAGATTTAGTTTATATTGAAACATTTATATTATGTTTTATTGATGTACAACAAGAGAATATGTTGTCGTTATAATGATAAAAATACTTTATACACTAATGAATTAACCCATTAAACAATAATGCATGCAATATGTAGAGCAGAGAGTATGAAGTTAGCCGTAGTAAGTATGTGTTATTTGTGTTTAGATGGCGGAAGTGGATCCAGAGACACTGCTGGAGTGGCTGCTGACGGGTCAAGGCGATGAGCGGGACATGCAACTCATTGCTCTTGAGCAACTGTGCATGTTGCTGCTCATGTCAGACAATGTTGATAGGTGCTTTGAAAGGTATTTGCAGTAGTTTTACATTTTGATTGAAATGTAAAACTACTTTAAGTGCAAATCAATTTGCATTTGTATTATAATTTTTAACAACTAGTTTGCAGCTAATAACAAATTGCCATAAGTAAGGGGAGATTTGATATTACTAACATATAACTTAAGCAATTAGTGCCATTTGTGACAAATTATTTATCTGATAGCCAAATAAAAAATAATAATGAGAGAGTATATTTGTGTTTCTTGGTGATATTTAACAATCTTTCACTTCATATCTAATGTACATGAAGTCACATTGTTTAGGTAGAAGATATGCAACCTTCATGCAAATTTCATAAATCTGGCTTTAAGATTTAATAGTGTCTGTTCTTTGAATCTTGTTGTTAACAAACACTAAGTTAACAACTGTAAAGGAATAACAGAGGTAATTGCAGAGATACATTGATTGGGCAGGTTTGGTATGGGAGTGTGACCTTGTTGAGGATTGCAAATAGCATGTCACTGTATTACCCAATAAATTAAAAACATATTTCTGTGCATCCCGTTTACAGTTTACGCATATCTATTAGTTCGACAGCCTCCGTGGCGCAGTTGGTTAGGCGCTGCCTGTGAAACGAGAGGCCGCGGATTCGATCCCCGCACCGAGAGAAATGTTTGTGCGGCCCACAAATATTTCTTTCGGGTCTGGGTGTTTGTGAGACCAAAAAGTCTCTCGTAGTTCCTGATACCCACGACACAAGACTCGATCTTAGTGTGGGGTCAGGACTATATATGTGACTGTTGGGTGTTATTTATTTAGTTAGCGTCGTAAGCAGTTAAAGTCACTAAATGCCCTATTTTATATGCCTAACCTCACCACAATGAAGAATGTTAACTAATTTTGATTATTAGCACTCCATATTCTCTGGCAAAAATAAAAATATTAGTGAAAGAATTACTTCGATATGTCAATTAGTTTCCGATTTAGAAGTAAAACAAGTTGTAACCGTACGACCCGGGCTGCCGGTTACGGTGTGACGTCATAGCACAACACGCTCACTGGCTCATTCAGTCCGCTCGTGGTCGCGCGCCCGTGCCGTTGAATTTATACCCACAGAGTACTATAATATTACGTTTATACCTAAAGACTTTTAACAATGTCCAATCCAAATACTAGGAAATCATGTGTTGTGCCTAAATGCACAAACACAACTACCAATTCGCCAGAAAAGTTGTTTTTTATAGTTCCAAAGGACGTTAAAATGCGAAAAAAATGGATAAAGGCTATGAAGAGGTTACTTATGAATAAGGTGTGGTACGTACGCGGTGTTCTGGCGTGATTCTACATTTACCCGTACATACATCACCTACTCTTTTTACTTGAATATAACCAATAGCATCATCGCCATAGCTGTCTCTTGCCGATCTGAAATAAGTTTCAAATAAAAATAAATGGCCTTACGTATTTTATTAGAAGAAAAAAACAAATAACTAAAAAAGGTTTAGTACATCTGTTCAAACATCTATATTTGCAATAAAAATGAGATTAAAATGGCCTTACGTATTTTGTAAGTAAAAAAATACAAATAAAAAAGGTTTAGTACATCTGTAACGTTCAACCCACTACATCTACATAAGTACCTATCCTACTTCCTACTAATATTATAAATGCGAAAGTTTGTGAGTGTGTGTGTTTGTTATCTTTCACAAAAACAACTACTGAAAGGATCTGGACGAAGTCTGGAATAACACATAGGCTACTTTTAATACTGGGAAAATGTACTTACATCTTCTGAGAGAAACTGGGGCGAAGCTGCTGGCGGAAGCTAGTTTGCAATAAATCAATATAGGTATGTATGTATTCATTTAAATTTACTAAGAAGAGCGTTACCTACCTATATTATTCATACGTGCCTACCAATAGCTACAAAACTATAATACATACATATTTGTTGTCTTTAACTTACAAATTTAATGGTAGGCAGGTAGTTCTACTATTTGAGTTGCATTCTTCCATTACGACATTAGTTGGGTATTTTGTTTTGATAAAACAATTTAGAACAGATAAACTATTAAGCATGAGTAGTAGCATGGAAATTTCACTTACCATTGCATTTTTATTCCTCGCATTTCGGCGGCAACGAAATCACTATTTGTTGATAAGTAATGCGCAACCATTAATCCATCTATTTTATGTAGATTATCCGATTGCCCTTTTTCGAATCCTTCATCCATTTTATTAATCGAATAATATTTACTATTATTAAACTATTAACTTAACACGCGAACGAAAACCAACAACAAAACACTGCGCAAGCTATTACAACTACTATAATCGCTGGCGATTTGATACGAAGCGAGTCGTGGCCCGTGCGGCGCGTTGTGAAATGATGTCACAAGCGATCACGTGACTGTAGCGGGACTCGATATTTTTCAAAACTTTGAAAACCTATAAAATCAAAACTACTAGGTATTTTTGACTACAACAAAAACTAGTGTGTTTGTATACATAAAGGCTTTACTGAGACAACATTTCAAGCGATTTGGCATACCTAGTAACATTGTCCATTGTGCTGTTTTACGTCCGAAATTTGACTCGCTGTTCCGCACGTCGATCAGCCTCATACCCAAGATACTACGCTCGTGTACATAATTAAATTCGTCTTCGATTGATGTCTGTACACGAAATACGTTCAAATAATATACAAAACAATTATTGTTTGAGTTTGTGTCAGTTTTTCTGTGCTTTTGTGCACGCTTATTTCAGAAACGGCAGAACCAATTACGCTTAAATTTGCTAAATAAGTAGATAGCATAGTAGACACTCCGGATTAACACATAGGTCACTTTTTATCTCGAAAAATGCAGTGTCCCCGAGAGATGAACAATATTTAAATATATTTGCCAGTATTTCAAACTTTAAGCCGGTCAAGGGTAACCATAGAGGATAGAAAAGAACAAAGGCACAGACAAAGAGACAAGCAGACAATGATTCTTCTAGGTTCTATCACACCAATAGTATATATGGGATCAATAATATTGTCTGTGATTATAGTAATATTACAATAATTTTTCTCCTATATCTTCCACATACTGAGAACATCACAGACTATAGAAAAATCTGGGTTAACTCACAATAAGGTGATGTATGGTGGAATTGGAAAGGCATTGTTCATTATGGGCTTTATCGCAGCACCGGGTAGAACCATCGATTTGGATCTCTACTGCCAACAAATAATGAGAATAAAGCAATAAATTGAGATAAAGCGGCCAAGGTTGATTAACAATAAAAAGTTGTGCTCTTAAAGAGAATGCTCAGCCACACAGGTCATTAGAAAAAAAAGGGTGTTTTGCTGGGAGTTGTTATCCTATCTGTCATATAGACTGACCTTGCAGCTTCAGTAAAAGCTTTTATAAATGGCACATATATACTGTAATTAGATATAACTAAAATTATTAATGCATATATATCTTGAGTTTCGATATAAACAACAAAGAGACATTTTCAAACCTAATAAGTGCTGAAAATTGAAAGTATATGAAACATACTGTCAGTTTGTATTAATAGCGACATGTATCGATATACAAACGTAATTAATGGATAAATATATATTGTGCCTATTTTTATATTTTTTCTTATTTGTTTAAAGCTGCCCACCCCGAACATTTTTGCCAGCTCTGTGCAAAATATTTTTGGACGAGAGTGCACCAGATAATGTCCTGGAGGTCACAGCGAGAGCAATCACATATTATTTAGATGTCTCTGGTAAGCGCATCATTTTTTATAACCTGAAATAGATTTTTTTTATCACATATGCATGATATTGTAATATTTGCAGCGGAGTGCACGCGGCGTATTGTTGCTATCGAGGGGGCCGTCAAAGCGATATGTAGCAGACTTCTCACTGTTGACCCCAATAACCGCACGAGCAAGGATCTCGCAGAACAATGTATAAAAGTAAGTGTAGTTCGTTTTACTAATGTTATTTATGGTTAAGTACACTATGGAGAGTAGTCACTGTGTTCGTAGGCGTCACTATACACCATAGCCACCGTCCGGCGATATAGGCCGCCGATACCATCCGGTGGCGACCAATGCAAAAATAATTACGTTTGCAACAAGAAACGCCCGCACGTGTTGCCCGTGGACATGTTGGCAGCATATCGGCGACGCAAGCACTTCTTAGTTGCCCGGTGAAACTAAACAACGTCGTAGAAAAGTTTATCATGTCGAGTCGCCAAGATACCGACGAAAATCGCTGATCCGGGAGGTTTCTCTATAAAAACGATCTTCGAATGTTCGGATGTTCGACGTCCGGAGTATGATTTAAGATTTCCACTTCTAAAAAACAATACTATTCTCTATTATACTTATCATTTTCTCCGAACTTAGCCTATGGTTGCGACGTACGATAGAGGAATCGAAAATTTTGTGGAATATCTGGGCACATTAGTGAAGTCTTACATACGGCATCCGAACATTCGAAGTTTGTATCGTTCTTATAGAGTAACCCCCCTGGTCAGTGACTGTGGTGTGTAGTTAGTTTTACTAGTACATATTCGTTCATGATATTTGAACGAATGGTGAAGTCAATTTTATTTGGCTAGGTGTTGGAGTTGGTGTGCACTCGGGAAGCTGGTGCTGTGTGGGAAGGCGGCGGCCTCCCTGCGGTTTTACATTTCATCACTCACCATGGTACCGCAGTGCACAAAGATACACTACATTCAGCTATGGCAGTCGTTTCCAGGTTTGTACATAGTCGTATACCAACTATGCATTTTTTCGTACCTATATACATAAACTCACGGCTCTTGGGGTTGGTACAGACTTAAGAGCATATCTATTTTCACTTTATCAACTGTCAATTATTTCATTTTGTTGCATTCATACACCTTCCTTGGTATCGAGATCTCCGTATTTTGTTTTAAAATGTAAGTAATTTATTTGAGCTTGGTAAAAAATATTATGAAAATACTTAATTACTTCATTCTTTCGTAGGCCATTTTTCTGAAGTTTCACTTCTGCCGCACGTGAAATGCACACACAGTTTTTTATTATAAACGTTTTAATTATTTAAGAAAATAGGATAAAAATCACGTATTATCAGGGTTTGGCGTATTCCAATTACTTGTAGTTGTACTGTAAATAGAATATTACGATTTACCATCGTATTAGTGGGCCGATGACTAGGATGGCGTTCATCCTGTCTACCAGTCGCTGTGGCTGAAAATTAGTAAAAAGGGTTCATCTTCGTCATTACATGCTATTTAATACTATTTAATGAATACGTGAGAAAGCCCCGGTCTGCGGTGAAACGATAATTATAGAGATCACAGTTTATTGTTGTTACTGAAGACTCAGTAGTTTGAAATAATTTAGTCGGTTCCTTGGGAGCGGGTTTTTTTAATGTATTTTTTATTGCAATGAATCGCCATTCATTGCAATAAAAAAATATATGGCGTCTCGCCAGACGAGCATGCCGTTCGCCTGATGTTAAGCGATATGACCGCTCATGAACAGTAGCAACACCAAATACCTTGAATTACAAAGTAATGCTTGGGCATTCTATTGCGCTCGCCATACTGAGACATAAGATGAAAAGTCTTAATATGTCCAGTATTTAATCTGGCTACAACGTCCTTCAATCCGAAACAAAACAGTGCATTTAAACTGTTGTAAGGCGGGAGAAATAGACATTGCGGTGGTACCCACCCAGGCGGCCTCTTACATATGAGAGACCTACCAGTAGGGTGTAGCCAAGGGCGGATCCATCTGTTAAGCCAGGGCGGTTCATATAGTTTTTGTCAGAGCACTAGGTTCGATTTCAGTATTCGAATTCGTAATAATGATATTTTATAGTTTGTTACAGCCGTGATTTGAGAACACACACACAAACTTTTTTCTTTATTTATTGACTATTTCTTTATTAAATTTTATCGACAAGTAATAAAAAAAAGAGGGGGGGGGATCATGACCCCCATGACCTCCCCTCTAGATCCGTCCTTGGGTGTAGCCTATAGAGAGCGTGGAGTAGCGTGATGTGTATGTTGGTTCAGAGTGTGCGGCAAGATGGAGCCGGGCGACGCTCGCGTGGGGGACGCGGTGTCGTCGCTGTCGGCGCTGCTGCGGCACGCGGACTCGCGCGTGGCGGACGCGGCGCTGCGCTGCTTCGCGTCGCTGGCGGACAGGTTCGCGCGCGCGCACGCAGACCCCGCGCCGCTCGCCGAACACGGTACAATGCCACTGCATGTCATATTCAATACACACGTTTTTCTCACTCAAGCTCTATACATACTGGGTGTATCAAGACTGCTATTGAAAACGAAGCTGGGTGGTAGTTTTAGTGACTTCAGACACAATGCAACTAAAAAGTTCGCAAAGAAACGTGACATTTTTTTTATGATTTTTTAAATACCACCCCCATATGGCCATAGGAAAAAAATAACAAAAAAATGTCGCTTTTTTTGCAACCGGCTTCGTTTTCGATAGCAGTCTTGATATACCCTGTATAATAATTTTACATCTTTCAAATATGTTTTATTATGGCATCATCATCAAGTATTGTTAAACACATGTAAAGAGAATCGACGAATGATATTTAAATTAGAATTGTTTACTTTGTGCAGGTCTAATAGAAGAGCTAGTCAGGAGGTTGGGCAGCACTGAAGGTGGCGACGACAAGTGCCTGGCGCCGTCAGTGTCGACCACTGTCAGTCTGCTATCCACTCTGTGCCGCGGCTCAGCGCAAATAACACATGTAAGAACATGGCGCGGTCTCTTACTGGGCCATATATGTGAATTTATTCATTCATTTCTGTCATATATTTAAGATTAATTTTCTGCATCTATTAAGAAAATCATTTGTTTCATATTTTTGAATGAATGTTTTATGATATTAATCGTTTAAATCGAGCAATTACGATAATTATTAAATTCTCCAAAATGCGGCAGTATATTTTGCTTCAACAACATTCATCTAACAGTTATTCCATTTGATCATCATTTTTGGTTGAATTGGATACTTTTAAAGGAATTAGTGGTAACAATGTTGTGACTTTCGGATTTAGGCAAAGGCAGTACTGTATTAGGCCATATACGTCCCACTCACTGCAGGGCACGGGCCTCCTCTGCAATCGACAGTACGATTGAGAGTGGTTAGGTGGTAGGCATAGGCAGTATACGGTGTATATTACTTTTATGTTATACCTAAAGATTGATTTGTGTTCGTTTGATAGGACCTAGTGCGGTTGGACTTGTGTTCCGCGATCGAGACGGCGGTGCAGGCGGACGAGCGCTGGTGCCTGGAGTGCATGCGCCTGGTGGATCTGTTGCTAGTACTGCTGTGTGAAGGCCGACACGCTATACAGTCGTGAGTTTGTCTTCCAATATATGTACATCCAATTTATATGATTTATAAATAAATAATTATCAATAATAAATAACACGAATACCAAAAGTGTAATCCAATTAAAATAAATTTATATAATGATATAATCAGTTATTTTGTAAATATAGAATTATTACTATGTATTGACTTGTCATAAGAGTTATTTAATTGCCTACATGATTAATACATCAATTGCGTTTAATTTTAATCTACAATTTTGCATTTTGCTAGAATGCATTCATTATGTTTATATTTAGTGATATATTAATATTTTTCTTATTTTTTCATTTCTTCAAAAATATCATAAATTGCCTATGATTGTATTGTAAAGCATATTATACATGCGTGTAACTTGATATGTTTCATTGATAGATTATTGTGACGTACATTACAGCGGGAGCAATCGCAACGGCGTGGGTTCCGGTCCCAGCGGCAGCGGCGCGGGCGGCGGCGCGGGCGGGGGCGCGAGCGGCGAGGGGTGCAGCGGCGGGGGCGGCGGGGGTGCTCGCGGCGACAAGTCTCACCGGCAGCTGATCGACTGCATCCGCGGCAAGGACACGGACGCGCTGCTGGCCGCCGTGTCCAGCGGCGCCGTCGACGTCAACTTCACGGACGACGTGGGACAGACGCTGCTCAACTGGGCCGCCGCATTTGGCACTAGGGAGATGGTCGAGTTTTTGTGTGAAAAGGGTATGTAACGACTAAAAGGCGAGCATTTCGTTTTGCAAATAAGTGTAAATCTACACATTTTTAATGTACAACATGTGGAATTTAATGACGAATCCTTTCAAACACACAAATATACGCGCGTACATGAAAACATTGATAAATTACATGAATTATGCTTAACTTATTAGTTATTTTATTGTGTGTATTAGTGACGTTTACGGACGGTCATACTATCTCGCAACATTTAATTGGTGGCCGGTGCTTGCAATACAAAGGAGGAGTGGGGCTAGAGTAAAAATGAGATTGTTTTTAAGTTAGCTTGAAGTTAATGTCGATCGTGATATGATCATATTATAGCCGTGGTGTGAAGAGGCACCTAAGCAGGCCGGCATAATTGTTTGGCATCGGACGGCAGTCCCATGCCAATGGATACTCTGCCTGGGCGGCATTGGCACTTTCCATCAGGTGCAATGCCGCCACTATGCCACGCCATAATAAAAAAAAAAGAAAAAAAAAATAAACGGGGAGGAAGAAATGTTTCTCACAAAACGAGAGGTATCCTATTTTTGTCTCTGAGCGCCTGATACATACCATGCAACCGCTACGCATTTATTTACGTTCAGAGTGCGAATACATCTTGTTTGTGAGGTCCGCTATAATATCACACCTCAAATCTACCGATATGAGAATATGTAATGTGGAATGTATCGATTACTTACTGTAGTATTCGTCGTGTAGTAGAGGGCAGGTAATGTAGAGTATTGAGGTATACAGGTGCGGATGTGAACCGCGGGCAGCGCAGTTCGTCGCTGCACTACGCGGCGTGTTTCGGTCGGCCCGCCATCGCGAAGGTGCTGCTCCGATACGGGGCCAACGCAGACCTACGTGACGAAGATGGAAAAACACCTCTAGATAAAGCCAGGGAACGACACGATCAAGGTAGAATAAGTGTTTTTATTGACATTGACTATATCCAGACTGAGACATTTAATTAACGACTTTAATATTCAATATGTTTTGTATTAGGGCACAGAGAGGTCGCCGCTATTCTTCAGTGTCCCGGCGAGTGGCTGGTCGTGGGGAGCAATGATTCACCTTCACCGTCGAACGATGATGATTTTCCAGAGACTGGCGACAAGGAAATGGCAGCGGTGTATCTAGAGTAAGTTTTAACTCCGGTGTCAAAAGTCCCATTTTTTTAGCGTATGGCCCTGGGGAGGTTTCATGCACATTAATGGCGAAGAAAACCTTTATGGTATGTGAAGAGCGCCTACAGGCACGAGGCCGGCGTGAGTTTCGTTCTACTCGCCGAACGGTCGTAGAGGTGGCCCGTGCAAAGCAATGGCAATTATATTCTTAGGGTTTCTTTGTTGTTGTTATATTGCTTATTTTTTTGAATCAATTTCCCCAATAAATTTTGATAATTCATTTTTAATAATATAGTATTTTTCTTCACAGTAGAGCTCGATACTTCTTTGTGTATTAAAATAAAAGTAAAATATATGTAAGAAAATAGTATACACAATAGTATAGTTAGCATTTGAGATGGGCAAGTGAGTTGTGTGTATGCGTGTGCGTGCAGACGGCTGGTGCCTGTGTTGTGCGCGCGGTACCTGGGCGCGGGCGGCGCGGGCGTGCGGCGCGCGTGCCTGTCGCTGGTGCGCAAGATGGTGCACTACGCGCCCGCGCGCCTGCTGCGCCGCGCCGCGCACACCGCTGCGCTGCTCACGCAACTGGTCGCCGCCGTGCTCGACTCGCTGGTGAGTGTCGCCGCCGCCCCGGCGCACCCCGCACACCCCGCACACCCCACCCCGCGCCGACTCAATGCGTGTGTGCGCAGGGCGACGCGGCGAGCCGGCGGCGCGCGCGCCCGCGGTACCTGCGCAGCCGCTATATCCGCCCGCCCGCGGTAACGTTCCGATGGTGTGATCGTACCTCCCTCTCGACTGCACTCAGACGGCTCTAAAAATGTGCTTTGCTCGTATTCGAATTATATATTTTTGTTTGTAACAATAAAAACAAATGAATGTTTTTAGAGCCGAAATACATTTTAACGACACGATCGAAATTAATGTGTATGAACGATTACACGTGACCGCTGAGTCACACGATAATGTCGTTAAGTTCAGCTTTCAGTATGTAAAAATACATAATAATTTTAATTTAACATCAACTAATAAATTATATTGATACGACTACTATTTTCATGTTCTGTTGCCCTGTCACGAATGCATTTGTGTAAGACATCACACCATCGAAACTTACTTGCATTAAAATTTCCTATTCTGTGTCGTGTGAATGAGTTGCAAGTTTTATTAGAGTTCATAATATCCTTGCGTCTGTGTGTGCGCGTGTGTTTGTGTGTCAGTCTTATGTAAATTGTACTTAAATAAGACTTTTGAAACCAACCGATGAACTCTCAAATGATGGGAACAGAAATACACCTCTGATTTTTATCGATAATGCATATGTTATTAATTAAAAAGTTATTTTCGTATGAAATTATTACAGCTCTTCAAAAAAGGTAAATTCACTACTGTATTCAAATTGCCAAATCTTAAAAGATCGCAAACGAGAATGCAAAATTAAGTACTTAAACAGGCAATGAATCTATTGAACTCGAAAATTATTCCTTTGGTGGTATTCTAGAATGTAAAGCACTGATTGTTTCTATTCCTATCATCTGTGTAATAGATCAATGGACGAGTCGTACTTAACACTTTATTCCTTGTAGTATGAGGTGAAAAATAAACAAACACGATAATTTATATGATATAAATATACTTAGCATGCAGTTTCTTAAATCAGGAGTGAAGATAAGTTTTTGTCTTAGTAACTATGTTTAATTTCAAGCTACGTGGAATAAGTATCGACTTGTCCTAGTACTGACTACAACTAACATTGTCTTGTTCCACTAAGGTGTTGTGCAAACCTAACAATAATAATGAATGAGTATCGGAACTTACATATCAGTTATATTGATTTCATGAATCGTGTATGCAGGACGATGACGACGGCCATTTGATAGTGCTGGGTATCGCGGAGGAGTTAATGGTAAAGGCGTCCGATATATACCTGGAACAATTTGCAAGACTCGGGGTGTTCGGCAAGGTGGAAGCGTTAGCGGCCGCCTCAGCTTGTAACTTGCCACCCGAAGCGGAGAATTCTGATGCAGCAGGCAAGTAAATATATCTACTTTATTGTAGGAACTTATTTTCGTACTCGCAGAGGAGGAGTAGAAGTGCTTTTACACATTTTTCGCTGAGGAGCAGGGGTGCTTTAATATATATGCGTCTTTAAAAACGTAGGTATGTTTTTGAGCGGAATTAAATAGCCTTAAACTATTTTTTCTTTTAATATTTCGTCTATGTTTTACAACCTGTTAAAAGTCAGCCAATAGGAGGGCAGAAAAAGGTGCATCAAATGTATCACTCTTTATATATGTATATTTACTTATGGAAGTACCATTGCTGCCTGTATATTATAAATACTGTAAAGTATTGCGTATGATGGTGCAGGCGGCGCGGTGGGCGCGGGGGGCGCGGGCGGCGCGGGCGGCACGGGCAGTGCGGGCGCGGGCGCGTGCGCGGACGCGTCGTGCCTGTCGAGCGGCGTGGCGTACTCGTGGGGCGAGTGGGCGGTGTGCCGCGGCCGCGACGCGCTGTACGTGTGGAGCGACGCGGCCGCGCTCGAGCTCAGCACCGGCAGCAACGGCTGGTTCCGCTTCCTGCTCGACGGCAAGCTCGCCACCATGTACTCCAGCGGCAGCCCCGAACACCAGACGGACAATACCGGTCACTTGCACTTTCCTCTTACTCTTTTTTTTCTTGTATACGGCATATTCTGTTCCGTAGAAAGCTACTTTTTATCTTCTTGTTATCTGTACTCATCTGTTCAGTTTCATGCGTATATTTAGTCGTGGCGGCATACAGTCTTAAAGTGAAATCTTAATACGGGAGCTTCTAATGTTTTTGAGCACTGTTAAGAATTCAATCATTGGTATTCCTGCGTATGGGCCATACACGTTTGCGCACACTTTTCTGTATTCTTCATCAACTTATTTCTTCATATCATAATATTATGTATTACAGAAAATCGCGGCGAATTTATCGACAAGCTCCAAAGGGCAAAAGCTTCTGTGAAGAATTCTGTGCCGCAACCAATATTATCCAAACCCGGACCGACTAAGCTGATACTGGGCAACTGGTCCTTATCTTGCAAGAAGTAAGTCTCGCTAAAAATAACACTTATAATAAGTTCGATCTAATGGTTGTGTCCACCGATGGATATAATGTGATAGTCGAAATTGAATATTATAAATCTGAATTGCGACAGACTTGTTTGTTTAGTTATTATGAAGGGTTTTCTCCCACGATATTGGTCGTTAATCGTGCCTTATCAACATTTGCGTGCTCAGCAAGCTTGCTCATCTAACAAAATTGACAGTGATTGCCATCTCTAGACGAATCTACCTACCTCTAGATAACAATTTGGATAATAGAATTTATAGTTCACAGCAAGTATATATCACTTAATCATCGTTTACATGATCATTTTATATTATTTTGTATTAACATGGACGCTGTCTCTGTTTTCAGGGAGAAAGAGCTTCACATTCACAACACTGATGGTCAGCAACAAACTACGATATTAAGGGAGGATATGCCGGGCTTTATATTCGAATCAAATAGAGGTACTCGACATTCGTTTACTGCTGAAACATTTTTAGGTAAATGTATACATATTTGACAAATAAACAAACTATATTGTGGCCACATTAATGTGTTATAAAAATAAACAATGGATGTTTGAAATCACCAGGACCTGAGCTAGCGAGTGGTTGGGCGGATCGGAGGCCAGTCCCCGCCAACATAACGACATCCAACCAAAACAGATCGAGAGTGTCGGCAAAAACTGAGGCGCTGAAGTCGCAGGTAAGGTAACGTGGCGCCCTCTGGCGGCGCAGTCGAGCAATGTTACATCCGCCACACATGCTCATCCTCGCATTGGCCGTCACGAGCCGTGTGCGAGTGGTAGTATATAAAACCTTTGGCGCAGTACCAAACTCCATATTTGTTCACACGTGTCGACGCAGGAACGTACACGAGCGTGTCAGCTAGGTGACCGTCACATTGTTTTCGAGTGGGAGTGTCGCGAGTATTGGCAAAATGGAGGAAAATATTGAAGTTGTTCGAAGCGAAAAATGTTTATACGTAATAAAACGTATTACCATGATTATATGATTACAAAATTAAAGGATTCAATTTGGAAACTAAACTTAAAATTAAAGGTTTTTTTGGATGCTTTCCTTATTAACAATAATCCTTTTTAAAAACTCGTTATCACTGTCGGATTTTGAACTCGTATCAATCGCTTCCATTTCATTCCATTCCAAAAAAGGAAATGCCATTTTTTTTTCATCTTTAATTGTTTATAACTTTTGCAATTTTTTATGTGCTAATACACGCTTTTGGCACATTTTTCTAGACGTCATTCCGGATCCAATGAGCTATCGCACATAATTTTAAGAGCAGTATCTCTATTTTGTACCATTTTCAACTTGTCGACTAGACTACTTATTTCGTTTTCGTCTATGAATGATAAAGACACTGACTGATGTATGACTCGTGAAAGCCATTGCGGACACGTGTCGTGAACGAGTGTGAGTGTGAGCATGTGCGGCGGGTGTAATGCAGTGCATGTTGTGACGCGTGCGTTGTGGCAGGTGTGCGTGCGTGCGCGTGCGCTGTACGCGCGACACCTGGCGGGCGCCGCCACGCGGCAGCCGCGCGCGCCCGTGGCCCGCCTGCGCGCCCTGCTCGCGAGACTGCAGCGCCTCGCCACGCAGCCGCAGCGTACGTACTACATGCAACTATATCACCATATATTACACTGTTTATAATGTACTGGGAGCGCTGCTACTTTAAAAATTTACTGCCCTCCTTTTGGCCGACATTGGACAGGTTGTCCAAAATATGTTGGGCTTTAAAAATCCCCTCAGATTCGTTTTAGAAAAATAACTAAATATATTCCTACATATACGTTACCAACTTAATAGAATTCATAGAAATTTACTGTTAAATAATTAGTACAATTTTCACTAATATAGCAACGCTACCAACGTTACGAAGAAAACATATCTACGTTTTTGAAAATGTATGACAGCGCTCCCTCTGTAAATACTCATAAATTATGTTCACGCAAATGTATGACAGCGCTCCCTCTGTAAATACTCATAAATTATGTTCACGCGTTTACTACGTTCATCTCCATTTTTGTAGAAGACTGGCAGCAGGACTTGAGCAACTCACTGGACCAGCTCTCCGAGTTGCTGTGCGGTGATGAACATTTATCGGCTTACGAGTTGCAGTCGTCGGGGCTCGCGCCGGCATTGCTTCAGGTTCTTTCACCGCAAGTGAATGGTGCGCAAATATTACATTACTTTATTGCTTTATACAACATTTAACTAAGCTGTAAAGAACAGCAGGTGAGACGCCTACGTATGAAAGTATTTGATGTAGGAATAGTAGTACAATATTGATAGGCGGCGGTGATCACTTGCCATCAGGTGAACTGCATGCTCGTTTGCTTTAAATAAAATTTTAAAAAAATATGTGTTGTTGAGTGTGGTATGTATGTGCAGACACAGGTCGTCAGGCCGCGGAGCGGTCGCGCCTGGTGCGCGAGTGGGTGTGCGGCGGCGGCGGGCGCGCGGGCGGCGTGCTGGTGCGCAAGCTGGTGGCCGTGCTGGAGAGCGTGGAGCGCCTGCCCGTGCTGGCGCCCGCCGCAGACGCGCCGCCGCCCGCCGCCGGCTCGCTGCACCACCTCACCAAGAGGATCAGGTGATCTGCCCACTCTTTTATTACTCATCATCATCAGCCTATTAGCGTCAACTGCTGGACGTAGACCTCTCCTATGGCACGCCATTGAGCTCGATCTTCAGCCCAGCGTCTCTAACTGCTACCAGCCATCTTTCGGATATCATCACTCCACCTCGTTGGGAGGCGTCCTACACTACGCTTGCCGAGGCGCGGTCTGCACTCGAGAATGCTTTATTTACTATATCTTAATATAGTAAATAAAGTATTCTTTTATATCTTAATACATCACAGGCTTAGACTACACAAAGGCGTTGTAAACGTAGTATTGACGCGAATTCTGAATTATTGTTTTAGATTGAGAGTCGAGCGTGCGTCCGATGATACAACAGAAGATTCCACCAATAACTGCAATAACGCCGGACGCAACCTTAAAGTGGAGGCCTTGACGACAGTTCGCCAGCTCGAGAGGTTCCTCGCGAGGTCTGTCGCCAGGCAGTGGTATGACATGGAGCGTTCTACTTTTAATTTCGTGCAAAAGATTAAAGCCGAAGCGCCCATTACTTTCAGTTATGATGTGAGTAGTTCGATTGTTATCTTTGTTTATATATTTAAAAGGATAAAAGGATTTGATTTATGTATTGATACTTAATTTTTAGCATGATTTCGACGAGAACGGCGTGCTATATTTCATCGGTAGTAACGCTGGGACGTGCGAATGGGTGAACCCAGGCGCTCACGGACTCGTCAGCGTGTGGTCTTCTGACGGACGGCAGCTGCCGTACGGTCGCGCCGAGGACGCTCTGTCGCGTTCGCCGGAGCCGCTCAACGTGCACACTAACGATGACAGGCGAGCCTTCATCGCGCTTGACCTAGGCTTGGAAATTATACCTTCAGCGTACACATTGCGACATGCACGTGGTTACGGACGTTCTGCACTCAGAAACTGGCTATTTCAAGTGAGTTTTATCATAGTGTCTTTATTGTTGTACTCGTGCAATAGCGAATGTAACGCATTTTTTAACTCAAAAAAGCGCTTCGGTAAATACGAATATGTACGTTGCGTGCAGATGTCCACGGACGGAGTGACGTGGAGCACGCTGGCAGCGCACACGGACGAGCAGGCGCTGCACGAGCCGGGCAGCACGGCCACGTGGCGCCTGCGCGCCGACGCGCCCTACCGGTACCTGCGCATACAGCAGAACGGCAAGAATGCCAGCGGACAGAGCCATTATCTCTCGCTCTCCGGCCTCGAGCTGTATGGAAAGGTATTGTTCGATTTCGATCATCCGGTACCAATTAGGGTGATTTTCTGTAAAGACGGAATAGAACAGTATATTTTTTGTAGGTGGTGGGAGTGGTGGAGACGCCGCCGCGGCAGTGCGGGACGGTGGGCGCGGGCGCGGGAGTGGGCGCGGGAGTGGGCGCGGGCGCGGGCGTGGGCGTGGGCGCGGGCGCGAGCGGCGGCGCGGCGCGGGGGCGGCGCTGGTCGCGGGGCGCGCGGGGGCTATGCGCGGGCGCGCGCGTGGTGCGCGGCCCCGACTGGAAGTGGCGCGACCAGGACGGGCCGCACCCGGCGCTCGGTACCGTCACCTCCGACCTGCACAACGGCTGGGTCGACGTCAGGTGCGAGACATTCGCTTTTTTTATTCGTCATTTGTATTGCGGTGTAGCAGCGGGAGACTGAGTCGTTTTGAATGCAGGTGGGACCACGGCGGTCGCAACTCCTACCGGATGGGTGCGGAGGGCAAGTTCGACTTGAAAGTAGTGAGCGGCGCGGCTGGAGTGTGCGGCGCGGGTGGCGCGGCGGCCGTGGAGGGCGCCAAGCACGGCCGTAAGAGTCACTCCACGCCTAGCTTGCCGGACGCCACTGCTATCGACACGCAGGTAATATGTTACAACTAGCGGTCGGGCCCGGCTCCACCCGGGTTAACACGTTTTAAAATGGCGGTCAAAATGTTTAATTCTGACTATCAGTTCAGAATAGCGACCAATCGGACCACGAAAAACGAACAAAATTTCCTCGTATTTGCTAGAAATATCACTACTGCTTTCCTCCTATAGGTCATAGCGTGATATATATAGCCTATAGCCTTCCTCGATAAATGGACTACCCAACACTGAAAGAATCATTCAAATCGGACCAGTAGTTCCAGAGATTAGCGCGTTCAAACAAACAAACTCTGCAGCTTTATAATATTAGTATAGATAATAACATACTTAATACCGTGATTAATTAATTTACGCCATTTGTATACCTAGACTTTTTAACGTGGAAATTACCTGCACGTTGTTTAATGCAGGTATCTGTGGCGTCAACGGAGCAAGCTTCTTCGGCGGACAACATATCTAGTGAAGAGATGTCTAGCAATATGTCACGTCCCCGGACGCACGCGACTGATCTCTCTGCTATAAATAATTCTACTCACCACATTAACTCAGGTATGATAAATAGTGATGTGATGTAAGTAGGTGAGCGAGGAATAATAGTGGGAGGTGTAGTAAATTCAACCATTTGTGAGGTGCTATATAGAACTTGATGAAGCCAATTTTTAACTTATTTAGTTTATGTGCCGATGTATAAGTGAATGCATGTTTGCAAGAGCATACAATATCATTTAATGTGATATTTGGTTACGAATATTTCTGGATGTATTTTTTTTTTGCACTGCATGGCGAGACGAGCTTGCCTCTCGCCTGATGGTAAGCCATCTAACCGCCCATGGACTAGGCATTCCATTGCGCTCGCCATCTTGACAGAAAATAATTATGTTAAGTCTCATTTTGTCTAGTAGATGATCTAGCTACAATGTTCTTCAAACCGGAACACAACAGTCCATTTACCCTGCTGTTTGGTGGGTGAAATAGACATACGGTATATATGGTGGTTCTAACCCAGGCGGCCTCTCACATGTGAGAGACTTTCCACCACGTATTGACTTGCAGAAGGAGTATGTTGTAATATAAATTTACGAATATAAAGTACTTTATGTATTTTAGATCTCGCAACAATAGTAGAGTCGTTGACTCTTGGAGGAGAGAGCAATAATTGCATGGCGGATCTGGGAAACACTTCGTTTACTAACATGGAGATGGGACCGACCAGTATTACCGACATCACTAAACCGTATCCAGCCAAAGAACCAGCACCGGAGACTATCGCTCAGGAGGTTAGATATTTGCAATAATATACAAGTAAAAACATACATACGTTACTACCGCGCCTAAAATACAGCGTACAAAATAACCGTATCGTATCTCTTTCAATCAATCACATAATACACACGTGTTTGTCAGTTTCCACGACACGTATTTGCCCTCATTTTCATTAAGAATTTCAACAAGAAGTACCTCTCTTTGTATGGAAACCTTTTCCATACAATTACCTTTAAACCTTTTTTTAATGTTATGCATGGTTTTACCCATTTTTTTTTACTATTTTGAAACAAAAGCCTACATTGAGACTCGTACATGTAATAAATTTTGTGAATTTCCAACTATTTTTTTATAGCACTAAAACTATTTTGGTTTGTATGCAGTGTGAAGATAATGATGGTGAAGGTCAGTACGGAGATCATAAGAAAGACGGACAATCCGGTGGCGGCTCAGGAACTATGAGTGCTAGCGAGCCAGATCTTACTCAACAGGTACTTGTGTCAAACTATTACCATAAATACATATATCGCACCCCCGGTGCAACAATGTCACTTATGCAAAAATTGCAAGGTTGGAAGGTATAAAGAAATAATCTTATTTTTTAGAATATTACGTGGTAATAATTTTTATAATGGTAAATTAAAAGTTGGTATCGTGATAGAAGCTGTTCAACTTGTCTATGCCTTGAAATATCATATTTTTATACGATGTCAAAGTTTCAAATGTTTTTCCTGAAAAGATGCATTTTTGCAAAAGTGACATTGTTGCACCGGGTGTGCGATATGTAATCACATTTTTTTGTTAGTCTATAAAACTACTGTTTATTAGATGGATTTCATAAATCTTTTTGTATAGTATATGATAGATTCATGAATAATAGACAAATATAATAAGGCTATACTTCTTTTTAACGTTTTTATGAATTTCGCCTATATGTATGCAATAGAATCTGTGAAGTCGATTTTCGAGCACTTCAAAACGTCGGATTGACTTGAAATTTTGCATACTTATCCAGAACCGATGACAACGCATAATTTAAAAAGTATAAGACATTGTCTTATATTATATAATATTGCATATTTTCAAATTTGTTGTAGGGTGCCGCACGTTTGTTGGAGTCTCTGGGCGTGGGCCGCGGAGCGAGCGCCGGTCGCGGCAACAATCAGCAGCGGTCGAACCGTGCTAACCATTCTACGAGTCTGTTTCCCAGGTATTTAAAATGAAACAGTAAAAAAAAACGCGATACAATCACACACTTATTCCAAGCTGATTAGATAAAAATACGTGCTTTATGATAATATTATTATTAGTACACATATGAAAGGTGAAAAAACTGGTAGTAGGTCTCTCATATGTGAGAGGTCGCCTAGGTAGGTACTACCGCATGTCTAGTTCTCCCGCCAAACACCAGTGTAAATGAACTGTTTTGTTTGATATTGTAGCAAGAGTAACTGGAAGTATTGAGACTTATGTCTCGGAAGTGCGAGCGCAGTGGAATGCCAAGCATTGATTTATTATTCAAGGCGTTATTTGGTTTTGCTACTATTCATGGGCTTTCGTATCGCTTACCAACACGTGAATGGTATGGTAATTTAGCCATCATTTGCAACAAAAAAAAATGTGTTTCAGTTTGGTGCGGCTAGCGCTGTCGAGTAACTTCCCCGGCGGCTTGTTGTCCGCAGCGCAGAGCTACCCGTCGCTGGCGCCCAACGCACAAAACGCTCTCACTCTCTCTCTCACCTCCACCTCCAGTGAGAGCGAACAGGTACTTACCATCATTTTACTGCTTAATTATGTATTCTAAAATTACCCTATTTTCATTGGTAGAGGCCGTTGGGTTAGAAAAGTTCTGCAGGGGAGGCCATTTACAGGCAAGCGCAGTGTCGGACGCCCGCCTACAAGGTGGACGGTCGACCTGGTTAAGGTTACAGGAAGTCGCTGGAGGCAGGCCGTTTCCAACAGGTCGATGTGTAGATTCTAGGGGCAGGCCTATGTTCAGCACTGGATTTCCTACTGCTGAAGACAGAATTGGTAGAGCAATGTTCATGTGCTTTGTTTCAGGTATCTTTAGAGGATTTCTTGGAATCATGTCGTGCGCCCGCACTTCTAACAGAGTTAGAAGATGATGACGAAGGCGACGATGCTCTTGATAGTGACAAAGAAAATGAATCCACATACCAGGAGGTAGTGAGTAAACTTTTGGTGATTATTGTTTTTTTTTGTTTTTGAGTAGTTTTAGTTTTGCCAGATTTATTTTATATCCACAATGTAAAACAAATATCATTACGTAAATTAATTGGCTTGATATTATTAAAAAAAAAGTATAATGTTTGATGTGAGTGTTATGCTAAACCATTTCTAATTCTAGAAGTCTCATTTGACATTTCATACTTTTATCATAAATAACTTTGTGAAGACGTAACTCACACAATTTCAATAAAACTTTCCGTAAAACCATAGAATTATGAAGCTATTCTTATTTTATTACAGGATTTACAATCCATAATAACTAAATTTAAATATAAATCCTTTAAATAAAGCAAAATAACCATTTTAAACAACATACTTTTTTACTAGACGTCATTACAAAGTCACGTCGTTAGGTCTTCCATGTGTAGAGTTGAGACTATGCAAACGGATTTGTATACGCATAATCGGTAAAAATATAGAAATAATCGAGCAGTTTTAATCCAGTTGTTTTCTAATTTTAAAAAGTACTGAATTATCAGCTAATAACAAGCATACTATCAACGAACAACCATCAATAAATAATGTAATAATAATTTTAATAAAAGGCAATAATTTAACAATTTAATAATTTAACAATAATTTTGTGTATGTGGTGGCCTGTTGGTAAACGGACTGCTGACACGCGGCTGCCCACATGTTCACGGTGGTCGCGGGTTCGAATCCCAGGGCAGACCTCTGACTTTTCGGAGTCATGTGTGTATTGATAATCAATCACCACGCACTAAAACGGTGAAGGAAAACATCGTGAGGAAACCTGCATACCATAGCGATTTATAAGAATTTCTATGGTATGTAAGTCCGCCAACCCGCACTAGGCCAGCGTCGTTCCATACACTGCTGATAAAGCGCTGGCGCTACTTGTTTCCCTAAATTTTTTGAAGTTACAATATATAAACCTAAGAGAATCAGTAAGTGAAAAAGGCTTTCAATTGTATCCTTCGTATTATAAATCTGGCCCGGTACATATACAAGTTTTCCTTGGTATTTGTTAATTTATTGGATTAATTTATTTTATTTGTGTCAAATTTACTGAAGATAATCGTAAAAAGAGTTTTAGGAAATTTTGATTTTTATCTTTTCTTTCGAACTGCATAACTGAAAAAAATGCAGGTCGATACAGACGTTCGAAGTATACAAGCATAGTTGAACAGACTAAGATTCAGAAAAATAAGGTTTCAACGCAGCATCTAGCAGGATTTCGTAGAAATTTAGGGTTTTATAGTGCGTTCCATACATCAAAAATCTAAAATATTTTTTAGCCAAAATTATAGGGTTAAACAAAAATGTACAAAGAATGAATATTGTAAGGATTGATAATATCGAACCGTCGCGTTGGCATCAAAATAAATTGGGAATTCCGAAAAAAATAGTGTCACAAAAAATAGCCATTTCGACTCAGTGGGCCGGGCCGCTAGTAATAAAGAAATCATTGCTTTTGTTCCTTAATACTAAAGTGACTTATGCAATTGTGGATGTCTCATTAGGATAAAGATGTACATAAAAAAAACGAAATAATGTTAAATATAAAGTGTAATCGATTAAGAAATGCAAACAAATGGTATCGATATCTCGTTAATAATCGGATATTGTACTAACCGATTTATTTGACATCATCCCTTTTTCACAATTTTGAGATATGTCAAATGGAACTTTTAGAATTAGATAGATAGTAGTGTTTATATTGTATGCTACATACATACAGGGGAGCAATCTCTGTTTCGAGACCGATATTGAAAATAAAGCCGGGTGGTAGTATTTGTGATTTCAGATACAATGCCATTAAACATTCTGCAAAAAATGTCACTCCTCAATTTCACTTCTCATCGTGTTTGGGATGATAAATAAATACACCCAGAATTTGCTACAATGAATAGCGTATATCGGTTCTTTTAAAAACAAACGCCCACGTTATTAAAATTATTAATACTTACTTAAGAACTTATTTTTGCGTATGTTTAATTGAATTTGTGTTTGATATCACAACCTGACGACTTTTTTCGATCATACGTTTGTTTCACCTTTACATACAATTCACAGATAAATAATTGTAATATACCTTTCGTAAAGCATGATGATAATTACTGTTAATGTAATCAAGCAACTCACTACTAAAAATAAAGTAATACTAAGCATTTCATCAATATCTGGTATGAAATCTGGCTAACTCCATTAAGAAGTATATTATTGGTCGTGTTAGATAATGTGCTAAGTGTAATGTCGGTGTGCAGGTGTCTCGCAACCTGCTGTCTTTGATGGAGGAGGAGGCGCTGGAGGCAGTGCGCGGCGGGGGCGGCGGCGGGGGTGGTGCGGGGGCGCGCGGCGCGGGGGGACGCACGCGCCGCCCCTGGGACGACGACTTCGTGCTCAAGAGACAATTCTCCGCGCTCATACCAGCCTTCGACCCGCGCCCCGGCAGGACCAACCTCAATCAGACTGTTGGTCAGTACGCCTTACATGATGTCAATTATCGACAATTCATTACGTTAAAAATATTGCTACAGTTGTATTCGCGAATTCGATGTTCAAGTGTTGATTATTTGTTTTAGAAATATTAATTTTATTAATTTATCGACTGTTTTATATTTTCAGAGAAAATATATTATTCGCACTGAAAAAAAAAATGGTATTGCCGTAATTACTTCTAATGTTTGCTCGGTTTAGCTAATGCTGCACAATATGACGTTTTCGTATCTTTTATCGTTATCGTTTTATTTATCGAGTTTTGAAAAAACACATTTTCAATATTGTTTATAGATTTAGAGATACCATTGAACTACGACTCTGACGAGGACGACGAGAACCCGAGCAACCCTGCGGCGGAGGACGTGCCGGGGCTGGCGAGCGTGGCGGCGCGCGCGCACGTGCCCGCGCTACGTCTCACGCTCAGCACGAGCGGCGCGGGGGGCGCGGCCGGGGCGTCGCTGCAGCTGGAGCGGCCGCACTGGACGCTGTACCGCGCCGTGGTGGCGCTGGCCGCCAAGCTGCCGCACCACGCGCCGCTGCCGGACCTGCACCGCGATGCCACCTACACGTAACTACACCATTATATTATCATTTGTCAATCACCCGCCTTAATGTCTTAAATGTGCAACCACATTATAACAAACTCTTTACTCTTTGTGTTACAAATGTTTTTATGAGTTAATTTGTTTACATTATGTGTTTATTTTAGATTAACATATAAAGAAATTGAGGGTCCGACGGATGCTGTTGAAACGACGAGTGATAGCGAAGATGATGAACCCGGTGATCCAGGTACTGCTACATCAATTTATTATCTTAATATATATATTTCTTGTGTGCGTGTGTATGTGACTGAACTCCTCCTAAACGACTGGACCAATTTTGATGAAATTTTTTGTGTGTGTTCGTGGAGATTCGAGAATGGTTTAGATTTACAGTTTGGTCTACTGGAAAATGTTTTTTCAATTAATTTCTTATTTATAAGGAGTTGTTGATTTTGGTTATACCATACAAAATGTTCATGGGTTTGTAACTGTCAAACATTTAATGTTCATACCGTCAATACGGTAAACTCTTCCCTCAAATTAAATAACGTATTTAAATAAAGGTTTCGAATCGACAACATATATCCACAATATTCGATTAATGGCGTATTTTAGATTTTAAAGATGTAAAATAATGACAGTAATGAAAAGTGGTTGACATTTAAATTGGTTGTCAAATATTTATGCATACGTTCAGAAATTTAATTTGTGTAAACTAAAGAGTATATTATGAAGCTAAATAAATATAGGACAATCAAATAAATAATATTCACACGTAAGAAGTTTTACTTCTTTTCAAGATAGAATGTCACTTGAAAATGAAAAATCTTTCATAAAATAACACATAAAAATAAAAACTGAACTGAACTGAATAAAATAACAATTTTATATAATTATGGAGAATATTGCAGGGATTCTCAAATTAGGCGTTGTCTGTGTCTTGAGAAACCAGTTATATATAATTGTTACTACCGTTACTCAATGACCGTTACTACATTAATTGTGTGTGTGAGTGTATTTCTATGAAAATTTATATTTAATCTCTTTATTACTAACAAAAAGTAATGGCGTAATGTTTTTGGAAAACAGCATACTGGGGGTGAAATAAGGGATGGAATATTGCATGGATAATCAAAATCGCTAAAGTGTTTAATGTCGAAAATTTATAAGGCACACTATTTGGATATGGAGAAACGGGATATAATAGAGTGGGAGGTAGGGGAGAGGACTGGGATAGCTGACACATTTGATAGGACGAAATGTAAATGCACGGTATAAGACGGGATGGTCAATGAAGAGAAAAGACGGGACGTATCGGGAAGTGACTGAACAGACGGGATGGGACGGAATTGAGCAGGACAGTAGGATAGCTAATTCATGTTTAGGTATACAAGAGCTTATACGAAAAATAACATGTATTTGGTGTGGAGTAAAATAAAAAAATATCTGCATCCAGGCAAAGGTGGGTCGGGCTTTTTTGCTATGCTAAATAATTCAATATAAAATTCATCATATAATAACTAAGCCATAGCGAAGCGTGGTCGGGTCATCTATGGTATCTTTTAATTGATTTCAATGAATGTCGTCGGAGTAGTAACAGTGTTATAATATTTCCACAGCAAAATAATGATTTGAATCTGGAGAGATGGGATAGAATAGAATATAAGGTGGATAAAATGGGACATAAGAATAGGTACAGGATGGGATTGAAAATGGATAAGCAGTTTAGACAACGGCTGTCATATTGATTTTAAATAAAATATGGACTGGAATCTGTATTTGCACCCAGGCGAAGCCGGGCCGGGCCGCTAGTATTGTATATTTTAATAAATTTTATCGTTTATCATCGATATTATCGAATGGTGAAATAATACAGCATATATTTTTGTTTTATAAATTGTCCTGTTCTATCCCTCGATACAGCTAGGAAAATTGATTTTAACAATCCATGTAAACAGTATTACTTTTCAAACATAACGGGACTTTTTCGAGAAATATTTCCTTACATTTTTCCATTTAGCCATCCACGCCCACTTCAACAACGGTCTGTGTATCCGTATATAAAGATGAGTCAGATATGAGTATTGCACGTGTGGTGCGTGTGTGGGATAGGTGAGTGTGGTTGTGTATTCACTGTCCTTATTGATGTATCGTGTTCATAAAGAGTCATATTAAATCAAACCACCATATAAACTAATACACTTTATTATACGACTGTACATTGTGCCGGGCGTAACCACACTAACTTAGCAGCTAAACAAAGCCATGAAATGCAACTATGCAATTATACACGTGTCGCAGAGCTGGGCATCGCGGGCGCGGAGGGCGCGGCGGGCGCGGCGGCGACGTGCTGCGTGCGCGTGCTGCGGCGTCTGCGTGCGGCCGCGCCAGACCTGCCGCCGGACGTGTTCGTGTCCACCAAGCTCACCAACAAGCTGCATCTGCAACTGCAGGACCCGCTCGCCCTCGCCGCCGCCGCCACGCCGCACTGGTACGTATTTATATATACAACATGTAACAGATTTAAATGTAAAAGCGGAAAGTAGTACGTTCAGAATCAGCTACTGAACCGATATCAACATTTTTTTTGGTAGGTATTTTTTTTCAAAATAATTAGTTAAGACCAAGTAAATTACAGACACTTTCATTTACTACTCCGAACAAACGAAATTGAAACGTAACTCCAGAACATAAGATCATTTTTAAATGAATCACTAAACGAATACTCTAATAAACTAAATAATGAACAAAAATGAACTTTATTTCGATAGTCATAAAGTTTATTTAAGCAATCTATCATTAATCAAACGCACACAACGATAGGCCTCAATAAACGTAATAAGCTACCAAAATAAATAACTATCATATTCTCTTTTCCGCACATTTAACTACAACTAGATAGAGCAGGATGCAGCTATTGTTTAATGCAATTTGATCCATCCGACAAACGATGGCGCGCGGCGGTACATCAAAAGGCAACCGGTATAGGGATGCGCCGCGATAAAAATTACTCCCGGTATTTGCAAGACCGGGCGATCTAAATCCCGCGCAATACATGCACTTAAATGAAACAAATTAAATTGTAACAAAATCACTATGAAATGAAACAACAAGTAGGTATTTCTATGAAAAATAATTTCGCGGGACGTTAAAATGGTGATTAAATTCGGTTTGTAATTTTGCTACAATGTATGCGGAATTCCGGTGTGTCTAATATCCCGTTATTGCAATCCCTAAATGGGCACCGACTATGTGAAAAAAATCCAGTCGTGCACCGCAGTTATCTATGTCTACTTGTGTTTAAGTGTTTAGTAGATATTTCGATAACTTTCGCGCGCGATGTCTTTTCGGTATTCGAATATTGAATACACTGAAATGGTGAGAACTTTGGCACTGTGTGGTGATAATGTATCATTGGCGTGCAGGACATTTAACAACAGGCACGGCACCAGTGTAGTGCCCGAGAGTATCTCGATGCTGAGTTCGGAGAGCGCTGGATAGGTCGCGGCGAACCTGTGCAATGGCCTCCTAGGTCACCCGACTTGACGCCTCTTGACTTTTTTTGTGGGGACGTAATAAATCTCTGGTATAACTAGACTACTAAAAAGTAGAATAGTGGCAGCCTTCCTAAAAGTGAAAAGTGACACTGAAGTTTTACATAAATTACGTGAACAATTACGCAAATGTGCATCAAAGTGTATCAAGGTGGTGGACATTTCGAACATATTTTAAAAAGAAATCGCCGCATGAGTGCCATGTAACACGTAAGTTAATTTTGTTGTATTTTTTTGTGTTGTGATTCCCAATCTAGTCTTCATTGTTAGATATTGCGTTATCTGATTATCTTATTCATTAGTAATGCAAAATAAATGACGCCCGTATCCTGCCCGCCTGTAGGAACGAAGTTTAGCGGAAGTGAAATTAATAATATTTTATAGCCGATTCATGCAAAATATTGTCTTACGTTGGGTTCGTACGCATTATATCTAGTAAGTAAAATATTTAGATTTTATAGCTAAAACACAAATGTTATGCTTACAGATTAAATTAATAATAATTTGTTTACCAAACCACCCAGTAATCAGTTACGTACGTAATTTGTATTTCGTTTATTGTCAGCTGTTTCTGCCGGCGCGCGCGGCGCAGCGATCGACGTTAGGTACTCGTGTGAATGACTCTTGTGTACATGTGTGCGTGTCCGCGAGCGTGTGTAGTAGTACACTCTTATTTGTAACTCGTAAGGTGACCATCTTAAGTGCCTACATTTGGTATAACTAATTTCATAAATAAAAGATTTTGTAATTATGGTAGTACGATTTCAAAGCATAAACTATGATTGCAATAATATTTTAAAGTTGGGGTGTCTGAGGTTGTGAATTAATCCTGTTACACGTTGTATATTGCTTCTAACAACCAACGGTACAAATATTATATATTTGAAATATGGTTTAACTAATACATAGACCAAACCGCAATAGGCCAGCGTGGTGAACTATATGGCCTAACCACTCTCAATCACACTGTCGATTGTAGAGTAGGCCCGTGCCCTGCAGTGGGACGTATGTGGGCTGATACAGACAATACATAGACCAGTAAAGGTTTCACTGATACATATTAAATACACCGCAACATCAACAACAGACCAAAAAGTGTTTTAGAATTAAAAAACAAAAGCAATAATAATAAACCAAAAAAAAACCCGATAGCAAAATTAAAATCAAAAGTAGCAAAAATTAAAATCAAACCGACATATTTGCTCTCACGTGTCGATGCAGGACGCAGGATGTGAGAGCAAACGCGGAGTTTGGTACTGCGCCATAGGTTTTAAATACTGCCACTCGCTGACGGCTCGTGACGGCCAATGCGAGTGTGAGCATGTGCGACGGGGTTAAGATGGAGTCTGGTACTGCTGCTATGATCACTTGCCACTATTCTTATACTACCTTTGTACTCGTGCTATTTGTTATTCATATCCATTTGTACAGGTGTCAGCAGCTGAACGACTGGTGTCCGTTCCTGTTCCCTTTGGAAACTCGACAGATGTTTTTCGCGTGCACTGCGTTCGGCACGTCACGCACTATAGTGTGGCTGCAAGCGCAGCGGGATAGAGCGTTGGATCGACAGAGGTTAGTTTGTGGCTATATAATGCTGAGGTAATATTTAAACGATATTCGATTAGTAAATCTATATATTCATTTGCAGAGCGGGCAACACTGTGTCCCCGCGACGAGCCGACTTGGAAGCTACCGAGTTTCGTATGGGTCGTCTGAGACACGAAAGGGTCAGGATTCCGCGGAATTCAATGTTATTACGTTCGGCCATGCAGGTGAGCGGTGATTGCGAGTGGAGACGCGAACAGTATGACTGTATACTACTATACATATACAGGGTGATATTGACATATTATATTTAATTTCAACCTCATGTTTCTAACCCCCATAGGTAATATTGTACAGTTTGATCAAAAACTGTTTGTCAAAGTGTGTAGTTTTGTCAAAAATCGCGATTTTATGTTTCAAGACTTTTGATCAACCCCTAGATACCAAGTTTTTTTACCACTCACTCGTATCTATAACTCGTATCGTCTAAAAATCGTGAAAACAAAAATTACAATTTTTGACAAAAAATCTCTTTATATTTTTTTCAAATTATGTACAATGTTCCCTGGGGTAATGAGGAACATGTAGGTTAAATTAAGTAGAATATGTCAAATTCACGCTGTATATAGGATATTGTATATAATGTTGTGGCGCGCGGCAGGTGATGCGCGTGCACGCGACGTGCAAGTCAGTGCTGGAGGTGGAGTTCGCCGGCGAGGAGGGCACGGGGCTGGGCCCCACGCTGGAGTTCTACGCGCTGGTGGCGGCCGAGCTGCAGCGCGCCGACCTGGGCATGTGGCTGCACGACGCGCCGCTGCACGACCACGACGCCGCGCCGCTGCACCTCGTGCTGCCTGACGGTGACTACACACACGCACACGCACACGCACACGCGCACGCGCACGCGCACGCACACGCACACGCACACGCACACGCACACGCACACGCACACGCACACGCACACGCACACGCACACGCACACGCACACGCACACGCACACGCACACGCACACGCACACGCACACGCACACGCACACGCACACGCACACGCACACGCACACGCACACGCACACGCACACGCACACGCACACGCACACGCACACGCACACGCACACGCACACGCACACGCACACGCACACGCACACGCACACGCACACGCATACGCACACGCACACGCACACGCACACACATTACATCAGTTCATTCAAATATCTGCGTTCTATCTCAGATTTGGTCCTATTATGGATTGTATAATTTGTGATTAACATTTTCAGAAAAACCCCCTGGCTATTATGTAACGCGAATAGGCGGTCTGTTTCCGGCACCGCTACCGCAAGACTCTCCCGTCTGTGATAAAGTATGCAGATATTTCTGGTTTTTAGGAGTATTTTTAGCAAAGGTATAGTTGACCGTTTTATAATTTTACATTTGATTCTTTAGTTCTTAATGTATAGTAATTATTTCAAAATACGTCATTCTTTAGTTTGTTATTGTATAATAATTATTTCCAAAATTCCCTGTTTTAGGTTCTACAAGATGGCCGTCTAGTCGATTTGCCGCTATCGGACGCATTTTTACGAATAATGTGTGGTGAAGAACTGTCAAATGAGTATTTAGAAGAGGTGGATCCTATCAGGCATAGGTCTGTTTTTATTCTGATTACATCTAATCTATCGATTTATTTGAAATACTTTTATTCCATATTTGCTAAGTTTTTGCTGCTGTGTAATTTATTTTTGTCTCGTTTTAGGTTCTTACAAAAAGTGTTAAGTGCAGCTGAAACATATGATAACATAATGCGCGATTCCACCTTGGATGCGGAAGAGAAAGAGAAGCGAGCGGTCGAGATAACAGTGGACGGCGCCACATTCGAACAGCTTTCCTTAACTATGACGTACGTGTCGTCACACCATGAACCCTCAGTGGCCATACAACCGCTGTGCGATGGCGGCGAGAATATTGAGGTGAGTTCGGTGCAGGGTGCGGTCTAATACAAGCCAGGATCGTCGATCCGTGGCTCGGTGGCGTGGTTGTACTACGCCAAAGTGCAAAGCTGAAGTCTCGGTATCGAATCCCGGGTCGAGCAAAGTATTATAATATTGGATTTTTGTATTGATTATCAGCCCGGAGTCAGGAATTTGTGCATGATACGGCTCACCCCTTATTCCATAATGGTACAGAAAACACAATGTGAAACATGAATGTCTTAGAAGCATCTTTGTTTAAACGTTCTGGGCAAAAGGCGCGAGTGTATGTATGTAATATGTATAATGCGATTCAAATAAGAATAGGATTTACCTGGCGCAATATTGGTTCATAATAGCTGTCAAATCGCACAATTTGGATAGGGTGAGCTAAACAAGATTTCTTAAAATGATATTTTAGTTGAATAAAAATAATATTTTTAATATTTAATATTTCATAAAAAATTTGATGAATGAATAATGTCGTCCTTTAGTTACTTTCTGCCGAATTAATGCCCATGAAGTAAAAAAAATAATTAAAATTTGTATTTTTTTAAACTATTTATGGCTAAACATTCTTGTTTATTTTTACATGTAATAGGGTAAAAGCCGGATAGTTGCCACACTTTTTAAAAAGCTCCTTTAAAAAATGTGTACCAATACATTTTTTATTCAAAGTGTATTCTCAAACATAGTTCATTCATCTTCTAACATACCCTATTTATAAAAAAAATATAAATATTTTAAATTTTAAGTAAATCCAGTTTAAAATTACCTCTAAAAAAGAGGATAGTTGCCTACTATAGCGGATACTAGCCTAACGTTAAAAATGGTTGGGGGGGATACTTGCCCAATGTGAGGATAGATGCCCGTCTGTTTTGTTTTCAAATAAAAATGAACTTATATTCATTTAAATATAAATATTTATCTGAAATATAAAAATATGGTAATCAACTTTGGCATTAGCAATAATTATCACCATAAGTCAAGCTTTCATCTCATGCAATGGTTTTCGAGTGTTGAACAAGTTTCATGCAACAACAACCGACCCATCTGATTACGATTTAGTTAAATTATAATTTTCAAAACATTCTACACAATAATCATGAACTGAAACTTCTTTCTTGGTATTTTCTATTTATAAATTAACATTTTTTTACTTTTAATATATTTTCAGTGTCTACAATAGATAATGTGATTTTTTTTGCCTTTGGTTAGTAGCCGTTTAGTTGCTTTTCCTTTAGATATTTTGAACTTATAACATTTTCTTTATTTTCACTGCTAGAACTGTAGATACGAGTTTTTCTTTTCCGTACAGCCTTTCCTTTAGTCAGTACAATAAAATATGTGCTTTTTTTTATTGCTTTGACTGGCGAGACGAGTATGCCGTTCGCCTGATGGTAAGCGATTCGACCACTCATGAACAGTAGCAAAACCAAACACCTTGAATTACAAAGCAATACTTGGCATTCCACTGCGCTCGCCATCCTGAGATATAAGATATTAAGTCTCAATATGTCCAGTTATTACTCTGGCTACAATTTATATGAGAATATGCCATAAATCCGGGTATATAAACGGATATTTCGTTGATACTTTTTTGTTTTTTATTTAGTTCTTAGAACGCAAGTGTGAAACTATCTTCTGTCCAGTTGATGTGGCGCGGCACCACTCCTGGCTTTCGTTTATACTTGCGAGGCATTTTGCTGTTGAGTATTTATTTTATTTAACATAAACTTTAGTAAAACCAAATAAAAATCACCTAGAAAAAATAGTAAAAGCAAATGAAAAAAATAACTAAGAAAAAAATCTGTCTTTGCTTGTTAAAAACGTATAGTTACAGATAGTTACCGCAGGGCAACAATCCGCAAAAGACAGTAGGGCAACTATCCGATTTGATACGGATACTTGCCCTTTTTATTTACGAAAAAAATAAATCATATTTAACAATAAAACCTAATAAATAGTACAATTTAAACTCTAATGCATTCAAAGAAATATATTTTTGACTAAAATCGCAATCAGTTATAAAAATATTTAACGGAGATTACTTACCAATATAATTCTGGCGCTTGTCAAAGAATCACCGCGGAAGATTTTTTCATACACGGACAAAATAAGTGCGCCTACTTCAACTGCTTATGCGGCATCGAAGCCTACGTGAGGGACGCTTTTAATTATGATCAAAAAGAAACATTGTCAATACGTCTAACATAGAGCATTTGAAACTGAGGCATGTATCCGTCCGAGGCAACTATCCGGCTTTTACCCTATGTTGTAATTGTTTTAGTATATTTAGCTAATTTTGGTTGTTAGGAATATAACTATGTGAAAAAAAAATATATATTGATGCGTAATTTTGTTTTTGCTATCCATACTTTTCATGTGATATTTGACAACTAAGGGTCATTGAGGTTCCTATTCTTATTTGAAACGCATTATATATTGTATATTTGTTGGTGCAGGTGCGTGCGGAGAACGCGCGCGCGTACGCGGAGGCGAGCGCTCGGTGGATGGTGCGCGGCGGCGTGCGGCGGCAGACGGCCGCGTTCCGGCGCGGGTTCGGACGCGTGTTCCCCGCGCGACGCCTGCGAGCCTTCTGCGCCGCCGAGCTGCGCCTGCTGCTGTGCGGCGAGCAGGGACCCGCCTGGACCAGAGACCATCTGCTGCAGTACACCGAGCCCAAGCTCGGGTACACTAGGGACAGGTGCGCCTCTAATATCACTTACAATATTATATATAATATATGTATATAACTATAATACTTGTCTCTTCGTGTCCCTCACGCGGGTACTAATTAAAGTAATGCTTATAAAATCAAAGTTCCATTTCAACCAAGTGTGTTTATCACTGGAAGTATTTGATTATATATACACTAAATAAGAAGTAACGGCCTAAAAACGGTAAAAAAAAAATACGAGCACAACTAAACGTGTGCTGGTATTGTGTTTTAGTATGGTCCAAACCATAATACATTTTAATATAAAAGGAATAAGGTTTATTATTATTCCTGAAACTGATTATAGTTTAAGACATTGGCTACATCTCGTAGTTCGAAATTCAAATGTATTATTATAAGCAACCTCGGCCAATGTATCTGGTATATAACATTTGATCGAAGCTCACACGAAAACCGACTAAAGAAATACAATCCGAGTTCAATTTCAATGAAGTGTGAGGGCGCTCGTTTTAATTAATTAAATTATGACGGCTATTTTATATTATAAGCCAGCTATGTATCGCTTGAAGTGGAAAAAACAAAGAATCAATGAATAGATTTTCAAATTAGTTTTTTTCCCTAACAGCCCGGGATTCCTGCGTCTCGTAGACGTCCTTGTAGAGATGTCTCTACGGGAAAGAAAAGCGTTCCTACAATTCACTACGGGCTGCAGCAGTTTGCCGCCCGGCGGTCTGGCTAATCTCCATCCCAGACTTACTGTCGTCAGAAAGGTAATAGATTATACTTTATTATTAACATAATGTTTCCAAACAATGCGATGAATGTGATAGTTGTGAGTTGTGTTCGGTTTAGTGTCGATTTATGGCCGAAACGAATCTCGTTATAATCTTTCGCCAAGTTTTTTTTTTATTGCATTGAATGGCGGGACGAGCAAGCCGTTCGCCTGATGGTAAGCGATACGACCGTTCATGAACAGTAGCAAAATTCCACTGCGCTCGCCATCCTGAGACATAAGATGTTAAGTCTCAATATGTCCAGTAGTTGCTCTGGCTACAATGTCCTTCAATCCGAAACACAACAGTGCATTTAAGCAGTGTTGTTAAGTCAAAGGATTATTAGGACAGCCTCTGCGGCGCAGTTCGTTAGACATAGATTGTGGATCGAGAGAAAGCGGGTTCGATCCTGGCACCGAGACAAATATTTGTGTGGCCCATAAGTGTTTATCTCGAGTCTGAGTGTTTGTGAGACCGAAAAGTCTCGTAGTATACCCATGACACAAGACGAGATCTTAGTGTGGGGTCAAGACTATGTATGTGACTGTTAGTTGTATGTATTTATTTACTATCCAATTTGGCTTAAAAGGAGGAAAAAAAAACCACTGAATTATTCATATATTAACTGTGTATAAATATGAGGTGACAATTTATTTATATCATACACATTGTAAGTGGTTAGAAATAAGCATGATATGAATACAGCGTGTCCCCTGCGCAGGTGGAGGCTGGTGACGGTTCGTTTCCGTCGGTGAACACGTGCGTGCACTACCTGAAGCTGCCCGAGTACTCGTGCAAGGAGGTGCTGCGCGAGCGCCTGCTGGCCGCCACCAACGAGCGCGGCTTCCATCTCAACTGAACAACAACACTGCGACACACATGGCCTCCACGATATCACATTATATTTTTATCATATTATACAGGGTATATCAAGAGTGCTACCGAAAACCAAGCGGGCTGGTGTGTTAGGTGACTTCTAATACAAAAGCAACTAAATTTTATGCAAAAAATTGTAACGAATATTTTTTTGTTATTCCTTTTCTATCGTCCTATTAGTGTGGTAAATACATAGTTTTATCTTAAATAAAAGTGTACACTCTTTTATTTTTAAAGATGCTATGGTACACAAGGCTTTAAATTATTATTTTTGCAAAAACTATGAATTTACCACCCAAAATCGATATTAAAATAATATTTAAAAAAAAAATAATTGTCGTGTTTCTTTGCGAAATTTCTAGTTACATTGTGTTTGTAGTCACTAAACTACCACCCGGCTTGGTTTTCGGTAGCAGTCTTAATATACCCGGTATGCATTACTATGCTGAATGTTCGCTATAAAGCGTTTTAAATACGGTCTATACTATTAGTGCAGAAGCATATTGAGAATCGTGTGTGAATAAATAAAAAAGGTGGTGGTGATGCTTCTTGGTGGTCGTCTCTCTGTTTCGATGTTACTACGTTTGATTCGAGGACAGTGTAAAAAACCATACATCATCACACGCAATATGTATGACCAATCGCTCTGCGGGTTGGACAGTGATGTTTCATATAACGCACCACATATTATTCTAAGTGCATATAACGTTAACAATAAACTTTGATAGTAACCGGAACCTTAATTAATTCACAGTATGTGGCGCTAAGTAACGTGCGTATTGTTAAATAGTTGCCTTCTTCGCAGTTCATAAGAATGTCAATAAAAGACGTATTCATAATGGAAAAGTTTAATTTAGCCTGGAGTGACTAAGTAACAATGTTTATGATCTATGTAATATTTTTGGAGTAGTGATAGTTTGGTATGCTTTAACTGTGTGCGTCTTTTGTGTTTTAGTAAGTAATTTTATTGCGATATTGTGGTTCCTGGACATAATTGGCTACTCATTTCGTTGAAACTAACATCTGCACCCGACTGATGATTCGACTGATAAGATATGCTTTTGTTAAAAGACTCAATTGCTCAAAGTCTATTATCAAATTCACGCATATCCGATTTTTTTATGAAATAGAAAACAGTCTTGGTAAATATTCACTTCAGGAAGACCTAATCAATACCTGTCTGAGGGAATCGTCGCCTCCGCTTGTCGTATGATCCAAATGTTATGTGATGTTCGAATGATCCAAAGTAACACACTTTATTAGGCTGTTAGGCATTGGTGATACGCGTTATTTGTTTAACGTAGGGATTGTTTAATTATTAGTCTTCATTGCAGGATTAACAATGTTATAATTTTATTTTTAAAATTTAGCTATTTTATAGCAAAAATCATATGGAAAATTTGTTTTATAAAATCGGGTAAATTTATATGTTTTATAGAATGCGATTATGACACCTGTACGCCGTGCGGTAGGGAGTTGCAACAGATTCCAGGGTGTGAAACACTGATAACGCGTTTCTTCAAAAGATTATATTTAGCTGTGTTCCTTTAGTTAAATAATTTTGTCAACTGAAAGTTGGTATAATATTGTGATTTACTATATAAATACTTTACGAATTAAAATATATTTAGTTTAAATTTAATAGTTATTTAGATTAAAATTATTAACAATATTGCATCTTGTAGTACTCCCGTAATTGTTGTTGAGGATTGTATCAATAAATAAGTAAAAATTTAATCATTACTTTTTATTTCCTTTACCTTTTGGAATCCTAATCGTATTTATCTCCTTTTAATAGATAAATGATCAGAAACACTTAGAATGAAATAAGCAACAATATTTCGGCGCCGAATCTTATATTGTGCCTATTTCATTTTTTCACATAATCAACATACATTTTGACTGGCCGATACACTACTTGGCTCAAGCCAAAGACATTTTTATTTCATGATGATATGTATATTCATTACATATCTGTTAACAGTGAATAAAAATATCTTGAGAAAACCTGCTCACTTGAAAGATATCCACCAGAATTTGAAACTTACATGAAGTCCAGTGAACAAGAAATATGTCAGCGTCATGAAATAGTACGTAGAAGAGGCCCGTCCTGGTTACTGGGATGTAGATGGATTTATAAAAAGTAAACAAACCCTAATTATGGATTTAATGGTATCAAGGCTAGTAATGGTTATATTCCATAATTTCTTCAGGCGTAAGAACAAACTTTTCGTATTGAGACATCGGTTTCCGCAACGCACAGACTTCACGGCTTCGCTCTTTGCAACCTTGGCGTTTTACACAATTTTCATACAATACAAAGCTAACAATATAAAAACATAGGCGCCATTGGGATCGGCATCAGTCAGCTGCTTCACTCGTTGGAATCATGAGAGCTTTACTAGTATGCTGCGTCGCGTTTGCGGCGTTGGCGTTGGCCACATGTAGAACAACTCGTGAACGCCGGGATACCGATCTACAAGAGGCAGCCAGCCACCACGGCGGCAAGTGGGATAAGGGCGGTGGTCATGAACACCACGCCGATCATCATCATGACCATGGAGAGAAAGGCCATAAAGGTTATAAGGGTCACCACCATCACGAGCACGGTAAGAAGGGCCATCATCATCACGAAGGACATAAAGGACACCATGACGAGCATGGCGGTCATAAGAAGCATCATCACCACGACGATGGTTATCATCATGAACATCACCACGGTGATAAAGGCCATAAAGGCCATGGACATCATGAAGAGGGTCATTACCATAAGGGACACTCCACTAAGGGGCATCATGGTGTTCATAAGCACGACGAATTCAAGAAAGAGAAACATTTCCATGACAAACACCACGAAGGCGGCCATCATGAGCATCACGGTGGACACCATGAAGAACACGGACATAAGAAGGGCGGAGAATTCCACAAGGGTCACAAGCATGGTGGTCACCATCATCATGAACATGGAAAGAAGGGCCACCATGAAAAGGGTGGACACCACCATGACCACAAAGGTCACCATGAGGACGGCGGACACCACGAGCATCACCACCATCACCACGACCATGGAGACAAGGGAGGTCATGAACACCACAAATCTTGGGGCCACAAGAAGGGCCATTAATCAACCTGCTACCTGTTCATACAGCTGCCAGTTGATTGAGCCGCTGACGCTATTGCGGTTGCTTTAATTAAACTTATGTTAAGTTTTGTTGACTGTGATGGAATGTTTTTTGTTAAATATACTTTTAATTAAATATCCCGTTTAAAAAATTGCGGTTTGTTTTAAGTGTTGCCACTAGTTAATCTAAAACGATATAGTATTATCTGCAATGACTGTTTGTACAAAAACAAACTTATCAATTTCACGGCACGTTTCGACAACAAAGTTACATAAAATTGTTGGCGGTGGACCGTTGGCAACGGCTCCCGGCGAGATAAGTAACTCAGCGTTGAGAAACTAGAGCGGTGCCCGAGATTGGCCTACATTTTGGTGAACAACGAATTAGTTGTGGTTGCAATCAAGCGTTTCCTATAGAAAACATTTGCAGGCGCTGAAATTGATAACGTTTCTCAATGGAGTATTTGTCAAATCTGTGTGAAAATTAAGAAAAAAAACATACCTAATTATAATGTGGTTGGCCGAAGCCGAAGGCCAACGGCAATGTCAATTATAATACACCTTAGTGGTACGACCCGGCATTGCCTAAGTGCCAGTAAGTAGTGACCGTTTGCTATACACTTTTGTCTTTCCACGAAATTTGCCCGATTCATTTTATGTATTTGTATATAACCAGTAATCTGGTTTCTTATAGGAGCGAATTATTCCCATGGTAGGCACCAATCATGAATCAACTGCAAGCATTTGTAATTTAATAGACTTTAGAAAAAAATGAAATTACCTATTACTTTTGTAAACTCACATCACAAAGATGCACCGAGATTTACGAAACTACATTGTATCTATTTTTAGTGCCATCTCTGCGAGGCTTCTCACTATATCGTTGGCAAAAAACTCATTACACACAAGGGCGGATCCAGCATTGTAGTCAAAGGGGGAGGGGGGGGGGGGTATTATTGTCTTGTCATAACACTATATACGATTTCAATACTTGAATTCGTAGTAATGATTGTTTTATAGTTGTTACAGACACCTTTTTACATTATTAATCCACATACATAGAATGTATTGTACTTATTCCTTCATCCTATATACACTGGTATAGTATATATGTTATGGGCCAAGTGATTAATGCTGGCAGTATTCATAATGCCCGGGCAGTATGAATATTGCCGAGCCATATCGGGCCAAGTGATTAATTACAATCTAAACTCACCTATTTATCACATAGCCCGGGCATTATGAATATGGCTATATGATGATCGGGCAATGTGATTAATAGGTGATTTTTTACGTGGTGGGCTGCCGCATTGTCACATCTGCGATAGACCCATAAATAAGACAGGTTGAATTGACCTGCTTATGTTTAGTTGTTTTTTAACGTCCGAAACATTATCTTCAGAAAAAAATTAGTGTACCCACTTTATGGACCAGTTAGGTCGACTGTGCCCCAAAACCGACTCGGGACACCCCGACTTCACGTAGTCTTTTGGCTACCGACCCTAGAGTGTATATAAAAAGCCGGAGGCGCTTAGGGAGAGCAGCCCCCGCCCGCTGTAACGAAGGATAGGCAAGGCAGGCTGAGGCTGGTCGCCGGAGGCGACCAGCAAGCCGAAGCTGCGGAGGTGAGCATGGGTGCCTATCTTTTGTTACGCAAGGGCGAAGGGGCTGAACTTCCCGTAGCGCCGGAGACGATGCAGAAGCTAATTTGTATTGACAACAAGTGGTACCAGGGGAGGTGCAACACTCCCCCTCCCCCTCCACTCCTCCCAACCCACCCTCTCGTGCTGCCCTATTATAAATTCTACCACTTCGGATCATTGTTTTGATTTTGATTCTCTTTACATCACTCTGCCCAATAGGCACATGGCATTATTCATAATGCCCGGGCAATGTGATAAATTGATTGGTTATAATCACATTGCCCGCTCTTATTGGGCATTATTCATATTGCCCGGGCATAATGAATAATGCCCGATTAATCACTTGGCCCATAACATATACACGAGAAAACAATTGTTTCCGACTATAATTCAGACCTCTAAAAAGCCCAATGCTTCTTTTTAATTTATATAGGTACCTGTTACACTTCATTTTTCTCCTGACTTAAACTAGTCACCTGATATACGAGTACATTTAATGTAATAAGAGAATAAGAAGCCAGTAACAGTTACTAACCATTGACGTGTAAATTACTTTAAATAAATTTCAGTTGTATTTCTTGGGATGAATTATTTGATCAGCTTCGTTTTCGTGGCACCAGACGTAGCTGTCAATATGCTCATGGTTATCGCGGGTTCAAATCTCAGGGTATAGCTCTGACTTTTTGGAGTAATAGTAATATGTATTGATACTCAATCAACACGCACTACGAGTATGATAGTGAAGGAAAGATCGTGAGAAAATTCGCATACAATGCCGATTTATAAGTTTTTAAAACACCAGATTTTATAAAAAAATATATTGAAATGACAATAAAACATGATGAATGAATTCACAAAGATAGCATCACGGATAATATGTTATAAATAACTTTTTTATTTTATTATATATATATTTTTGTAGTCTAACATAGTCTAAGATATGTATATTTTTTTATATAGTTATAAGATGATCGATGCTACTGTATTAGGTCTTAACCTGTAAAAGTAGTGTTATGTGGCAAATAAATAAATAAATGATTAGTTTAAAGTAAAAACACCAAAAGCTACATATTATGCATGCTTAGAGTACCCGGGTATCGGTGTGATTACGGCTGAGTGCCATTACTGAAAATACTCGTAGAGTCGTTCAGGGTAACCGTGCGCAGTGGGTAAGTGAGCGAACGGCGTATATCACAGGCGTATATCTAAGGAACTAGGGGTTGGGCAGGGAGGGCTTATTCCCGTGAAACATGGGTCCGGGAGCGGGGAAATAGTTCCGACATGACACTGCGCCGTGCGACGTACCCCTCACTTTTTATTCACAAATAATTAAATATGGTACTTTTATTGGTAATTTTTCGTGTTTTGGCAAAGTCTGTCCCGTCCACGTTTGGGATCAGATGTTGGTAAGTCATGATTTATTTGATTATGAGTATATTCGTGTAGATAAGAGATAAATAATTTCAAGGTTATGTTTTTTAAGTAAACTAATATCAACATTTATTTGTATTATGGGTCCTACGGGAAAGAGTGCGCATGTTGGCTATGCGTAAAAATAAGACACAAGCTGCAACAGAGAAGAGAAAAGGAAATCTTAGTAGGGATAAACAGATGCCGTCAACCTCAAAAGAAAAAGAATACTATTGCCCCCTTTGTCGAGAAAAATATGAAGAGCCAACAGAGGATTGGATCAAATCTAGTATTTGCGAGGAATGGCACGAACATGTGACTTAGCTAAAGATTTTAACTAAACATTTAATTGCTTAAATGGAAAAGTTACGTTTTCCATTTTTTGTATAATGAGATTATTGTTTTATACAGTAATTTATAATTAAAAAAGACGTACTTTTTTATTTCACGACGATTTTCAAGTAACTGTTGTAAATCAAAAGACTGTTTTAGTTAAAAGACTGTGCATTTATTTGTATGTTTTACTAAGGGATGCGTTTACTTACCCTCTATGAGTTTTCTTATCCCATAGCGATGCACACGCTTACCCGTAATACCGGGCAAATTCCGAATTGCTCTCTATTATTGTATATTTCAAAGAGAAATACTTTATTTTTCATTAACTTTAATTTTTAATTTATAGATAAGTAAATGCTCCATCTAAAGAAAGTGTTTTTATTCCCTTAGCTCTAATATTTCAAACATAGTATGATCCGAAGGGGAAAAGTGCACACAGTTGCCCCGAATGACTCTAATATCAATAAAGTGTTTCCTTAAACTGTTTGAGATGTGAAACTTTGTGATTAGAGGTCATGACCTGGATTATTGAACATTCAATGTTAATAATGGTTTCTTCGATTTACGCTAATGTACATTGAAATAAAACTATTATTTACGGATTGTATCGCCAATTTTGTTTAATTTTTACACTTCCTTTTTATTTCAATTCAATGTCAATGATATGCCAGTGAAAACATGTTCAGAAGTTAGTTTGTTAGTAAAAATGAATTTGCTCTTGGTAGAGTTTCGAAAATAAAATATTCTACGAAATATTTAAGCACCCTTTGAAAAATAGTAAGGGTCTCGTTTTTTTACCTTTTAGGTACTGATCCCTAAAAATACATTGAAATTGGTACTCCCATAATAGAATTTCGAGTCCGAAATATACATATAAAGTACACTCGTACCTACATACCTATTTCCTTTACGACACATAGCTTATTATTAAGATCTAAATACTAAGTGGTTGAGAACTCGAAATTGACAATAAGAAGTGCTGGAAGTATATTTCTAGTTATGATTAAAATCCTTTAAACCTCTAAATATATAAAGATATCCTTACAAAATCATAAATGTGAAAAGGGACTGAATACGCTGCAAAAATGTTGAAGGTTGACTGACGGTATTGACACCAAAAGTGCTTTGATCTGAAAAGGGACCAATTGCTTTCGTAATTTCTTATTATAAGGCTACAAAGGTTTTCAAATATTCAAAGATTTGTATGTTTTATTGATATTGAAGTTATAATTTGTTAAGCCTTATTCCGATTAAATTAATGGCTACGACCACAAATATTTTGGTGGAAACATAATTTATACATAAATTAGAATGCATATAACTACACCTGTTTAAATTTCCGCCTTCACTATTTTCTTTTCCATTTGCACGTCATTCTTTGTGAATTTCAATTAACAAGAAATATAGTTGCGGATTTTGGTTCTTTGCCATACTTACATGCTCCGTTAGTTCAGTGATGAGTCTTAATCTTTAACATTGTAGAATATACGTTTTTGTACCAGGCTTATAAGCTGAAATACCTTGACTGGTTTTACTTTTTTTACCCAATATAATTCGAGAGATGGATACTAATTCATTTTTTTAGATCAATCAATCCATGTTGCATTTAATTTATATCGCGTATGAGTAACGAGTGTCTGATTGTTATTATACAGGTTAATCAAACGAAGACAGGTGTTAGTTTTGGTAACTTCAGACACAACGCAACGATATTTGCAAAAAAGTGACGATATTTTTTGTATTTTTTTATCGTCGTAATTGTTTGGTAAATACATACTTAGTTTTACGTAAAATAATAATGCATTCCCTTTTAATTTTAAAGACGCTAGGGTACGCAAAGGGTCCAATTATAATTTTAGCAAAACTCTGGATTTACCACGCAAACAAGATGATATTTAAGTTCACAGAAAAAAAATTGTCCTTTGTTTTTTACATAATTTTTAGTTGCATTCTGATTGTAATCACTAAAACTACCTGGCTGCGTTTTCCTTCGCAGTCTTGGTACACCCTGTATAGTAAATTGAAACATAATAATATGTTTGGTTTAATAGCCGTTATAATGTTATGTGGTTTCATCTAACAGAGATATGTAAGTAACACTTCCGACTGATGAGGTTAACAATTCCTGCGGTGAACGTTATAAGGTAGATATGCATGTAATTACGAGATTAAATGTTTGCTTTATAGTATTTTCTCGCACACCTTGTACGTTAATATAAACGAATATGAAAGGTTTGTTCAAAAATGTCCTCTGCACCCGCTTGCCGCAACTGACCTGCGCGCGGATACTGTCGCGACCGCGACGCGTCGATTGGCACAGCTTACACAACTGTTTATATAAAACTGCTGCGGCATTATTATTGTTGTCAATTTTAAGAATAGAGCAAACTGTATCGACGCCTGGTGATAGATTCGGTAAAAGAATATGAGGTTGACTTTTGCTTTGGGATTTTTATTAATCCTCGCGATTGTCGATGCGCGCCGATTGCCTCAGAAGAGCCATGAGATTCATAACGATAAAACCGAAGTAGCCGATCAAGCGCCGGCTGCATCGGGTCATAAGAAAGAACAAAATCACGACCAAAACTTTAAAAAAGGTGGAGGCAAGGAGCATCATGCTGAACATCACAATGAGCATGAAGAGAAAGGCCATAAAGGTTACAAGGGTCATCATCATCATGAAAAAGGCGAAAAAGGACACCATGATAAGGAACACCACAAAGGCGAATATGATGACCATGGCGCTCATAAAAAGGAACATCACCATGAGGATGGTCACTATGACGAACATCACAAAGGTGAAAAAGGCGAGAAAGGTCACAAATATGAAGAAAAAGGACACTATAATAAAGGACATTCAACAAAAGGACATCATGAGATTCATAAGCTGGATGAGTTCAAAAAAGATAAGCACTTCTTTGATGAAGAAGGAGATTCTGGACACGAAGAGAAGCATGGAGGATTTCACGAGGAGCATGGTCATAAAAAGGGAGGACACTTCAAGAAGGGACATCATCACGGAGGCCATCACGAACACGAGCATGGTGAAAAAGGCCACCATAGCAAGGGAGGACATCATCATGAACATAAAGGACACAAAGAGAGCGGCGGTCATGACGAGCATTATAATCATCATGACGATCATGGCAAGAAGGGTGATCATGCGCATCACAAAAAATGGGGCTATAAAAAAGGACATTAGTACGATTTCCCACAAAACCGATAATCTACTACACCGAGTCAATCCGAGCGTTGTTAAGGCATTGTTAATTACATTGTTATTTATTTATTGATGATACCCAATTTTACCTTAAATATGGACGACAGATTTTAGGTGAAATTAGTCGAAAATTAAATTATTTGTTACGTTTAAGGAATATGTACTCGTTTTAATACATGTTTGTATTTCTCAGTGGTTATTATTTTAACGTGGTTGTTTTTTAATACATGAAGAATTTTAGCTACATATGCTAATGCTTGTTATTTCTGATATACCAACAATACTTTAATGGATCTCACCCCTTCCATGCTGTCACAAAGTGGTTACAGGTATTTATAAAATTTTTGCTTTTTAACTAAAATCTAGCATCCAGCAGTACAGAAGTATATTGGTATACGTTGCTTCTGTATTTTTAATTTCATATATTATTTCTATCATGTTTTTATTTTTAATAATTAAATTGTTTATTAAATCCTTCCTTAACCTAGTTAACAAAACAAAAGTTGTTTCTTAAATCAAAAGTGCTTAGGCTAACATATGACAATAACGGGAAACGGCTGGTGCTTACACTAGGATAGCCCTGTTCAATAAGCACAAACCTTTATGTTACAGGGTCAAGTTGCAATGGGTATAGAACAAGTATTTTGAATTACATTGAATGTTAAACATATTTTATATGACGTAGTGTGTTTTACATGTGTTATAAAGACTATCTGCCTTATTTTTCTCCGTTCAACCTGAATACAAAAGTTTTTTAAAGGGACAAAATATTCGTTAACTAAAATAGGTTTATAAACTGACTAAATCGAACCTAACCTGCAGAAATGCATTTATCGGAATCATAGTCAAGCATAATTATACAGCAAGAATAGTGAAGTAACTACACGATGTTCTGATAGTAATATGCTAAATTCGGCTCGCTGTTCAAGTAGGCACGCTTTTAAACTAATTAACGTTCATAACCACCACTTAGGATCCTGTGGCTTTCACGTCGTGATAGCTAGTAGCTACTTACCTACCTACATGCTACGGCTATATAATGTGGGTAGATATACAGTTCTCGTTAAGTTCTGATGTTATTCAGGCGGTGTTTGTTTTTAACTTTAGAGTGAATATAAATTATCCAGTTGAAATTTTCTTATAAATAATCAGTGAGAGTAAAAGCCAGTTACAGAAGAATAAGATTGTCCCATACCGATTTGCTTCTTAACTGACGCTACATGTTACGAATTATATTTAAAGTGCATACCTACGTGAGTATGGGCTGAATTTGCTTGGTGAAGCTAACTAACTAGAGGTAAGAATACGATCGTGCGAATTTTCGTCACATCTCTGGTTATACGATCTTTTTTCGAAACCGCGACGAATGTAAATTATAATTTAAAGAAATACTATTGGTTGGTCTTATATGGGGGAGGCCGCCTGGGTGCGCACCACTGCAATTTCTTCTGCCAAATAGCAGTGTAAATGCACTGTTGTGTACTGGTTTGAAGGACATTGTAGCCAGAGTAACAACTGGACATATTGAGACTTAACATCTTATGTCTGATGTCTCAGGATGGCGAACGCAGTGGCATACTAATCAATGCTTTGTAATTCATTGTGTTTGGGTCCATACTGTTCATGAGCAATTGTATTGCTTATGATAAGGCGAATGGCAGAGTTGGATCGCCAATCATAGCAATGAATAAAAAAAAAATATTTTCATAAACGCATTATTTAGTCAGTCGATTAGCTTATGTGGTAGATTAATTCTGAAACCGAGGCATATACAGGCTGATCTGGTTTCAGTTGCAATGGTGTTTCATATTAGAGACATAAATACAGTTAATGTAGGTAGTCTAACGTGGGAAGTACTGTTATGCGTATTTTTTATTAAACGGACAAAGTTCAATAAAATTTTATTGTTATTGTGAGCTTTGTAGTTTGTGCACACTCGTATTAATATGTCTTTCTAGCTGAACTCGACAAAAACATAACACATTTGAATGAAATTGCATATTATTACTCTAATTTGGTGGTAAGCAATTGCGGTCTATGTCATTATTTGCTAATTTCACAGACTGTTCAAGTTGATTAATTTTAGCTTATATTGCAGTGAGTTTTGTAGCCAACATCACATTATTTGCCAACAATTAACCTACTTTATCAACAATTTACATAAGTTTTGTATTATTTTTTATTGAAATGATAAACTTATGCAGTATTTCATTTATAGACTATAATGTTAAAAATAGTAAATATTGGTAATGGGCATTTGTTTAATAAGTATAAACAAATTACATGCGCAAGCCTATTTTTCCTCCTAAGTCTTATTTGATTAAACTAATTGCGATGTTTTTTCAATTATGCTGTGAAATTAAAATAGAGTAGGAATCTACAGCGAAGGTTATCTCTCGCCGTCGAAATGACGATGTCGCTTATCTTGTAACTGAATACTGATTGCTAAACCTTAGTCGCCATCCTGGGCTAATATGACGGGGTTTCAACCATCGTGTGCGATGGCGGCTTTCCCGGCAGATGCGAGTACCTGAGTAACAATTGTAGGAATTTATAAGCACTCTCTGCATGAAACGTATCGGCAACGCTGTTGTTTCAAGTCGGATTATTAGGTTGCCACAATGTAGTATTATTTTACAGAGCTGCAAGATATATTTAATATTAAAGGTTAAAGTACTTAATTAAGTATTGCTATGTATTGTATTGTACTACGCCTCTTCTTACCTACTCGTATCTATTGTTTTTACTTACGGCAGTATTTCGGGGAAAAGTATTAATAATTAGTATTTTGGCTATGTCCTTATTCATATGATACTTTTACTGTCGCTATCTTTAAAGATAATTATTCTGTGCGTTTGAATGTGACTAAACTCATTCTAGACAGTTTTTTTTGTTTTTTTATTGTGTGTTCAAGTGTTTTCTATGATGGTTTAGATTAATATTTAGATACACTAAAAATAACCCTATGCAGTCAAGCGATCCCGGGCCGGGTATCTAGTATTGTATAAATCACATCATCCTGTAAAACATAAATTGGGACGCCTATAATCCTTTGATAAGGCTTTTACACTAATTAGCGAGTGAGTATGGAGCTTAGTGATGTCGCACTTCACTTTAGATTTATGGGTGCTGCCGCTGTCACTGGTAATCCTGACCAACGTGAGCAGGAGTTCACATTACCGAATGAATCACATCTAGTTGGATTTTAGTACGCGGTATTTTCGCATCAAGAATATTTGTTCATTTTATTTTAATATAAATATGGTCAAACTCTATCTTGGTTAAACAAAATAAAAGATAAACAATAAACAATCTCTATTCGATTGTTTGCATTTTCCGCGGAACAGAGTCGCTGAACGAACATTGAGTGAATTAAAAACAATCGTATTAAAGAGAAATGAAACCGAATTCACTATCTCAAGAAGACAACATCGTATGTGTGTATGCATTTTCTATAGGTAACGTTCTATAGATAATTAGATGTTGGATGGTAATAAAATCAATAAGTCAATTTCGGTGTGAAATACAATTATCAATTTAAAAAAAATAGTAATACTTTATCATCCTTAACCGTGTAATTATAAAGGACACCTATACAAGGCTATGTAGGATTTGGTTATTCAAAGTTAAGAGGCATTAAATATATGAAACATAATGTAAAATATTCTTTGGTAGGCTTTGTACTAAATTCCTTTGAGAGGGTATTCATTTTCTTGAATGGATTATTAAATAATAGAACTCAAAGCGTTGGGCCTCTATCCACAAGTTGGACTTAAAACCCGATAAAGTTTGCAAGTTATCGTTAAATTTAGATCTATTTCAGTAGCTTACTCTGGAAATCTCTGTGATACAGCAACATTAAAACCTATTCGGAGTGAAAAGTTCATTATAGTACCGCTCCGCAATTTAATATCATATTATGTGATTTTCGGGGTCTCGTCGCGTACCCATAGTGTTGTGCTTGTAACCATAGTGCACCCATAGTGTCTGCATTAATAGCCAAGGAGAACATTTTCCGCCAAGCATGATGAGCCGGCAACTTAAACTCCGCCGCTGACATCACGAGGTATGTGCACTTCCATTTCTCTTAGAACTGCCTACTGTACCCTATTTTTTCCGGGTGGCAGTTCACCCCGCCCTCTGAGTGTGCCGTGGTACACACTAAACCCACAATATAGTCCACTGAAAACTAATCAAATTATTATTGATCACCCGCATCACCATTTTATGTGGACCTGCATCTGTGGGTAACGAACTATGTGGGAAACATAGCTGTAATTAGATAACGTTCTTGTTGAATGACTTGACTATTTTTGAGTTGCGTGGTAAGGAAGGGCCATCAGAGTGATAATAATAACTATTTACCATTGCTTGCGTTTTTATACAACAGCTATGAATGTCCCGCGAGCAAAAAATGCTTGTTAAAAATGTGCAGTTCCGGTGTTTTGTAAAAATAAACTTCGAAGCTGGGATATCAACGGAACTGCAGTAATTTAAAGTTTAGTTTTCCAGGTAATTGTATTGGCTTCGTTACGAAAGGATAGAAAAAATACGTAGTTTAATTTGGTATAAGCGGTCCGGGCCGGCTTTGTTCAGTTATAATTTCCCAAGATTAGGATTTCGCAAGATTTACAAACTCCTGAGCAATAAGCTCAAGTTCATTAAAGTGATCCAGAATGCCTTATATATTAAGGTTTTGTGAACGCTATTTGCCTCAGATTTTCCATTTTCCTTTTAGCCGTGCTATTTTGGCAAGTGACAATTTTTAAAGAGTTTATCAAGTTTGTCGACTTGTTTATTTGTATTGTCAGCGGTCATACGGAAATATGTTTTACCAGCATCAAGCAGCACAGTTGTTAACGTTATCTTTTTTAGCCATATATCAAAAGTCGGTTAGTATTTACAATGTTTATTCTGATCTAACTGCTTTTGTAGCGTAGTTAATGATAAGGATAGCTAACATTGTGTCTTGCTAATAAATCTTCACTCAATTCTTTAATTTACCGGTTTTTGTAATAGAGTTGGAATCAGAAACGTAGTAATATACTTTCGACTTAACCTCCAACAGCTGCTAGAGAAAGCAAACAGAACAAAAGTAGTGTCTAAAAAGCGCCTCGTGTAACTGAGAAGCATCAAGTTCACGTCTGTGATCTAGTTGCAAAATTCACTCACTTAAAACTTTACACGCTTCCCTGCCGTCGACTTATGTTTGATGTAAAATCTATTCTGTTGTGGTTTAATTCAAAGCAACTCCTTTTTGTTCCGTAATTACTGTACGATTATAGACTTAAGGCAAGAGAGCCACAGCTGCTGAATGTTGAAACCCTTAAAAAATTGTCGTAGCAACAAGCGCCACTCTGCGTAGTTGTTACACCGTGAAACTGTATTTTTATATTATATTTTCTTACGGTAGTAGTGGAAGCTCGTAATAACCTGTTAGTTTGTAAAGTAAAATTTAAAATTGTAGTTGATATAGAACTATATAGAACGGGTATCAATACACATATTATTATTTTAATAGCACCTATCACCCACTTTAAGAAATAGGTCTTAGAAGGCCTTTGGCTACAACGGTTGATCGATATTAATTGTTTATTGATAGTTAAATTAAAGGAAAAAAATCATATACAAACATTACGCCTTTTTTCCCAGTAGGGGTAAGCAGAGGTGCTACCAGGACATACACGTTTCGCAATCTGCGTTTCGTCCTACAATGTGATAGTGGGCAAGCCCGTGCCCATATTACTGGGCTCTATATAATATTATTTAATTCTTTCTTTAATGTTCTAGTAACGCAATATGAAAGTAAATATCTCATTCCTAGACACCTACTGAGTCTATTTTTCAGCTTGACACTAAAGAAAGACGTCTCTAATTAAAATATGTAAATCTCCACGTCTTGCCTGCGGCTTTCCAGGCGTTGAAATCAAATACTATCCTTTGTGAAACAGACTTCAATTTGAAATACGAATGGTTTATATATTCTAATAGGGACTGTGATTCATATTCTTATTTTATTTTATGTTGGTGCATTTATTTATTATTTATTTATTTATTTTATTTATAAACTTTATTGTACACCAGAAAAAAACAAATACAATAACAGAAATTAAAAATAATATTAAAAATAAGTACAATCGGCGACCTTATTGCACTAGGCAATCTCTTCCAGGCAACCTTTGGATGGAGATAAGACACAGGAGAGAGAAAGGGCAGTCTAGGGTGTATAATGAAAAAGAGAAAAAAAAAGTAGGGTAGAGTGGGGTAATTGAGAACGGTGGGTAATTGGGAACTGCTAGGTAAATGATACTTTCCCTTCTGCCACACTGTCCTAGGCTTGTTCAACAGACGCATGCAGGACCACTAAGTACGTGTGCAACAGTGAGAGTAAAACGCCGCATGCGTGCTGTCACGGTGAGTCAAACAATTGTTCTTGCATTTCTGTTATAATTTTTGTCATGTATTGTAATAGATGTAACTATCATGCTTTTAAGTTCAAAGGCACCATCTTTTGTTACTATCATGCTTGTACTATCTGTTTTTAAACCTTTTGTGATTTGAAGTTAAAAACGATACTATTAAAAATTACAGCCATGTTATTTATTTATTGACTACTTTGGGTAAATGGGAACGGCGTCAGGCGGGTAATTGGGAACGTTCCCAATTACCCCTTGCGTTCTTTCTTAATTACTCTAGTACTGCTGGTTGATTGTTTAAAAAATTTCTAATATTATAAATTGTTTTAGATGCCTCGAAATTACATACGAAAGACTAAACCAAAATATAAAATTGAAGATCTTCGCCGTGCAATCGAATACTCAATTCCAAAAACAACATTATTCAAACAATTGAAACAAAACGAATTGAAAATAACAAAAAAGGTCTGCTGTATTTAACAAAGAACAAGAAGACTAGCTAGAAAAATACATAATTGATTGCTGCAAGACTTTTTATGGTATAACTCCAAGTTGACTACGTAGGATTGCTTATCGATTTGTTGAAGCTAATAAACTAAAACACAGTTTTAACAAAGAAACCCAGCTGGAAGGCAAAGACTGGTACTATGGCTTTATGTCTCGACATCCTTCTAGCAGTTTACGGAATCTAGAAGCTACTTCATTTAATAGAATAACCGCTTTTAACGCCACCGAAGTGAATCTGTTTAACGATATGACCATTACCATTATTAATACGCCTTCTCCACACACTTCTGTGCCTTTTGCTCAAATTATCAATGTGCCTATCGTTCCTAAAACAAGAACCAGTTCTATGCGACAGAATAAGATGCATTCTCAGATGTTATCCAGCTCGCCAATAAAAATTCAACTCGAGGAAAAACAGAAAACACAAATTGAGAGAAAAGCTAAAAAAAAAATACGTTTCTAAGAAAAAGAACCGAAAAAGAACACCAAAACTATACAAAAGAAGCCACGAGTCAAGGATAAAAGAATAAGAAATTTGAAAAAGGCTTTACAAGGAAATGAAAACGAAGAGGAGTTTTATTGTATACTGTGCAATAAAAAGTATGAATCCCCACCGACAGAGGATTGGATCATGTGCGCCATCTGTAAACTCTGGGCACACGAACAATGTACTACCGGCTAGACTAGTAGAGGTTACGTGTGTGATTTGTGCCAACCAAAAAAAAAGTAGTTCATTATAAAGATTCAAGTATGTCGTTCCTAATTACCCCATACCGCTCCCATTTCCCCCGCGGGCTGATCTCAATTACCCCATAGGGTATCGGGTAAAAAGGAATGACAATGTTTTTTGTTTTAATTTATATCTTTTATAAAATGTTGATTTTTCAAAATATTTTCTTACTAATAAGTAGATAAATGAGCAAAGTTTATGTTGTAATAAAATTTGATTATATCTCTGACTTTTTCTATTATTTTTGAGCATTTGAAGTTAAGTGTTCCCAATTCCCCCACTTTCCCCTATATACTAACAAATTAAAAACACAAAATAAAAGTAATACATACATATAAATATGTACAACATACATACATACATACATATACAAAATAGACATAAAATATAATACATAAATATATACATAATAAATGTCAATGGAAATAGTAAAAGCACATTAATGAGTAAATTCAGTGAGAGAGATAGTGCTCCTTGACTAGTGACTTAAAAGATGACAGTGTTCTAGCCCGTCTCACGACATCTGGAAGTGAGTTCCACAATCGAACAGCAAGTACGGAGAATGATTTGTCCATAAATGTCGTGGTGTGTACGGGCATTCTCAGTTTCATGTTCTCCGACGACCTCAGGGATCTTTCATGGGAATCATGAAGAAATATAAAACGGTCTTTGAGATAAGAGGGGGTGAGAGGGTTAAATAATATATTGTATAATAGTGAAAGAGTGTGAGTATTCCGACGAAGCCGTATGGGTAACCACTTGAGCTTAAGACGAAACTCAGAAACATGGTCATATTTGCGTAAACCAAATATGAACCGTATGCAAAAATTTTTGCATTTGCTTAATTCTTAGTCGTATATCAAAAAGCTTGTCAAATATTAAATTTCCATGAAACTACTATAGAGTGGGCCTGAAAGTCTGATGGATTTTTGATACTCTATAAAAACATATTGAAAATGGCACAAAAATATTTTTGAATGAAAAAATATATAAGGGACTAGCGGCCCGGCCCGGCTTCGCCTGGGTGCAAATACAGATTCCAGTCCATATTTTATTTAAAATACTGCCGTTGTCTAAACTGCTTATCCAATCCCATCCTATACCTATTCTTCTGTCCCATTTTATCCACCTTACATTTTATTCTATCCCATCTCTCCAGATTCAAATCATTATTTTGCTACGGAGATATAACACTGTTACTACTCCGACTACATACCTACATTGAAATCAATTAATATAAGTATATGATAGCTGATCCGGTGAAACTCGTATAGCCACATTTTTTGCCATCAATACTGTCTAAAGTCTAAGAATTTAATACCTAATTATTTTATTGCATTGTAGTGAACAACATTTTTCGTTTTTCCTTCCGGAGACAAATAGTGCTGTTATTATATTAGGTCATATTATAGTCCACCCCGCTGGCTTAGTGCGGGTTGGCGGATCTTATATTTTCACGTATAAATTACTCCGAAGTCTGAGGTGTGCCCCGGGCCCTGTTACCAACGGGCAACCACGCGCTTCTGTGAATTACTTTTATTTATTTGAGAAGACTATCTATACATATACAAATCAATAAAACCTTCATACTGCCTTACCAGGTGACGGTAAGTAATAAAACAAATATTTAAAAATATAAAACTGCATATCGTTTCATTATAATGTCTAGATGCGGCATCAACGTACCAATACTTTTATTATTCTGGAGTCTGAAAACAATACTAATGCGGAATTTAAATTTGTCCCCCAACGCATCTAAAGGTATCAATTCAAAAAACAATGTCCTTTATGAAAACGATAAATTATAATTACATATATTTTGGTGTACTTCGGCAAAACGCTTCGATAGAGTATATCTTGTTTAAAACTCTTGCAATACTCCCAAAAAACTATGAGCTATTTTTGTAGATATTGACATCATTTTATTTAGCATTTAACAAATTTCGCGAAAGACGCCATATCTAGATATTATATACACAATGTACACATTTTTTGAATTTTGTTCTATTTCGTCAGCCGTCAATGAAAGACAATGGAAAGATAGATCATTTTACGTTGGTTGGTAGTTGAAGCTTGACCGTCGTTTACCTCTCCCGTCAACCAAACAAAGATCATCCTATATTGGCTGGTCGCATCACGCTTGAACAATAAAAAAATTGGCTTTTCCTCGCAATTTTTCCATTTTTTCTCACCGTTTAGACCTTCCCTAGACCTCCACGATCATTTCAAGCCCAAGATAAGATAAATCCGTTCAGCCGTTCTCGAGTTTTAGCGAGACTAACGAACAGCAATTCATTTTTATATATATAGATTTTCTTTTAAAACATAATATTAAGATGTGATTCATTTCGCTGCAAAAACTTTTTCATTAAAATGACTCGCTGACATAGCTGGCATATGGGCCTTTAACTGACTAATGAAGGTTTGATATAAAATACTTAGAGTAAGTCTACTTTTTCGAGTCTCCACCCAAAAAATCTAATCAGTAAGTAAGTCAGGTATAGATTTTTATGAGGCCATTAAATATAGCCTATGCGGGATTTGAGTTTTTCACAAAACATTTATTTGATGTAGCTCAAGTTTTATTACAATTATGTCACGTGACGCTATCTTTTTGGGAACATTGACATGGTCATGATCAGCCTCCGTGGCGAAGTTGGTTAGACGCCGCCTGTGAAACGAGAGGCCGCGGCTTCGATCCCCGCACCGAGAGAAATGTTTGTGGGGCCCACAAATATTTCTTCCGGGTCTGGGTGTTTGTGAGACCGAAAAATCTCTCGTAGTTCTTGATACCCACGACACAAGACTCGATCTTAGTGTGGGGTCAGGACTATGTATGTGACTGTTGGGTGTTGGGTGTTATGGATAAGCAGATTTTGTAGTTTGGTAATGAAAATATGGGACATGCTTGTACTGCCGTCGGAAAAAAAATATGAGTTGATTGTGCGGAAATACGTTGTGTGGAATGTTTAACTTTACCTATTATTTTTTTATTGTATTTTAGTGTGATAATATTGATTTTATCAACTATTGTGTGTTGTATGTGGTTCCATAAACTGACCTATGGTTTTTATTACTTGTCATACAATATAAAATATAAATAGGTATAATTTTGGTCTCACGCCGGCACTAGCAAACAGGTTGGACGCATAAACAAGAATTATAACACGGAAAAACATGACACTTTTAAGTAGAGCTTTTTATAGATCTACGTTTTACAAAAAATAAGTGTTATTTTTTAACTTCTCGCTTCTCTCGCTTCAAAGTTATAAGAAGTTTTGTGCTTGATTTTGATATTTATAAAAAACGAGTAATCAAAACAATGTTTATTTACAAAATGATACAAAATGCGTAATCTCAGCATCTAGTTAAAATAAATAACTTAATGGCTTAGTGTCCCTTCTTGAATCCCCAGTGTTTGTGATCTTCGTGACCTCCCTTCTTGCCATGGCCGTGGTGGTGATGGTGGTGTTCGTGGTGACCACCTTCATCGTGGTGGCCCTTATGTTCATGGTGGTGTCCTCCCTTCTCATGGTGCCCCTTCTTGCCATGATGGTGCTCATGGTGGCCGCCGTGCTTGTGTCCCTTGTGGAAATGACCGCCCTTCTTGTAGCCGTCCTCGTGATGGTGTCCACCGTGACCTTCATCAAATCCAGACTCTCCATGTTTATGGTGGAAATGCTTGTTCTTCTTGAATTCGTCTACTTTATGAACTCCGTGGTGACCTTTGGTCGAATGACCTTTGTGGTAGTGTCCCTTCTCTTCAAAGCCGTGTCCTTTTTCACCCTTTTCCCCATGGTGGTGTTCATGATGGTGGCCGTCGTCGTGGTGATGATGTTTCTTGTGGCCGCCGTGGTCGTCATGATGGCCTTTGTGACCTTCGTGGTGGTGGTGGCCTTTATGGCCGTGTTCATGGTGGTGATGTCCCTTATAGCCCTTGTGTCCCTTGCTACCGTGGTCGTGATGGTGGTGGGCGTGGTGTTCTTTGCCACCTCCCTTTTCGTGTTTGTTTGAAGCGGCGGGTTCTAGATCGGCTTCTCGTTTTTCTCTCAAGTCTCGAGATTGTACAACCGCCACGAGGGCGACGAGGACGCCACAGCTCAGGAGTAGCACCGGCTTCATCGTTGTGTTCTGCTCCGGTGTTACCCGTGCTGTGATACGTGTTCATGTTTACGACTACATTTTATAGAACATTGAGTTCGATTTTCTCGCCGGCAGCATTAGGCAATTATTGCAATGCGTCCCAGGTTCTTGCACCTCTGCTGTCAAGGTCAGCCGCCCTTGCGATACGAACGAGCGAAAAACTTAATTTATTCAGTGTTAGTTATTTTACTATTAATAAATTAGAAATATACTTCAGGGAGTTAGAATATTTTTGCAGAAAGGAATTCCACCCTATGGTCTCATAGCATTCATTTTGATAAATTGTTTGACTGCCTCGGTGGCGGCACTGAGGTCTCGGGTTCGAATCCCGGGATGGACATAATGATATTGGATTATTTTGTTTATTATCGGACTAAAAGAGTCAGGAATTTGTGCCCGATATGGTGACAGGCTCGCTCTCTTATTACATTGTATGGCGGAACTCGCAAGACAGAACGTGGATTTCTTTTTAGCATCTCCGCCTACCCTTTCCCGTAAAACGGCGTGCATTTATGTTTGTATGTATTTTGAAATTCAACATGTATCTTGTAGTGAAATACAAGAGGTATTTAAAAAAAAAATCCTCATAATTGATGTTAAAATTAGTGCATAAAAGAATTTTTAAATAAGTCATCTGAGTAGATTTTTATTTAGGAGTCTCAAAATTTATGAAAATAAGAGCGATGCAATTTTTATAAAAAGGTTTTATTTATATTTGAATGAATTAAACCTAGCTGGACGCGTGAATACTACACCTAGACGACATTTTTGTTTCTAAAAATACAGTCACGGTAAATGTTGCATAGGTATATTACATAGCAGGACCCAGGCATATTAATACTAGCTGTATTTCCCCAACGGCTAAATTGACGAAGGCGACGCGCGTTTGTAGAGTTCGTCACAGGAAGGGGACGCTTCTAATTGAAATTCCCACGTCATTGTGGAAAATGAAATATATTTTTGTGATAATCTTCAACTTCTATATACCAACATGCCATAAAATTTGGAAAATTCAAGAATAAAATGACGTCAGCTGTATTATTTTTATATGTATTTTAATATATCTGTATTTACCCGGTTCTTACCTTCCAAGCTAATTTCATATGTTCCTGGCATAAAAATTTGTGATTATTTGTTCGAGTAAACATGGCAGCCACCATCTCCACCTAAACCTTATTTCGTAAATCGATAAATTAGTTTAAAGTGGATTAACCAACTTTGGAAATCAGAAAGTCAAAGCTTCACATTACTTGTGCGCTCCCACGAGGTTCAGAAGAAGATGCCAATAAACCGAGGGCTTTTGTACTGCAAAGAAATGTCAAAACAGGGAAATATACACAACAAATACGGGACGTTATACAGCGCATTCATTAAAATGCAGTGTATTATGAAAAATGCTTCTGATTGGTTCTTCATAAACAATACTGGAGTCAGTAAAAAACAAATGAGCGCCGAATTGAGAACAGTTCAGAATACCGAATTCCATCAATAACAAAAGAAGTACTTAGATAATGCTATTTATACATAACTATATTTTGTTGTTGCGTTACAAGTGGGTTGAAAAGGCAATAACTGTTCCTGCTAATATCAATATTTAATAGAGGCTCCGTGTATTGATACAATACGATGTGTTCAACCGAGTAACGTATAAACACGTGTATAAATATTGACAGATTTTCTATTTTTATCGTTACAAATATAACATAAGGAAACTTAAATACAAACCTAGAAATTGTCAGTATTCTGAATGTATCTCTCGGTGGCGTAGTTGTACTACGGTACGGTTACAAAGCTGAGCTCTCGGGTTCGAATCCTGGATTGGGCAAAGTGATATTAGATTGTTCTATTCATTATTATCAGCCCGAAGTCAGGAGTAAAGATATGGCGATAAGCTCGTCCCCTATTACTTCATGGGACGGAACATACGAGGCGAAATGTGAGTGTCCTGGCACCTCTGCCTACCCCACCTGCGAAAAAGGCGTGAGTTTATGTATGTACATTAAAAGTACATTAGGTAATTTATTCATCCACTGATCATAGTAATTATTAAAAAATGAATTGTAGTATTGTATTGATAATATAATCTAGATTTCATGATATAAAACATATAATCGAAGGTTAGTGTCTTAGTGAGTATCCAAATATACAAAGCGGGAGCTTCGTTTGCGTGGAAAACCCATCAATAGCCATACATGAATATTTAAAGCTTTTCAATGAATTGCTTTAGCTATGCTAATGTTCTAGGGTTCAACTTTGATTTTAGATGCACCGAAGAACTAAATTGTCGGCGCCTTCATTCCTTGTTTCTTTGTATTACATTTATTTAGATCCTTTTTTAGAGTTGGCAACTCTTTCTGTGTTTTCTCGTCAGCCGCAGGAAGTCCAATGCTAAATATAAAAGCCTCCCCAAAGGAGCTCCACAATGTCCGGTTGACCTAGTGGAAAGCTACTTAATATTAATTAATATTACTTTATTTATGGATCACGAATGTCTTAGATATTATATAATGTTAAGTAATGCAAATAGAATATTTATTTATATTAAATTTAAAGGTCCGGACTCCACTCAGGTGCGAATACTATTTGACTCTAGTCCACATCAGAAGCATATTATTTTGCGTACTAAGTATTTTATATTTATATTCATCATCATCATCATATCAGCCACAGGAAGTCCACTGCTGAACATAGGCCTCCCCAAAGGATCTCCACAATGACCTGTTGGAAGCGGCCTGCATCCAGCGACTTCCTGCAACCTTAGTCAGATCGTCCGTCCACCTTGTAGGCGGGCGTCCGACATTTCGCTTGCCTGTACGTGGCCTCCACTCGAGAACCTTTCGGCCCCAACGGCCATCGGTTCTACGAGCTATGTGCCCGGCCCACTGCCACTTCAACTTGCCAATCCTATGGGCTATGTCGGTAACCTTGGTTCTCCTACGGATCTCCTCATTTCTGATTCGATCTCGTAGGGAAACACCGAGCATAGCCCACTCCATGGCTCGTTGAGTGACTTTGAGCCTTTTAATGAGGCCCACAGTGAGAGGCCACGTCTCGGTGCCGTATGTCATCACTTTATATTTATATTGCCGTCCTCTATATAGCTTTTCTCATTCCGTGTCGTTATTGAGGTCTTATCTCATTTGTTCCTCATAACTAATAAAAATTCGCACGCGATACTTTATCATTATTTTGCTGCGGATACACCTTTATTTGTTATTTTTATTGCATAGATCCGGCTAACGAGCAATTCGACATTGAATAATTACTACCATATTATATATTATATTATGTATTTTAGTTGTTTGTATATATTAATCGTAGATCTTTTTATTTCTTTCCTATCTAACCACTACACTCTATTTTTACCTGTTGCTCTTTCCACTCCATCCAAAGGTTGTCTGGAAGAGATCGCCGCCATTAGAGGCAAGACCGCCACTTGTACTACCGATAATTTGTATTTAAGCTTGTGTCTGCATTATTATAATTTTTGTCTGTTTAATGATGTACAATAAAGTATTAAATCTATATATATATAAAAATGAAACCCGTTTCGCGTTGTCACGGCATGACGTGTGAACGGCTGAACCGATTTGGCTTATTTTGGTCTTGAAATATTCGTGAAAGTCCTGGGAAGGTTTTAGGAGTGAGAAAAATTGGAAAATTTCTAAGGAAGATACTAAAAACCTTTTTTTTTGGGTATCGTTCAAGCGTGATGCGTCCAGCCAATATAGGTGATCTTTGTTCATTTGACGGGAGACGTAAAAGACGGTCAAGCTTCAACTACCATCCAACGTAAAATGATCTATCTTTCCATTGTCTTTCATTGACGGCTGACGAAATAGAACAAAATGAATATAAGTCAATGAACAAAATTCAAAAAAATGTGTACATCGTGTATATAATATTATCTAGATGCGGCGTCTTGCGCGTAAATTTGTTAAATGTAAAATAAAACGATGTCCATATCTACCAAAATAGCCCATTCTTTTTGAGATTATTGCAACAGTTTTAAACAATGTGTACTCTATCGAAGCGTTTTGCCGGAGTACACCAAAATATATCTAATTATAATTTTTAGTTTTCATAAACGACATTGTTTTTTGAATTGGTACTTTTAGATGCGCTGGGGGACAAATTTAAATTCCGCATTAGTATTGTTTTCTGTGGAAATCATTGGGGGAGGCCTATGTTCAGCAGTGGACTTCCTTTGGCTGATGGATGGATGATGGATGATTGTTTTCAGACTCGAGAATAAAAAAAATATTGGTAAGTTGATGCCGTATCTAGACATTATAATGAAACGATATGCAGTTTTATATTTTTAAATATTTGTTTTGTTACTTACGTCACATGGTAAGGCAGTATGAAGGTTTTATTAATTTGTATATGGTAACGTACTAGACGCGACTGCCAACAAGTTAACGATGGTCACGGTCAAATCCCAGGGCACACCTCTGACTTTTCGGATTAATTTCTTCGAGAAATAAAATCCGCCAACCCGCACTAAGCCAGCGGGGTGGACTATATCTTCTTTTATAATATATAAATGAATCGCAAAATGTGTTGGTAAGCGCATAACTCAACAACGCCTGGACCAATTTGGCCAATTCTTTTTTTTTACACGCTTTATATTAGCTTCACTTGTATGTTTGTATGTTTGTATATTTGTATGTTTGTTTGTAACCGACTTCTTTGGGCGCGATTTTGACCCACTTTAAACGGCCAGATTTCGTTCAAATTTTGCACACCTGTCAAAGACCGATGACAATACAATAATTCGATTAAAATATATAATTATCCTGATTAGATTCGCCAGGATTAATTATTCTTATAATTGATGACCATTGCTACATTCATCGCTAGATGGCGTTAACATTGTATTCTTCAAGTGTCAAATGTTACTACTGACCAACAGATGGCGTTATTGATTGGAAATAAAGCCGTAGATGGATGTTTTTAGTCAAAACAATTATATAATAGTTAAAAAAAACTAAAATACACGCTTTAATAAGATATACAACTAAAAAAGTAAAAATAATTGATACTGAATTTAAGATAAGAAAATGGAGTAAAATACATATATTTTATTGTTACAAAGCGTGGGGTGCAGGAGGATAAGTAATTGTTGTAAACACCCCACGCTTTGTAACAATAAAATATATGTATTTTACTCCATTTTCTTATCTTAAATTCAGTATCAATTATTTTTACTTTTTTAGTTGTATATCTTATTAAAGCGTGTATTTTAGTTTTTTTAACTATTATATATTAATGTTTATTATTACTTTATTACTAACAAAAAGTAATGGCGTGCAATATTATTTGGAAAAATAGCATTTTGGTGCTGAAATAAGGGAAGGAATATTGATGGACAATAAAAAACGCTAAAGTTTGTAATGTCAAAATTTCATAAGGCAATCTTTATATGTACATGTATATGGAGAGACGGGATATAATAGAGTGGAAGGTACGGGAGAGGGCTGGGATAGCTGACAGATTTGATAGGACGAAATATAAATGCACGCTATAAGACGGGATGGATAATAAAGAGAAAGGACGGAATGAATTGGGAAGAGACTGAACAGACGGATGAGACGGGATTGAGCCGGACAGTAGGACAGCTACGTCAAGTTTAGGTATACAAGAGTTTATACGAAAAATAACATGTATTTGGTGTGGAGTGGAATCAAAAAATATATGCACCTAGGCGAAGCTGGGCCGGGCCGCTAGTAAATAAATAAATATATATGTATAAAATAGAACAATTTTGTATACTTTTCGTAAAGACGACCCAAGCAAAGCACGAACGTTTTATCCTTTGTTTTGTTCATCTCAACCCCTTAAACTAGGGGATGGAAGTTTGTATATGAGAGATCTAAAAATTGCCACATATTTTGACTAAGGTAAAATCGTACACTCAATTGTAGAGGAGGCCCGTGCTCTGCAGTGGGATATACCTATATAAGGATTGATACAGATGCATATATATATAATTTGTGAAATTAGGCCTAGTAGAGTAAGGGCGTGAAGAATGCGAGTCATATGGCCCCGTCTTGGCAACATTTCACATGAAAATGTTATTAGTGGGATTTAATATCCAAAAACAGTTCCGTTTATTAGACAAGGTTCGGTAGGGGTGACATGAATAATTCTATTAAGCCCCATTTTCACGGGAAGAGTTTATCGCTTCGAAAATGCGACTACCGTAAGGATGTAATTTAAGGATAAATGTTTACATGATACACATGTAAACATTTATCGAAAACATCCTATGGCGATTATATCATGCCATAATAGCATACGATTTTAGCTTTAGTCATACGCTTTAGTGGTGTAAATGGCTAAAACAATGTTGAATTACTTATTTTTAAAAGTGAGAAACGTTTAATGTAAAAACGTTGTGTTTGGTTATCACAGGAGCAAAATGCGTCTGTATCATAAAATGAAAAGTGACCACCGTTTCCTATGAAAGTAAATCCACAATACATACTTAAGAATAAAGTGTCAAAAGTCGATAATGTTAGGAGTAGAAAATTTGGAACAAATTAATATTTTTTATAAAATGTAATTAATGGATATAAAAACATAACAAAAACACATGTCTCTATAACATCAACAAGTAACAATGACCGACTAGATCCAGCTAGTCCCGGTTTAGTGTCCCTTCTTGTGTCCCCAGCTCTTGTGGTCTTCATGACCTCCCTTCTTGCCGTGCTCGTGGTGATGATGCCAGTGGTCGTGGTGGCCGCCCTCTCCATGGTGTCCCTTGTGGTCGTGGTGGTGCCCTCCTTCTTCATGGTGTCCCTTCTTGCCATGATGGTGCTCATGGTGTCCACCGTGTTTGTGTCCCTTGTGGAAATGACCGCCCTTCTTGTAGCCGTCCTCGTGATGGTGGCCACCGTGGTGTTCATGGAATCCTTTCTCGCCATGATGATCATGGAAGTGCTTGTCTTTTTTGAACTCGTCGTGTTTCTCAACACCGTGGTGTCCCTTTGTGTCATGTCCCTTGTGCCAGTGGCCGTGCTCGTCATGACCGTGACCATGCTCGCCTTTTTCGCCATGATCGTGATGGTGGTGGTAGCCCTCATCGTGATGGTGATGCTTTTTGTGTCCACCGTGCTCGCCGTGGTGTCCCTTGTGTCCTTCGTGGTGGTGGTGACCATGCTTTCCGTGGTGGTGTTCATGGTGGCCCTTGTGTCCCTTGTCGCCATGTTCGCCATGCTCGTGGTGGTGGTGACCGTGATGCTCGTGGCCGCCACCCTTATCCCAATGATGACCGGAGGCGGCAGTTTCAAGATCCGCAGACCTCTTTTCTCTAATTTCCCGGGTTGACACTACTGCTGCGAGGGCCAGTAGGCCGAAAGCCACCAGTAGGCTTGTCCTCATGGTTGGTGTTGCTAGTTGCTGTTGGTGAATGATAACTTCCTTGGTGGCAATGATTTTATATAGTAGTTGTGGCGACGCTTGGGTAAGCGAACTGTCGCTGGAGTCAAGGTCGCGTAAACTGTTCGCTAGTGATTTCTACTTCCTTCCACTTTTAGCAGATTTCATTGTTTATGTTATACAGTTTGTATTAGTGTGGTAAATACATAGTTTTATTCTTAAATAATAGTGATCACCCTTTTATTTTTAAACAGGATATAGTACGCAAGGTATTAAATTATTATTTTAGCAAAAACTATGAATTTACCACCTAAACTCGACGATATTTAAAAATTAAATTAAGCAGTCTTGATATACCCAATATATTGTGTGTTTAAAATTATTGATTTGTTTATTTTTATAAATGCAACTGTATTGTTTCATCGTTTTTAATGTTTTAGCTGCATACCGAGTGTTCTATTTATAATTCCTGTCCATCCAAAGATTGCCTGGTAGAAATCACTATTAGTGATAAGGCCGCTCATTGTACAGAACTGTCCATTAAATGTGTATGCTATCAGAGTGTATATAATTACTAAGTACTTATATCGGGTATATCAAGAGTGCTACCTAAAACGAAGCCGAGTGGTAGTTTTAGTGGCTACAAATACAATGCAACTAACGCAATGAAACGCGACAATTTTTTAAATTATTTTTTAAATGTCGTCGAGTTTTTAATTTTAATTTAAAGCCTTGCATACCATAGCATTTTTAAAAATAAAAGAGTGTACACTATTATTTAAGAAAAATCTATGTATTTACCATCCTAATACGAGGATAGAAAAAAAATTCGTCACAAATTTTTGCACAAAATTTAGTTGCATTGTGTCTGAAGTCATATAAGTACCAGTACCAGCTTCGTTTTCGGTAGCAGTCTTGATATACCCAGTATATTTTTTTTGTATGAGTACGGTATTTTATTTAAATACGCACGATTTCAAACGCACAGTAGCATGAAAAAGTAAAGATGGTGTCACGTCGTGCATGTTGCATTCTTTTCTATCAATTCTATGAGCAAATTTTAAGTATTGGCAAAGTAGATTAGTAACTTACTTATTACTACACTTTTTGACAGCCTCTGTAACTCAGTTGGTTAAAAACCGGATGTGAATTGAAAGACAGTGGGCTCGGTCCCCTCACCGAGACAAATGATTGTATTTCTTTATAACTCAGGTATTTCTTTCAGGTCTGGGTATTTGTGAGACCGAGAAATCTTTCATATTTTCTTATCATGACACATGACTCGATCTAAGTGTGGGGTCAGCATTATTGTGGGCGTATTTATTTATTTACTAAGCGGATTTGAAAGAATCTTCTTTATTACAATTTTGCATAACGAAACCTTTTGATATAAATAATACTCAAAATTGAGGATTAATAGGCTACTATTAGATCAATAATTACAGGACTGAGCAATAATTTCCACTACGGTTTATCTCCCAAAGCGAAACTCTTTAGCCGATTTTTTCATTTCTTCGGGAAAGACACCTTATATACGCTGTCGCATGGATTTTTGTTATTCTGGTGAGATGCAATCCATCTATAAACAGAAAGTGTATTTATCGATACTTGCTGATCGAGTTTTCGAAATAATTCGCGGCTCTTGTTCATGCTACTAAAATGTAAACATGTTGATAGGTGCTTATAAATAAAATACACGGCAAGCATACCATTCGGCGTAATTATCATTTGGGGGAGACCATGGACGATTGTTTTGTGGTCTGGGGATGCAAGAACTCCCTGTCTATCGTAATTGGGGGGTCGTAAAGAGTTCATTCGAGTCACTCACCTATCCTCCTAGCGCCCAGAAATTTTTGGAGCTCGTAGTCATTATGACCCAAAGGTCCTTTTAGAAGAACATAAATGTAAAACCCGTTACAGCCCAAGTTTTTTTTTCACGCTAGTGTTATCCATTTGATTTACATACGAGTAAGATTTTCAGTACTACGTTGTGATAGCCCATAGATGCTTTTACAATTAAAATTATTTTATTATAATCCGTAATGAAAATAGTACTTTGGTTTGTCCAAATATCAAATACTAATACTTTTTTAATACATATATCCTTTCAAAAGTTCCTTGGGCTGCAATCATAGTCGGGTCCCGAAAACGTTTGGGCGTTTATGATGAACTCGATTATGGGTGTTTCAAAGGCGCTTGGGCGCTAGGAGGATATAACGTCACACGTCAACTGACTTTGAGGTGTACGACAGAAACGAAGCTCTAGTCATGGACGCCCATAGCACATAAAATAGTCGTGACTGGCGGAGCTGGTCTTTAGGCCAGAACATCCGATTTGAGCCGAGCTAGGAGGCTAGTGACACTGACATACCGCTTAAGCCTCTCCCAGGGTATAAAAAAGCTTAATAGCTAATTCTCTTGAACAAAAAATAAAATTAAAAAAGACCAGAGACGAACGTAACGATGTTTAAATATCTTGTAATAACACAAACCTTAAAAGATCTTAAAATATTAATACGAAAAATACTACTATCCTCTAATACACATGTTATTATTCTTTCGGCTATCTATTAACACCGACTTGTATGCAACTGTTAGAAATTTTAAGAAAAATTACTTACAAAACCAGCGGTATTTGTTATAATCATCCGTAGCCAGCTAGCCTGGTGGACTATACAGCCTAGCCCCTCTCAATCTTATTCTCGATTGTAGTGGAGGCATGTGCTCTGCATTGCGACGTCAATAAGCTGATACAGATTCCTAGCGGTGATTGTAACATTGTAAAGAGATGGTTGATGGTTGATGGAAACATTGTATAAAAACATAAATAGTTTTTCTTTATCGAAATATTTATTTACAACCAGTATTTAAATCTTACTATAGTTATATACCATACATAAAGAAATGTCAGAAATGTGCCCTGGGTTTTGAATCCGCGACCACCGTGAACATAGAAGCCGCGTCGGCTGCGTTACTAACAGGCCACAACGCACTTTAGGGCTTACAAAATTGCAGCTAAATTGGGTTTTAGCTCTGTGGTAATAACAGTGTAAATGGACACTTGTATTTGCAAATAAAAGTAAAAACACAGTGCTTTACATACAGTCCTAAATAATTGAAAACTTCAATATTTTTTTCACTGATCACTAAAATTTTATTATATTTTTTTCTAGAATTTTCTCAATTTGTTTGGCAAATTCCGTTCTTATTGTTTTTAAATGTCAAGCTCTTATAGTATCAGTCTTTGCCTTTTATTATTTCTCCTCGGTGCTGTAATTGCTTGACTAAATATAAAATAAAAAAGTATGTTGTGAAATTACGATCATAATCGTATCACGGGGTGAAAGCTAAAGCTAAATAGCTTTTATTTTCACTCCTACATTGAAACTTTATCGATTTTAACAAACACATGACTATCTATACCTTAAAAAAATGCTTAGATAGTTATCAGTGTTTATACCATAATAGAAAGAGGAATAATTGTGTTACTTTACTGATACAAGACACGCAATATCAAACTTGAAAAAAAAACGGCTACAACTTTCTTTGGAGATGTTTTTTTTCAGCAGTCTTCACAGCTAAAATCTGATGACATACGCTGCGAGCGCAGGAGGTAAACAATGGTTCAAAATGCCTTGTCTTAATATTGTAACCCTTAGTGGTAATAAAATTGTAACAAAAGAAACATATTTTTAAGTTTATTAACCGACTTCAAAAAAAGGAGGAGGTTCTCAATTCGACTGTATGTTGCTTTTTTTTTATGTTTGTTACCTCGTTTCTCTGTTCTGTGTGAACCGATTTCGATCATTCTTCCTTTTATTGAAAGCTGGTGCTTGTCGTTTGGTCCCATAAAAATATTGTGAAGATCTGATGAATATCTTCAGACCTGGAGAGGGGAACTCCTTAAAATTAAGGAGAATTGCAATGGTTCTTTTTGCATTACGTTCATTAGAAAAGTTAAGTTACAGTGAGAGAGGGAAAAAGGGGTGGGGGTGAGGGGGAGTGGGTGATAAAATTAAAATACACGTAGATTTTAATATCTTCGGCAGCTTTTAACCGATTTTAGTGATTTCTTTTTCATTGGAAAAAACGTATTGACAGGTTGATCCCAGGAATACAACATGAAGATCTGATGATTATGTTCGGACCTGGAGAATAGAACTCTTCAAAATTTAGTAGGATTCCAATGGTTCTTTTTGCATTAGGTTTATTATAAAAGTTAAGCTACAGTGAGGGAGGGAAAAAGGTGTAGGGGTGAGGGGGGGGGGATGATAAAATTAAAATACACGTAAATACTAATATCTTCAGCAGCTTATAACCGATTTTAGTGATTTCTTTTTCATTGGAAAGAACGTATTAACAGGTTGATCCCAGGAACACAACATTAAGACCTGATTATCATGTTCGGACCTGGAGAGTAGAACTCCTCAAAATTTAATAGGATTTCAACGGTTCTTTCGTATTGGGTTCAGTATAAAAGCTAGGCTATAGTGGTTGAGGAAAAAAGGGGTAGGCGCGAAGGGAGGGCTGGGGTTGTAGAAAAAATAATAAACATGTGAATATTCCAATATCTTTGGCAGCTTTTAGCCGATTTTAGCGATTTCATTGTCATCGGAAAGAACATATTCCTTGTGGGGACCAAATCTTCTTAATTTAAATGCCTATCAACACTAAAAAGATAAAAATAACTAAAATTTTTAATAAAAAAATAAAAACCGACTTCAAAACAAAAATCCACTAAAAACCAAAAAATAATAAAATAATAACTACCACTCCAAAGCAAAAAAATAATATTTATTTCATGGAACTCGTGCATGTTGATTAATTTGCTTAATGACTTGACTAGCCAACAAATCAAAATATATGCGTAACATATTGAAGGCGGGTCGCCAAGTACCAAACATGTAGGAAGTACGCCTTATATTAATTTAAATATCTACATGTTTGGTACTGGGCGACCCGCCTTCAATATCTTACGCATATATTTTGATTTGTTGGCTAGTCAAGTCATTAAGCAAATTAATCAATATGCACGAGTTCCATGAAATAAATATTATTTTTTTGCTTTGGAGTGGTAGTTATTCCATGTTACTTTTATACCTGTTTTTTTTATAAATAATTTCGACAACGACGAAGACGACTGGTAACAATGCTGTTACTATAAAATAAACAATATTTTTGTGGTTTAACCGTTTCCAAGGATATATCAAGTTATCTCTTATAGAATAACTCAATGGGGGACTAGGCATTGAGGCTAATCACGATACATTAAAATTGATGATGCAAGCGGATCCGTATCAAAATACAAACTGCCATGTTAGCCGGTAAGCTTGATGTTTAAATTCTAATAAAACTGACTCATTTTGTATTGTTTTAAAAACGGCGGGTGGCTTGCAATAGAGTTATTAATATAAAAAATAATATCAAAATACAAATATGATGGTTACGGGGAATAGCTAAAATAAAAAGTAATAGGTAATCGCAGTAGCAAATAATAATTTATTTCCGTATGACAAAATATCAACAATAACAAAAACGCATCATCTTATATAACGTGGCCTTTGTGGGTCTATTCATTTGTGTCCTTTTTTCCAGCCCCAGCCTTTGTGGTCTTCGTGACCACCTTTGCTGCCGTGGTCGCTGTGGTGACCCCAGTGTTCATCGTGGCCGCCTTCATCGTGGAATCCCTTGTGATCGTGATGATGTCCTCCCTTTTCGTGGTGGCCTTTCTCGCCATGTTCATGTTCATGGAATCCGCCGTCCTTGTGCCCCTTATGGAAGGATCCTCCCTTTTTGTAATCACCCTCATGATGGTGGCCGCCGTACTCTTCTTCAAAACCGGATTCTCCATGTTTGTCATGGAAGTGCTTGTCCTTCTTAAACTCATCTATCTTGTGAATACCGTGGTGTCCCTTGGTGTCATGACCTTTGTGGAAATGCCCTTTCTCTTCAAAGCTATGGCCCTTTTCACCTTTCTCGCCATGATTATGTTCGCCGTAGTATCCATCGTCGTGGTGGTGATATTTCTTGTGCCCGCCGTGTTCGCCAAAATGTCCTTTATGTCCTTCGTGATCGGAGAAGCCTTTCTTGCCGTGTTCATGTTCATGGAATCCTTTGTATCCTTTTTCGTCGTGGCCGCCACCCTCGCCGAAATGATCTCCGTGGTGTTCGCCGCCACCACCCTTCTCCCAGTGATGAGAGGCGGCTTCGTCGAGATCAGCATCTCTTTTGTGGCGAGTGTCCCTGGCGTAGCCTATGGCTACCACCGCCATTAAGCAAACAAGTACGAGGGTTCTCATCCTGCGCTGTACTCCTGTTTCTATTGGGCAACGATTACCAAATGATGCCTGTTGCAGTCGCCGCTCAGTTTTTATAGTATTGCCAATAATACAGTGTACTTGTTAGTTTTAATGTCAGGGTGAAGAATGGCGGTCACAGGTATGGCTGACCTGAATTTGATTTTAAGCCATTCTTCTCGGTGTCATGCAAGATTTCTTTCACTACTTATTGTGTTATAATGAAATGAAACTTGACTGGACACTTTAATTAGAATGAATACAGAAGCAACCGCAACATTTGTAATAAAATAAATTTAACATCTTTGTTTATTTTCATTGTGCTTTTGAGGGATTGCAGTAAATGCTGTTACAATTATAATTAAGTTAAAACACGTGCATTCATGTTATATTACCATCTAGTTAGAGTTTGCCTCTCCAACCCTATTTTCATAACTTTGCTTCTACTTATTATTAACTGCAAGGTTTGTCAAAGGTATAAATAAAGACACCCAACAGTGACATAGATAGTCCTGACTCCAGAGTATACTAAGACACAGTCTTGTGTCGCGGATATTAGTAAACTACAAGGGAATTTCCGGTCTCACAAACACCCATACTTGTGGATCACACAAACATTTGTCTCGGTTTTGGAATCAAACCCGGTTCTCTCGTTGCATAGACGGTGTATAAACAACTGCGCTACAGAGGCTGTCAAAATTTTTCCGTGAACACAACTTAAGATCCGCAAACTACATGACGAATCACTAGTAATTTGCAAGGTAAAGTTAAATATATTTTAAGAAATGTATGTTCCAGAATAGAATGGTTCATATTAAACAAGATGAGTTAGGTTTAAACTTTGAAGACAAAGACTTTTGAAACTTTTTAACATTTTACAATGGAAGGCTGATGCCTTTTTTAAATTACATTGATATGTAATTTAAAAAAATCATATTGATTTTAGAGTCGATTCATAATTTTATTGAAACCCAATTAACGTATCATGAACACATACTATCAAACATAAATAATTTGAAAATGTGACTAAAGTAAATAGGTCATCAATTTCCATATTAGTTCATATTGGAGTTTTAATTTATATTTAATCCATAGTATAATGAAATAATATTGGTTTCAATATCATAGAAGACTGTGTTGGGTATCTCAAACAGTTTGTTTAACAAGTTTCAATATGATGACATCCCGAGACAATTAATAATAGCTTAATACGGTGCTGGGTAGTGTATAGAAGCTGCAGATGAGACAGAGCGCTGTTTTCACTGCAGTCAAGGCCATCTGGTGTCAAGGTGGTGTTGCGCAGCAGTCGCCCCCGATTCTTTCATTATAATCATTTTGTCTAAATTTTCTTCAGATCGATTTCTTTTGTGATTGTTTCCGGTCGGTTGCGCACGCTTCGTGCTCCGGTGCCAATCCACTACATACAAATACGGTATTGTAACGAACACGGCAACACTGCTACTGTGTAATTGGATCTTAATAGAATTTATTAAGACATATTTGTAAAATTATAATATTTTGCAACTATACTATTCTGCGCTATACTTTGTCTATTGTGTTTATTTTCAATTTTAATTTAATTAAATATTAGGCAATAACATGTTTATTGATATGAAATTTATAATTAATATTTTTAATAGTATGGTTTTAATATTAAACGTCGAAAATAAAACATAGTCTGTAGTGTCCAGTATACGAGTACATAACTGATATACTACAGGGTGATATTGACACATGGTATTTAATTTAACTCACGTGTTTGTCATTACCCTAGTTAACAATGTACATAATTTGGAAGAAAAGAGAAGATTTTTGTCAACAATCGTGATTTAAGTTTCCACAATTTTTGAGCACCTATATTATCCCAGTAGGAGTATTTTACGGCTTATATGGTATAGTATTTTTACGGGAATTTACCTGAGTCGTAAAAAGACTCAGTATATTCAGGGGATGAAAAGCCTTGGAACCTAAAATCGCGATTTATCACAAAACTATCGGGCAGTTTTTCATCATATTTAGTATTATGTTACCAGGGGTGGTTGAGATCGTGTGGTTTAAATTAAATACCATACATATAGTATGTATGTCATTACCAACCTAAAAGAATATAATCTCAATTTATTATAATCAATAAAAATATTGGATATATTAATAACATACATTTATGTCTGCTGGGCATGAACATTTTTTAGATATTCTTATTTAGTGTACCTTCATGTATGTTGGGTTCCAACTCAATAACTCGAATTGGATCGATGAAGTGGAATATTACTCCAAACCTTTTGTCATTTAGTTGAGGAAATAATACTGTTCAATGTGATAAACAACTCGTATTATATTGAGGATAGACCGTAAAAGGAAAGAAGATCTAAAGGGAATGCAATGGCAAGGGACAAATTGCACGATCATTTCAGACGTTTGGGGTAAGGAACGCATTGTACAAGCATAGGTTTCACGCAAGTAAGTGTTATACATACATACATACAAATATGTATGTTTGACAGCCTCCGTGGCGCAGTTGGTTAGACGCCGCCTGTAAAACGAGAGGCCGCGGCCCGCACAGAGAAATGTTTGTGCGGCCCACAAATATTTCTTCCGGATCTGGGTGTTTTGAGACCGAAAAGCCTCTCGTAGTTCCTGATAACCACGACACAAGACTCGATCTTAGTGTGGGGTCAGGACTATGTATGTGACTGTTGGGTGTTGGGTGCCCGTGACCACGAAAGCTGTAAAGTAATCGAAATGTCGGGAACTCAAAAAATGTAAAAATTAAACCAAATCCGCGATAAAATCCGTAAATAATAGTTTTATTTCAATGTGTAACATTCCCGTAAATCTAAGAAACCATTATGTTGGGTGTTATTTATTTATTGTATTATATGTATATATGTGAACTCACGCCTTGTTCCCAGAAGGAGTAGGCAGAGGTGTTACTAGAAAAGCCACTTTCGCTTTGTAGTCCGCCCCACGATGTGATAGTGAGCGAGCTTATCACTATATCAGATGCTGATAATAAAAACAAACAATATCACTTTGCCCGACCCGGGATTCCAACTCAAGATCTCGGCGTTGCAATCGTACTGTTGTACAATTATTGCGCTACCGAGGCAGTTAGTGTCATAAAAAGACTATAATGCGTACATGTGTTGGTTTCATTGAAAATAAATAGTTTATAGTATTATTGATAGTATGTTCAAATATTGTCCGTTCGTTAAAAAGCGTATTCTATTAGCATGTACGTAATATTAGAGAGTGGGGTTAAAAGTTTATGAGGAAGTTCCAATGGAAATAGCTCTATGACAAAAATATAAAACTATTTTTAGTAAATATGTCGTGAAATAAAACGATGGCGTATCGACGGCAAGTATTTTAGTCAGGCCAATGGCTTTTGATATATAATGGGGATATAACCGCGTGTGTCGTTGACCACCTATTAGTAAATATTTCCTTTTCTGATATTTTTATTAATTCTACGAATTTAACAATTATCTTTTATTTATTTTGTATTTTTACGAAAAATAAATACCGATTATTCGGACAAACGATATTATTGGTGGACATGGAGCTAGTGTTTCTTTATTAAGGGTTAAGTTGTTACAACACGAGAAAATTAAAAAGAATGCAATTAAAATCCTAACCAAAACGCTTTACTGTATTTTTAAAGTTCGAGTAATCATTTAAATGTATATACATACATAAACTCACGCCTTTTATGACAGAATGGGTAGGCAGAGGTGCCAGGACAACCACATTAATTCGTCATGTATATTCCATCCCACGATGTGATAGGTGGCGAGCCTATCGCCATATCGGGCACAAATTCCTGTCTCCGGGCTGATAATAAATAGAAAAATGTAATATCAGCTGGGTTGACCTACGAATTGAATCCTAGACCTCTTTGTAACCATACCGTAATATAACTACGCCATCGAGGCCGTCACTTGAATCAGATAATCAACATTATGTAGCGACTAGCGAAGTAGATGTAGTACGATTAACAACTTTGATGATAAAAGGGTCACAAGCTTGATACAGCTTACCGAAGTCATATCAGGAAAGATCTCGAAGCTATGTTCGATGTATCGATTAAGTTAAAAAAATATTTTCAATTACTACTTTTATCCTAGCTAAAGTTAAAATATGAAACTTGGTAAGGGTTGATACATAATTATTTACTGTCATAGTATACGGTTGTTGTGAAATTAATTAATATCTATATTATATTATACTAACACATGCTACGTGACGATGGTAGAATTGGGGTATGGCAACACCACAAAACCTAAAAAAAATCAACTGTACTGAATCATTTAATTTTATTTATATAAATTACCTATGTGTTGCGCCTAACATTAATGTATTTTTAATTTTAGTCTTATAATAGATTTTAACAAGGTATCTTTTCTTATAGCTACGTTTTCTCATTTTATGGATTAACATAAGCAGAATGGTTTCATAATTAAGATATGTGTGATGTGAGTAATGAGCCAGAGCTAAAGCGTAGATATCGTTATAAATAGTGGAAGTTTGAGTCATTTGAATGCGAGGGTCGGGCGGCCACCCGGCGGAATTGGTGCGACGCGACGCCACGCGACGGAAGCTATTAATGAAATTGGAATTGTCGGCAGCGTCGTAGCTTCTTGTTCTCCCCAATTGATTTTCATAGACGAGAATTGTCATTCCGCCAGAGAGCCGATGCCTCGGGGTCGGCAATTGTCGTGATATGAAAAACAGGTGGATCGGCCTTACGTGACTTGAATAATAAGCGGCTTGTTATCGTCTCGTTCTAGGCCACCGACGTTAAAACATCTCCCTTATCTGCTTTTTGATATTCTTTTTGAAGCATTCATTTTAGAGTTTTAATTTAGTCTGCTTTCCCCGGGGCCCTGCGCTGTAATTGCACGGCGCTGTGCCTGTACTCTCACCTATCGACTAAATGGTTATTGCTTCCATTTCCTGCGACTTGCATTTTAGATTGGAGCCACTGAGCGCATTTTTAATATCAATTTTGTAAGCGAAACTCGACTTAATGCTTATTCTTAACATAAAATATAGTTATTTCTGTTTATATCAATTTTATGAATGGTGTAGTTTCTTATACTGTATCAGCCCATATACGTCCTACTGCAGGGCACGGGCCTACTCTACAATCGAGAATACGATTGAGAGTGGTTAAGCCATATAGTCCACCACGCTGGCTTAGTGCGGGTTGGCGGACTTACATACCATAGAAATTAGTTTCTTATACTGATATATTTTTTTTGAGATTAAGAAACCGACTTGGTTACGTTTTTCTTATTAAAATGAATCTACTGGATCCTATATAAGTCGCCTATCTATTCCTGTATAAATATTGTGACAGGCTTACAACGGAGATGATAAGCTTACAATTTCTGGTTACATGTAGAAAGTAAATCGGTTCGTAGACAAGTGTGCTGATGATATTTATTTTGCACAATCATTGTACACCGCTTGTTATAGAATTGATTGATTGAATTGAAAAGTTTCGTTTCAGTCGAGTTCCAGTATCAATATTGGAAGTTTAAAAGTAGAGGAATCAATAAAACTTTCAATTAGAGACAGTGTTTTGATTTTATTCGTAACGCTGTTTGAAATAATTTGGAACTGTAATCAATTTTAATTTTAAACTAATTAAATTAATATCAAAATTGTTTTTAAAATGTATTTTAGTCGAAATGCAAATGAGAAATGGAGAATGTAATCAAGTCAGTTAGGAAGATAAAAGAAATGAAAATCGGTTGGTAAATGCAGTGTGTGTGGTTGGCCGGCGGCGCGGCAGGGGGCGCGGCAGTCGCGGCGACCGCTGCGAGCGCGAACCTATGCATTTCTCAGCCCGCTGACCCGGAATGTATATTTAATTGATTTTAGTATTGCGTCCCGAATGCTAACGAAGCCAGAATTTCAATGAGAAATTTTGATTTTTTGGCATAATAGTTTTCAAAACCTGCACATACTAAAATACGGTACGGTAAAATACAGTTTAATAATGTATTTTCTAAATATATTTCCATTTTGTTTGGTATGTGAGTAATTAATAACGTGGTAATACTCACGCGCAGTTCTGAGAAACAAGCTAAATATTCGTAATAAAGAACATGTTTTATAAAATTATTACATTGAATATTATAAAAACATATTTTTGCCAATGCTTAAATTTCGTTGTCGGAGTAATGCTTATTAAAATTTCAGGACATAAATTAATGATTATACATTTTTAAATAGATAATTACGTATGAGCAGTATGACAATGCATTTAAGACAAATGATGGCTTGGTGGTCACGATTGCGACGGCCTGCTTGAACCTGTATGTCTATGCTGAACAGTGAACCGAGTCATTAACTTACATGGGTTGTATGACAGTTTTGTGTCATTGTGTACTCTGGTCGACCGGCCAGGGGTCATCTCATGTCGGTGAATATTACTCTATCTGGACATTTTGTTGTGCTAATGTAAATATATCGCTTAACGTCTAGCTGTTGTAAGAAAATTAATTAAACAGCTTTCTTAGAGCAGTTATGTTACAAGCTGTGAAACCAAAAGCCACGGGTTTGATTCCGGCACCGAGACAAATATTTGTTCGCTCTATGAATATTTGTTTCGAGTACGGGTGATAGAACATATTTCGTGCTTTCCGACATGATATTTATAACCCTATGATATTATATAAGCTGTAAAATACTACGGATGTTTTATTCGTTATCAGCCCAGAGACAGGAATTTATGCCCCACATGGCGATAGACTCGCCACCTATCACATCGTGGGACGGAACGTATAAGGAGAAATGTGGGTGTCCTCTGCCTACCCCTTCTGGAAAAAAGGCGTGAGTTTATGTATGTAAAATACTAGGAAGTATTGAATACTATGTCTTCATTACAAGTTCGGTGCAACTTGGATTTATTCCTATATATTGAAAAACAAAATTAAGAACCTTAATAATTACATAATTATTTAATGAATGATATTATTGTTTCAATATGTTTATAATAAAAAAATGTTTATAATAACCTGTTGTAGATATTAACGCAGTACGTCATGTTCCGGTTGTAGCTCACGTAGCGCTGTAGAGTGTGGACACCGTAGAGCTACGCCAATTCATATGCATGATATGAGGATGGATTACAAATTCCCACACTGTAATGTAAGGATGTAGAGATTGGTCTAATAATTGTATTATGATATATTGATGGACGGACGACCTGATGACCTGAGGTTGCAGGAAGTCGCTGAATGCAGGCCGCTTCCAACAGGTCGATGTGGAAATTCTTAGGGGAGGCGTATGTTCAGCAACGGACGTCCTGTGGCTGGGATGATGATTATGTTCATACCATGTGTGCTTCACCTATGTTATAATTCCAATGGCAATTAGGTAGGTAATACACCGTCCGTAAAAATTACATTCATATATAATTTGGCATTTTTAAATACGTCTGGCCCGACTACGAATTATTATTATTATTATAAGCTGATTAGGTATCAGCTTATAATAATAATTGTGTGTAATAGTAAAAGTGAAGTGTAGTTTAATATGCATATAAACGTAGGTTTTTATATCAAGCTTAAAGGGGAAGCTACTAGCTAGGTAAGCGGGGCAAATCTCGAGAGACGCTCTGCGATATTGCACCAATTGCATCTGACAGCTTCGAGCGATGTTTAAGATTTTGAGGTTAAAGAAACTTATGCTCAAATTATTCGTGATCTAAAATCTCATTAATGCCTATAGTAATACGAGGCGTATATAGATATTAAAGAGTATAAAAACACGCATATATTCTTTTTTTTTAATAATTATAATCACCAGTTGTCTTTTTGCGGCTGAAGAAGATATAGATAAATCTTTATTTAAGGGCACTATTTTAAATTTAAGCCATCTAGTAGGCGGCAATTTTTAAAAAACGTTAGAGTGTCACAAGCACCGGGCAGGTATTAATGGAGTCTTAAATGGAGGTGAAACTTTAGCCAAGTCTCGTTACGGCGGCAATTTGTCAAACAAAAAATATGACTAAACTTTCAACCCAGAAGCGTTGTATGACATGACTTATATAAATAACCGGAGCCCGGCTCGCGACCGACCGACCGTTAGTTTCACTTTTATTTTATGGGACTTTTTATTTGCGAGCACTTCAATTGTTTGTCAAGTTACGTACCAACTACACATTATTTGCACATCGCTTAAGCATTCAGTTATTAGCTTGACTACCACTCAATCATATGTATAAACGAAATTTTACTATTGAATGTTCCATATTGTTTTTACAGCTATGAATGGCGGGACGACCGTGCCGTGCACCTGATGGTAAATACTACGACCGCTCATGGACAGTGGCAAAACCAAACACCTTGTATTACAAAGCAATGCTTGGCATTCCACGACGCTCACCATCCTAGACATAAGATGTTGAGTCTCACTATATCAAGTAGTCTAGCTACAATATATTTCAATTCGAAACACAACAGTGCATTTACACTGCTGTTTGGCGGGAGAAAGGGACAATGCGGTGGTACTTACCCAGGTGGCCTCTGACATATGAGAGACCTACCACCAGTCAAATTAAAGCATATTTATTCAAACTAGTATATGCTATTAATACATATACCTGTGTTAAATCTACACCTTTATGAGAAGTGTAAAATGATTGACAGTAGGTGTAAAGTGGGGTACCGCCTGTATTCTATAATATAAGCATGATAGCACCACTCATCAATATCTCTCGAACTGGCATCCATCGCACAAACATTTAACGAATTACTCGAGGATTACTAACTTATTTCATTAAGAAGTTCGCGATCGCCAAATGTTATTTTGGATAGATCCCAAAAGTGTTACCAATGTAGCTTTGTTCATATGGGTTACGGCATTAGATACTTATGCTTCTTGTGCATACCTTTTTTATTTACTCACTAGGTAACACTAATTTTATTAATATAAACGTGCAAATACACTTAGTGAACACAATAAGTAAACTTATAAGAAAATTACCACTGCAATGTCTATTTCTCTCGTGAAACAGCAGTGTAAATGCACTCCTGTGTTGCGGATTGAAGGACATTGTAGTCAGAGTAACTACTGGACATATTGAGACTTAACATCTTATATCTCAGGATGGCGAGCCCAATGGAATTTTGCTACTGTTTATCGGTCGTATCGCTTACCATCAGGCGAACGGTTTGCTCGTCTCCCATTCAATTCAATAAAAAAATATATATCAAATCATATTAGGTTCCCATCATCTTAAACCTTCCCTGTTATGGGAGGTTGATGCAAGATAGCCGGGCGGAACAAAATCTTACTTATGCATTCGATGCAGCATTATACAATGAATTAATAAACGCTGTATAATGCTCCATTGAACCCATACACGTTGGGTGTTGTAATTAGGCAAGTATAAGTAGTACTTCAAAGACAATATAATTTATTTAATAGCTGTGTATCACTTTCGTGTCGTTTCGGTTTATATTTAAACTATAAAAGAGCCATTACACAATATTACCTCGCTTTGTTAAGGTATTCTGTGTGGCTTACATGTGTCAATAGTCCATTATTGATTGACTATTGAATCTACTGTATCAATTCAGGGAACATAGAGTAACCCTCTATGTTCCGACACGTAGTTCGAATGTTCGAACTTCGACGTCCACGTATGAGATAAATGTTTTCCACGTCTAAAAATAATTACTATTCTGTATGAAACTTATAATTGATTCCGAACCAAGGGCGGATCTAGCCTTCAAAAAAGGTTGTGGGCATCGCAACCCAAAATCAACAAAGTGGGAGTCTGCTAAGTAAGTAAATAAATAAATAAGCTCTGTAAGTAATATACAAGCCAAAAATAATTACGTGTAACGCTTACGGAAAAACTGTATCATGAGGATTAAATAATGAAAAATCAAAAACCACTATATTGGATTTTTGGGGGTTTTGTGTTTCGAAAATGACGACACTGGTTTTGATACAGTTTGATGGCAATTGCCTTTCTAACCATATTCAATTGTTCTGTGGTGCCCGGTGTTCCGAACTGAGCCTATGGTTACGATACCTACGAATGAAGGTTGGAAAATTTTGTCAAATTTTTAAGTATTTGTACAGTGTTACGTACGACGTTCGAAAGTTCGTCATGTCGGAGAACAGAGAAACCTCCCAGGTTCTATTGAAGGCAGCTTTGCACACGAGAGACGATATTAGACAACATATTGAATGTGTTTTATACAAATTGTGATGATTCTACGTAGGCGCTGGGCGAATTTTGTATATCGCAGATTGTACGAGTGCTACTGTATTTTGGGACAATTTAGGGAAGAATGAGGGAAGTGAAATATAGTGCTTAGTGCCGTGCATTAAGAGTAAACCACGTTCAGCAGTCAACCTTTGTAGTCTGTTAGTGATGAGACTTCGCCATTGATTTCACATGTTTATAGGAATTATGGGCTTATCATTATTATGAGGCGAGGGAAGAAAATTTCTTATTATTATTCTTGTGTCCATACTTACATGCAGTCGGAACAACATGTTTACTTTAGTCATATTGTAGAATGATTTAGTTAGCGTATCATTTTATCCTCAGCATTTTATTTTATTTTCGCTAGTGGCTTAACGTGGATGATTGAAGGCGCGCATTATCGAAATTCTTGTTGGCAACTTAATTCACATTTCTGTCACAAACGTAACTTGTTGAAGCGACTTCAGACACAATGCAACAGAAAATGTTGCAAAAAAGAAAGCGACGGATTTTTTTAGTTACTTTTTTCATATGGTCGTATTTGGGTGGTAAATACATTTTTTGTTTCTAAATTAATAGTGTATACTCTTTTATTTATAAAAACTCAAAGGTATGTATGTATGTATCAGCCCATATACGTCCCACTGCAGGGCACGGGCCTACTCTACAATCGAGAGTACGATTGAGAGTGGTTAGGCCATATAGTCCACCACGCTGGCCTAATGCGGGTTGGTGGACTTACATACCATACCATCATCTAAGGTATAAAAGAGTTTAAATTATTATTTTACCAAAAACTATGGATTTACCACCCAAAAATGATGATATTTAAAAAATGATAAAAATAATTGTCGCGTTTCGTTGCGAAATTTTTAGTTGCATTGTGATTGTAGTCGCTAAAACTACCACCCGGCTTCGTTTTCGGTAGCAGTCTTGATATACCCGGTATGGTCTAAACAGTCTCAATCGTACTGTCGATTGTAAATTTATTGTAAATTTTAATTCAGTATGCAAAAGGTAGTCGAAGTAACAACAAAGCTTAATATTCATATAATTTTGATTACTCAATACGCCCAGCAGGGACATGTCGTTGAAGATTTTAACGATGATGAAAACCTTTCACTTTAAAACTAGAATATGCTTAGATAATTTTCAAATTATAAATCTGGTGCGCTGTTGTGTACACTAGTAATTGATCCGATCGGGTCGGATCGGACGTTTTGCGAGTTTCCAGCGAAAACTTTAGGTCGGTTAAACTTTCATCTGCTGTGAATACTTTCCAATTAGTGAACAAGAATTTCTCAAATGTCTCCCCAACAGCTCTGAACATCTATAGGGCTCCGGTGATCAGGAGCGTTCATTATCTTTAACCTTTCACGTTGATAAAAGCCATTATATTTTATATTTCAAATATATTTTGACTAGCAGCCCGTGCTAGTTTCGCCTGGGCCCAGATGTTTTTTAATTCCATACCACACCGGGTAGACGTTATTTTTGCACACAGTTTTGTTTACTTTAACTAGACGTAGTTATTCTTTCCTTTTCTTTCCACCATGATCTGTATTTAACCATGAAAAAACTATAGATTACACTATTTGTCATTGGTGGAAATTAATCAAATTATGTTTTTTTTTGTACACGAATAGCATAAACAGTTTTGATTTAACCGTAAAATATTTCATCCCTTATTTTATAACTTTTCGTTAATAATAAAGAGGTGAAATATCATTTTACATAGAAATGTGGTTGCGATTTGTACATATAACGTTTCAACCCTTATTTCAACCCCATTATGAAATTTTAGAAAAAATATATCTTATGTCATTGAGAGGTGCAAAAGCATCCAATAATTAAAGAATTTCATAATCGGATCCGTATTTCGTGAGATTATAGGTAACAACGAAAGTAACGATATCACTCTAAAATCTAGAAGTAAAGTTCACTGAAACAGTTGACGTTCCCTTAATATATAGGTAGTTCAATTAATCTAATATATGGTAGTTGAAGGATATACCCTCAGTACTTTTGTATGTTAAAAAGGACAAAATAGGATACGGTTCACCTGATGGTAAATGATCGCCGTCGAACATGACTATCTGCAACACCACTGGACTTGCGCTGACAACAGGGATGCATTGTCGGCCTTTAGTCCTAATGCGGATTTTTTAAGGCTGGGAAAATGTTTCCATTTTCACTTCCATAAATAAATCTGAAACACAATTAATCCCAAAAATCACCTACATAGTCCTGACCCACCATAAATATCCAGTCTTGTGTCGTGGGTATCAGAAACTACGAGACAATTTTCGGTCTCACAAACAATTAAGCTGGAAACAAATATCTGTGGATCACACAAATATTTGTCTCGGTGCGTGGATTGAACTACGGAAGCTGTCACTGCTTGATGACTTCAATAGAATTAGATAGTCACGAATGTACCTAACAAGTTAAAGATCTCTGTTTATGAAATGCAGACGATGTGAACAATCCCCATCTATATTTAAGAAAACAATTTCCAATACATACATAAATCACGCCTTTTCCTCAGAAAGGGTAGGCAGAGGTGCCAGGGCATCCACATTAATTCGTCATGTATATTCCGTCCCATGATGTGATAGGTGGCGAGCCTATCGCCATATCGGGCACAAATTCCTGACTTTAGGCTGACAATGAATAGAAAAATCCAATATCACTTTGCCCAACCAGGGATTAGAACCCGAAACTTCAGCTTTGTAGCCATATCGTAGTACAACTACGCCACCGAGGCAGTTTTTAATTATCCAATTTAATTTGGTATCAATTTCATTCTGTCTGAATTCTTATTGATAACTAATCAGATTAGTAACTGAAATATTCAATGAGACGTGAAATTTAACTTTATTAAAATAGCTTTTGCTAATAATTTACGAAACTAAAGCTCATCAAGTGCGGGCAAGAGAATCGATTTACGGATACAGATTATACTCGACTCGATTACGACTGCCTCGGTGGCGCAAATATAATACAGTATATTTTTTTTATTGCAGTGAATGGCGAGACGAGCATGCCGTTTGCCTGATGGTAAGCGATGCGACCGCTCATGAACAGTAGCAAAACCAAACAACATCTTGAATTACAAAGCAATGCTTGGCATTCCACTGCGCTCGCCATCCTGAGACATAAGATGTTAAGTCTCAATATGTCCAGTAGTTACTCTGGCTACAGTGTCCTTCAATCCGAAACACAACAGTGCATTTAAACTGCTGTTTGACGGGAGAAATAGACATTGCGGTGGTACCCACCCAGGCAGCCTCTCACATATGAGAGACCTACCACCAGTAAATTGCAAAGCAATGGTCTCGAGTTCGAATCCTGGGACGGGTAAAGTGATATTCGATTTTCTATTGTCAGTGTGGTGGTATTTGTGCTTGGTATGGTGATAGGTTCATCTTCTATCACGATGTGGGACAAAACACACAAGGCGAAACAATATGGTCGCCTATGGGAACTAGGCGTGATTTATTTATGCAAAAAAATTATAGGTGAGACCTTCTACGTAGAAACAGTAATTTTGAGTTATTTTCATTTTTATAAGTCAGCAACATAAGTCGCTGAACACTTCACATTTTTTGATAACCTTTTTATGAATTAAAATTTGTACGTATTACTCTGTAGTCGTAAAATATAACCAAGTAAAGTCATCTATGCCGAGAAGTGCCATACGATATTGAAAATAATAATTATTTTGGATGATAGGACAATGCCAAATCTCGTGAATGTGTAGCGACTTATGTTGCTGACTGTATATAGCAGTAAAATTAGCTAAAACTGAATTCAATGGTCTTTCGAAAGGGATAAAACAATCGATGATTAAAATAGGTTTATAAACTGTCTGAATAAGGCTGTTTTTGTTTAATCAAGTATCTACATCAACGTTATTATTAACGAAATTGTTAAATACCGTGTTTTTACAGATATATTTAGTCCCTATTGGATGACTAGCGAAATTTGAATATTCGTATAATTTGTATAACATCATTAAGTATATTAAGAATATTAGGTTCTTCTTCGCAAAATACATCCATGTATAATGTTTCCCGAAAACCAAATCAATCTCTTCTGAACGAAGAAGTAGCAATCAAAAGTACGATGAAAATTATTTTCACGATCCGAACTCCAATCGAAAAGAAAATAGATAATCAATGTCTGCGTCCTTAATATTTTATTAAAATCAACTTCTCAAAAGAAACCGTAAAATAGCATTTGAATTTAAGTCGCATTAAAAGTTTGCGTGAGCAGAGTTCGCGGCACAATGGGGCCGTTGGAAAAATTCTAATTACTTTACCGAGTTGGTCTGGAATTTAAAAAAAAGTTACGCTTACTGGTCGGCCACAGTCTTGACACACAAACCACTCTGCACCAATCATTTTATACACATTATGGACGGTAATTATTCAACTAATTACGTGTACAAAAATAGATAAATTTAGTAGTAGATGTTTATCATTTTCATATCAGTATATTTTTGTATTTAAATGTATATTTAAGGGTATCCTTACAGCTCTATTATTTAAATATAATTTTGAACATATCCGCGTATTTAACGTTAGAGTCACGTCAGCCGCTCCGCTCTTTTATTGTCTGAAAAATTGTAGGTAGCCATTATATAGCACTTCCCTAGATCTGAGATCGATGCAATGTAACAAATAATGAACTTGAACAAACTCCAGTAAACGCTTAAGGCTCAGAAGTGTTGGCAATTTAGAGCAGCCGGCGCCGTTTGTAGCCGTCGTTTTTCTTGCCTCCCTGTTCAATAAATGTATGTCTAAGTGCCTTTCTCAATGTTCACTCCATATTACACGATCATAATTATCAGTGTTATTCAAGTAATAATAATCTTCGCTATTGCGCAAACACCTGCCGTGATATTATATGTTTATTTAGCAATTTATATACGCGTAATCACTGTGCTTTAAAGGTTTGCAAGGAGGACTGATTTTTGTCGTTTCCTGTGGTCTATAAAGTGTATGAAATGTAATGTGATTAATACAATTAATTATTAATATAGAATACAGTGTATTAGTATGTTCTGTTGTTATTTTTTTTAATTGCATATTAATGACTTCATATTATATGAGTATTAAAGATATTATAATAAATTTGCAATAAGAGCTTGGAAAAATACTAAATACTCTTCGAGCATCCCTAAAGGATATTTATGGAGACTGATCGGCACATTACCTTATAGAACAATAAACCCAGGACTGTCAATCCTACGTCCGTTGATCACCAGGTGGTTGGCTAGGTAAAGGGAAGGAGGATCAGCAGCAGTCATGGAGGGCTACGAGATAAAGTTAGTTTGGTTGTGTGCAAGGCAGTCAAGGTGAATAAATGTCTTTTATATGCTAAACTATGCTTTTTAGTTTGATAAGGTAGCGGGAACACTGAATTTTGCTGGTATAAAAAGAAGTCTATGCATTAATTCAGGGTATCAACCACCTCTATACAAGATTTCGTTCCTTTATACAGTCGTTTGAGAATGAAGACTCCTCGATCATTCTACGATAATATTACATTATTTCGGGATAAAAGGGGCCTATGTATTAATCCAGGGCATCAACTAATTACAAAACAAATTCCATCAAAATTGGTGTAATCGTTTCATCATGATTAAGTAACAAACACAAGCTTTCGCATTTATAATATTAGTAGAATGACCTTTTATTTACTGTACGTTTTGCATTACAACCAAAGTACTCTCATGTTAAACTAGATTTGAGGAATCCGAAAGCGAGCCAAGAGCTTTGAAATCCCAAAGCCCCGATGTAATATTGGTATTCAGTGGACCTACTAACATTACTCAGACATTATTTTTCGCTTTCGTACTACTACTGCTCAAAACACTACAGATAGGAATGAATCTCAAGCCTTTATTGAAATTTTACTGTGACAAAAGCAATTCATCTCGATGTAAACTAATTTTCTGTGAAACGAATATAAGAAATTCAACTCAAAGGCTTTTTATTGAAAAAAAAAAAAAAAATCAATTTATATGAATTCCAATATTAATTGAATTAGTTGTTTTAATATTGTTTACTTATTTGTGTGACAATCTTCTTGTATGCTTCGTTTGTCAGTTTGCTTCGTATGTCGGCGACTAAATACGACACATATTGCCTACGTAAATTCTAGTTATTAAGGTGCAGCACGGGATAGTTAAATTCACTTATTTAGTTGAAACTCATTCAGTTCCACCAAACCCATTTAGCGTGTAAAATTCAATGGTCGGTTTTAGGTAACAATGTACCAACGTTGATATTCAAATGAAGTCTATTGTGGACGGCCGGGAGAATTTTGACATATATGCTATAGAATTTCCTACATAAATGAACTGTGAAAGGTAGCCATTAGTTTTTGCGAATGATATTGCAAGTGACATGTTGTTGTATAATCGAAAATGATATATAAAGCGGGAGTGGAGGAGGGTGCTGCACGCAATCGGAACAAAGCGCGCCACCGCTCGAATTAGAATCCCGACAATACCTTTGGGTAGGTGTTTTACGTGTGTTGTGTTTTATATCTATTATCCCGTAACATCCGTCCGTACCTACTTTCAGAGCGTTTCATCTTGCGCCCGAGCGGGTCAGCGTAATTTATTACCTATTGTGCGGATATTTCATTTATCACGGTGAATTCAATTTACAGAACAATTAATCATTCCACAATACTTACTCGCCGACAGCGGACTGGTTGTCGGGCGTCGGAGACGGCGCCGCGCTCCAGCAAAAAAAATACTCTCCAAAAATACGCAGATGCTACCTAAATACCGATTTAACACTACGCTAATCTCGGTTTTATATGAAATTGCGTCACTTTAAATCGACAAATAACAACATAACTAATCAAAGACACGTAAATTGGCACCTGTATGCGGTTTCGAATGTCATACATGGAAATGCAAGCAAGTGAAGCTTGGCTACCCCTGTGTGTCGGCAAGTTAAATCAGTAAATGGAGTATACGAGAATGATTAAAATACGCTCAGAGCGGAGATAACAGCCCGGTGTGTTCACATATGTTATTCGAAGATACGTGTTCATTTTAAGCTGGTAGTTAGCATTCAGTTCCCTTCGCTTGAATTGAATTACTCTCCCGGCGACCTGTAACCTCGCGTGCGGGGGGATGTTAAATATGAGTGACATAACGTGGTTACCCTAATTGCGATCTTTTCAAGATTAAATTTGAATATACGTGCAAATTATAAACTGCTATTAATGCTTTATTATTAATTTAATATATTTGATGACTACATGATACGTTTTTCGGGGTACATCCACTACTAAGAGATAGGGTACTAGGTACTATATATTTTGACAGCCTCCGTGGCGCTGGCGGTTAGACGCCGCCTGTGAAACGAGAGGCCGCGGGTTCGATCCCCGCACCGAGAGAAATGTTTGTGCAGCCCACAAATATTTCTTTCGGGTCTGGGTGTTTGTGAGACTGAAAAGTCTCTCATAGTTCCTGATACCCACGACACAAGACTCGATCTTAGTGTGGTGTCAGGACTATGTATGTGACTGTTGGGTGTTATTTATTTATTTATTTATTCATTTTAATGCAATTAGCAATGAGTTAAGAAACATTTCAAAAGTATATTTGTAAATTACTACAGTAGAATTGAGACTTTTTTTCATTTATCATCGAGCTGCTTGTTGCAAGGCAGAACGTCGGCCCAAAGGCATTGAAAGCTAAAATCTTGATTTTTGACATAAAAACCCAGTCGGAAATGTTTCGCTTTTTGTACGAAAGGTGTAAAGTAATCTAAACGTCGCGAAGTCAAAAATTGAAAATCAAAATATACTTGCGATAAAATCAAGGTAATTTTATTTTAAAGACCAACTTTCATTTAAATGTAAGATACCTTAATATATCTATATTACAAGTAAGTGGCTATAATAAAGTAAGATTAAAATAAAAAAAATGTTTTGTTGAGCCATTAGGAAAACGAAAAACACAAACAAAAAAAAAAAAAACCGCGCTATGCTACCACCCGGTATAAAGCTATTTAGAAATTAAAGTGCAGCTGAGACATACAAACTCTATTGGAAATCTCTCTTAAACATAATGTTAAATTTTATTGCCCATCCATAATAGGGAATATGCATGTCATTTTTTTATATTTTTAATCAATTCTGTATGTTATTACATTATCGGAAAAAAATATAAGTCTTTGAAAATATCAATAAAAAAAGTACAAAAAAATAATCAAAACTGCTATCAGTTTCGAAGCATTCAAACGCCATGATGGCGCGAACTCGCTGTGACGTCAAAGGTCACGTTATGAACAACGTAGTATTTGGATTAAGTTTCTTTCATGAATTACTACAGAACTGTATTTCGCGACAAAATAATCCATTTTATTTAATAGTATAAAGAAAGCACAAAATAACTCATAAACAAACGTAAAACAACAAGCTAAAACTTCATAAGAACGTGACCATTGTCGTCACTTTCCTTTTCAAGCAATAGATCGCGTTTCGGAAAAAATGCGCGGCAAATTTGAAATGTCATTTTTTAAGTATTTATTTTACCGATTTAGAGTTGATAAATTAAAAAAATATCTTTAAGGTATATTTCTATATTAATAAAGATTACAAAAAAATATTTTGACTTATTTTAAAGTCTGGTGCATGTTCCCTATTCACTGATGGAACAATAAATTAAATCAGAAATAACTTTTGTTTTCGGTAACATCATAGGAAAGCGTCAATGCACTGAAAATTGAACAGTACGAATAAATTGGCTCTCACAAGCAAATGCGATTACCCGATAGCATAGTTATAAAAAGATGTATTCAATTGGAGCCATTGACTCGACGGTGTATTGGCAAAATGTCGTCTGTTCGCAATTAACGAATGACACATGTTTCAAACAATGTGCTCTATGCAGATGTCGCTGAAAACTTATAATGAAGAATCTCGTCATTGATTTCAAATTTGTTCGAAGTTGGAAAATTATTGCTAATTAAGAATTGTAATTATGTGATTCTATGTATTATATGTTTAATTTTAATTATCTATGGAATCTTCGTTTTTGTAATGAAATATACTTACATTTTATATTAAACGTTAAGTGCTGATCCTCAGTTAAATAGGCTAACAAACTAAAAACACTGTGAAAGTAAAATATATTTCATCATCATATCATCATCATTATTACAGCCGCAGGAAGTCCACTGCTCAACATAGGCCTCTCCCAACGATCTACACATCGACATGTTGGAAGCGGCGACTTCCTGCAACCTTAGCCAGGCCGTCCGTCCACTATGTAGGCGTGCGCTGTACATTTCGCTTGCTTTTAAAAAATCTTTATTCTGACGCAATCACAAAAATATCATCATTTACTAAATAAATGTGAAGGTCGAGGTTAGAAGTAGAACCTTGCTTAGAATAACTCCAGTACAGGCCCGAGGATAAATATTTCTTGGACTATTGGTAGAGGTATGATAAAGAGGATGTAAAGAGCAGGGTACTCTAAAGTGTATTTTTGTTTTATTTCAATGAATGACGAGACGAGCAAGCCGTTCGCCTGATGGTAAGCGATACGACCGCTCATAATCAGTAGCAACATTCCACTGCGCTCGCTATCCTGAGACATAAGATGTTAAGTCTCAATATGTCCAGTAGTTACTCTGGCTACAATGTCCTTCAATCCGAAACACATAAGTGCATTTACGCAGTGTTGTTTCACGGGAGAAATAGACATTGCGGTGGTACCTACCCAGATGGCCTCTCATATATGAGAGACCTACCACCAGTATTTTCAAGCATACCATGTTGTATCTTTAATGCAGGCGAACATCTATACTAATATTATAAAGAGGAAAACTTTGTTTGTTTGTTTGTTTGTTTGTTTAATTGTAATGAATAGGCTCAAAAACTACGGGACCGATTTTAAAAATTCTTTCACCATTCGAAAGCTACATTATCCACGAGTAACATAGACTATATTTTATTTTGGAAAAAAATAGGGTTCCGTAAGATATCTGGGGGCGCGGCCGAGCCCCCGTCCAAGTCGAGCTATAGGCCGTAACATCCTTTTCTCGAAGCAATTCAGACCATTTTCAACCCCCTATAACTTCGTTGTGGCTAAAGCATGAAGCCTGAATTTTCAGTTACTAAGCAGGCATTGTGTAAACACGGTATATTTAAAATTTCATTCAATTTGAACCAGTAGTTTAAGAATTATAACTTGTCAAACTTTCGTAATTTTGTCACTCACTGACTGACTGACCGATCATCAAAAGTCTAAGGCACTTCTAGCAGACATAGAACCTTCAAATTTAGAATATAATTAGTGTTTAGTGTCTAAAGTAAGGGAAAATTCAAACATTTCATAATTTGTGTCTAGTTTTCTAGATAGACCAACTGTCAACTAGTAGCTGACATGACGTGGCGCTTTTGGATGCATTAGAAATCCGTTAAATATGGCCATTTCGGTCGCACTAAGGGCAATTTGTATTACTATTTTAACCTTGACGGGCATGAGCGGCGGTGCGGATAACTTTGTAATCCCATATACTATAAATGTATAGGATTACAAAGTTACATTTGCAGTTAATGAATCATTGTACCCGTATATAATGGAATAATAGTTGTAGATAGATATCTATATATATGAGGCATAACAGGAGGGGATATAGAGAAGGAAATGGTGTATTCAGCATGTCACATACCCTTGCAAATAAATAGACTAAATAGCTCGAAAATATCAATTACAATGAAAGAAAGAACATTAATAATCAAATCCGCTATATTTGTGATAAATTGTATGTATGTATGTATGTATCAGCCCATATACGTCCCACTGCAGGGCACGGGCCTACTCTACAATCGACAGTACGATTGAGAGTGTTTAGGCCATATAGTCCACCACGCTGGCCTAGTGCGGGTTGGCGGACTTACATACCATATATTTTTTTTATAAATCGCTATGGTATGCAGGTTTCCTCACGATGTTTTCCTTCACCGTTTTAGTGCGTGGTGATTGACTATCAATACACACATGACTCCGAAAAGTCAGAGGTGTGCCCTGGGAACAACTTCCCCTCCCGCGGGTGCACAGTGTAGTGACGTGTTTACGTGCTCGTCATTATTAATTGTGTTTTGTGTGTTTTAACGGCGATTATCGGTTCGTGAGTTGTTTATTGTTGTATGGTATCGTATTGTCAGCAGCGATCTGTAAGTTTTTTAAAGTTTTATATAGTTTATTAGTGGATTTACTCAAATTTATTTCTCGGTAAGTACTTTTATTTTTCTAAAGTGGGTATTGCGAAATAAAATATCGCCCGGCCGGTCAGTCAGCTGTTTTGTTTAACGTTAATTAGTTCGTTTTAGTTTACGATATATGTTGTGAATAACTTGCATTTTATTTCTGATAAGTAAATGTCGGTTCAAAATGACGATCCGCCCGATCGGGGCCCAAATCCATTCGGTCAAAGTAGACTCACGCCTAGGTCACCCAGTTCGGCCAAACGTTTATTTAGCGATGTTAATTCGCCCACATCTGTTTCCCCCGTTCAATCGAAACGTCTGCAATTATCAGAATCGGCAGATACTTCGTCTGTAGACAACGGCAGCGACGCGAGCCGCGCGGACTATTGCGATATGGTGTTGGAAGTATCGAGTTATTTGTCAAAGATAAACGAACTCGTCAATGACCAGGGCTCGCGCATGAATATTGCAAATAGGTCGGCCGTGTTAGATATTACACAACGCGTAACTTCAATTGTTTCGTTACTGGCTCTAAAATCATCGTGTAATGAAACCAAGATAGCTAATATGCAACGCGAGTTGGATCAATGCAAACGCGTTAACGTGTCCACTAGTACATATTCGGATAATTTAAAATTGCGTTTAGCGAAACCCGCTCCGGCAGTGCAGCCGCGCGCCCCTGCCCCGTGCGTAATAGCTTACCCGACGAGCGAACGGTCAGCTGATTTGCAGACGTCATCCGCAACGAAACAGGCGCTCTTTAAGGCAATTAATCCTAGTGACGACGGGTTCCAAATCGTTGGGGTTAAAAAAACCGCTAAATCTGGTGTTGCTCTGCGTCTTGCAAATGACAAACAAATAAAAAAATTGGAATCAGTCGACGCGATAAAATCGGCGGGGCTGCGTCTTGAGAAACCAAAGGGTCGCCGCCCCCGTATTTTAGTTAAAGACGTGCCATCCTCCATGGAAGACCGCGCTTTCTTAACAGCATTATATCGTCAAAACATCAAGGACGAATTACCCATAAAGGAGGATGACTTTTCAAAGTCCGTCAAAATAACTCGCAGACGTCTTTTAGATAACGGTCGTAAATGGATAGGATTAGAATTGGACTCAGAGATTCGCAAACATTTGATGAATACAAAAGATAAACTTTTCATTGATTGGGCCACCTGCCGTTTTATTGATGACATAGAAGTAGTTCGTTGCTTAAATTGTCAATATTACGGGCACGTTCAAAAATTTTGCACAGTTAAAACACCAACGTGCGCCATTTGTGCTGAGTCTCATGAAACTAAGACTTGCCCGCATAAATCGAACCCGGAATTTAAGTCAGTGTGTGCGCCTTGTAAAAGATTTAAAAAACCACATGACCATCGTTGTGGGTCTCAAGAGTGCCCAACATATAAAAACAAAATCGAGCAATTACTTCTTTCGACCCAATACTAAAAAATATGGATAAATTTACAATCGGTCAGTTAAACCTTCATAACGATAGGGTAGCGACGTCAGAATTAGACACGTTAATTCATGATTATAAATTAAATATCGTTCTAGTTCAGGAGCAATACCAACATGCGCGATTACGTAGTAAGGTAGTACAACTCGATAACAACTCACGAGCTGGTATTTTTGTGTCGGGTTCACATCTTACCATTACCTCAGTGCGTAATCTTATGACGTCACACTGTGCTGTCGCTGAGGTGTCTAGTCCGATTTGTAAGGTTTATGTTGTGAGCTGTTATTTTCAATACTCAGATCCTGTGGGTCCTCATCTGCATCACCTCCGCTATGTCTTGCGGTCCCTCGCAGGACATAAAATTATTATAGGTGCTGACGTTAATGCGTCATCTGTCCTTTGGTATGGCAAATATCGCTCCACTGATACCGAGCGACGTTGCGCTGTAGAAGATTTCATTGCAGAGATGAATCTCGAAATACACAACACCCCCGATGCACCACCTACTTACAGTAGCCCTACGGGCGAATCTTCTATTGACGTCACACTTTCTAGTGGAGACGTCCGTATTGATAGGTGGCGCGTCCTGCCGGACGCGTCGTGTAGTGACCATCGCCTGATTGTGTACGAGTTCTTGCCTAGATTGACACAGGGTCCGATACAGAATAATTTTAATTTTAGATATAAATCTAGAGGTGCTAACTGGGATTTATTTGGCTCGCTATTTGCTCGGCATGCTGGGGACTTCACTCGCAATCATCTATCAGCTGAAACCTGTGCTGAGATTATGTCGGACACTTTTACATATTGCGCAGACATTACCATCGGTCGAGGTTCCATCACTAACACTCGGAGGTGCGATTGGTGGAATGACTTACTGGTCCAACTACGTCGGACTTTTCGCAGAGCGCGTAGGCGTTTCAACGGGCTTAAGAGACGTTGTGTCACAGGGGAAGCAATTACATCTGCTTTAAATAAACTGAGAGTTGCCAGATCACATTATAAAGCGGCCGTCCAAAAATCGAAAGGTAACTTGTTACGTAAAATTGTGGCCCGGTTAGATAGTGAGGGTCCGTGGTCTCCTTTATACCATGAATTTAAAGCGAATAGGTCAATCAATTTGGCTTATATTGAGAATTTAAAAATTGACAACAACTTCACAACTGGTATTGAGGAGACAACGGAGGCTCTGTTACAATCGTTAATTCCGGATGATAATATTGAAAATGATACGGAATACCATAAGCAGATTAGGATGTGGGCCTTGGAGGTACCGAACTCCTCCGATTCAAATCTCGCGTCGTTTGATGAATTTAGCGAAATTGTACGAGCTTTGCCCCTAAACAAGGCTTCCGGTGACGATAAAATAACTAATAAAATGATCAAAGAAGCGTGTAAATCGGCCGGCGATGCATTACTCACTGTTTATAACAGATGTATTGCTGAAGGGGTTTTTCCGCGGGTATGGCGTACCGGTTTCATTCGTATAATACCCAAGGGTGGCGATAAATCTCCACATGATCCTAAGTCGTATAGACCTATTACACTCTTACCGTCTCTAGGTAAACTTTTAGAACGTCTTATCGTCCCTCGATTGCTACCGGGTGGACCAAAGTTTCATGAAAAACAGTTCGGATTTACAACGGGTAGGTCAACTATCGACGCGGCAATATCGGTTAGAAGAGCTGTAAGTACATCGGCGCGCAAATATGTACTCGGTATTTTCCTGGACATATCCGGTGCTTTCGACAACGCTTGGTGGCCGATGCTGCTTCTTAAGTTGAAATTACGAGGTTGCTTTAAAAATATATATTCACTTATTTACTCGTATTTCTCGCACGGAACAACAAAACTTAAACTTGGACACTATGCTGTGTCGAAACCACTTACGATGGGCTGTCCACAAGGTTCAGTTTTAGGTCCTTATTTGTGGAATTTAGGGTTCGACGATTTTCTTGCAATTCCCTTGCCGTCAGGGTGTTCTTTGACCGGATATGCGGACGACGGCCTTTTGCTTATAGAGTCAAATAGTAGATCGGGATTAGAAATTATGTCGGACGCGTGTTTAAAACTAATATGTGACTGGGGCCATCGAAATCGCTTAACCTTTGCACCACAAAAAACTTTCCAATTACTTCTGAAAGGAAATTTAAAATCACAGCCGCGAATTAAATTTAATAATATCAATGTTAAAAAAAAGGAATCGGTTTGTTATCTTGGTTTAATTTTAGAAAGGAATTTTTCCTTTCTTGAACATATTAAGAACGTCGGGGAAAAGTCGAAAAGGAACTTTTTTGCTTTGACAGGAATATCAAAATCAACGTGGGGGCTATCTTTCGATACACTAAAAATCATCTACGGCGCAACTTACTTAGGATGTATCTGTTATGGATCTCCCGTATGGGCTGATAGGGCTACTATCGGTGCTGTGCGAAGAAAACTGCTCCAGAGCCAACGTTTGGCGTTGATATTCTTGTGCAAGGCATATAGAACTGTTAGTACCGAAGCTTTGCCTGTCCTAGCGGGTGTACTTCCAGTCGACCTGGAGGTGCAACGTCGCGCCGCGATGTATTACTCTAATAGAGAGAATATGGATAAAAGTTTTTTCACCGCACGTGAACTTTTAAAAGTTGACAGATTATTTAAACCGGTTTCAGTGGTATATAGCGAACTATTAGATGAATGGCAAAATAGATGGGAGGTATCTTTGAAGGGCCGGCATCTATACCAATTTTTTCCTTGCGTACGTGATCGTTTAACAAAGACGTGGCTAGATGTCGATTATTGTGTATCACAATTTCTCACGGGCCATGGTAACTTTAAGTCTAAATTATACTCTTTTAAGCTTGTTGCGTCGCCTGCGTGTTCATGTTCAACACCTAATTGCGAGTATGAGCAGTCCGCGCATCATATACTTTGGGAGTGTAGTCTTTGGCATAATGAGCGTAAAATCATGCTAGATAGTATGCAAATATCATCTGGAGTTGTATACTACATGGACCTTGTAGAGACTAGAAAGAACTTCCGTGCTTTCCGGCGTTTTTGCCATACCTATTACTGGAATCAAGCATAACAGTTCACATAATAGGTCCCATTTAAATGTAATAATAATTTGATCCGTGGTGCTTCACAGCTGGCTTCTCCGGCTGTGAAAGTCTTTTTGCGAGGTTATTTACCTCTTCAGTTCAATGTTTTGTCACCCGCTTTGCACGGAGGGAAGTGGACAATAATTTATTTCCAACTCCTCCTATTAATTTAACTTTCTGATTAATTTCGTTGCGGGTTAAAGACAAGTTAGACATTCCCGGAGACTCGCCGAGCTTCAATGCTCGGTGTCATTACTTTGCGTGCCACTGTTGATCCTGGCTCACAGGAGTTACAGTGGTGGGTGTGAGGGCGGGACAGTCTCCTAAAAGGTGTGCCCTGGGATTCGAACCCAGGGAATTCGATTCCCTGGGATTGGAATGTGATAAATTGATGCCTACAAAAATAAGAAAAATCCATGACAGAGGCTTTAAGAAAAATCGTTAGTGATATTCTAGAAGTAAGAAGTACCGAAAAGGAAAAAAGTAGGACTCTACAAAAAGACGTGAGATCCCATCAAAAACATCCTGTAAAAAAAATCCAAGTCTCGCAGCTCAGGTTTTCTACCGCAAAAAGTTGTCAGATGCATGTAATACCAAGTCGATTAATTTATTTAGTCCTTAAGGGACCTTCTATATAAAGTTATTACGTTAGTTATTACCATATCAATCTTAAAAATTCTTTACGATTTAAATAAATAGATCGACTTGGCCAGCAGCATTATGTATAAATTGTACGATACATTATGTTTTCATGCGATGGCCAAGTCGATCCATTTATTTAAATCGTAAAGAATTTTTAAGATTGATATGGTAATAACTAACGTAATAACTTTATATAGAAGGTCCCTTAAGGACTAAATAAATTAATCGACTTGGTATTACATGCATCTGACAACTTTTTGCGGTAGAAAACCTGAGCTGCGAGACTTGGATTTTTTTTACAGGATGTTTTTGATGGTTTGAATTTTTCGGACACAAACTGAAAAAAATCAACCAAAGAAGTTACTTATTTTGCGTACGCTGCCTAAACTACAAAAGATAGAACCATAAAATGTTATAATTAATTGTAGATCTTATAAATATCTACAAAAAAGTCCGCGACACACTATACCTATCTATGTCGAGTGAGGCACAACAACCACATTTTTATTTAAAAATCTTGAATTTTTTTTTGGACTACATTTTAACGCGTTTATTTTACTCATGCTATTAATCCTTATCAAAATAAATTATTTCATCAATAAGTACAGTTTATGTTGATAATATTTGGTCTTTGAATGATTAAAATTGGACGTTTGGTTTTGAAATTGGACGTTTGGTTTTGAAGTTGTGGTGAAATTAAAATATTACGATTTCTGCTGCACAAAAATTTCATAAGGCAATCTTTATATGTACATGTATATGGAGAGACGGGATATAATAGAGTGGAAGGTACGGGAGAAGGCTGGGATAGCTGACAGATTTGATAAGACGAAATATAAATGCACGTTATAAGACGGGATGGATAATAAAGAGAAAGGACGGGATGGATTGGGAAGAGACTGAACAGACGGATGAGACGGGATTGAGCCGGACAGTAGGACAGCTACGTCAAGTTTAGGTATACAAGAGTTTATACGAAAAATAACATGTATTTGGTGTGGAGTGGAATCAAAAAATATATGCACCCAGACAAAGCTGGGCCGGGCCGCTAGTCAATGAATAAAGACAAACTGACGATCCGTCTGGTCGCGCAACATCCGAATTACTGCAAACCACGAAGTTTTATAGTTCGAAGAAGATAGAAGTAGCATTATTCATAAACAAACCTTAATTCTTTGTTTCGCTTTACCTCGACAATGTTGGACGACGGTTTTCCCACGAGACATCCAGAACCTGCATCTTTTACCCGCGAACAAAAATTGGATACCTTAACTTCGAAAATGTCTATGCAGAAAACACGAACTTATTTCTGAGCAAATAAAAATATAAATACGAATATATCATTAACTTGACGATTTATTTCATTAAACCTTTGGAATGCTGGCGTGCGAAGCCATAAAGTTTGAAGGTCCAAACCATCTCGGCGCAAACAAAAGGTTCGCCAATTCCTTTTGGTTTGTTCCATGTACCTAATGGTATGGTTTTCCATCACACGTGTTCCCTCTTTTCGGTAATTCTGGGTTCTTTCGCCGTAGCGTGAAGAGTCATCTTAGCTGCCGGTATGATGTATCGATGTGCATGACACTGCCGTCGGATGCTGTTCGATAGTTTGTTGAGACGGCATTTGTTCTTAGCATAACTCTTACAGGTAAGAAAAAAAGAAGAATAATCGGCACCATCTTGCAAATTGTCTCGAAATGTTGATTCTTTAGGTCAGAAATCACTACACTGAACGAACCACATAAATAGATAAACAATTTTGAATTCTATTTGAAGTTTAAAATTACGTTTTATAACAGTTGCTTTACTCAAGTGTCTGTAGATGGATTTGAGAAATATGTCTTATTCTAATCCTTACAATAATACTAAATACTTTATCTTATATTGTGAATTGTTTCCAGAGTTAATAGATGAATTAAACACCAGCACATAAGGCAATATCTGAAACCAACAAACACACAGGGCGGAGTAAGAGAAGTACGTTTGTTTTATTTAACAATGGCATTCGATTACAAACGTCCGTAGTCGGGAGTGGTTGCCTTCGTCAGCCAGAAGTGTCGTTAAGTGCTTGGGCCGCGCCGCCTCTGTCAATTACCGCTGCGAGCCAGTAATGACCCAGAGAGACCCTTATTAAAACTTGCTTCACCTCGTTCCACTAAAGTTTAAAGTAGCGATGCATAATAATTGTTCCATCGATTATATCATCGCGTGGGGGATGTATGTAAATTACTCGACCCTCTAAAGAGACCTTTCAACTTTCTGGATATATTTAAGCGGTATTTGGAATAGAAACATATCACGTCATTATGGTTATTTTCTGCTTTATATCGTAAGATTTCTTTAAGATTATGTGTATGTATAAAACTGTGTAAGTTTATTCAACAGAGTTCTAGGTTCTGCTTTACGATGTTTATCCTTTGTAAAAAAATATTCAAATGACATGCCTGATGATTGTGTAGATCCTTATGGACTATGTTCACAAGTGGACTACTCGTGATTGAAGAGAGAGTGAGCGAAATTATAAAGAGTATCATGACCTCAACAATGAAAACGAAGCTAGGTGGTAGTTTTAGTGACTTCAGACACGATACAACAATAAATATAGAAAACGCGACTAATTCTTTGTATTTTTTCCTATCGTCGTATTTGGGTGGTAAATACATAGTTGTTCCTAAAATCATAATTTACACTCTTTTATTTTTGTAGACGCTATAATCTTATAGATTAACCCACAACAACCCAAAAAATGTATTGTATATGAGATTTTTATTTGCACTGTATTTATAGTGACTAAAATTACTACCCGGCTTTGTTTTCGGTCGCAGTCTTGTTACACCCCGTATGCATTGTAGAAGTTACAAGTTGGATCCCTGCACCGAAACTAATATTTGTGTGCTCTACGGATATTTTTATTCGAATCTGAGTATTAATGAGATCGAAAAGTCTCTCGTCGTTTCTGATACCCACATTGCAACACTCGATCCTAGTGTGAGGTCAGGACTAGATGTGTATGTGAGTGCTGGGTATATTTATTTATTGGGTTTGTATAATGCGGGAAAAATTATCATTTATTGAGATTGAAGTCTAACTACAATAAATAAACGACTGCATGAGCAGTTAAGAGTTATTTACAAAGTAATGTGTTTGAAATGATGAGAAGTAGAAAAGTAATCTTTTTAATGTAAAAAATATTGTAAAACTTTTACGGCCGTGGCGAAAGAAATAAAAAATCCATTACATTGTGTGTTTCTTAAGTACTATTATTCGTACGCACATTATTCTTATCGAAGAAAGAATGTTATTTATACTTTTAGTAAATGTGTAAAATGTGTTGAAACTTAAGATAATGATATTGGCATGCGCTACGAATAAAGATATTTTAAAAACTTTAATGGTTCGCAAAATATTTAGTAAATGTAGCATGCTATATTTGTTTTGAAATGATGACGTAATATGTGCATGAAGACATTTCGTCGGGCCAGTTTGAAGAAACTAAAATATAGGTAATATAAAAACTGAGTATATCTACCTAATACATTTTCCGTAAATTAATCAGAGATAGTTTGCTTGGGATTAGTAAAATTTAATTTTCTACACCGGTCGATATAATATTATGTGTTGACAGTGACGACGTTGACACACAAGAAAATTAAATATAATAATTCGTTTGAGTTTTCGCTTTTTTTTTGTTATCCCTACGTATAGTATATAATATATATAGTTCGGCCAGTTACAGCAGGACTTTGTTGATTGTTAATGAAAAACATTAGCACCAGTGGCGTAACTACCCCATCGGGGGCCCGTGGCAAAGTTCATCATATGGGGCCCCTCTTAATGTAAAAAAAAATAACATTGTAATATCGTTTTTATGAATCTTTTGTAAGGTGCTGGCCGACCGTCTGGAAAAAGAGAGACTCTTTACGATGAAATCTTTTTTCAAGAAACCGCTTCAGGAAATTAACCTGGCTGAATCCTAACTGTTCTACGAGAAACTAGATAGATTTCATTTTGACGACGAATAGACGGATGTTCAGTGATGTCTCTGTGATCAAAAGGGTGAAAACCGACAGTAATCACCAAATGGTTAGGGGCACATTGAATATCAACTGCCAATTAGAAAGGCGTCGCTTGATGAAGTCTACGCTCCGACCTACTCGCGCCCATATCCAAAACCCCGAGAGCTTTCAATTTGAACAGACAAATTGCTTTGATTGTCTAAAAAAAAACCTTGCAGTGGACGAGCCAAACAGCGGTTTGGTAGAAGCTGTCCATACGGTGGGATCTAAGTATTTTAGACCTCGCCGTAGAGCTAGACCACAAAAACTCTCGATCCACACTCTTGACCTCATGGGTGAACGTCGATCTTTGGCGCTGCAGTCTTTCAATGACGCTAAAGCATATCGGAGACTCAATAGACGGATCTGGAAGTCCTTGCGACACGATGTCCATGCTCACAATACTATGAGCATTAAAGATACAATTGAGCGGAACGGAGGCTCCAAAGTATTTACAAGAGACTTGTTTATTGGGAAAAGAGAGCTGTCTAGGCTAAAGACGGACCACGGCCGCGTGGTATCGATGAAGGCAGAGGTATTAAGGGAGATCGAGAGATTCTATGGACAGCTTTACACCTCGGCTGCCGAACCTACTGTTACCTCAGCCGAAGACCCGAGTGCCGAGTTGATCCGATACTTTAACGACGATATGGCGGACATCAGCCTGTGTGAGATTGCGACGGCCCTGAAGCAAATTAAGAACAACAAGACGCCGCGCCGGGACCGGGTACGGAATCACTTCAGAGCTTCTGAAAGCGGGCGGAACACCGATACTGAAAGTCCTTCAGAGGCTCTTCAATTCCGTTCTCCCCGAGGGCTCAACGCCAGAGGCATGGAGCAAGAGCGTGGTGGTACTGTTCTTCAAAAAAGGTGATAACACATTGTTGAAGTATTACAGGTCCATCTCGCTCCTGAGCCATGTCTATAAGTTGTTTCCGAGGGTCATCACAAATCATCTCGAACGCAGGTTTAATAACTTCCAGCCTCCCGAACAAGCCGTTTTCCAAAAAGGCTTTAGAGTACAAAGGCTATTTCACAACAGAAATCATCACTCCATCTGGCTGGAGGGCGTTCTACACTATGTTAGAAAAGACACGGTCTCTACTCTAGAACGCGTTTACTCCAACGGTATCCTTCGACAGATGCGGCCAGCGCACTGCCACATCAGCTTACTAATCCTATTTGCTATATCTATAACTTTGGTTCTCTGTCGGATAAACTCATTACGGATCTTATCCTTCAAAACGACCCCGGGGATAGCATGCTCGATAGGTCGATGAACAACTATAAGCTAGTAGACCGGTCATACTGTAAGTGTCCAAGTCTCAGCACTGTAAGTCATGACATGTAGGACGCACTGGTTGAAAATTTTCGTTTACAAGCTTTGTGGCAAAGGTGACTAGAAGACTCGACTTAGTATACGCTAGATCCTCCTCGTAGTCTGTTTCTCAAAGTTGTTTCTACCTAGTCAAAGGGTATGCCCCAGGTAGGTATATTTGGAAACAACTTCAATTTGGTGGCCACATACAGTAACAGGTATTGGATTAGGGTGGTGGTTAATTATTACTTTCGTTTGGCTATGTAAATGCCAATTCGCTGTGAGGCTGAAGCCAAGCCGTCCAGCAACTGTTGCAGCTCCCCCAGAAATTTTGCCATCCAGACTATATTATCGTCAGCGAAACGTAGGAGCGTTTGTTTAGTATAATGTTTATTTATTTTATTATTTATCATCACTGTCTCTTACGAAGGGGACATTGGGCTTAAAGTGACCTTTCTCAATCACAAATCGTTTCACACCGTAATTTTTTTAATTACACGTATCTGTAACGTATAGAGATTTCAAGTTTTCCACTCTTATTAATCCGGTTTAAATTCATTTTTGCTCGTAATTGGTTGTGGTTGTATTAAGTCTGAATATTCACCCATCCACTTGTTCATTTCTCAGCCTCTGTTCATTTGCATTTTCATGATTTTCATCAATAAATTTCTCGTTCCGTTAGTACTGACTTATTTTAGAAAACGTTTTATTAATTGCATCACTTAGAGGGATACTATAATGAAAACCAAAACAAAACATTTAAATCAAATATTATGATGAAATGATTGTCATGTTTAAAATGTAGCCAATTATTTATTGTTATTAGTTATTACTTTCGTTATAAGTGTTACATAATTTTCTGCTCCCCTGTCAGGCTTGAGCTCGAATCCCTATCGAGCCAGGGCCCTGTCGGGCCTGAGACCCTGTCGGCCGAGGCCCTACCGGGCCGGGACGCGGGGGCCCCCTAAGCCGGGGGCCCGTGGCATTTTGCGCACTCTGCCACCCTATTGTTACGCCACTGATTAGCACTATTAAAGCCATTGACTTATATTCTACCGATAGACGAGGTGCGCCATAGAAACTATTTGTCCCGTATTTGTTAAAAGCTCAGTAGCGACATCTAGTACGTTTACTTGAATATTACAAATTATGATCAAAGATTATTTTATTAGACAGACGAGACAGTTCATGTCAATAATAGCTTTTACTAAGATACTGCCTAAGTATCAATGCTGTCATAGCAATAGTATTTTTGTTATATATCTTTTTTATTTACGTGAATAATTAATGGAAATGATGTAAATGAAATTAAATACTCTTACAAGTGTACAATTTTGACAATCAGTCAATCAGTGGACAATCAGTCTGACATTTATTATAATAACATTTATGAATTTTTAACAAGCTGATAAACTTTTTTCGAGACTACTAGACAGAAGGAATGGTACAACAGAAGTTTTCAAAAATGACTAACGCATTTGAAATATCTGAAATCTTCGTGTCGAAAATGAATTGAACAAATATAGGTACGTTCTCATTTTTTTTTTTATTGCAGAGTATGGCGAGACGAGCATGCCGTTCGCCTGGTGGTAAGCGATGCGACCGCTCATGAACAGTAGCAAAACCAAACAACACCTTGAGTTACAAAGCAATGCTTGGCATCCCACTGCGCTCGCCATCCTGAGACATAAGGTGTTAAGTCTCAATATGTCCAGTAGTTACTCTGGCTACAATGTCCTTCAATTCGAAACACAACAGTGCATTTAAACTGCTGTTTGACGGGAGATATAGACATTGCGGTGGTACCCACCCAGGCAGCCTCTCACATATGAGAGACCTACCACCAGTAAATATATCTCATGATAGCCACTTATATCCGTTCCAATAATTCTGGACAAATATTATAGAGATCTCCTTTTTTCGTAACCGACGCGACGCGTAAGAATATAAAACAATTTTAAATGATATTAGTCTTCAATAACAATCAATGGGTTCGAATAGTCCAATAAGTGATTCATATTAAGAAATTGGGTCTAAATATTATCCACTGTTTCAAAACATACATACAACACACATATTTTGTGTTATTAATTAACAACATATAATTAAAATAAAATACTGACATAAATTTGCAACTACATTCTTCCAACATATGTATTTGTATTTGTAATGTATTCGAATATTTTATGCCTGTCGACTGATATGAATGTCCCTTGAATAATCTATATTTTATATAGTTCGTTTCTCTCACTCGACGGGCAATCTTTATGCACGGAAATGAGACATACGATTAAGGAGCTCACCTTGTATTTTAACAAGCTCTAAAATATATTTAATCCAATAATAAATAAAAGATCTGTATAATCGGCATTATTCTACAATATTATATCACTTACGTTGTATTCTTTAATTATATTGTAACTTCAGAAAATTTTGCTGCCGGTTTGATGGGGAAACATCAAAATAAATTACATAAAAGTTTATACAAAGAAGCATACTGCTGCGTAGCTGTCACGCGGCAGACTGATTCGTGTGCGGTGCATGCACCGCACTTGGGTGGGACACGTTTGTTACAAGAACGTCTTATCTAGAGTGACATTGATATCGACGATTAAAGCTAATCAACTTTCCATAGAAAAAAGAACAAAGTCAGTTATGTTATCAAATATAATTTAGACAATATTGTCTTCTTTACATTGGGGAGCTAAAGCATACAAAGCGATGTAGCTATTGAAATTTATTTAGCATCTGTGAAAGGTTGTAAAAACAAAATTAAAACAATACAAGGCGTGGAGGGTGGCCCTCTGAAAACAATTTCATTGGCAACTTTTTATACTCTCTTGCCTTGTATATACAGAACAAATATCCACTTTAATCTAAAAATTACGTGTTATGTGAATTTACATGAACATGATTTTTTATATTTGAAGATAGATCTAGAAATGCTATCATAGTTTCAATAAACCGTGCATGTTTTAATAAATTGGTTTCGGTCTTTATGTGATATTAAAATAAAAATTGGAAGTCCAAACATTGTCACCATCATACGTTTTGAGGTCTGAAAGCTTATTCTTCGATTCTACGATTTCCTTTTTTTCAGGTCTCACTAAAATGCGCCACACCGCCGTAGGAGGTAGTTACAACTAAAAAGGCAGTATGTATCCTCTAGTACTATATATTATAATGAATAATACCAGTCACGATCACGTGCAATGAAATTCACAAAATATTATTCGGCTACTTAACGCAAGGCTTCCGTAATTCTTGTATCCAATATATATTCGTTACTTAGATGGAAACAAGGCGAAAAAAGCGACGTAATAAACTTCCTAAGAAGTGACTGAATGCAGACCACATTCGTATGGAAATTCATGGAACAGGCCTATGTTTAGTAGTGGTTTTCATATGGCTATAGAAGAACACCAAGCTTTATTACCTACACTGTAAAAGTATATGTCTTTTATTTTGGTGTGGAGATGGTGGTAGAAATATTCAATACTTTTATCAAACAGCACAGCTGACGTTCTTTTGACGCTGTACTGTGTGCCTTGAAGTCTTGGATTTAATTCTAAGGTTAGTTAAGTTTGCCTTAAGATTTGGTTTATTTATTTTTTTACAAAATATCCGTCACATTTTTTTTCTGTGATGGATTAATCCCACGAAGTATTTATATTATATAAAAACATTTTAAAAACACACGTTGCGTCTACATAGATGTGGTCTGTATAATAATAAAAGACTAAAGAAGCAAATCATAAGTAAGAGATGAAGCAAAATATGTAAGTTTTGATTCGTATTCATGACCAGGTTCTAACACTCAAATAAGGCGCGGAACTAAATCTGATGTGATTTGAACCGCAGGTAAAGTTGTAGTCAACTATGCACTGCCCAATTTAGCAGATTACGCACGGAAACCCGTCCGTGTGCTTCTTACTTTATTTTATTTCAAACGATACGTCATGACATACACTTGATTATCTTCAAATATTTTTTACATAGGTACTTCACCTAATATTTAAAGACTGAAAAATTATGATTGCTTCGGTGGTGCACTTGTACTGCGGTATGATTGCAAAGCTGTGGTCTCGGGTTTGAATCCCGGCTCGGGCAATATGATACTGCATTTTTCTTTTTATTATCAGTCCGGTCTTAGAAAATTGTGCTCGATATGGCGATAGGTTCGCCCCCTATCACATCGTGGGACGGAAAATTCTAAGTAAAACGTGGGTATCCTGGTTGTACCTCTGCCTAATCCTTCTGGGAAAATGGCGTGAGTTTATGTATGTACATGTATAAAAAAAATCTATTGTATTCATATTTAATATCTGCATACATGCAGATGTTAAATGTCCGCTAAAAATAATTTAAACTTTTTGATATATTCGTGGGATGACTTACATTTAAAACATACCAAAGTATCAACATTAAATACATAACATACTCTTTTTGTGGGCGAATCCAATTAGCCGGATATTTTATATACCGGGTATCTCAAGACTGCTACCGAAAACGAAGCCGGGGGGTAGTTTTAGTGACTACAAATACAATGCAACTAAAAATTTCGCAAAGAAACGCGACAATTATTTTTTATGATTTTTTAAATATCGTCATGTTTGGGTGGTAAATCCATAGTTTTTGCTGAAATAATAATTTAAACACTTTTATACCTTAGATTATTTATAAGTAAAAGGATATACACTATTCTACACTACCACCCAAATATGGCCATAGGAAAAAAATAACAAAAAAAGATTTGTCGCTTTTTTTTTGCAACTTTTTCTGTTGCATTGTGTCTGAAGTCGCTTAAACTACCACCCGGCTTTGTATTCGGTAGCAGTCTTGATATACCCTGTATTTATCTTCGATTTTTTGTTATTTAGGCAAATTGAATTAAAGTTATATGTAAAAAAAATCTATTAAAATGACTAAAGGTGTTAAAATCGTCAACGATAAGTTAAAACCTTACGCCATTTATCCCAAAGGTAAGTGACTTCAACGTAACCACAACTAAATCATACAAAGCCGGGCTAGCAATAAAATAAAAACTCTTCAGGCATATAAATGTCGAGGGTCACATAAAGAGAATAAATGTGATGCAGGCCAGTTTTATTAGTGTCATCGGATTGTGTGATCGTAAGCACCATGTTTTATTGCATACAGTGCTTATATTGAACCGGTGGGCATGGGAAAATCTGTGAGCCCTTTTGACCTTATAGCCCAGTAAAATTAGATAAAGTAGAGGGTTCATCTTCAATGCAGAGATAATAAGCTGGAAAATTGTATAAACCTGTATTTTTGGTATCTAAAAATGTATTTACTAATTCAATTACATTAGAAATAATATTTATTATCGAGTCTCACGGTTGACCTTACTCGTATGTTGTGATATGTATGGCTGAGTGCGGCGTGCTTTACGCGCTTTCTTAAAAACGGTTAATCACACAATTTGTTTGACCATAATTTATATAAAATTTAATGCTTTAAAATTTCGTAATAGGTGGAAAGATGATTAAAAATCATAGGAAACGAGATATTTACAATAAAACTGATATTTGGGGCCTATGACTTTTGATATCTCGCGTAACGGTGCTGAGATTCTACGATATTTTTGAGAAACTGTTTAGAATACCAAAATTAAGGTGAAATCCTTATTTGACTGGTCTATCATATCATCCCTATCGATACCTAGCCTTTAGAGTTAGGACTACATCATACCGAGCCTTAAGCTCGATTTAATTGGGAGTCGTATTTCTGATTTATTGCCTTTTGTAATTATAAGCGGGAGAGTACCTACCAACAAAAAAGGATGTTAGGGATTATTGTAGTATTTTTTCATTATTATTATTTTCTGACCATCGTTTGATAACTTCTCTGATGGAATATCCCCTCGGTACGATTTTTTGTCCGATTTCAAAAGAAATTTCTTTATTATTCTGTGTATTATAGATTTATTTGCATCACCAATTATAATATTTTGGGGCAATACTTAAACCGCGGAGATTTTTTAGAGCGAGATGGGCTCGAACTTTAATATATGCTATATAATTCCAAAAAAGTGCCATTTCTTCATCCACTTAGGGTTAAGTAGTGACTCGTCGAGACTTTCTTGTGAAAGTTCACGTCAGTTAAGGTGTTCAAGAAAATATCTACACCAATTAGCTCTCAAGGGTTGTCGAACATGTAGGTATAAGAATAAGCTTTCATTTAATTTTAGTAGAAATTAATAAAATTCTGTTTCCATATTTCGTGCCTTATGTTTTCATTTTGTTTATGTGATCAAAATGTACTTATCTACTTTATTTCTGTTAAGAACGTAAGAAAATTTAACCTCCTGTCTCATTTTGTTTTAAAGTTGGTTTTTTACTTGTCTTTTTTAATGCTGATAGGCATTTAAATGACGGAGAGGTGGTCCCACAAGAAAAATAATATTATAAGCTGCCGAAGATATTATCTATATTAATTTTCTGTGCTGAGAACTGTTGCAATACCTACTTCATTTTGAGGAGTCCTACTCTCTAGATCTTCACCATTTTTTATAGGACCAAATGACAAGTGAATGCGAAAACTGGCGAAGGGCATTTCTTAGCAATCTCCCAGCAAAGTCAGATTGCCTTACTGATCTTAGTATAATAGTTATCCAGTAAACTCAATTACACTAATAAATATGAATATTAAAGCCCTTTGGTCAGTGTGATAAATAATTATCGGATTTTCGTTAGTGGAATAAACCGTTCGAGGCGCTTTGCCTTTTTGAATAATATATGAGTCACATGTATGTAAATTTGCTGTGTTGATAGTTCAGGCACTGCGAGGGTTTACCGTTTTCCATCCAAATATTTTAAGTGATACTGTCTATATGATATTGCGTTTAATATTGAACATGCATTGTTAGAATATTAGGTTTGTAAACGTGTACCTTGTGGTCGAGGGAGGTATAAGATTTATTTATAAATTTTTTGACCTTTTTGGAGCATTTGATGTAGCGACCAAAATTGATACGTGGCCTTATTTATCAAAATAAATTAAATTATATAGGTCTTTACCACCCAGTAAAAAAAATTAATATATACAATGCCTGGATTACAAATGCGTTGTCGGCCCATTAAATTGGAAAGCTGTTTCAGAAACGTTATTGGTAAATAATTGTAAAAACTAACTGTCTACACTTTAATACAATAAGAGGTATGGTCATGAAATACACGCGTAGCCAATTTAGATGAGTATTTACAATCAAATTGATTTGATAAAACGGCTCCCAAAAATTATTCATCCCATAAATATGATTGCAAAGTTTTGAGAGTTTGTTACTCGAACAAGGACAGCACGGATTTGGGTCAATTTTATTGAATAGATATTGGTCATGTTCTGGTATTTGTTGTAGGGAAACGCAACGATCCGTGAGGATAACCTACAAACTTTATTACGCAAGCGGAATCGCGAGCAAGGAAATTATTAAATCACGGCCTCATCGTAAATTATCGTAACCGCAAAAAAGTACACTTTTATTTTTGGTATTTAATAGCATTCCACCAATATATGACTTATGCAGACGACATTCAAATACAATCCACCGCTATTTTACTGATGAATAACGGCCTTCATGCTATATGGGAGTGGATGAAGCATATGGATTTAAGAGCGTATACACCTTGCGCGCAAAGTCAACTATAGGTATTTCTTCGTTAATTTCACGCACACATAAGCGACCAAAGCTGTGTGCGTAGAGCTGTCGCGTCGGCTCGCTATACAATCGGCTCAAACAACTTTGATCCGTGCGCTTCAAATATTCAATTGAAATGTAACTGATATATATTATCATAAAAATATTGTATTTGCATTATAAGTAGACAAATATTACTGTGCAAGCAAAGAATAATACAAATTTAGATACTAATCATATTTTCGTTCTTATTACACTACGGACGTTTTATTAATCATTTCGTGTTCGAACACATAAATAGTGTTAGGGGCCTTACAACCCCTTACAATTACGAAATATATTTAATTTTATATTACAATACATAACATAATTTAGCCTCGGAATTACATCCCATTATATTACCTGAAACATAATTTATACTCACTACAAAATCATTGTAGGTAATAAAAATAATTAAATATTTTACTACCAAAGTACTAAGATGTGGTAATCGCAGTCCGCGCGTGGCTATTTTTACTACGTACGGCAAAAATCGACTGCAGCTAGGCCGGAGCGACGAGCGATACGTCCTCCCTCTAGAAGGCCTTGCGGCGGTCTGATTTGATTAGGCTTGGGCAAAAAATATCGATATATCAAAATATCGATATTTTTTCAGAAAAATATCGATATAAATTAGCGATATTTTTTCCCGCGATATATCAATTTTCGATATTTATTTTCAGATCATTTTCAGATATCAAAATCGATATATTTTTTAAGCTCTGCTGTCTACTCATGCGTCACATCATGTTTTTGACCAATCCGATTTCTTAAATTTAGAAAATATGGGTGGGTCCTCCATCTGGTCCAGACATGAGAAATTATTAAATCTGAGCATAGGTTCCAAGCAGTAGCTGTGTCCCCAATGAACTGAAGCAGTATCACTTTTAGAAAGAAAATCTGATCCAATATAGCTGGGTAAATTGTCAACATTACACGCCGGTTCCCTCGGATATCGCTCAAAAATATTTGATTTGTCAAGCATCTTCAGTGTAATCTAAAAGAGTAACTTCAGTTTCAATTTGGCTGTGCCAAATGATAGGAGCAGATTAACAGGGGAACACATCAAACAAAGAGTGCTCCTGATGTCAATATCAGACAAATGCTGGTTTGGATAATGTTTTTTTTTATTTTGTTTCTTTTTTTATGTCGAGCAATTCGATTTTTTTTAAATAATAAAACTTATGTTGAAACAGGCCAGATGTGTATTTGCTTTAAAATTCCGATAATTTTGGCAATTTTTATAAATCATTGCAAATTGGGCAAAAAATATCGATATATCGAAATATCGATATTTTTTGGGTGATATATATCGATATATTTGAAAAATATCGATACGATAAATATCGATATATTTTTTCCATTTGCCCATCCCTAGATTTGATCCACATCGGACTGCGTGTTTTATAGTGGTTTTTAAAATATTTGTAGAAAACACGAAAACTAATTTTGTTGAAATATAATAATGGTAATTTATTGATAAGGTGTTCTTCTATTATAATATGCAATTGCTATAAAAAATTATGTACGATAAGTTGGTGAAAAAAATATGTTCTTGACGAGAGTTTCTGAATAATTTCGCATTGTTTAAATTTTTATTTTTCAGGAACTAAACACAAACCCCCTTATTCATAAGAAATCGCTAATCAACCATAATAACGTAAATTAGTTAATTTATTTATTTATTTATTTATTTATTTATTTATTAAATTAGTACGGTTGACACCAATTACACTAATTAATAACAATTTTAAAAATATTCTATATAAAATATTTAAACATAAAACAAAAACATTCAACTTACATCTAAATTCTAAACATAAAAAAAAAAAAAAACAACTGTAGCTATACAAAAGAAAGAAAAAAAAAATAATACTGTACACAATAAAATATCACATAGACAAACTCATACAACCATCACGCATTCGCTTCACAGTAGTGCAAACATTCCGACAGGATCACCTTCCATTCATCTGCGAATATATCACAGTGTGGTGCACTATTCAGGAGAGCATTGAGTGCGGTGAGAGTTCGCGGTATTGGCGACCTGGCACGAGCCACTGTACGACACGTAGGAACTGCGAACAACCTATGTTTGCGGCCGCGGCAGTAGTTATTGGGCACAAACAGTCTACATAATTCACCATTCAGATCGGGAGCATCAACCATACCCCGGAGAACCTTGCACATGATTGTTAATTGGTCTTTCCATCTTCTGACCTCTAAGGAATTATAACCAAGGCAACCCAGTAGATACTTAGTGGGATACATGAGCGGATAATATGTGTGCACGCGTTTATATAAGTATCTCAAAAAGGCCTTTTGGACCTTTTCGAGCAAAAGGGTATATGTGCTCTCATACGGATGCCAGACACAAGCACTCGTTTCAAGCTTGCTGCGAACTAATGCACTAAAAACTAATTTCACAACAGTTATATTGCGAAAATCATTCGAGGTGCGAAGTACAAAGCCCAAACGTTGATAAGACTCTTTGACTGTCGTTACAATATGGTCATGAAAAGTTAATTTATGGTCAAATGTGACACCGAGATCTTTTATTGTCGACACCCGCAGAATTGCGCTGGATCCAAGTTTATAATTAAATGCGATTGGGCATCGCATACGACCAAAAGTCATCTGGAAGCATTTTGAAGGGTTAAACTCTAATTTGTTGTCAATACTCCAGCGATAAATTGAGTCTATATCTTGCTGAAGTAAAAGGCAGTCTTTTTCCGATTTAATTTCTAGGAAAAGTTTGATGTCATCCGCATATAGCAAACATTTCGCATATTTCACTATTGAAGGCAGGTCGTTGACCATTAATATAAATAAAAGGGGTCCAAGTATTGATCCCTGACTAACTCCGGAACACGTGTGATAGGGCTGGGACTCATAAATACCGTGACGAACATATTGTTGGCGATCCCGTAGGTAGTCAGCGAATAACTTGAGGATGCTTGGAGATAAACCCAAAGCAGATAGCTTCTCCAGCAGCTTATCATTATTAACTCTATCAAACGCCTTCCGGAAGTCAAAGTAAAGTACATCTACTTGTATGCCATGATCAAGTCTGGATGAGATGTAGTCAGTTATAATGAGAAGATTAGTGTCGACCGATCTCTTCTTTCTAAAACCATGTTGCTCGTTACACAAGAATGGTTCAACTTGCTTATAGATTTTCGTATGAAGAATCTGTTCGAATATTTTAGCCAGGGTGGACAGTATAGCGATCGGGCGGTGTTCCTCAACACACGTGTTTTTGGAACTCTTTGGTATTGGGGTCACTCTTGAGGTTTTCCAATGAGATGGGTACTGACCCATGTGTAATGCTAGATTAAATATGTACTTTAGCGGTTCGATAAAGGCTGTTTCATTTGCTTTCAGAAGCCAGGGAGGAATGCTGTCAGGCCCTAACGAACTACTTGCTTTTAGTTTTCGAATTCCCATTTCCACGTCATAAGAAGTAATTTCGGAAATGTCAACGCATCTGCTCCAGAAGAGCGGAGACTGCTTTATTTTAGCATGATCTAGTTTAGGAGCATCTTTGAGAAATACACTCGAAAAGAAGTCAGCAAAGGCTTCTGCAGTTTTAGCTCCGCTGACAATGTTGCCTTTGTATTCCAACTTAGATTCAAAGCCACCTTTGGACCGTAAACTAGATATATGGCGCCAAAACTGACGGGGATTGATCTTAATTTTATCTTCAACATTGGCTATATGAAACTCATAAGCGACAGCTATACGAGCTTTTAAGTCGGATCTCAAGTCAGAAAACAGTTGATAAGCGTCATGAGACTTAGTAAGTTTCCAGTTTCGATGGAGTTTTAACTTTAGTTTGATGTCATTTATAATATCACGAGTAAACCAAACTGGGTACCGGCTGTTGAGTGTACCTTTACGTCTTTTTTTGGGAATGCATGCGTCAAACATACCATGTAAGATATTATAAAAGTAGTCGACGCTTTGATTTGCATCTTTAATATGAAATAGGTCATCCCATGAAACTCCAGCAATCATATCATATAATGCCGTATAGTCCCCTTTCGTAAAATTCCAGTCTTTGCTAGAATTTATTGTGCTTGGTTCGATACGATCTGAATGGCGAACTGCGAAAATCTTAATGTTAATGTCAAGGGGTGGGTGATACGTATCAGGTGGCACTATTCCATCTGTTATTTCGACAGTTGACTCTAGTATGTGTGCACTCTCCCGCACCAATACGACATCCAATATTCCACCATGTGAATTAATTATGACATTTTTTTCAGATAAATTACAGTATGATAAAAAGTAACAATAATAGTTATTAATATTTAGTGAAGCACTATTTAAATTAAGGTCACCATAAATTACAACAATACCCTTTAGAGAACTAACGAAACTTTCAACTTTGCAGAACCAAGTCATATAGTCTTTATCAGTGGCAGTAGGTTTTATATAAACTACACACACATAAAAGGTCCGGCCGCACCATACATAACTCACCCATAGGTCCTCACCGCTTTCAGTTTCAAGGTGTTCTAGCCGGCAAAGCACAATAGGTGCGCGCGCAGCTAGTAGAACTCCGCCGCAGGGTGTACTCCTGTCTCGTCGCACAATACTCCAGTCTGGACACACAAGTTCTGAATCTGCTACAGACGTGTCTAAAAACGTCTCGGTCGCTGCAACAACGTCATGCTCAGACGCTGCAAGATTATTACGCCATGTGCGAAGCTTGGTTTTGAGACCTCGCACGTTTTGGTACAAAACTTGGATGTCAGTATTATTATTGCTCCCCATTTTCTTTACGAAAGGGCTGATTTTTGGAAGCTGTAGAACCGCCAGTGGCTTTATTAAAGGCGGAACTATTAGGTTTCCTATAGTTATAGTTAATCCAACCTTTTATCTTAGCGTTGATAGGCCATACATCGATAGAGAAGCATTTCTCATAGTAAGCTACCGGTATCCCAATTTTATATGACTTGTAGTTCCCTTTAGGATTTAATTCTTCTACGGTACATGATCCAAGTGGACATAGCTGCTTTAAATATTGTAAAATTTCATCACGATTGGAGGCCATATTCCAAAGATGTAAATATTTTACCGGCTCTACTGCTTTTAACGTAGTAACGGCAGGCCCAGCTACGCCGGATATTGAGGTGTGTCCTCGACTCCTTCGTTTCCTAACGACTGACCATTGGTTGTTTACCGTAGATTCGTTTTTTGGTCCAATTGATACATCTTTATATATTGAATCTACGTCTTCCTTCCTCTTTTCATTCGTTGCAGAGAGTGTAATGGGACCAGAATCATCCGGCATGGGTACTAATCGACGAGATTCGTTCACATGAGATGATATAATAGTCCCCTGTAATGGTTTTTTAATTGCGGATATAAGTAGAGGAGAATGGGACTCCATAGGTTTTTGAGAAAAATTACCTTCATATGCTTCAATTTTGGTATTGAGTTGGATTATTTGCTCACCATAGTTGTCCAGCTTCTTCTCATAAATATTAATTAGATTGACTGCATTTGCTAATTGATCTCTTAAGTTACACATCTCTGTTCTTAGATTTCGAATTTCAATGGCGAGTTCTTTGGGTTCATCACATATAAAAATTTCTTCTCGGCTCGACTTCTTCCGTATAGTTACATTCGGGTCTCGTAATTCTTTGGATACCCCGACAGGCGTGGAGCTATTATCACCACCTTTTTTTGTGGCGCAGCGACATTCTGGGCAATTCCACGATTTTTTATCATCATTGCCTGAGTTGTTTAAACCGGAACATAAAACATGGTAGGGCTTATTGCATTTTTTTACTACGCAACAAAGATAATCTTCTCCTTCAATAGGAAAACGGCATGCAGAACAAATCATGGCGAAAAGCAATAATTGTGAATTCAGATGTTATTAAGCGCAGTTATGTGATATTGGTAGTTATTCAGCGATTACAACTCGTAGCGCCCTCTGTGTTGTCAGAATTGCAAATGAGTTATCGGCAATAAGCAGTTTGGCGTAATAAGACACAAGGTGGCGTTAGCGCAGGCACATGCAGGGCAAGCAGAAAATGTTCCACAAAATAATAATAGATGGCAGCACCACTCGTATAATTCAAAATATTTTATAACGGCTTGATGTACAGGTATTCTAAGAATTCTTTTGTGAAATGTTTCTTTTTATCTTTGGGGTCACGTATGAAGGGATAATAACTTACTGGTGTCCTTCGGTACGATTTGATGTGCCCCCAGGCAAGTTAAACTAAGTTATCAAACTGTTTCGTCGCTGTAATTACAGTTTGAATTTCTTATTATCGGCACTAATTCACATTTAGATAACACTTGTGGTTATGAATTGGCACTAATTCAGTGAAGTGGTAAGGTTTTGAGACAGCTATAAGCACTTAACTTTAAAAAAACTATTTAAATCGATATGAACCAAAAAATCACTGTTTACATAAATAGCGCCACCTAGCGAAAAAGTTTTATCTCCTCTTAAATATTTTTAAGAGGAGATAAAACGTTGATTACGGTCAGCCACGCATAATTATTCATAAGATTCCTTTTGACGTTTAAGAACTAATACGGCAAATTAGGCAGCGAATGTTGCCATTATATGGAAAAAAAATGATTTCATTCCCTCATCATTCACTGTTCAGTGCTATACTCTGTAATTTCAAACAGATTTTGTCTATGGAATCCAAAAAAAACAACGTATTTGTCTATGTTGTTTGTTTTGTTTATTTTTGAACATATAAATTTATCTTAAAATGTTGAAATCGGAGTGCTTTTGAGAGCTAATGTAGTGATCTTTGTGGACGGCGTTATTGTGATATTTACGCCTAAAATGCGAACTGGACAAAAGTATGATTATTTGTTGTAGTAAGTATTTTAAACATACGTTTTCATATTGTATTTCCCTAAGGCTACATATTGGTAATAACATTTGTTTCTTTTTCAGCACTCAGAAAATAATGGATTTGGCTATATGAGAAACATAATTTACTGACAGCAAGGTTGTCGGTAACAATATTTTGATATAAGGATAAGAAGAGAGGTTATATCTTGCCGGATCACCCGATATATTAATTGGCTCAGAAACTATTCAAGAAACAAAGTGTACTTAAGCAAATAGATTTTAAGAAATTACTCCTGAAAATATACCATTATTGGTAGAACTCAATTACATATTATATTAAACTTTACTATACTTCTCATCAGAAAAATTGAAACACCTTGCAAGTTGAACGTTGTGTAATGATTATCAGAAGAGTGTGTTTATATTTAATTTGAATTCGGAACATCAACTCATATTATTCACTACTAAACAACATTTGACATTTATACCTAAGTACACATATTTTTCTTATAATCTTCACACAACATTAACTTATAAGATATTCCGATTTTTCTTATGAGATATATATTTTATTACTAATATAATATATAATTATTTGTTTACTAATATAGAATTTTATACAAAATAATCCCACTGCATTAGCTGCCGGACAAAATAAGCATAATATAAAAATACCAATAAGTGCTGTCAGATCTATTTTTGCCAACATTCCCATTATCCCTCCAATCCCGAATTTATACTACTACAATTATTAAAAATGTGATATAAAGAACTGCTGTAAGGAAGAAAATTATGCTATTAAATAATCCTTCAACCAAGTAGTGTATATGTCTTACATTGACAAATGAATTAATATACACATTTTCTCTCACATGCACACACACACACACACATCCTAACATACATATTTCCTATTATTATTAATTATGTTACATAAATAGTGTTGGAGTTACATTAAGTTTGTTTTTGTTTTATTTTTTAAATGTTATTTTCATAAATTGTTAACCTTCCACACACACCCATTGTTGCAGGGTTGAGTGCCCAAGACAGGGGCTTGTTACTTTGGGACCCAAATATTATATAGTTAAATAAATGTAATTTTTCAATAAATAAATACATATTGTTACTAAAATACCTGACCATATTTTATTACCCTATATTCAAGGATATTGTCCAGGCAAAATACACAGCAATATGATTATTTGCAACATACTTTTATAGATACTACGGTATATAAGGAAAAATAATTGTGTAATAAATATTATAATTTTGAAATAATATTTAATTGTCTATAATTACTTTAAAGGTGCATTATTTGAAAAATATATCTATATATATAAAAGAAAGTCGTGTTAGTTACACTACTTATAACTCAAGAACGGCTGAACTGACTTGGCTGAAAATTGGTGGGGAGGTAGCTTAGAACCAGGAGAAGGACATAGGATACTTTTTATCACGTTCCCGGTTTCCCGAGTTTATATTAGCTTATTAACATTTTCTCATACAAAATGTTCATGGGTTCGTAACTGTCAAACATTTAATGTTCATCCCGTCGATACGGTAAACTCTTCTCTCAAATTAAAGAACGTATTTAAATAAAGGTTTCGAATCGACAACATATATCCACAATATTCGATTAATGGCGTATTTTAGATTTTAAAGATGTAAATTAATGACATTAATTAAACGGATTGACGTTTAAATTGGTTGTCAAATAATGCATTCAGAAATGTATTTTGTGTGAACTAAGGAGAATATATCAAGCTACATAAATAGAGACAATTAAATAAATAATTTGCACACGTGAAAAGTTATTTTTACTTATTTTCAAGATCGACTGTCACTTTTATCACCAATTTTTACACACTTTCCTTCACTATAATTCACTGATAGAATTTAATGTAATATATCGTCTCTGAGTGAGATAGGTCATATTTTACCTAAATATTGCTTGCAATACTTTTGGAAAAGCAGCATTGTGGGTGTGAAATAAGGGATGGAATATTGCATGGATAATCAGAATCACTAAAGTTTTTAATGTCAAAAATTCATAAGGCACACTATTTGGATATGGAGAGACGGGATACAATAGAGTGGGAGGTGCGGGAGAGAACTGGGATAGCTGGCAGATTTGATAGGACGAAGTGTAAATGCACGGTATAAGACCGAATGGATAATGAAGAGAAAGGACGGATCAAGAAGTGACTGAACAGACGGGTTAAGACGGGATTTAGCAGGTCAGTAGGATAGCAACGTCAAGTGTAGGCATACAAGTTGTTAAGTTATTATCCTAAATAATTGAATATAATATGAATCCTATGATAACCAAGGCAAAGCGAAGCGTGGCCAGGTCAGCTATGGTATCGTTTAATTGATTTCAATGAATATCGTCGGAGTAGTAACACTGTTATAATATCTCCGTAGCAAAATAATGATTTAAATCTGAAGAGATGGGATAGAATAGAATATAAGGTGGATAAATGGGACAGAAGAATAGGTACAGGATGGGATTGGAATTGGATAAGCAGCTTAGACAACGGCTGTCATGTTGATTTTAAATAAAATATGGACTGGAATCTGTATTTGCACCCAGGCGAAGCCGGGCCGGGCCGCTAGTTTGATATAAATGTAACTATGAAAACTTAAGAAATAAAATGTAGTACATGTAGTGCAAAATTTTTATTTACAAAACCTCTAAATCTATCTACATCATGACTCAAATTGAAAAAGAATTTGATGCTTGCATTATTATAGACCAAAATAATGATTTGTTTTTAACCACATGATGCGGGCAACTTCCAAAAGGTTGATGTGAACATAATTAGGAGACCAACAGTGGACTTCTGTGGCTAAAATGAACAAACAAACTTGGGACGTTATATCTTTGGTAATTGGTACTAAGTCCTCAATGCACTTCAATGTTGATGACTGATCAAAAATATGTCTTCTTTTTTTTTTTTTTTTTTTTTTTTATTGCAATGAATGGCGAGACGAGCAAGCCGTTTGCCTGATGGTAAGCTATACGACCGCTCATAAACAGTGGAAATATTCCACTGCGCTCGCCATCCTGAGACATAAGATGTTAAGTCTCAATATGTCCAGTAGTTGCTCTGGCTACAATGTCCTTCAATCCGAAACACAACAGTGCATTTAAGCAGTGTTGTTTCACGGGAGAAATAGACATTGCGGTGGTACCTACCCAGATGGCCTCGCACATATGAGAGACCTACCACCAGTAAAATCTTATTTATCTTCTTCTACTTGCTATTTATCTTTCATTTCTTGCTTTAACCTCTTCAAAAATTGTTTTATGTTCCATTGATATATAGGTGGTACAGCACCTCTCTCCAAATATTTGTGTTGTTGTTCAACTCCTGAAACAATTGATTTTAACATTGAGATCAGAATGTAGCCATCCAATAAGATAAATTTGAAATTATGAGTAAAAAGGTTTTGATTAGGTTAGTTCAAACAAGCTGTGTGGTTGTTTTAATGCAGAAACTTGAAACATTTAACTTTGTTTCTCTAATTAATCGTAAATAAGACTATTTCGAATGCACGGTGGCCTGTCGGTAAACGGGCCAGACGCGGCTGCCAACATGGACACGGTGGTCGCGCTTTCTAGTCCCAGGGCAAACCTGATTTCTCGGAATCATGTTTTTATTGATAGGGAATCGTCATGGCATGCATTAAAACATCGTGAGGAAACCTGCACACCATAGCGATTTGTATACATTTCTATGCTACGTAAAGTAATCCGGCACCCAAATATAGGCTGATATAGTATAGTATCAGTTCGGCTTACCTGTGTATTTACTGATAGTTCCGCAGCCACTTCGAACACTCGAACTACATCAACATCAATATTCACTACTTTATATATTTTTATGCCGACGGATATTTCGACGGCCAACTTAGAGAACTTTTTGCACAACACATTATAATTAAAATAATTTATTATTTATAACTATATTTAAATAACCAGTGATGACAATTGACAACGCTAATATTTTGACAGTAAAAATCCGCCATCTTTCTGCTTAAAATTTGCTTAAACATGGGTCCCGGCCATTTTAAAGTTAATGCGCTTTAATATAGCTGATTAGTGATTTTTGACGGTTATGAATAAATTTTAAGTGACAGTTCATATTAACGGCAACTAAACACTGCGCTAACTTCTTTTGCATAAGGGGGAAAAAGATTATTTTTCTCAGCAAAATCCCTCCATAAGGGTCTTATTAGTCTTTAGTAGTTTATTATGCCATTCAGCTTGTGCTGTACTGTATGGTTTGCACTGCAACCCTGATTTTCAGTAGGAGGCCCAAAGAAGGTGCAGACAGTCAATCAGAGTTATTAATAAACAATAATACAAATAAACAAAACTTTAATTTAATCAAAAACTATCTTATATATTCAATGTTTGATTGTATTTCTGTGTGTGAGTTTGTTTAATGTATCTGTTTATGTTGAATAATAAAATGTTATTACTCGTAATAATGATCTCACTGGGTAAGGTTCAAGGAGCAAAAAAGAGAAAAAAAATACAATGCACACTATCTTGGTTCGAAGCGAAATGCACTGAAATGCAACAAATCATTTTTGTATCTAACAGTTTTATAATTAAAATACAATATGGGATATGGTATTGTTTATAAAATCGATATAATAAGCTTGAGCGTTTTTTTTATCAAGTTTACAAATTACATTTCTGTTGCGCAATGTATCCGAATATCGCAATAAGATGAAGTGGCTTCCCAAACGTCGTCGCCGGAGTGCTCATATCCTGTCTCTTCTCTTCAGTGTTCTGTTTAATCTTGCATCTCCGCACTACCTTCAGAAACGTTTTTGTTTTTTCCATACCTACTGCTAATTCATATTCTCTTGGTTCATTAGAGAAGCTAGTTCTTGTTTCCAGCACATACGACATCGTTTTATGGTTGATCTTTTACTGTTGAGGCAGTGCAGTATATTTTGCCTTTTCAAGCGTATTTGTTCTAACGCATGAAAACGCGTTACCCGCTAACTCGCAATACGCCAGCGTGCTGGACTATAGGGTCTAATCACTCTCAATCGTTCTCTCGATTGTAAACGAGGCCCATGGCCTGCAGTGGTAGACCCACTGCAGGCCATATGGGCTGATACAATTGAAGGCTGTCTTTCGCAATAGATACATTTCCGTACATTATTACATGTATGTAAATATGTACAAATCAATATTAGCAGTCTTTTATTGGTTTGTAACTCTATCAGCCCATATACGTCCAGTGCTGGGCAAGGGCCTCCTCTACAATTGTATGTGTATATATTTTATGTATTATATTTGATGTAAGATTATTGTGAATAATGAGAACATAATTATTGTTGGTAAGATCAAATAATGATGACGTACTCTCCCAACCGGTTGCCTGAAAGAGATCTCGTAAAGCGATAAGACTGCTAGTAGTGTACATTTTTTTTAAATTTGTTACTGGAAAGGTTTTTATCTTTTCTTTGCGCTTAGGTGCAATGTTAGGTTAAATAAATATGTCCTGGAAAATCAATAATCTTAATTTTAAAAGAGTTGCTGATTTTATTATTATGGTAACGAGTAAACGCGGTAACGTCATTTGTTGTCGAAGTCACATGGACCGAGTCGTTTTCGAAAGTGGGGGACTGTGTTACAAGCACTTGCATTCGAGAAACCGACCAGTCCACACCTCCAAGGCGAAACTGTTGGTTTACCTACCTACATAATTTTAGTGGATTGTGACTTGCAATAATAAATCTTTGGTTATAGCTACTTCAAGTTTGTTTTTGATCCCTACAATACTGTGATGGACCCTGTACCTTGGAACATGGCTAAAGACGTCTCTACCGCTCAGCCATCGTTGCCGATTAAAAATATCAAAAACAATATAAAATCAATTAAAAAGGAGGAAAAATACCAATAATACGGGTGACTAACATTTGCCTTTCTTATCTTATTTTTTTTTATCACTGTTTTCCTTTAATTAGCCTGTATGTATCAAAGAAATGTCATTAATCTAGTCCCGGGACTAAACAGATAAATAAAATTATTATTGCTGTAGGGGGACAACTCTGTGGAGTGTGGGGCACTTTTTAATGTTAGTAGTCCGCCGGCCTATGTGCGAAACGAATCAATTTTGTCGTTGATAAATCTCAGATGTTTATGTCGTTTTGTGTTTACCAGAATTACTTTTATTCTTTCGTACTACCAGATAGAGAGCAGCATTTTAACATATTACATATAAACATAAAGTTTAATAACAATCTAGTTTGTATATACGTATGTACACTGCCAAATAGATTTTATCTTCATATTTTCTGTTACAAACTCAGGTCACAGTCGGTTGACAGTGTTAGATTACAGAAATATTAAAAAAAAATAATTAATACAGCTATTTCGAATGGCAATAATAAAAATATTAATTAATTTGTTATATATGGCAACACTGTTTGCACAAGCGGGAAGTACACTTTTTGGCGGGAAGTCAAACAAGGCGGACTATTTAAAAATTTTAATTTTATACCCGTCGTATATACGTCGACCCATAGCGATGGAGACCCAATAAAAGATAATAAGAAGAGAAAATATGAACGGATTGCTACTACTACTGCTAGTAATCCAGCAGAAGAGATTTTGGCGCCAAAACCATACTACAAACCTGGTTACAAGAGACAGTATACTGATAACTGTAACAATACAAACTTCCCAGTATTCATAGAAAGTACCGAAAATGAATATATTGGAAACAAAGATCCGATATTCATATTAAATATTTTAGGAGAATTCATCAAAGGACAGTATGAAATTAGTAGAGTAAATGCTCATAAAATTCAAATTGTTTTTAAGCAAGCCAGTTCAGCCAATGATTTTCTGAACAACAATTCCAAATTAGAAGCTCATAATATAAAAGCATACATTCCAGCATCTTCAGTGGAAGTCATTGGTGTAATCCAGTTTGTTCCCTTCGACATCTCCAATGAAGAACTCTACAGAAAACTCACATGTGAATATGAAATGGTAGCAGTGAGAAGGTTCACCAAAAAGGACAATACCGGAGTAAGACAAGCTTTGAAGACGGTAGCTATAACATTTGTTAGTAACACCTTGCCTGAATATATTTTCCTAGATCACTGGCGCTTCAAAGTTAAACCATATATTAAACCCCTATTACAATGTTTCAAATGTTTAAAATTCAATCATTCAGCCAGAGTATGTAAAAATAAACAAGTATGCTCAATCTGTGCTGGTGAACATTCCTACAAAGAATGCATTAATGAGGAGGAAATAAAATGTGTTAACTGTGGGGGTCCTCACCTGGCTATTGCCAGAACATGCCCAATGAAGGAAGCCAAATTGAAACAGAAAAAACTTTCCTATGCTGCTACAACTGCCACTTCTGTTAATAATGCAAGTAGTAATAGGAATTTCCCTCCACTTCCCTTACCTAAGCATGATACATTAAAATTCCAAAATTCAGGACTGAACAAATTTAAACATATTTCTTCTATTAAAGAAACCAATGAAATAATTAATAATGATAGGATAATAAATGCATTAGTTAAAACTCTCATTTCATTAGGAAACAATAAAGACGCTCCTAAGACTACAATTAAAATTAAAGAAATTTTATTGAAACACTTACATAATGGATAGATTTATAAGAATAGTACATCATAATATTCAGAGTATTAATAACAAACGGCCACTTGTAATGTCTTTATTAACAGAATTTAACATTGACATTTTGCTGCTTAATGAAACTTGGTTAAAAACAAACAATTGTCATAATCTGAAATTTCCAGGATATAATTTGATCTATAAAAATGCTAAAAATGATCATGGTGGTGTTGGTATTTTGATTAGAAATAATATTAAATATGAAAACATACAACTCCCATTCTATCAGGATATTCAATCAGTTGCAATTTCAGTTCAAACTCACACTGGTCCTTTATACATTTTGACTGTGTATTGTCCACCTAAAAGTAGTAGATTTAAAATAAATAAATTAAGAAATATATTTAATTCCTTACCTAGACCCTGCTTAATATCAGGAGATTTTAATGCTCACCACATAGCTTTTGGGTGTGCAACAACAAAGTCAAGGGGTACTCAACTATTTAACCTATTGGATGAAGCTGATCTGTGCTTGTTAAATGATGGTAAGGCCACAACAGTCCAGGCCCCAAATAGGAATCCATCAGCAATAGATCTCACATGTGTTAGCCCAGACATAGCTCCACTATGTGAATGGAGTGTTGGTGAAGATCCATTAGGAAGTTACCACCTCCCTATCTTTACTGACATCCTGATCTCCCCCTGTAAATACCAAATAAATTATAACATACAAAAATATCTATTTCATAAAACTGATTGGATTAAATTTGAGATTGAGGCTGAGAAATTATTTAGTGAATTTATTCCTACAGACTCTGACCCTCTTACACAATATAATCAATTTTGTGAATTATTATACAAATTAAGGGACCAATGTACACCTATCTTCAAATGTAATATATCTTCAAACCATAGGAAAATCCCAGCACCATGGTGGAATGATGAATGTGCAGAAGGTGTACGAAAATCAAAAATGGCTTTGTTAGCATATAGATCATCAATGACAATGGAACGGTTTATTGAATATAAAAAATTGGATGCAAAAAAGAAAAAAATTATCAGTGAGCAAAAACGTAATAGTTGGAAAACCCTATGTTCATCCTTAGATAGATATACTCCTGTTTCAAAAATTTGGAATTACATCCGTAGATTTAAAAGGGTTAATGTGATGACTAAACCTAAACAAGATGAATGGTTACCTGATTTTATTAATAAAATTAGTAATGGATCAAATAGTAGTTTAGTGGGTAATGATATATTTTTCGATAAAAATAATGACAATGAAATAAATACTTTTTTGTTAAGAGAATTTACATATAAGGAACTTTGTATAGCATTAGATTCAAGAAAAGATTCGGCTCCAGGACTAGACAATATTCCTTATATCCTTTTACGAAAACTTCCTATCAACTGTAAAAATAAATTATTAATGGTCTTAAATTCACTATGGCTTAATCAAATTATTCCTGAATCTTGGAAAACTCAGTGCATCATTCCAATTCTGAAACCTGAGAAACCTCCTAAAGATTACAATTCATATAGACCCATATCATTAACCTCTTGCATAGGTAAAGTAACAGAACAAATTATCAAATTAAGACTTGATTATTATGTAGAGCATTACAATATTTTACCAGATATCCAATTTGGTTTCAGAAAAGGTAAAAGTGCTCCAGAAAGCTTTGTTACCTTTATCACAGACATGAAAAAATGTCTGCTTTCAAAATCTGTTGCAGTTTGTGCCTTCCTTGATGTTCAGGGTGCATATGATAATGTAGATATTAATCAACTGATACTGGTATTGTATGAATTGGGTTTACCTGGAAAATTGTTAAAGTGGATTCATAATTTCCTTAACGATCGGTCGTTTCATGTTAAATTTAATGGGCTACTACACGGCCCATATTCTGTTTGTAAAGGCCTAATGCAAGGAGCATCTCTATCACCTATCTTGTACAACCTGTATACTTCTCAGATTTCACAATATCTTACGAAAAACGTTAAAGTATTACAATTCGCAGATGACATTGTTGTTTACTCAATTGACAGAAATATTTCGGTTGCTCAACAAAATTTAAATCTAGCTTTATGTCAGTTGAATTCATATTACAGTAATAAGTTAAAATTAAATATTAATACGGAAAAAAGTTCTCTTGTTGTATTTGGTACTGATGATTTGATCAATATTCAATATAATAATTTATCCATTCCTCAAGTGAAAGAAAAGAAATTTTTAGGAGTAATAATAGATAATAAGCTTAAATTTCAAAGCCACATAAATTACATATGTAAAAATGCAACAAGAAATTTAAATATCTTGAGAAGTTTAGCAGGAACATTCTGGGGTTCAGATCCTAAAACCTTATTAATGCTCTATAAAAGTATCATTAGGAGTCATTTTGATTATAGTTATTTAGCTTATATGTATGCCGGCTCTTCTTTGTTAAAAAAATTGGATGTTATTCAAAATATTGCATTGAGAATAATAAGTGGTGCAATGAGAACTACGCCTATACATGCACTTGAGGCTGAGGTCTGCGTACCTCCTCTGGCTATTAGAAGATTACACTTTGCGGAAAAGTTTTGTTTAAAAGCTTTATGCAAAACCAGCTCAATATTATTAGATACTGTTAAATTGCCTGAAAATTTATGCGATGCCTCATTAGACGATTACATTCGTCCTTCTGATATAATGTATAACAACATTCCTGAATTGTGTACTATAATGGCTCATATGAATGAGCTTAGTGTAAATATGTATAAATTTAGTATTTATCCTGTATATAATTGTAAATACGACGCTCTGTTAGATTCAACTCAAGAAAGGGATAGCGTAGATGACATAAATAATGTGCTCTGGTATAAAATATACACTGATGGCTCAAAGACCCTAGATCGTGTATGTGCTGCTTTCTATGACTCGTATAAGAAAATAAGTAAAAATTATAGAATTAATAACGAGAGTAGTATTTTCACAGCAGAAGCATACGCAATTTATAGAGCCTTAATGTACACGAGAGATTTAGGTACCGTTGACAGAATACTTATTCTATCAGACTCTCAAAGTGTTATTAAAACAATATATGGTTCAACTTTGGCTTATAAAACCAACTATATAATTTATAATATAAAAGAATTGTTGTATAATTTGAACAAGAGCAAGGTGGTTAGGATTGAATGGGTACCCGGCCATTCGGGAATCCAGGGTAATGAATTAGCTGATAAAGCAGCTAATTCTCATTGGGATGAAGACCATAATAATGCACTGAAAATACCCTACACAGATTATTTTCTGACATTAAAAGAAAAAACTAGATTTAGATGGGAGTGCTACTGGAAGGAAAAAAATAAAAGTAAAGGAAAATGGTATGCATCAATACAAGAGAACCTACCCGCCCGCCCATGGTTTAATAATAATAAAATGCAATTTGAAGAAAGGAAATGTATAACTATAATAAATAGATTAAGATTTGGACATTGTCAGACTCCAGCTCATCTGTTTAGGATGAAAATATTAGCATCTGATCATTGCCAATATTGTGGTGTACAACCAGCAGACTTAGACCATATTGTTTTATCTTGCCCTAAATTTTATTTAATACGTTTAATTTTAATTTCGGATTTATTAGAAATATCAACATATAAGCCTTCGTCAGTTAAAGAAATGTTAAAGAATCCATTAATGTATAAACCGTTGTATAAATATATATGTAGTACAGTAGAAAAATTGTAAAGGTTGTTGATGTTGTAAATGTATATAGATTTATGATTGTATATAATTTGAACATACGATTTGTAATAGTTAAGGATTGGCTAAAAGGACTTGTATCCAGGGCCGTAAAATTTTAAATAAAAAAAAAAAAAAAAAAGCGGGAAGTAAAAACTTTTGGCGGGAATTCGCTTGCTCGCCCCGGCTATAGACGTCAAGGGTGGTCTTGTTCCCTTAAAAGTATAAAATATACTGATGTTAACAGTTATACAGTCTATCAGTTTTATTATCAGAGTAGATAATATTTAACAACAGTTTCCCAGAATCACTTGTTATCATTTATTTTATTATAAGCAAAGTAAACCAAAGCAAATTACAATTTCCCTTGGCCTAGATTTACTATTCCTTAGAAATCTATTCATTCATTTTATAACATTACCTAATATTTTCTTGCTGCACTATTTATGGTACTTTCATATTAAAATCTTTAGATGGAATCACGTTCTTATTATTTAACAATTAATATTGCTTTCCGATGATGACTTTAATTAGAACTCAATGGCGCTAAACAACATTGTTGATATTACCTTTTCATAATATTAAAGTGTATTCCTCGCAGCCCCAATAAAAGAAATGGTGTGGTCACGGCATCACCAATCTTTTCTCATTTTTTTCTATTGAATTTAGTGACCGTTACTATTTGCTTTTGAAACTTATCTTTTTTTATACAACAATGTTTCCCCGTTGCACATAGATTTTATTTAAACTTATATATAAAGATTATAGCTGAAGAATTTGTTCCCATAAATAAGGGTTCGAAATGAAAAATAATTTTGGTACTCTTTATCTTGTAAATTAGTTTACACGGGAGTAATATTATTGCTACTATAGTAGTCTCTAGTGTCTTTTACTTATTTTGATGCATGCTGTGTAAACCTAGTGCGGGTTGGCGGACTTACATACCATAATTTTTTTTTTTATATTTTTTTTTTATTTTTATAAATGTAATTGGCTTGCATATTTGTATAATTATATTTTTTCTGTTATTATGTTGTAAGTTTTAGTGTGTAAGCTGCTGGTGTACTTTAAATAAATAAAATTAAAAATAAAATTAAAAATCTAGTAGGTGTGAAAATTATCTTCATACGTCAAATTAGTACCTACTTATTTTTATTTATTTATATTGTACACCAAAATGACAGACACACACAAAATACTTAAAAACTAAAGGCATGGTTACAATACATAGGTATAAGATTTGCCTACATTTTTACGGGATAGGAAACTTATAAATAAACAATGAATAAGGCTGTTTGGGATACCATGTTCATATTAGGAGGTGATTTAAAAAATAATTGCGGAAAGAGCGACGAGCGTGGAGTCGGACGATCATTAATATGGGAGTCAACGAAAATGGCGGACATCGGTTATTAAAATAAGAAAGTTAAATACTTTTGTTTGTGTTGTCAACACTGAAAATATGTGCGTTGTTGAGTGTTTCAGCGTCGGTGGCATATATTAGTAAGTTTAAATAAGCAATAAATATTTAATAATATTTATACATTCTCGCCAGTGTTAGAGATAGACCTTTGGTAATGATAGTTGCGAAGTATCGACTATTAAATATGAGTGACACTTACATCTTATCCCTTTCAATCTGGTCAATTTAGACAGAATTGGTATAGCGACAGAGTCATATTTACATGCCCTAGCGATCGCATTGAAAATATTATAATAGATCTTTCTGATTTTCCACTTCAACACTGAATCCTCCATACTGACAGGCTGCAAAGCTACTTACCATTTGTTGAATACAGGCGCACCCGCCACCTTAACCTCATGAGTTTTCATGGGTTGTGTACAGTACATTTTATATACTAAGATAGAGCTGACACTCAATTCAAGGCGTCCTCTGACTCTGTCTGTCTGTCTCTGTGGTTCAGATTGAAGGCCATTGTAGTCAGCAATTACTGGATTTATTGAGACTTAGCATCTTATGTCTCAGGAAGGCGAGCGCAGTGGAATGCCAAGCATGGCTTTGTAATTCAAGTTGTTGTTTGGTCATGCACTGTTCATGAGCGGTCGTCTCGTCATTCATAGCAATAAAAGAAGGGTAAGTGCAAAATGCACGATAACGCTCATCCCATAACATAAAAAAAACTTAAAATGTAATTGCACCAATTTTAACAGCTGAAAATGTACAATCTGGAGTTAAATGCATCAGCCACTAATGAAACATATATATAGGCTGGCCGTGATACACGTGGCTTGGCACCGGATTCAAACATGTGGTGTTGTTGATTTATTCATTGTGCAAATCTTTAATATAATGTTTATTTGGTTATCTTATGTTTAAAAATGATACTTTTGTGTCTAGTGATACACGCCAAAACTGCTTGAACCACTGTTTTAATGGTCAATTTAAGAAAATTAAGTACAGGTCTGTCCGGTTTTCATCAGTATTGTAGAAAGTTTATAAAGAAATAATTGCACAAGCTTCGGACACGTATAATTAGTCTTGAAAACTGTTACAGTTTTTGATTTCAGACTGGTGCATCTTGCGTTTGCGCAATGGCACTTGAATTTGTGTGGTAGTGTTGTATTCAAGTTACAGTAGCGTATTAGCCGTCAACACGTACGATCGTTCTGCTCTCGGGTTTCCGCCAAATTGAGTGAGACAATTAAGATACAAGGAATTTGTGATATGAAGGAGGCATTTATTAATAGATATGCTAGTTTTCGGGTGTACTTTTCAATTTTTGTTCTCTTTTTCTTAACCAGTTTTACTTCATATAGGTAGTCTGGTTTCCTTATCGATATTTTTTTTTGTCACATTAATATTGCCGGAGCCTCATGTATCAAAACAACACGACTGAACATGACGCTTAATCGATAGAAACGATATTAGCACAAGCGTATTTGAGACGTCTGTGCCGCTGTGGTCACTCGAAAAAACGCGTTTGTGCACACTGGGACTGGCGCAGTTATATTCCTAAGTGTATGGCTAAAGCGTACTACACACCAAAGCCGCCGACCCACCGACACATGTCGACTACTTTTTGTTGGCGGGTTACGGCGGCTTTACTCATTTCCGGTCGGAGAACTTTCTTGGGAATATGTCGGCGGTTTGACTTGACATGAACATTTTATGATATTGAGGGCAACTGAGCAGAGCATATTATACCTCCAGTATGTCGGCGCGCAACACGTGCGAGTGTTTGTCGCCGACATGATTATTTTTTTATACTCCCCCGCGCCGTGTTGTGACGGCGGTCTGTGTCGCCGGGCCACGGCGATTTTGCTGTGTAGTGCGCTTACCAAAATAAAATGAAGAAATTATTATTGTTTATCTGGTAATTTGATACGTGTGACTGCTGGTAGAGTTATAATAATGACTTTTTACTTGTATCTATCTCCGTTTTTAAACTTAGATCTAAAGCATGTGTTTAACTATAAACGACTAGCGGTCGGGTCCAGTTTCGCCCGGGTGCAGATAGCTTTTGAGTCCAGTCCACATCGACAACATATTATTTCGCATACTAAGAATATTTCCCGCACGCCGTCGATTATATTTCCCGTTCCGTAATATCCGGCTTTTGTCCCATTTCATTCAGTTCCAAGACGAAAAGCATGCAATCCTGTTTCATACTATCCCATGCCATCCATTCGTATTTGAAAGAGTACTAAACATTTATATTTGAATTCCTGATTCAACCTACGGGAACACTACATTTTCTTAGGATATAATGTAGCCTATGTTTTAATCTAGGTTGTAAGCTATCACTACACCAAATTTCATCAAAATTGGTTGAGCCGTTTTTGCGTCAAAGAGCAACAAACATCCATATATGCAGACATCCACACATTCATCTATACTCACAAACTGTATCCTTTTTTTTCTAGACTGCCCTCTCATCTTTTCCTTTTTTTCTATCCATCCAAAGGTTGTCTGTAAGAAATCGCCTAGAGCGATAAGACCGCCATCTGTACTTTCTTTTTCATTTGTAATATATTTAAGTGTTTATCCTTTATGTGCAGTTAAGAATAAATAAATAAATAAACTTTCACCTTCGACAGCCTCCGTGACGCAGTTGGTTAGACGCCGCCTGTGAAACGAGAGGCCGCGGGTTCGATCCCCGCACCGAGAGAAATGTTTGTGCGGCCCACAAATATTTCTTCCGGGTCTGTTCCGCCCGGCGGTCTGGCTAATCTCCATCCCAGACTTACTGTCGTCAGAAAGGTAATAGATTATACTTTATTACTAACATAATGTTTGCAACCAAACAATGCGATGAATGTGATAGTTGTGAGTTGTGTTCGGTTTAGAGTCGATTTATGGCCGAAACGAATCTCGTTATAATCTTTCGCCAAGTCAAAGGATTATTAGGACAGCCTCCGCGGCTCAGTTCGTTAGACATAGATTGTGGATCAAGAGAAAGCGGGTTCGATCCAAGCACCGAGACAAATATTTGTGTGGCCCATAAGTGTTTATCTCGAGTCTGAGTGTTTGTGAGACCGAAAAGTCTCTCGTAGTTCCTGATACCCACGACACAAGACTCGATCTTAGTGTGGGGTCAGGACTATGTATGTGACTGTTGGGTGTTATTTATTTACCTTTAAAATGTTAGTAAGGATTATCATGGCTACCGCTTACTTTTTTTTTCTCATTAATAATTTAATAACCATACGCTTTTGAAGCTTCTTTTTCACATGTAGGACAAAATTATGCAACGATGATCTCTCCTATTATAGTCAACAGCACAATTGTTGTGTAGTGTATAATAATATATTGTCCGGCAGCCGGGCGCTACGTACCGCGTCCAGCCAGCTTACATTGTCCAGTATTGTTTAATGATTAATTGCTGCGAAAATTGAAACGCCTTGATAAATGAAACACCAACACAATATGTTACAAATCGCTATGGTAAACGCCCTTCGATCAGGACGCTCCCGATTGTTTCATCACGGACGGCGTCCGAAAGAGGAAAGGAACAATTAACATACGAAGGACGGCCTCCGATTGAGTCAGTGTACCGTGACAATACAATTTTACTTTCATCTTCGCTTTAATAATAAATCGAAAAAGCTTGTGCCGTGTTTGTGATTCTTGCAGTGAAATATTTGGAACCGTTTTATTGAGGAAAACACATCTGATATTATCGTTTCTTCAGTTATAGTCTTCTTTCCAATTTTCATAGATACTCGTCAATATACGTATAAATAATTATATGTAAATAGGAATTTTATTATGTTCATTGATTAGAAATTTGATATCTTTATTTCGCAAAATGGAGATCCAAGCAGGGCTGATTTATTGAAAGTGTTACAAGAAATCGATTTTTAGGATTCCTAAATTCCACCACGTATAATTTGTAGTTAAATTCCATCTGAAATTTAACTAAATTAACTAAACTAAATTTAAGATATAGAAATACTATATCTTAATGTATTTTTTTTCCTTTTCTATTTTGAAAGGGAAACGTAAACTGGCTATGGAATTTAATAAGGTGGGATAATGTAGATTAAGATGGAAAAGTCAGACTGAGAAAGGATGATCTGATTGTACTGCATAGAATGAAATGAGACGGAATAGCAGACTAAGTTAATAAGACGGGAAGTTTCATTATAAAAATATACCATTTTAACACTTAACTCGATATCAATGTATTCTAAAACAGAGTTGTAACTGGACATTAATTATATCCCGGCGAAAACTGGGAGGCAACTACAATAAAATCTAATTATTTTTGCCGCAGTCGGTTAAAATGGCATTATGGCTTTTCTTATTTAACAATAAATTTGTTAGTAACTAAGACTTTTTATAATATCATGTTTCTGTTTTATAATTTTGAGGTATTTATTGTCTGCTTCAAAACTTGAAGTTAAAGGATCACAATCTAATCTGATCTCTTCTACAATTTTCCACAAGTAAAGTTAGCTGAAAATATTTATATGCTTCCTACGATTTTAATAAAATATTTGATGGTGAGCGTCTATTATGTGCTCCACGACAGCTCACAGCTCTGTACGTGCGCTGCAAATATAAACGCTTTGCATTTCGTCATAACTATTTATCAAATGATCATTTTCAAAAGGGTTATACGGAAATAATAAGTTTTATTACTTCGCTTCATAATTACCGGGGATTACTACTGATGTATAGATTTTTAACTGACTTTCAGAAGTAGGAGGTTCCAAATTCAACTGTTTTTTTATTTCAATATTTTTTACCTCATACCTCTGTACTGGTATATACTGTACCGATTCTGATTATTATCTCTTTGTTGAAAAGCTGGAGCTTGTCATTTAGTCGCTTAAAATATGGTGAAGATATGGTGAATATCTTCGGACATTGAGAGGTAAACTCCTCAAAATGAACTAGGATTAATTACTAATAGTAGTTTTTGTATTAGGTTCAGTATAAAAATTAGGCTAAAGTGGAAGAGAAAAAAGGGGTAGGAGCGAGGGGGGTATGTTGATAAAATTAAAATACACATAAATACTCAATATTCGATAGCTTTTTCCTAATTTTATCGACATTTATTTATTTATCTATGGACCTTATCGATGTATTCGTATGAGTGAGAGATTACTTTAAAATCTGTCGGTTACCATTACAGGTTTGTCATGTTTTAAATTTAAAAATAAATGACTATAATAAAATAATCGAGACAATTCCAAAGCCTTGGGCTAAAGTTAATCCCTCACCTATTCAAGTTTATTGAAGGCCTTATAAGTTTATTTTTTTATTATAATTACAAAAATAAAAAAAATCAGTATGTACTTTAGCATTTATTTTTGCAAGTGGTTTGATATTTATAAACACTTGAATAGCGATTACCATTCTGGATATGGTCAGTAAAACGCCTTGTTGGGTGCTATACATGGTCTGCATTGCATTCATCAATTGAATTGATATAATAGGTCTTAACAAGCAAACAACAAAAAGACTCTAATAACTTAAGTTTAATGAAGTTAGTATTGATCTGCATACATTAAATGATATTCATAGTGTATTTAAGTTTAGTCATGTTGTCGCGCGCCGAGTTCTTAGTAAGTTTTTATGGCTGTTGGTATTACTAGTGCAAATATTTGCAGCTCGCTAAACCTGTATAGTATACAACATAACCGCTTAATAAGTCGCCTTTCATTTACCCTTGAGTTGTGATGCCCGTTCATCTATGTGTATACATACATAAAGTAACTTATTTATGTCTGTACTTGAAATGTAGGACTGTATGAACCTAATAGAACCCAAAGCAATGATTGTTAGAATTTTTTGTCTGTGCGGTTGCACACGCTAATCTCAAAAACGTCTTTACTGATTTCAATAAAATTTGGTGTAGGCAGTCTACACCCTGGATTAAGACATAGGCTACTTTTTAACCCAAAAAATGTAGTGTCAAGCAAGAGATTCAAATATGGGTATTTGTAGCTTATTCGAACTCAAGGATATGGGATGGGACGGGAAAAGACAGGATTACGTGCCATATGTCTTGGGTCAGAATGAGACGGGACGGGATTAAATATAACGAGATGGAAATGAAAAAGAAGTATACAAGACGGCAGAAACATTTAATTAATTAACTTTATTATCATATAAATAACTCAGTACTCGAAATAATTTGTTGCTCATATGGACTGAAATCAACGTGCCCTTAGGCGAAGCCGGGCCTGCGTCTAGTCGTATAATATGATTCTGATGATTTACTTTTCATTAATAACATTTGACGGTCACTTGACTTAGTCGTAATGTAAGTAAATCATAATTTAGATATGAAACAATCTTGCGTTTCGCTTTTTTCTGGCCGTAACTTCATTTTCCCTTTGCGAGAGAATAAGCAGAATATAAAATAATTTTCATCGGACTCTGTTTATAAAGGAAAATAAATTATTTTGAAACCCAGTGTATACTTTATAATTTTATCGGGGGCGAAGTTCCAGAGGTACACTGCGAGCTTATTGTGTGTTTTCACTTTTATTTTTCAGTCTCGAAAGGTTTTTCGCGGCAAATAAATTATTACAAAGAGAATTGTTCCAAATGAAATAATTACTAGTGTTCTGTAAATCAATAGATCTGAGCAATTAAATCATGACTACGTTGTTCGGCTTAGGGGGTTACTCTATGAACCGATACGAACATCGAATGTTGGGAGGCCGTATGTAAAACTTCACTAATGTGTCTACTCCACAAAATGTTGAATTCCTCTTATATGTCGCAACCATAGATTAAGTTCGGAGAAATTGATAAGTATAAAAGATAATAGTATTGATTTTTAGAAGTGGAAGTCTTATATCATACTCTGGACGTTGGACATTGGGTCATTCGTTGTCGGTTTTTATAGAGTAGCCCCCTGGTCACCCGAGTGCCGCGCCGCGCCTCGTGTGCCTCGCCTCGACTACCGGACGCCTTGACTGTAACATAATTGAGTGCTTTTGCCGGTGTTAAAGTAGTCTCTGGGTCAACATTTCGAAACAATTTTATTCATTTTATTCACCTTGATAATTGGTTAAAATTCACCCCTCTGAAACGTTTTGCGACCTGTTACTACTCTACCATAAATGTATCGATTGAAATATCAGTATAATATATTTTTACATTATAATATTCCATTGCAATAATGCTGAGTTAATTTCCTTCATTACACTTAATTTTTATTTAATATTTGTCAACTTTTTTTGGCATCCGTGACGAGTGATATTCGCTTCTCTAGCAACCACTATAATCGGGATCAGGAAGTTAGGACTTTTGTGCCAAAAATTTTAACAATATAATTTCTCTAATTAAACTTGTTTTATTGTGGCTGTTGTGGTTTTTTTTAATAGTAAAACTGACAGTCAGTTTTGGTCGCCTAACAGACCGCAGACAAGTGCGTGATTTTAAGCAGATAAAGTTGATATAAATCAGAAAACGAGTTAGCAAAAATAACAATTTACTTTCATTTATCTACGTCTATACAATCAATGTTAAAGATAAAAATAACTTGTTTATACCAAAGCTTATACAATTAATACAAGACAGTTTTTTATGATTATTCATAAACCAAAACAGGAGTTAAAACTTGCATAATTAACGCCCCATATTAGCAAGCTTCACAAAAAAGTAAATATCTATGACATTGCAAAGAGCGGCTGTGATCGCTTACCATCAGTCTGCATGGTAAAGGCCTATGCAAAAACTATTATTACCGTTCTGTAATCATTATTCTTATCGTCCTAACTGCTGTGTATAGTCACCATGTAAAACAAAATAGTTATTTAGATTTCAATAAAAAACAATATTTGAGAACCACTTTGCTCTGACAATCCGAATTTATAGTCGTTTATAATATTGTTTATGAGCTTAAAATTGTGGCCGCCATAATTCTGAATTCTTTTTATATTGATCGTTGTTAAATTATAATTATTATGTACTTTAGAAAGACGGTCTCATATCGACCTGTGAACGACTGAGAACAATTATCTTTTCTATACGAAGATAAATGAGGGAGGTATAATTACGTAATATATAACAGTTTGGAAATGCAAATCATCTCAAAGTTTTAAGTCACATTTTAACAAATAGTCAATTTATAGGTAAAGTACTAGACGAATTGTTGAAAACGCTGTAAGTAATGTGTGCTAGATCGTAAGTGATCGGTCTGTGCTATAGATAAGTTGTCGCAAGCCACTCTCGCGGGCGCCTGGCATTCGCAATATCCACACCGACGCAATTTTAGCTGTTTATGAAATCTTTTGTTATTTGCTCTTGCAATCTGGATTAGCTCTGGAATATCACATTTCAGCGTCGCTTAATAAACTTATCGATTCAAGCTTTATTTAAGAATAAGAAACAAAGTATCTGTATAGTTTAATAGGGAAAATATTTTTTCTACAATAAGATAAGGTATATATGTATATTGATTACGATCGTTTGGTGTTCGAATATGTTGTTGTCGTGATATCAAAATATAAAGAAAATTCTATTAGCTTACAAATATAAATGTTCGTTATTTATAATATGAAAACGTATATCAATCGCTGCGTTGTACACATTGTGTTTCTAAAATTGTAGCTTCATATTTCGCCTCACGCCAATATAATAGAGATAAATTATAAGAATCTATTTATATCTGCCGCGTCAGTACTATTTGTAGAAAAAGCGTCAAACATTAAATTTTAGACAAGTTTTTACGTGGGCGTGAGATTATTCTCACTCCAAGTTGCAATATCACGAGGCATATCTGCTTGGAAACTCTGCCTTAAGCTGGAGCATATTTTTGGATGGCAAAATTTGCGGCAATGAATCTTTTCAAAGTTTTGATTGTACACATTCGTTAGCTTGTGCACATTCGTCAACGTTAAAGAATTCCATTTCATCTAACTTTACGCTCCAAAGAGCTAAGATTCAAAGTACTTTTGAAACGAAATTTATCAGGAAGCAAAATGGAAAGAAAAAACCTAACGTATATTTTGTGACTAATATGTGCCGCGCATAAGTGTAGGGTGTGTGCGATTTGCAATTGGTGATAGAGATGTATATGTGTAAATTCACAGTGTAAATTGGTAGAGCGTACGATATTATTAGTAGGAAAGTAAAATTATTATTGTTAACGTAATGTTTGGTAAGACTAAAGCCAGGAATTTAAATAAAAGAGACACTTTTCAATTACTGCAGTAGAAATAAAGTTTTAATCGCATAAATTGTATAGGAATGAAATACTAATGAAAAAAAAAACACGTTTCCGAAAAACATAATAATCTGAGTAGACATGGAGTCGCAAAAACATAATAATTACAAGTGATAAATATGTACATGTACTAATTACATAGATTTATCTTATAATTACACACAAGATATATTATACTTTACATTAAACTTGCATTTTTTAACTGGGATTGCATTTTTTTGTCCGTCTGATCCACGAATTTCTAATATTTTGAGTTTTAATACTAGTAAGGATATTATAGTAGAAAGTCTCATGTAGGTATGTTTGTCTCATGTTATTTGGGGGCCCCAAATAACATGATCATGATCCCGAGGTTGACTTGATGAAATCTTTATTTTGTCAAGGAATGTATGAAAGTAAGATCGGCTACATAGAAAAGACTAAAAAGGATGGTTGTCTAAATATTATTCATGAGAGTATTGAGAGAGCGCTCAGGTTGCTCGAATATTTTTTTTTAATTTTAATCAATAAGTATTCAAAGTTACGTAAGGTACAGATAGATGTATACTCTCTTGCATATAAGTGATAAAATTAACACCTTGTCTCAGGGCTACAGCTTGTTTAGTGAAAATGGTATGTGTTAAAATGCCTATGAAGTATTAAGTAATCCACGAATTGAGTGTTAAAATAATATTGCGCACAAGATTTTATTTTTTTCATGAAAACTTATTCGATTACTACTCCTGAATCATTCACGTTAAAAGCTTTGAAGACTATAGCACTTGAGCACTCTAAATACACTACAATATTATATTTTATTTAGTTTTAGACTCAAAAAATATGGTATTTTTGTAAATATAGTTGCAAATTCTTTTCTGTTATATCTATTAGTTTTGCAGTAAGCTCCGAAGCCGTTTTGGCAATTGGTTTAGCAATATCTTTATTTATTAGTTACAAGATAGAATAATTTTACAGGTGATTTAAAGGTTAACGTTTGAAAAGTTTTCCTAACGAACCTAATCTAGGGTTATCATCATCTATGATGATACAGAAGTCCAACATTTTGTAGAATATAGGCACAGTATAGTGACGTTTTATATACGGCGTCCGAACATTCGAAGTTCGTATCGTTTTTAAAGAGTGAACCCCTAGGCGACGATGTCGTAAGTCTACGCGTGGGCGATCAAAATGTGGTATAAGTTTAACCGCGCAAAGTACAAGTGTGTTAGGATTTAGAGCGAGGGCGTGATAAATGAGATCACTTTTAAGTTATCGGTATTAAAACATCACCTTATTATTGTAATAAGCAAGATTCTCTGATACAGTTTTATGTCACCTCCTTGTAGATTATGTTTTCTGAAGTGGCAAATTATCAGAATATTATTAATAAAATTAAGAGAGTAAAGCGATGATTTGTTTTAGTTGTAATTAGGCAATGTCTACTGGGGTGAGAGAAATAAATGCCTTTGTGATTAGCGTAATAACCGGCGTCATTAAATAGGCAGTCAAGTAGATGAGCCTTAATACTGTACAACTTTGGAAAAGTTAAATTCGCTCCACAATCATGATTTACATTTCTTTAAAGAGGTACCTATTAAAACTTTTTTTAGATTGCAACTCCTTTAACACTTTCAATTCCAAGTGCAATAAATCAGAGCTAACCGCGGCAGCTTTCACGTTATGACTTCCTCGTAAAATTTACATTTAAAAGTTAATTTTCTCGTTTCCCGGCTTAGGGCAATTGTTAATCTTGGATTCGCTCGTGTTGCCCTCCGTGTAAAAATTATGAACATTATTCTAAGTAGTCCGCTCCTTCTGACTCGCTTATGCTCTCCTCTAGCTACATTTGCAGAATGCTCCAGTTATTACCCCCGCTGGGAACAATGAGACCTCATCTGATTTGCTCTTTTTATTTTTCTCCAAAATCAACGAGTAAACATCTACAGTTATTGTTGTGTAATGCGTATTGCGTACACTTCATTCGTTCATCCAATATTAACATTGTTCATTTCACCCGAGGTGGCAATAACTCTTCACTCTAATGTAATAAGTAATTACATAATTTACTTTAAAAACATAAATTCTACTTATTACTATTTCGCCGAATATCTAAGTTGTAGAACTAAGTCACAAGTAAAATTGCTCCATGTGAATAAACTAGCGTTAACTGTATTTCACGAAATGTTTGTACTAAAAGCAAATCCGTACGGAAAAATAATACTATACCTGACGCACGGAAAGACAAACTGGAAAAACCACATAATACGAAAAATTCTGTGACCAAACTGAATAAATACGCAGAATCTAGGTCGTTAGCCGAGAAATCCGGTTACACAAAAGACTTTGTGGGTGCGGAGTATTTCGTAGTACGCAAACGAATTGCAAATGCGGCTGGGGCGCGAGTTTGCTCATCCGGTCGCCAAACAGCAGCGGCAGCTTCGCGGCTCTCCCGCCTCTCATCCACACCACCGCCCGAATGCCGATGAAACGCCGACAGAACCGACTGTACTAAATTACTTTGTTCAATCGATGGGCCAAATTGCTCCTTACTTATGCTAAACGTCGCCACAGCAACGTAGCTTTACGAATGTTTGAGCAACAGCAATGTATGTACATTAAAGATTTTTCTACAAACTAATCCAGAACGAAATCAGAGTGGATTATACTGACCGTTGTAATGATTACGTCATAAATTATCTAAAAGGTATTGTGAGCCGATATAGAAATATGTGTACAAAATTGATCCCATAATAGTAAGTCCAAATTGTATATTCCGTTTATTATAATGTGAAAAATATATGCCAATATTAATTTCGGCGAAGCTTTGAGCAGCTTGTTAATGGAAAACAACATTAATTCAGTGAGTTTCACAGAGCACCTACAATGTATAATTATGTTTGTTGGTTTGTAAGGAAGAGCTCGAGAAAGTATTCTATTATACGTAGCCGATTATGTAATTTGGCATCAGTAATAATAAAGTAATTGATCCAATATATTTTACGGGTAGAAGGGCTTTCAAGCGATGATTGATATAAACAGCATCAGTAATTAAGTTCTATTTCTTTTAACAAGATCTAAACAAATTCAATCGACTCAATCTAGAAGTACTTATGAATACTTTTGTAGAGACGTCTTTATTTACTGCGAGTAAAACGTGAAATTTCAAACACCACGTTAAATCTATTATGGTGACAAATGACTGTTGCGTTCCGTTTGTAAGCGATCAATCCGTTTGTATTTATTGCGTTTACTATCGACAAGATCATTTTATTAAGGTTTCTTTGATTTACGCGAATGCTACTCATTGAAATAAAAGGATTTTTACAAATTTTATTGCGGATTTGATTGGCGGAGACCCGTCCGTAACCGAGAAAGCTGTAAAGTAATAAAAAAGAGGGGAAATCAAAAAACAATCAAATTTAAACCAAATCTGTAATAAGAATTGGTTTTTTATAATTTATATTACTAATGGACCATATATGTTATTTTTTTATGCTTCACCTTTGATCGAAGTCTTAATCTTAAATAAATGTTCTAATAAGGGGACTGTTTTTTACTTTTTAGAACGGAATCCAAAGAATAACGAGCAAATATTCACGAGGATATTATTTGTATTTCACGAGGTTCTGTTAAGAATTTACAAAGCATTCGAATATTGTTGAGAAAATGAGCAATGAGCACAATACGTCAATTAGACCTCGGCGGTTTACGTTCTCTGAAATAATATAATACTTTAAAGGGAGTTAGTACAGTTGGTTTCATCATATTAACGCTACTGTTTTGCGAAATATACTAGTCTGCACTGAAAAGCATGGCACAGCACTTTCAACTTGTATTCGGATTTATGTAATGTAGATTTATCTTGAGGTAACATTAATGCAATAAGTAAATATACCGGTTACGTGGACGCAATACGCGGAGAGTTGTAACTTTAGTCGATATAACACAAATATGGCCGCACGATGCGAGATAGTTCCCAGAATATAGGTTTCGATGTCGGCTCACTAACATAGTCAATATCATGCCTTGAAGTACTGTAAACTTTAAGGCATTTCGTTTGAAGTTTTCAATCGTTTCCAATATGCACGTGGTTATCTAGAATTAAATTTTCTTTTGCCCGAATGTATTATATTTTCTCCTTAATTTTGGCGAAAACATTATAGTAATTTCTCGTTTTGAGTGTAAAACGGCGTGTTTCATTATTAATATTGGGCTCAATTAGAGCGCGAGAGGCATGCGGTGGGGGCTGTCACCATAACTGAGCCGAGTTAACCGCCACTCCGAGAGTAATTACACTGAACTTCATTTAACTTCCGCAGCTCAGTCCAAATACCAGTACCACTAAGCACTGTACTTACTTTACTTAGCCCGTAACAAAACGATGCAATTTTAAGTAACGGTCCGACGGGATAAGTCGAAAGCTTAATGTGTGTACTTCTCTAAGTCAACTTATCTATTGAAAGTTTCCAGTAAAATAGGATTTCAATTCGCAAATACGTCAATGACAAACAATTTACGTTGCGGTAAATCATGAATTCCGGCCTTGTGAAATATTAAAATCAATTTTGTAAAAGATGCTGCCAAGGGGTAGTCGCTACGTGTTACTAAACGTTTTAATTATGAAAACTGTTATATTAGTCACGTGTTCCACCTACTCCTCTCTTGAGATTACTTTTGTTAGTATTACGTGAAGTTATAAGAGCAAAAATTAATATTTGATACGTGGGTTTCTTAAGCTTATTTTCTTTTGAACAAATATTATTGAGTTGTGATGAATTTTAAATCTTAAAAAATAGTGAAGTATATTTTTTATATGTATTATAAATTATTATATTATAACATATTCCCATACCTACCAAATATAGTTTAGAAAATCATAAAAATAAGATGAGCCGTTTCAAAAGAGTACAAAAGACCACAGACGACGTGATAGGAGATTTTTATATTATAAGTATTGAGGAAAATAAATGTGAAGGTATTCATTTAATGTTAAATTGGTTTTGGCAATCGATATTAATAAGAACCTTATTTTTTATTGTTTGTTGTGCGTATTTTCCGGTGTGTCGTATTAAAAACCAGTCCAGAAATCTTACGATATTTCATTTCACGATTTGAACCCCTTAATAATAAGTATACAGATTATTATTTTATATTTAGGGGCAAAAAAATTTTTTTTAGGTCTCTTTTTTCGGTTTTCCACAAAACGATAAATTCAAAAACTAGAAAATACATATAATTTTTAATTATAAGTATAAGACAACCCATTATATTTTAACATCGGTAGCTATGTAGTACAGGATAACTTATGTCGATACAATTTCTAATACAAATTATGCCGCACCCTTACTCTGCAGATTTAGAATAACGCTCTACGAGCTCTTAGAGCTCTGATGAATTGTCCCATAAATTGTAGCTTACGGTATCCTTCGTGCGATGCTTCAGAACATTTGGTGCCACGAAAAGTGTTCTATTTTTCTTGTATAATATATAAGACTCGTTGAGCGCAAAAAAGATTTACGTATAAGTTTCCATATTTACGGGCTTGGTGGAGGCTTTCATTTTTTATTGGTCGTTTCAAATCCAACATACGTATATAAATACATATCAAACATATCAATTCACTGGATTGGATTAAAATTTACAATAGGTAAAAAAACAACAAACACTGTTTCCAACGAGTTATTGTAATTTTTTGAAAAAAACATTTTTGTTAAAAGCTCGGGTTTTAACTTCGCCCTCCAAGGGTAGATTTTTATATATATCTTATATTATGTGTAGAGATAGAAAAAGACAATCCAAATTAAGATAAAGGAAATCATAATGATAAGTAATTGAATAAAAGCCTTATTTTCACAAACATTCTACATTAGCACACAAAGACAATTTACTAGTATTAATTCGATGATAAAGCAAGGTGGATCTTGTATTTTTCTGCCTTGTAAGGTAATCTAAACATCAAAGATACTCAGTCGTTGTGTTCTTGTTCTATACCTAATGAGGATATAACGAACGAAGGGGACAAAGCGGTGTCACGTCTCGGATCGTTCGGGAGAAAGATTTTCGTTACCTAGCAACCAAGTACGTGAACAGAAGAAATCGAATTTTTATTCTAAGGCTTCATTTTTTAGGTAATTCCAGTAAAAGGTCGCGTTTTTTATAACTCATGCCATTTGAAACGCTAAAAATATACTTGTTTTTCTATTTACAGTTACTTTTACTATAAATAGCGCATGGAAGTGAACTGTGTTAATTTTATTAAAGGTTTGCGTAGAACGCGAATAACCAATATAGGCAATATACGGTAAGTAGGAATGGTGTAAAGTTCTAAAAATCCGAGGTTCCCATATAGTATAGGATCCCGCCATACATCGACCTTCACCGAGATGTTTATTTGATGAAACCTATTTTATATGCAATTTAATATGTCAATAAATATATTGTATATGGGTTGCCTTGCAAATTTCAGTCCAGAATACGATTAATTAATTATTAAAAAAAAAATATTTTTTACACATTTCACCTGTTTGATTATTAAACAAATTCTATACCAATCGAAAGTATGAAACCCATAGAATATGTAAACGTTAGGTTGCCTATTTTTTTCCGGTCACAACCCTCAGGTTGCCAGGTAACACAGAACACAGCATATACGAGTCTATCGCTGTCCTTTTCATTCTCAAGAATAAATAGCATGCGCACCCTCTTTCTTTATGAGCGGATTTCGAACAGCTGCTATGCTGTGTCACTCGGAGCAATATTTCACTTTTCTAAATTCGACAACCGCAATTCGGGACTGATTTTTCGCAGGCAACCCTATACCACCGTGTTCATAATAAAATGATCTTTATTTTCATTTAATTTCCATTCAATAATCAGACCGGCGCAAAATGCTAGTAGCGATTTACCTGTTTATACCTGGCAACCTGAGGGTTGTGACCGGAAAAAAATAGGCAACCTAACGTTTACATATTCTATGGGTTTCATACTTTCGATTGGTATAGAATTTGTTTAATAATCAAACAGGTGAAATGTGTAAAAAAATTTTTTTTATTTTAATAATTAATTAATCGTATTCTGGACTGAAATTTGCAAGGCAACCCATATACAATATATTTATTGACATATTAAATTGCATATAAAATAGGTTTCATCAAATAAACATCTCGGTGAAGGTCGATGTATGGCGGGATCTTAGACTAATAGCATAGACATTAATCTAAATTCAACGCCGGTACAGTTACTGAGCAAACAAAAGTGACTCATCTCAAACACAATGTTCTGATTTTAAAAAGGTTTTACTAGGGATATATTTCTGACCTTAAATTGTTTATATATCCTTAGAAATAATACAAATAAAAAAATGAATTTGTTTCTGTTTTAGTATTTCTTTTTAATTTCATGATTAAATTTGCATATAATTTCTTATACATAAATCGACACAGGGTACCTTTTGCTTCGGTAACAACTACAACTGGGATCGGACAGTAACTATGAATATGTGTTACACAAATAGGCATAAGTGGAATCTTGATAAATATAATTTCTAGAAAATACAGTGTATCCTATTTATTTTAAGAACGTGGGCGAAGCAGCGAGCAATATCTAGTAAACATAAGTTATATTTAGCTCAATTTTGAGAGTATACGGAACAAATTATACGTTTTTTTCGTATTCGCATTATGTGTTAACGCATCGTTTGAAAACATTCAATGCGAAATAACGTGAACTTGTTAATCATTACGTGTTCGTCAAATATCTAACTCTATATCAGTTTATCTATCGTAAGCGTGTGCAATTTCCAGTGCAGGAAATTACAGGTTCAGCATACGACGCAGGCTTCAACGCGCATCCATACACAAGTAAGGATAAAGTCAGGAACTAAACAACGTGAAACTTTTTGGTCTCACAAACACCGTGACCCGAAAGAAATATTGGTGGTCCGCACAAACATTTCTCTCGGTGCGGTGATCGAACCCGCGGCCAAATGTTTCACAGGCGTCATCTAACCGACTGCGCCACGGAGGCTGTTTTAATTCACACACTAGTTATCTCATATTTGTATATATATATATATATATATATATATATATATATATATATATATGTATGGTCCATTGCAGGGTACGGGCCTCCTCTACAATCGAGACCGGTATACGTAACCGGGTATATCCAGACTGCAACAGAAAACGAAACCCGGTGGTAGTTTTAGTTCCTTCAGACATAATGCGGGCTAAAAATGTAGTAAGTAAAAGCGACGATTTTTTAACTTTCGTCGTGTTTAGGTGGTAAATGCTTAGGATTGAATATAAGATAAATATTTAGAATTTGATTAGATTCTAATCCTTAATGAAAATTTTGAACCAGATCCGTGTTAATTGTAAATAAATTGAAGTAGCCAAAACACACATTTTTCCAAAGATTTTTCGCTACTTCGAGCTACTTATACTTTTGGTATTTTTCAAATAAATTATATTTGAAATGGCAATGTTTGGATAAATTGAGTTTATAACTATGCCCTGAAAGCTCACAGGTAAAATGGTTTTGACACGAAGTGGAGGTCAAAATGTTGCTATAATCGTAATATTGAACGCATATTCATTGAGATTTTCGTTTGAATTCAATTATAAAGGGCATCTATTCCAGTAGTGCGATGTTGCTTATCAATAACGAACCAGACGTGTCAGCCCATAGTGGTGGTCGCGGGTTCAAATTCTTGGTCAATCCTTTAATTTCGCGTGTCATGTACATGTTATGGGCCAAGTGATTAATGCGGGCAGTATTTATAATGCCCGGGCAGTGTGAATATTGCCGAGCCATATCGGGCCAAGTGATTAATTAAAATCTAAACTCACCTATATATCACATTGCCCGGGCATTATGAATATGGCTACATGATGATCGTGCAATGTGATTAAAAGGTGATTGTTTTACCTGGTGGGCTGCCGCATTGTCGCATCTGCGATAGACGCATAAATTAGAAAGATTGAATTGATCTGCTTATGTTTAGTTGTTTTTTAACGTTCGAAACATTATCTTCAGAAGGAAATTAGTGTACCCACTTAATGGATCAGTTAGATATAGAGAACTGGTACTGGGCGGCCCGCCTTCAATATGTTACGCATATATTTTGATTTGTTGGCTAGTCAAGTCATTAAGCAAATTATTCAATATGCACGAGTTCCAACTTCCATGAAATAAATATTATTTTTTGCTTTGGAGTGGTAGTTATTATTTTATTATTTTTTGGTTTTTAGTGGATTTTTGTTTAGAAGTCGGTTTTTATTTTTTTTTATTAAAAATTTTAGTTATTTTTATCTTTTTAGTGTTGATAGGCATTTAAATGAAGAAGATTTGGTCCCCACAAGGAATATGTTCTTTCCGATGACAATGAAATCGCTAAAATCGGCTAAAAGCTGCCAAAGATATTGGAATATTCCCATGTTTATTATTTTTTCTCCCCCCCCCCTCCCTTCGCGCCTACCCCTTTTTCCCTCAACCACTGTAGCCTAGCTTTTATACTGAACCCAATGCAAAAAGAACCGTTGAAATCCTATTACATTTTGAGGAGTTCTACTCTCCAGATCCGAACATGATAATCAGATCTTGATGTTGTGTTCCTGGGATCAACCTGTTAATACGTTCTTTCCAATGAAAAAGAAATCACTAAAATCGGTTATAAGCTGCTGAAGATATTAGTACTTACGTGTATTTTAATTTTATCCCCCCCCCCCCCCCCCTCACCCCTACCCCTTTATCACTCCCTCAATGTAGCTTAACTTTTATAATGAACTTAATGCAAAAAGAACCATTGGAATCCCACTAAATTTTGAAGAGTTTGAAATATTTATTTCACTAAATTGTGAAGATACCAGATCGTTATCGACCGTAGTTACGGTCTGGCCGGGGGGAATATGTAGCGGTTCCCCCGCTAATTGAAAGCTGGCGCAGGCATACAACGCGTCATCATTCGTTTAGCTACGCCACTAGATGACGCTAGAGGGCGCCTAAACTACGCCGCTAGGTGGCGCTGCTTACGTCATGCTTCAAACAGCGCATGTACAGCCCACGTGATGGTGTTGCATCGCGTAGCATGATGTGATTGGTCAAGATCCAAGAACGCATGGCAATTGGGCCTCAACTCTATACTTCGGCGACACTCGGGAGTCTTCGGATATATTCGTCGCCCAAGACAACCGAGGATCGAAACAACTGACTCCACTCCGCTTGCCACGTACTACTAGTTTTCGCGTTGCTCTTTATCGTCTTGCTTTTGTAAAGTTTTATTTATTATACTGTTGCTGCTTAGCACGATCTTTTATTTCCGTGCATCACGGTGATCGCCTTCGCTACACTACACCAGCACTACACAGCTACACCCACAAGTTCTATACTCCAGGTCCGAACATAATCATCATACATATCTTCATGTTGCATTCCTGGGATCAACCTGTCAATACGTTTTTTCCAATGACAAAGAAATCACTAAAATCGGTTAAAAGCTGCCGAAGATATTAGAATTTACGTGTATTTTAATTTTATCACCCAACCCCCCTCACCCCCACCCCTTTTTCCCTCTCTCATTGTATCTTAACTTTTCTAATGAACGTAATGCAAAAAGAACCATTGCAATTCTCCTTAATTTTAAGGAGTTCCCCTCTCCAGGTCCAGAGATATTCATCAGATCTTCACCATATTTTTATGGGACCAAACGACAAGCACCAGCTTTCAATCAAAGAAAGAATGATCGAATTCGGTTCACACAGTACAGAGAAACGAGGTAACAAACATAAAAAAAAAGCAACATACAGTCGAATTGAGAACCTCCTCCTTTTTTTGAAGTTGGTTAAAAATAAATTACAAAAATACAGCAGAGATCTTTGACCAGGCCTTTAACAAGACACACACAACAAGCCTTTTTTCTTGGCCATTAAAAGTAGCAAAATAGTACAATTTTGCACTACAACCTTTTTTAATATAAAGTGTTGATAATCCGTCAAGTGAATACAAAGCGAAGGCCGCGTAAAAAATTTGTTTTAGAAACGCGCTCATCATTAGTACTGAATGTACGCACCTAATTATCTAGAGCGGGCGCCGTCAAGGATGTTTCAGTAATAAATTATGCGAGGTGACCCTTTACAGGGCTGAGCAGTTTTCGGGATTTTGGCTTAAGAGTGATAATGGAACCGTCATATGGGTACCGTTAAAACTTATCACCTGTTGAGAGGTCTGTCCTTAGGCCTTTTCATATTGGACTTTAATATACCTTGAAAGAAATATTATAATTATGTATTCCTTTTGAAGGTAAATTATAAATATTTGATCTTGATTCTAGGGATCTCGGTGATGTTAGTTTACCAGAGTAACATATGTATTTATGATCTTGATGGCAAGAACGTTGTACTTATTAACTTTGCCTGAAAGACTGTTTATCGTGATGAATAGTGATTTTTTGTGCCAAGCATTTAATTTTATTCATTGAGATATTATACTAGAGGGGGCACTGCAAACATTTTTTTGTAACAAAGTGAACGGTACCGTACAGCTCCTTCTGTTTCTGTCTCTGTCACGCCTACGCAGTAACATTATCTTCGCTTTCGCTGCACTGGGTTCCCGTACAATACGCAAAGATTTTGATCCCAACGTCTGCTCTAGTATACCTTAATGATTTTGTTATGATTGTTTTTTTTTTTATAATCTCCATTCAATTCTGCTTGTCATGAATAAAAGCTTTATTTCTTTCTAAAATTCTTAACAATATTTAATAGGCACTCTGTTTATACAAAGAATCAAATAAAATTATGAATCAATTTTACAAACAGTGATTTATTTAAAACTAAGTTACGTAACAGGAGCAACGATCGCGTAGTATACTCGTATGTACTATGTCAACTAACTACAAGTCAAGAAAAGGGCGCTACAGATACATTCATATATATTATGTATCATTTGGTTTATAATCTTGTTATTTTTGTTATGGAAATCCATTAAATATCGTGTACTTATATTTAAAGAAATTTTGTATAGAAAATTAATCAAGTCGATAAAAAATATTTACAACAATTGATTAAATATAAATAATAAATATTTCCAAGTAAGCATCAAGTAGGTTGTTCGATGACGATACGATCAATTGATCGAGTAACATTGCACACAACACCTAAAGGACTCAATAAAAACGCGAGTCATCTGTATTTATGGCTCGTAGCAACCCTTAAATGCAGAAAGTTTTTACAGTGTCATCGGATAGAAGAAGCTCTTAAGGCTTCTAGCTGTAGCATAGTAGGGGCCAGCTCAAGGGCCCTTTTAGGATGACTAGGATGTACCGATCCACGACCCTTTGTCACGGAGTCCTCAGTACATTGCTTATGAGTAGATGTCTGAATGTTACCTTCATAAAATATATCCACATACGTGAAAATATCATACGTATAATTTTTAAATGGATTCATTCGCCGTGATCTATTACAGTGCAATTAACTTCATTACCACTGTATTGTATTGTGAAAACGCACTCAATTATATTAATGCCGAAAATATTGGTGTGGTGCAAACATATTTCTTGTTATTAAATACGTACTTCGTGTTGTGAGATTTTAATGTTATTTATTGACTTGATAAATTTTATGGCCAAAAAGTTTGTATCGACAACGTTTTATAACAGTAGGTAGATTCTGTAACTATTATAAAAACGAGTATGTTCATAATTTTTGTCAGGTCAGTTTCTGTAACCATTAAAAAAAAATGAATGAATATTTTTACTAGCACCTGGGTATATACCATATTATATACCCAGGTGCTAGTAAAATATACCATATTTTTAATATATCGATTGTTAAATAAATTGCAACAGACACCTTTGTCACAAAAAAAAAACCAACTGCTCTATTTTATTTTCCTTTCAGAAAACATGCTTCATTCTATATAGAATTACTCCTGCTCGTGGATGCGTTTACAAACCCAAATTCTACAATTGCCTAGACTCGCAAATTATTATGGAGGCCATACAAAAACATATTCGTGCAGGTATCATTCGGCAGAGAAAATCACCTTCATCCCCTCAGGGCCAATAGGTCGTCAATGCACATAACAACCCTTCTATTGTAACATACCCTTGATTTTACATATAAATTATGCATGAGCGGGGTATCAGCGAGATTTGGTGAAACATTTGCTGGCTAGTACAAATATTGGTCACGATGCGGGTTTTGGAATGTTCAGACGCCGAATTCGGACATACATACGTACAGCCATTGAGTCAGCCGGTATGTACTTTACATAATTGGCTATTATTCGACACCAAATGTGCCAAGTATATCTGTACTGTTTTGTGTCAGCCCGTATACGTCCCACTGCACCGGCCTCTTCTACAATCTAAAGTACGATTGAGAGTGGTTAGGTCATATAATCCACCACGCTGGCCTAGTGCCGGTTGGCGGACTTTACGTACATAGAAATACTTACAAATGGGCACAACAACTACAAATGGCTACGGCATACAGGTTTCCTCACGAGTATATCTACGTTGACTAATTGTTATTTGACTTATTTTGAAAACCGTTACTTCAGAATGGTTTCATATTTATAGAAATGGTATATTCAACTGCATGCTGAAGAATGTGGTAATTGTTATTTTTAGAAATTCGATTAGGTGCCATTCTAAGCTTGTGTATGTGTGGGCGAGAGGGATCCAAAATTTTGTGACATCACATTTTTTTTAGAATATTATTTTATATCTAAGTATTACAACACCTAAGTTAAATTACATAAAAATAGTTGCAATTCTGTCTTCCTAAAATTTCAAAATAATGGCCAGCACACTAGGCTGGGGGTGGAGACAGGGTCCAAAAAATCATTGAATTCGTGTGACGTAATTTACGGATGATTACAGCAAAGTAGTTAGTTAATACTGCAGAAGACAGGCTCGCTGCGCCGCACGATATACATACAGCTTTTATCAGGTAAAATATTTCTCAACATTATTGAGAAATATTTATTATGATGATAATTATTTGGTTTATTTATTTTTTACCTTTTTATTTTAAATAATGTTATTGTACACTCTCTTCATACCTGTAATATTTAATTAGTGGAATCGTAAATGGATTCTGTAACACATTCGTTATCTACAAGTAATATTTTCTGTTTGTTTCCCATACATAATTAAAATTAGATAAATATGTCGGTCATACAAGTCCGTTTAATATACACATTTTTTGTTGAGCGATGGCGTACGCAGTTGTATGGACGATTTTCCATAAAACGATCCCGTAAAAACGGAGTTTCTGTGTAAACAAACTGCGAACACTACCTCCAGTTGCGACAGATTCGTTAAAACGATCCTGTAAATACGAACTTTCTACGTGAACGGAGCCTAAGGCATGGCGAGAGGCGGACATTTTATTGGCACCGAGCAATACCGCTCAGCTTGTATGTCTAGTTTGTCTATACCTGAAAGATTTTTTTATTGCAATGAATGAAATGAAATTAATCTAACATTGATATGGAGAGGATTTGAAAGTATATTTCGGTTCATATTGATAAAGCGATGGTAAGTCTATTAAAACGCGTACGTATAGGTTTGATGCTTAGCCTATTAGTTGCAGTAAAGAAAAATTGAAAGTATAAAAATCAGTGCACCAATATCCAATAAAATGTGAAGCTGCTTCTTCAACTGTTATGACCACTAAATTAAATTTTCCGATTATTGTTTTCATATCGGCGATGAACTGTTATTTGTTGATGTTGCCTTACAGCCATTCTCAATAATCTATCTATCTTTAACAAGAGATTTCATACGGTATTTAGATGCATTTTATATTTCAGTTAACAAATATAGAGAGGTAGAAATGTGGTGCATATATTTATAAATAGCTAGGTAAAATAAATATATACGTCTATCTTTGTTTAATGATGCGTATAATTGTACTTATAAAGTAATGGTAGTTATTTTAACCTCTTGTTAAAGATAGATAGGATATAGAGAATGGCCGTTTATACCATAAAAATCAGCATTAATAATACTGGCAAAAGTACATTTAGATAAAGTTTGAAAATATTCTAACATTTAATAACACTTTTTTAGTATAAAAGCTTACTAACAATGTTTTGTCAATAGTCTGCTATATTTGAAAGTGTACGGATGTAATTTTATCTCACCTGAAAGTAAGTTAAATAGTGGTCGATAGAAGCCTCGTGTATAAAATAAATAAAGTTAAAATTTTAATTTTACTGTGGCCCCCGGCGCTTCCACGCCAACGTGCGCTTATAACTAAAAAGGTCATCTTAAATCAAGAGCGTTTTTTATATAAAAATTGTGCCTTGTATCCTTACTAATATTGTAAATCCAAAGTCTGTTTGTTTCTTTGTCTTCCCTTTAAATTACACTATTTAACCGCTCATACCGAAACACACAAAGTCAAAAAAGTTCTATGGCACTTCTGGACATAGATCTCCTCCAAATTGCGCCATTTTACTCTGTCTAATATATTATTTATGTCGAAAATATATTTTCCCAATATATGTATCTTAGGCACGCGAAAGGAGTTACGAATAAAAATTTGTCAGATATAATTGACCATTATAATTAAATAATTATGATGTTGATGGATATATTGAAACGATTATTGAAAGTATAATAAGTATTTCTTTATCTCCCTCTCTCTCTCTGTATCTATTTTTTTATTGATTTGCCCAACAAATCTATATGATTTTATATGTAATCTTTATGAACGCCAACGATGGAGGTTTTACCTGTAATATTAAATTGCATTATATTGCTTAAACCACGTGGTTGGTATTTACCGACCCGTTTTAATATATTACGCACCAGCCGTACCGTATTATTTATTGGCCAGGCTTCCTTCTGGTGCATATAGTTTTTTGGTTTCACATCAACAACATATAATTGCGTACTAACTGTTTTATATTTAAACTCAAAGTGACTACCGTTATATTCCGTGCTGGCCCTTTTCAATCTGTCCCCTGACGAAAAGCATGCAATCCTGTCCACGCCTGCGCTGTGTCATCCATTCGAGTTCGAAAGAGTAGCAAATATGTATATTGGAATTCCTTATGGTAACACTACATGTTTCGAGTTTAAAAGTAGGCTAATTGCTAATCCATGGCACCAAATATCTTCACAGTATAATATGTCATCAAATTTGGTCCAGCCTTTTGAGTAACAAACACACAAACACCTTTTGACTTTATTATATTAATAGGAATTAGAATAGTAGAATTAGTAGAATATTAGAAAGCAGGATAGTACGATTACCTCTTAACTTTGATACGGTTATCGTTTTTTTTGTTGATTAAGAATATTTTTTACCAACCGATCGAGTAGCCTATGTTTTAATCCAGGGTGTCAGCTATCAATACAAGTAACTCGTAAGGGTCACAAACATCCATTCACCCTTAGTCTACGAATTTTAGCAATTATAATATTAAAAGGACTTAAGATTTGTTGGCTAGTCAAGTTAATATATTTTTTTAAATGTTTACTATCGCAATGAATTATATATTTGATTTGTTGTTGTGATCTGGCACTTGAATTCGGTTTTTATTTTTTTATAATCAAATAATTTAGAACTAGGAATGTTGTTCGTCATTTAGGTATGTCAGTGATTTTATTAACAATATATCATACAAAGGATATCAAGGTCATATGAATTACATAGGATTTATCATTTATATTCAATGTGTACATTTTAAATAGAGGTCACAACACAATCGGCCTTGTTACATTTACCTCATAGGTAGCGTCGTTTTCCTGTGCGGCTGGTATACATCGGACACCGTCGATGGACAATGAATGCTAAATGAATATTTCCTGTTGTAAAGTTGGCCATTGTGGATGAGATCACCGCAGATGCGTGGATTCGTTTTCCTTTGTCATTTTCTTTGACAATATCATTGACAGATCGTGTTATGAATTAGATTGTATGTGATTGGCCTCGCTGCGTTTGGCGTGGGTAAAATTAGCGTTAAAAAATTGAATTAAGTTAGATGTTTTATAAATGACTCCTATTTTGTATGAACCGAATGGGACAAGTCACATAAGGACTTGTAAAGTTTTATACTCAATTGAGTTGAAGGGATTACATTTTATGAACAGCGTTAGGTATATATTATCATAACAAGAAATAACCTCATTACAGAGTTATTATTTTAAAAATATATACGAAGTATCTATTCATATGTTTTCCTGATTATATTTTTTAGTTATTTCGAATGCTTAAAATTAAATATTTTTTACATATAATTTGATAACTTGTTTAAACTTATAAGTTTTTTAAGTCCAAGTTTGTGTTATTTTAGTGATTAATTACATTTTTATCCCTAAAGCTTTCATGCGCAAAACACAAAATAGTTTTATTAAAATGTTAATAGCAAAGTAAATATGTTTTCGGTTTTGTTGTGTATTTATTGGTTTTTTCGCGTTACTTGGACTCCGGCGCGTTCGTGAGTAAACAAAGTATATACGAGTATTTTTTCAGATAACAATAAAGGTTCCTTGAAAATTATTCTTGATAGGAACATAATGTAATTCATAATATTGCACTGCCTTAGCAATTTAGTCATATAACGCTTCATTTTCTAGACATAATTGTTACTTACTCTTCGGCTAAAGGCTTTAGTAAGAAACTTAATGAGCAGAATTATAATAACGTGAAAATAGATCAATTTAATACGTGTTGTAATAAAGACGACATGAAACGCTTCCACATTCTATAATAAACGCGTGTTGTTTTAATATGTTTTATTACTTACATGTAATAAATTTATCTGGGTAATGGCTTGAGACCTACTTTTCTTGTTACGAGTATGATTTCACTCGACTCAGAGGCTTATTAAATTATTATAATATTCTTAAGATTCCATATTTTGTATATAAATTACTTTAGTACAAATTATTTATTCTGCCCGTATTTACTGACAACGATGTTTGTTTTTGTTTGATAATTTTCACGTACAACGTACGTAATATTATTTGTAAGAAAAAGCCAAAAAATACAATCGTAGAACATAGATTACGTGTATTCGTAAGGAAAATGAAGAGCCTTAGTTTAACAAAAGTACTTATATATTTTTATGTAGTTATAAAAAATAAGGTATAATGCCTCTTTGTTACATTTGTGACGATATTGTAACTTATACTTGGTTTAATAAAATCTTAAACGTAGACTTCGATTTGGTAGTTGAGTCCGGAGCCACGTTCACTCTTTAGTCTGAGGTTCACGTAGGGGAACCCGACTCCTCCTGCCGTGATGCTGGCGATGGCTTCCGTGTGGTCGAGGTCGCGAGCTATCACTCCCTGTAACAGCATACAATAACAAAATTACTTTCAGTAGTTATGCACTTGCACTCAGTGAGGTGCAATTAGGTAGCGTATGTGCAGGGATGAACTGCTATAGGTTGATTTGATAATGTGGTAAAATTAACTGACAATATGGGTTTAAGCTAAGGTTCTAGAGTGGAGGCCACGTGCAGGCAAGCGACTTGTCGGACGCCCGCCTACAAGGTGGAAGAACGACCTGGCTAAACTTGCAGGAAGTCGCTGGATGCAGGCCGCTTCCAACAGGTCAATGTGGAGATCCTAGGGGGAGGCCTATGTTCAGCAGAGGACTTCCTGTGGCTTAGATTATGATGATGATTATGATAAGTTTAAGCAAGTACTATAAAACTAAACTAATAGATACCGTTTTAACTTTCATACTGCTGTTGTGTTGACTTGAAATGTCAAGTCAGCACAACTTTGCTTTGAGCGAAAATGGCATACCAATGAATTATGGTTTTACGAAAAATGTTATTGAAATTGTATGAGTTACACCTATAGTAAGTTGAAAAGTATGTCATGTCACATGGTACTAATAAACTAATACTTTCAGTAGAAACCAATGATTGCGGTATATCGTGCAATGTTACGAGTTTTTGTTGTAATTTTCTTGTCGATTCGCAATATAAACGAAAAGTGCGAATATTTTAAATTTCCCCAAAAACTAATTCACAACCCCAAAAATACACCTAATTGAACTTTACTAAATCCATTCTGGTACGAAAAATTCTAGAAATTGTATGAACGGTGTACCATTTCAGACTTCTATTTCATCTCAGTTATAACGAATTTAATTATTACAGTAACAATTAAATGGACATTGTTGAATTCTGCTATGTAGTTAACATAACATAATTACATACTTTGGTAAAATACCTTTTTAAAATATTGGTGCTAAATTAAATGATTTTGGTACTGCGTACCTTAAAATTTGCTTATAAAATTAAATAATTGTTTAAGACAAGATACTTCTATTAACATTCATTAAAGTAATTTATCCATCAGCCTATATACGCCCCACTGCAGGGCAAGGACCTCCTCTACAATCGAGATTACGATTGAGAGTGGTTAGGCTATAATGTCCACCACGAGGGCCTAGTACGGGTTGACAGACTTTACGTACCATAGAAATTCTAAGAAATCGTGGATGGGTGGCAGGTTTCCTTACAATGTTTCCCTTCAAACGTTATAGTGCATGGTGATTGACTAACAATAAATAATGTTTCTAACCCTCGACCGCCGTGGGCACGTTGTCAGTCGCGTTTGGTCTCTTTAAAACAGGGGCAACCAATATTTTAATTAAAAAGATAATTCGTATTTATAGATATCTGGATAGAGTGAGAACAAGAGGCTCCATTATATGATAAACATACTACCTGTGTATTTAAGGTAATTATTAAATTCAACGCAAAGTTCACGCCAGCCATAAAATATGTAACCACAATACACAATTATTTCATTCCCTAATAGCAGTGTCATTATTATTACTCCAACTGCAGTTATTTGTAGTCAACAAACATTACATTTTATGATGTACACATTCACATAGATATGTTGCGTGGAGTACATTCGTATGGATTACGTAAAATGGTAATACATATTTACTTCATTTAAGGGCAACTTTTTCATTTCCTAATGGATCACAATCTACCCTAAACCATCTACCATATATCTCAGAGATAAGCATTGTTTATAGGCAGATTAATTTATAATCTGCTTGTTGTTGTGGCAACAGATTTCCAAATACTGTGCTCATTAATTGTAATTTGACTAATCCAAATTTCGCTCCTTGGAATAAAATATATGAAAACAAAGTAAAGATTAAATTATGTTATTATGATGAATATTTTAATACTAAAAGTAGAGAATGAAATAATTGGTACATATAAATTTCAACTTATTGACACGCTCTGGTGCAGAGAACCAGAAAACCACAGTAAAACTAGAGGTCGACCGGTTCGCAGAATCCGATCGATTCACACACTGGCACATATATTTGTATAACTTACAAATATTTGTTTCCAGTTGGTGTTCTGTGGGACCTAATAGTGCGTTTTACTTTCAGACTATTTTTTTTTTGTTTCTTGCTTCGCTTAAATTTTAATTTGGGTTTTTTCTTTATTTTAAAGTCGTTATTATTGTACCTTTTTTTTAGCTATAGCAATTAGTTTACTTCCAATGTCATTCGCATGTTACATACTTTTATCCTGTGTCTGTGACTAATAAATCGATTTTCTTCCTTTTATACACGGAACAAAATATATATAACCTATTTTAATTTAGGACAGAGGTTACGTGAAACTCTTAGATGTATTTATTTCTTTATCACAGTAAAACGTGATTAAAGACGGCAACAGAGCAGCAGGAGTGGGGTACACGTATGTGCACACTAATTTCCTCTGAACTCAGTTGAACGATATCCGTGCGTCAGATTTTCACCGGATGTTAAGTTGCAAACATCTGTGTAGGTAAATGCTTTCTGACTTTCTTCTTCAATAAACTGGGGTGAAATGTAAATATTAATTTTCGTCTGTGATACGGTTAATGTACATTATTTAGGAAAGATAAATAAAGATAGTAAATAGTATATTGTTTTCATGCATGTATGCTTGTTCCTTGAAGACATCATCAGGTTAAGTAGGTTTATTTTGTATAGAGGACAAAAACACTGCTTGCAGGTAAACATAATAATTCTGTATCAGCCCATATACGTCCCACTGCAGGGCACGGGCCTCCTCTACAATCGACACTACGATTGAGAGTGGTTAGGCCATATAGTCCACCACGCTGGCCTAGTGCGGGTTGGCGGACTTACATACCATAGAAATTTTTATAAATCGCTATGGTATGCAGGTTTCCTCACGATGTTTTCCTTCACCGTTTTAGTGCGTGGTGATTGACTATCAATACACACATGACTCCGAAAAGTCAGAGGTGTGCCCTGGGATTCGAACCCGCGACCACCGTGAACATGTTGGCAGTCGCATCTAGTCCGTTTACCAACAGGCCACCACGCACATTATAAACGTCATAAACTTTATAAAAAAAAGGATAAACTGTACCTGTGATCAAACATTCACGTTACGTAACAGCCAGAAAGTGTATTTAGAAATGATTTTTAAACTACCGTAAAAACCGTTACTATGTTCGGATTTATTATTAAAACAAGCACAAATACTACTCAAACACGGCGTTTATAGAAGCCTTAGTTGGCTTCAGAATCCTAAAAACCAAAGTGGATAAAAAACGAATCTTTTTAGCCCGTCTCATTACTTGCTTTTGCTTGAAGCAAAAAAGCCAGTGGCAACGAGACGAAGAAATTCAATTAACGTTCACCTTCAGACGATAAACTTCTCGGAGATATAACATAGCTGCAAATAAAATGTCACTTATTCTTGTAAAATTTTTGTTTACCTTTATAATTTGCTGCCCCGGATCCGAGTAGAAAACTTCCTTCACTCTTTTCTTCAGTGGTATGGCATTGTACTCGGCTTTCTGTTGCCACAAGAGCCTGTTGTTAAAACTTGTTCCCACTATTAGATCTTTACATTGTACGACACAAATAACCGACAGTACGACGGCGAATAAAACGATCGAGTTCTTCATGTTTTCGTGAATATTTTATAACGTGCGGTAATGCGTTTTGGTCAGTAGTTTGCGTGAGACTGGTCAGGCGCGGTTGCGTCGGTGCCTCGAATACTCGTTTACCTTATAGCACTTGCTAACGGAAAAACTCATTATGACTATGTTGTGTCGCACAAAGAACAATTACATTTTAATCAACTGACTATTGGGTGGTGGTTTTCTAGTCATCGATTACTAATTGCCTCACTCATAAATGTTCCCCTGAATTGTTTATTTTGTTTTAATGCGTGGTTTTATCATTAGGTATATTTATTTCCTCATCAACATTGTTTAAAATTTTGCATCCAATACACAAGTTAAAACATTAAAAACCTAAGAACCAAATACACGAAATATGAACAAATACACATGCTATAATTGTATTATTTTTATATTGCTGCCGCGGGGCAAGCTATCGCATTGTTTTCACGGAACTCAGATAACCTAAGCGAAGTTTATCGCGTATTTCACTATGTATATTAGTTACATAAATTGTACTGATTTGATATTTTACATGTTATATTATTTTCATGTTATAACATCAATATTGGGAATGGTGGACACGATCCGTCTCTGTGTCATTCGAGGCTTGTCATGCTCGTATATGCGCCTAGGGGCCGACGACATAACAATGCCTTTACTTATCCCGAGGGAAGTTTTGGGGCAATACGAACTGTGAAGAACCTATAGTGAATAGGACTCACTTTTGCAAGTCACGCTTCGGGATCTACTAGTGCATGGTTACTTTGTTAATGATTAATTAGTATAACTATTTTAGCACTTACTGAACTATCTTTTTTCTTTTTATTGGTATGAATGGCGAGACTAGCATGTCGTTCGCCTGATGGTAAGCGGTACGACCGGTCATGAACAATAACAAAACCAAACAATACTTTGAATTACAAATCAATGCTTAGCATTCCAATGCGCTCGCCATCCTGAGACTAAAGATGTGCGGTCTCAATATCTCCAGTAGTTACTCTGGCTACAATGTCCTTCAATCCGAAACACATCAGTGCATTGACACTGCTGTTTGGCTGGGTTATTCGACATAGCGGTGGTAGCATATGAAAGGTCACATATGAGAGACCTACCACCGGTAATTATATTGAAAGATGGACATATTCTAGATATGTAATATGATCCTAAATGTAGAAAAAGTACAAATGTGGGATCCAATTTTACATTTAATTAAATCGGTACCCAATAGACCAGTTGCCAGACCTCAAGACTCAGTTAGTACCCTCTGCACAGATCGGATGCGAGCAAAACCAAACTTTTTTAAATTAACTTTTTATTTCAATAGTTGTAAATTATTGCTAGTAATATTGTAACAGTTATGACATGACAAACCTCAGTCCAATCCGCGACTACGAAAGCTGCAAATTAATCGTCGGGAATTTAAATAATAATAGTATAAATAGTATTTTTTTTCCCACTAGTAACATTCGCCTAAATCTAAGAAACTATTATAAAATAATTAAACAGTTTGACAAAAAATAAACCTGTTTGATTCAAGATCCAGCGAAGTAGTTACCAGAGTAATATGAGTTTCCTTTTTTAAATTGTTTTTAATATAGATACATTTTTAAATAAACATAATTATTTATTTTTATTTTTTAACACCTTAATGATGCATGATAACACCTTTATTGATCGGAAAGAGTTTTTTGGAATCCTGTAAAGTATCGTAAGGTAAATAAACAGACCATGCTCTTATTAAGACTATTTGTTTGTCAGTACTTTACGTCATTCTGGTAGCATGACGCAAATACATTGCGATCATTCCTAATTCTACTCCTCCTTACTAAGTGGAAAATGGCTTTGAATTATTTAATAGTACGAGTACTTTACAGTGAATACGATCGACTTACTATACCGTACGAAGAATTGCGGATGTTTTGATTCGATCATATGATTATCACCTTCCATTGTTGGTATGACCACAGAATACTAACAGAAGTCAAGCTTGTGTATGTACTTCACTTTTATTGCCACACTCACACTACGCTCTGCGTTCGCGCAAGGGTTGTTAACTCTGGCTTATGCGAAAACACGTATCGTGTTAATAGCACTCACATAGTTTGATTGAGTTTTTAAATAAAAAATAAAAAACACAATAATACAATAAATAAATTTTAATTTTATTTATGAACTCGCTGAGAATTTGTATGTCATTATTCTATATTGTTTTTTTCATTATTTTTGTATAATATATGTTTTTTTAAATGAAATTTATATTCAATTATTATAATCTGGTGTTTTATATACAAGTGTAATAACTTTTATTCATTTGCTCCATCTTTGCACAAAACGTCTCACTATTTGCGCTCCCGAAGCGGGTGACACTCGCGCGCGCATTGGTCTCGACCAATGATTATAGATTATAGAGGATGAAACATAAGGTCACGTGACGCGTACCACTTTGATGAACTAAAATGGCGGCGGCTCCGCCCCTAAAAATAGTGATACGCTAGTACCCAATTTTCTATCGATATCGATCATCAACAGTGGCATACGAATAAAATTAATATAACATTTTTAATTTTCGCTTTATATGTCAATTAAGTTTAAACAGGGGATTTTAGGATTTGACAGTAGTCATTAAAAATTAAATCCGATAAAAATGTCAAGGTTTTGATATTTTTTTCATGCTATGATTTATTCCATTGGTAAGTTTTACCTGATGATTGGATTGGATTTTTCAAATAATACACACGTAAGATAAAATACAACTTTATTAATATCTAGAATTTGCTTGCGACTTCGAGTAGTATTGCCACACTTTTCTCCTTAAGCACCAATTTTCACCATATCAATATTTTTTTTGCCAAAATATAACTAAAATCTAAAAAAAAAAACAGACATTTATCAACAATGAAAATATGAACACTAAATTAACAACTTAAATATATAAATAGAAATATCTACACAAAACTAACAATTAAAATGTAAAAATAGAACTTAAACAATTAACTAAATAAACTGATATTATTGTGTTCTGTGATATGAACCATTGTAATTTTAAATGGCGATATAAAAGAAGATAAAAGACAGTTCGTGTTGCTGACGAAGTTTCTTGCGCCGTTTCTTCTTCACAGCTACAACACGTTCCGAAGCGGTGGTAGCAGAAATGAACAATCCAATAGATCTTTTGAAAGACTATTTGAATAAAGAATATTTTAATTTTGATTTTGAATAAAGGAATTGTAGCGGAGATCTCGAACGAAGGCAGGAAATCAGCACTAGAAAAAAAAATATTTTTCAAATCAATCAATCAAACAAAAAATACATAAGGTACATACATACATAAACATATAAGCGGTGAATAATGTGTACTATAGATTTTAATTTATGTATAAATATTGACTGCCTCGGTGGCGTAGTTGTACTATGGTACGGTTACAAAGCTGAGGTCTTGAGTTCGAATCCCGGGTCGCGCAAAGTGATATCGGCTTTTACTATTCATTATCAGCACAGTCAGGAATTTGTGCCTGATATGGCGATAGGCTCGCCACCTACAACATCGTAGGACGGAACATACAAGGCGAAATGTGGGTGTCCTGGTTGCACCTCTGCCTACCCCTTCTTGGAAAAAGGCGTGAGTTTATGTATGCATAAATATTAATATGATAAATGTATTTGTAACAGAACTAATAAAAAATGCAACTGCTACATAAACAATAGTGATGTGATGTATTAAACATTTTGAGGTTCTTGAGTGGAGGCCACGTACAGGCAAGCGAAATGTCGGACGCCCGACTACAAGGTCAACGGACGATCTGGATAAGGTTGCAGGAAGTCGCTGGATGCAGGCCGCTTCCAACAGGTCATTGTGGAGATCCTTGGGGGAGGCCTATGTTCAGCAGTGGACTTCCTGTGGCTGAGATGGATGGATGGAAACATTTTGATCTTAATGTGGGGTCAGACTATGTATGTGACGGTTGGTTGAATTTATTTCTTTGATATTCCTAAAAATATACTAATACTTTACAATTATCGTTACTATTTTAGTCGCCATAATATAAATATATGACCAACTAATACTAATTTACATGTTAAAACCGTTACAAGGTTATACCTGTCGAGACAAACACCCAGTTGCATCTAATACATTTCGTTCATTATTACGTTGCACCATTCTTGGCTAAAATCAAAAATACCTATCAGGATATTTAATACATACCAAATAAAATAAAATAACATAGGTAGATTTTTATTGCTATTATTTGACTGAGGAAAATCATTATGTCTCACTTAGAATTCAATCAATGAATATAAAAGTGTTGGTTAAGATAAACAATTATAATAATTAATAATAAAATATAAAACTATTTCTGTTCATTAAAAGGTTCTCCAGAACATTAGACAATAGACTACCAATTGTCCAAATTATCTTGCATGTCATTTTTGTTATTGATTAACAGTTGTATTATTAATAGGATTATTAGATAAAATATCATAATTACTACAATTTCACTTACCGGAAATATTGCTGGAAAGCTGTTTTCTTTTTCAAAATGTAATGAACAAATAAATGTATTTATTGCAGGGTTCCAATAGCTTCCAATTTTTTGTATCCATTTTGTCCTGGTTTGTATGTTTATAGGGAATCTAAAAAATATTTTTAATTTACTTTGTTTGTCGGTCTGAATATATATTTAAATATAAACTATTTTTTTCTTTTTTTGAAAAATAAAGATCAAAATATTTAAAAATGATAATATCGATATGAATAATTTCGTATCGAATCCACTCATCCCTAAACTTGTGTGTAAACAAACAATGAGGTTGTTATTTACACTACTTGTATAAATAACGCCTAGAAGAGTCTAAAACTTAATCAACAAGATCCAAATACATTTATAAATGATAAAAATAAACCCAAAATGTAAATTTAGCACATATTTGTTAGTAGTTCGTAAAAACAGTTACTAACCTATGAAAAGAAATGTTAGGATCCTTTTTGCTTGAACTCGACTCGAATCCTTTAACACAACACTGAGGCATTTTAAAAACTTAACAACTAAACTAATAAGCAAACTAAACAAACTTAACAAACGAGATTAACCAATGAATAATCCGAAATTCTTTGATTGTGCAGATTTGTTTACTCCGATTGACAGATAACGCCACAGTTTGACATTTCATGCAGTTTTTGGTTTAATAGTCTGTGGTTTCGAAAGCATAACTAAAATGGCGTCATTTTGGTCTATGGGCGGTCCCAGTGTGGTTAGTGAACAAAATATTGCCATATTCGAAACAAAGGAATTATTATTTGTCTCTTTCATTAAGGGACAAGGCAGCTTTGTGTAAATGAGACAGATACATAAATGTACATTCCGCGTCGATATTCTTAACATAACTATAACTTGACATATATAGCTACTTTTGTGCGTGATCCTCTATATATCTTTTATCATTGGTCTCGACTGGTTTGAAATATTGTGTCGGTGAACGCTGTCTATGTGTGAGTTGATTTAGCGCGCTTTGTATGGAGCTTGACTTCTGTTAGTTTAGTATTCTGTGGTATGACGTTCAGAGATTGGATAATATGTTTTGTTTTAATATAGACGATTGTACAATAAACAGTATTGTTTGCATATAATATCTTGGATATTTAACAGTCCTTCAGTGTACTTTTGTAAAGTACAAAGACGTAGCTGACAATATGTTATGTCTATAGTAAATATATACACATATTTAAATAGGTATGTAACTGTGTCCTTTGTTTTTCATGCAAGTGTGTGGCGGTCTGTTGGTAAAGGACCAGACGCAACGTATGAACAGTTCAAATCCCAGGGCACACACCTGAATTTTGGTAGTCATGTGTGTATTGAAAATCACCACTAAAAACAGGAAGGAAAACATTGCGAGGAAACCATACCATAGCGATTTGTTATACAGGCTGATATTGACATATGGTATTTAATTTAACCCACATGCTCTTAACCACCCTAGACAACACTGTACCAAGTTTACAAAAACTGTGTAGTAGTTTTGTCAAAAATAGTGGTATTTTGTTTCAAGGCTTTTGATACACCCTTATAGATACCGAGTCTTTCGGCTCAGGTAAGTTCCCGAACTGAACTGAAGTGCAGCTGTGGTAAAAATACTCATATCCGTGTGGGATGCCCAAAAGAGGTGAAATCTAATGCCCCGTTCACATAATCGCCCAACATCGGCAACTATAGGCGATGACGGTAATGTGTACGGCTTATTGCCTTTCATTGCCGATATTCGTGTACATCAAGCAGTGTTGCTAACGAAATATTTTTCATTCCCAAATCTGGAGAATGTAGCGGTTCCGCGAAGTATAGTAAATAAAATTATGCTTATGTTAAAATAAGTAACAAATTATTTATAATGTTGACTCGTGTAGTGTTTTTTTTTGTAATGCATTTTTATTGTTCAGTATCAGCCCATATACGTCCCACTGCAGGGCACGGGCCTACTCTAAAACCGAGCGTGCGATTGAGAGTGGTTAGGCCATATAGTCCACCACGCTGGCCTAGTGCGGGTTGGCGGACTTACATACCATAGAAATTCTTATGAATCGCTATGGTATGCAGGTTTCCTCACGATGTTTTCCTTCACCGTTTTAGTGCGTGGTGATTGACTATCAATACACACATGACTCCGAAAAGTCAGAGGTGTGCCCTGGGATTCGAACCCGCGACCACCGTGAACATATTGGCAGTCGCGTCTAGTCCATTTACCAACAGGCCACCACGCACTTTTTTTATTGTTAATCTTATATTATTATAATACTAAATAACTCACATTACAGTGTAATGACTCTGATAATTTAACTCGTTATCATAAAATGAACCAATTAAATTATTAAGATATACACCCACAATTTAGGGATTTGTTCCAAAACTTATAACCCTGGTAAAATTTTACAACATTCGTGTTCGGGGTTTTTCGCCAACTGTCGGTAATCAGAGTGAGAGTAAAGTGAGAATACCCATGTTTGCCTGTCATCGTCGACGATCCGCTAGTTATGGATTTCTAGCCACATGCCCCGCGGGTTTGTGACAGTGTATTGCTATAGAAATTTAATTTTTCATTAAAAAAATATCGAAATACAAGTTTCAGTAACAACAGCTAGCATTTTCCGGAGCTATCAGTTACTTGCGTATAATAATTGGTTCAGTTTGATCACAATACGAAATCTATTCAGAAATAAGTATCATAGTTTATAAGTGTTTGTACATGATTTAAACTATATATTTGAATATTATGATTTATATCTGTATGAATATCACTCCGCTTATGCCGATGACGTGCATTGCGTTTACAGAAACCCGGTCTTCTCAAAATATTTGTTCATTTATTGTTATAAGGTCCGCCTACTTCCACTTTAGCTTGCTATTGCGGGTTGATATTTCTACAATATATACTAAAAGAAAATAAATAAAATTATAGATGTACAGAAAATGTTTATTTCAAACAAGAATATACAAAAAAGACTTTAAAATAATTAAGTCGAATTATAGGACAGGGCACGCGTGCGTTTCAGCTGTATCTGCACCTAGTTGCCTGCTGCAACTTCTTCGGTTTCATTTTCTTATTATAAAATTCCACACCATTGTTCAATTCTCACTACATGCAATATAGTGTACGTAAAAAGCACAATTACTAATTGAAATAATTCTAAATAAACTGTTTGTACATTATTATTTAATTACACCCCATACTAAATAAAATAATCATAATTTTCGTATATTTTTATATTTTTGACAAAGATGACACGATTGACATCTGTGGACGTCTGTGGATATATACGACCAAAAACCTTCATCGTCCATTACCAATTCAAGTTTTTAATCCAATTAATATGTCTGTTATTAATAACTTCGTTTTTTTATGAAATTCTACTACGAGTTTTATGAGTACCTGATTTAAAAAACACTAGGCATTGCGGGCTTTGCGATTAGTTAAATGATTGACTTCCAAAATGAAAAATAAATGTCGTTGAATCATATGCCAGCCTACGTGGCGAAGTTGGTTAGACGTCGGCTGTGAACTGAGAGGTCGCGGGTTCGATCCCCGCCCCGCTAGAAATGTTTGTTCTACCCACAAATACTCCTTTCGGGTCTGGGTATTGTGAGACTGAAAAGACCCACGACACAAGACTCGATCTTAGTGTGGGGTCAGGACTATGTACGTGACTGTTGGGTGTTATTTATTATTTTCCTTATATTTATGACATCTCATCTCAAAACCAGCATTCTACCATAGCCAATTCACCCATTGATTTGAACCAGGTATTAGTGGTACTTGTTATAATTCAGAACTATGTGATGAATAAGGGTTCATCCACCAGAGTTATTTGGTTTATAATTTTACGACCAGCCAATTCTATCAATCCAATTAATTCTATGTCTCTGCTCGTGCTGCTCTGATTCTGTTCATCTTATTATGTCTACTTAATATTATAAATTCAAACGAAACTCTTTGTCTGTCGTCTGTCTGTTTTTATTAATGGAAAATGAGAAAACAAATCACCTGATGGTAAGTAATCACTACCGCCCATGAACATCCATAACGTTCGGATCAAAGATGTATTGCGTGTCCATGAAATGGCAGAGGAGTGGAAAGGAGAAAGGATGGGAAGAAGAAAGGAGCATTGGGAATCCAGCAATCTCACTTACCGAATGCAATGGAAAAGCTGTTACTTCACGTTGATCATTCATGCTGAGCAATAACTGACAACAGCGTGGCTCTAACACTTCTGTTTGTTTGACAGTCTAGTGCCTGTTAAACTTTTACGCCTACACCACTGAACCAATTGCCTTGTGTGAGCTGTGTAAACGGGTAAAGTTACGTTATCTATTACGTTTATAAGGCAAAATTTTTAATCCTAATAAATTTCAAAAAATATATCCGTCGTAATTTATATAAGTCTATCTTCTTTTTATTCAATATAATCGTTTCAATAATTATTTAAATAATGTATTATTTTCTATTTTGTGTTTATAACCATGATATTAATCGTAATACAAATAATAAGTTACTTTAAGGGTTGTTCTGGCTATCTACGACGCTCTATTTGCATGTAAGTGGATGGTATGCTAGAAAGTATGAGGCGAATAAAATAGGACAGGATTGAGGTATGGCATCGAATGAAACTTGATAAGACGGGATGTAACGGGAAGGAATCAGAAATGTTAATGATGATTCAAAACAACAACAACTCAAGGGCGATAATAAGAACATATTGTTTTCTTATGTAGTGTAAAATATATCCCTAGAAAAAACGCTGTTTTTACGATTACAAATACCTAGTTATGTTGCGGTAAATTCTTAACATCCACCATCTTCTACTTATCTGTTTACTCGGTATTATTTGGTTTTTATATATATTCATAAAACTCGTATCTATACGCGCTTTTTAAATAAATGTCGTGGCAACTGCTAATGCATCGACGTCGATCGACGTCCATTTTTGACGACTTATCTTTTGACAACTCGCTCGAATACGTGGCGAGGTGCGCAAAATTTGTGGCAATGATGCGCAAACGTGTCATCGCCTATCATCGGCGAACATCGACGATTGTGTAAACGCGCCATAAAATTACAATTTTTGCCAAAAAAATATTTTCGATTTTTTTCAAATTATGTACAATGTCACCTGGGGTAATGAGAAACATGTGGGTTCAATTAAGTACCATGTCAATATTGTGTCTATGTATGTGTCTGTATGTCTATGGTGTGGAAAGCCCGCCGCACTAGGCAAGCGTGGTGGACTACATGGCCTAACCACTTTCAATCGAACTTTCGATTGTATAGGAGTATGTATACGGGCTGATATAGATAGATGTTTTCATATACGTCTAGATAATTGAGCTCACGTGGGTGACGTGACTTTTGAGTAGAAAGTGGAATTATTTGTGCTAAGTTATGATTAATAACTGCACCGAGCTGGAATTCCGTGTATTTAGCATCCAAATATAAGTGACGACTAAATACCTAGCATAGACATGTACATTGTACATGGCACGAAAATGTAGCAAAAAGCACCATTGTTCACGACACAACATTTCAAATCACTGTTTCATACAAAAACTGAGTAGTTTTTACTTCAGCAATGTTCCAGAGTTGTGCATACAATATTTATAGAGCTTGGCAAAAAGCTAAATGCGGAAATAAGTGAGTCGCTTATCTGCCGGTGAGTTTTGTGTATAGCCCGACGGCGCGGTCTGAGCATAATTTATTTCCTGCAAAGAAGCAAAGTATGCCGACGAAGCCAACAGCGTTTGTACACATTAACGACGCCGCACTTCATGAAAAATCGCTTAGGATTCATGCTAGTGTTACAAGTGCCTTCTGGATTTATGGATTCATCGACGACCCAATATTTTACACAGGCACCGATGCCGGTAGGTTGACTATTCACGAAAAATAAGATTAAAGTCATACTTACCGGAATTACTACAACCAAAGTATTTGTAGCATCCTAGGAAAATCAATAGTTAAGAATAGATTAATGTGAATTGCATTGAAGAATCCGCTAGTCTTACCTTCCTTGTCCGTTTCTCTATTCAATTTGAAAAGCAAGTAAAGCGCCTACCCTTCCGAAGGATTGTTATCTCCTCCGACCGACACTGCATGTCCCTAAATACGATACACTTGTTTGGGTATATACTAATGTACCTCTATCCGGACGAATTAAATCTCACCATTAGAAGTTATGACGAAATTTGTTTATTTTTTTATTGCTATGAATGGCGTGACGAGCATCCCGTTCGCTTGATGGTAAGCGATACGCACAGTAGCAAAACCAAATACTTGAATTATCAATTAATGTTTGGCATTCCCCTGCGCTCGCCATCCTGAGACATAAAATGTTAAGTCCCAATATGTTCAGTAGTTACCCTGGCTACAATGTCCTTTAATGCGAAACACAATAGTGCATTTTGCACTTTTGTTTGGCGGGAGAAATAGATGTTGCGGTGGTACCAACGCAGGCGGCCTCGCACATATGAGAAAAAACACCAGTCAAAATATAGTACCGAAAAACCCAACTGTTCCGTTCGGTATCGACAGTATTGCCTAAAAATGATATCATTATATATTTTTAATTTATAAAAGCCATACTTTGATAAATATGTATGGTATATCAAATTTAGTTTGGTCTAGTAAGTAAAAATAGAAACATAGCGTATTTTATTCACTTCTTAATGTTGCATACATTTGAATTAGAGAATGTTGAGATATACACTGTGAGCTTGGGTTTCGACCACGATCCGTCTGATGAACATCCTAATACCATGGCTACGAGACTAAATATATCGCTTTAGACATTTATCCAATCAATCGTGTTCGTTGTCAGGGTCAAAAGCTAACTAGAGAAATAAAAAAGGCTCGTAAAATGTTCCTATAGTTTTCATCCACTTCTTACAATAACTTTGAAATTAGAATATTTCGAATTTTCGAAGAAATAAGCCGCTAATTGTTTCATTTTTATTAAATTCTCGTTAGGTATTAAACAAAAGCCAAACTGTGACTCGAAGTATTAATTAATCTTTTTTTTTACTTCTTTTACTTGGAGTTTATAATAAGCAGTTGTTCAAGTTTGACAGTGAAAATTTCGTTTACGACTAGAAATTGTAGAATTAAAACGTGTTACGAATTAAAGTTGAGTAAGTAAAGCCGAACGGAACGTGAAATCTGCAAGTTGTTTACGGGAAAATATGCCAATATAATTTTATAGCCACTAGAAAGTTCGCGATTCAGTTTGTAATACTTTCGGAATACGCAGGCAGCGACTACTGAGTAAAGTGACGTCGATTTCAATGCCACGGAGAATAATATTTATGGCATAAATCTCGAGTCCCGGTATGTCTTGTGAAGGTTTCTAACACATCGTTCTTGGATTTGTCTTGTGACAACGAATGATAAAACATTTCAGGAAACTCTAGTTCATCAAAAAATACCTTTGAATGAAAACATTTGATTTCACTTGAAAGTGATCAAATTTTCACGTTGCGTCATCTTCTCTTTGGTAGCATATTATTATGTTTTAAGCAATTTTAATTCATTTCAAGAATCCTAATTTCAAATGTGAAAAAGTCAAAAAATTCATGATGAAGTAAATGGTTTTTACAAGTAATATGATTGCAATTATTATCTTGAGAATATAAATGTAATTTCCTAGTTCCGAGTTTAAAATTGAATGAATTCACCGTGTAATGCGCAATTATGCGGCTGTGCCACAATGAATATCCACCGTTTTAAGAATCGCGCAGTACAATTAGTCGAAGTTAATATGTACATTTGTAACCCAGATTTAGCCAAAATTTGCATAATGCTTTAACTTGTCACATAACAACACAGGAACAGACACTGTACTGAGTTTAAATTGCATTTTAGTAGTTTGGGAATGTTGTGGCTGCATGTGCGTGGCCGCATTTCAACACTAATATATAACTGGTAATAAGCCATTGCTACAAATGCTAGCTGACCGATAAATAATATGAATTGTGGTAAACTGGATTCCCATGTAAATCTATTGTGTGCGCAAAAAACAGTTCAAACTGAAAATATTGAAACCTTCGCTTGCATTAAACCGTATTTAACACAAACAGCTTTTAGGCGACTACTCGGCGAATATAAATTATTGGTTCTATAGTGAAGCAAAATTTTAAATACTCCATCTTTATTTATATCCATATGCGTGGAAAACACTGGAATCGCATTTCATGTAAATCACAATATGTCATTTAAATTGCGGTTCATAGTTCAGGCTCTGTTAAAGTGGTAACCTGCATTAAAAGTTTATTTGGTTATTTGATAACTAAGATTACATGATAAAGATACTCGGCAATCCTTTTAAGCATAGTACTTATAATAATTAGTATAAGAGAGAGAGTACGATTAATATTCGGCCGGTGGAATGCCGTCAGTCACTGTATAATCAGATTTGCCGCGCTCGAGGTGAGTGCTTCCAAGTAATGTCGGACCATTTCACATAAATATCTTCGTTTATCTGCTGCTGAATACGGTACTACCTGATATTATATTAAATAACGCATTACTATCGATTTTATAGACAGCTTTTTAGTTCCACGATATTTTTTGTATGGAATTATTATATCAAGATTTGTGAGTTCGCTGGGATTAGATAAACATAAACTTTGGGATAAGGTTTCAATTTATATTCACACTTATATTGATTGACTTTCACGTTAATTCTTGTTTATAATGTTTAAGATCCATAAACATATAAGAACATGTCGGTATAAAATGTAGAAAGCTGGATTTCAACGAGTTGGTTGGACGGTTTTAAAATCTGCAAAGCGTAATGTAACGTGTTAATTTATTTAGCAGCGAGGAGTGTTGACCTTGAATTTGAAGAAGTAGGTGGGTATGGTGGCGGAGTAGCTGGGAGGGGAGTCGGCGGAGGCAAAGAGGTCGAATCTCTGCGAAGCCCGCCGGGATTAGCGTCAAACGAAGAAAAAGAGACGCGGGAAATAAGCCGTAATCCACGAGACGTGACCTAAATTCTTCCTTAAACATCGACGATTTGATATCCTCGTGAAAACAATTTGATTTTTCCCTTTCTTTTTTAACTGTGCCCTTTGACAGTAAATTGGATTGGTTCGTGTTTTACGCATGAGAATTTCAAGATTCGACTTAAGAATTCATAATTTTGTAAAGCGGCGCCTTTCGCGCCGTTTCTGTTCAATATTTGTTGGTTCATCATTCCTTTTGTGTAGAAATAGACTGTGGTAGCTGATTTCATATACTTTTGCATGTTTATTTAACAATATACTCTATTTTACATGAATTATCTATAAGCCAGAGTCATAGTCTTTATTGTTGTTTATATCGAAGGATTACGTTATGCATAATTATAGACAGTAAGAATTATTAAAATATGTTGAGTAATAAGCAATGTAAAAATATATAAAGATGGTGGTAGAATTAAAGAAAAAATATGTAACATACACGGCGTGACGTCATCTTGCATAAGGCGAAGGGTGCGAAAGAGACTACGAGTGTCTCCACTGCACCATTAAAAATATTAATATCAGTGTCATTTTACATGCAATGTTGATGCTGTTTTCATATTCATGCAATTTATGAGCGGTACTCAATTAAAACCATTAGAAGATGCCCAAAATCAAATCTTGGAAACAAACCTATTTGCCATAGAATTACAAAACGTAGTGTATGTAATAGTTACTATGTAAAAAACCTATCTTCGTACTATGATATTTACAAATTTATGATTTTAGTAAGTATAGGCATTTTATTTAATACCTTAAAAAGCTTCTTTTTTTGTAATTTTTGTAAACAAAAGGTAAGCGGGCGACTGTGGCCAATGTAATAGGACTAAATGTTAAAGAGCAACCGTTTACATTAACCGCTTTTGTAAAACAAATGAATACCACGCGCGGGAATAGCCTCTCTTAAAAAATACTTTTTCCTTTTAGCGATGACAAAATATAAAGGTATTACTTAATTAGTACGATAAAAATATTATTCGTCTACTGGACTAATAATTTTCTTTAACGTCCAAGCCATTTATTCGATAATTTTGTAGATATTATCCTTACTAATATTATAAAGGTGAAAGTTTGTATGGATGTTTGTTACTCTTTCATGAAAAAACGGCTCAACAGATTTTGATGAAATTTGGTATAGTGATAGCTGACACCCTGGATTAACACATAGGCTACTTTTTATCCCGAAAAATGTAGTGTTCCCGTGGGATGAGTCAGGAAACCAAATATACATATTTTCTACTCTTTCAAATTCAAATTGTTGGCACGGGATGTCCTCTCCTACGGAAGGGAAATATAGTCGACGGCACGCGGGAAATATAGTTAGTAGACACGCGAAATAATATGTTCTTGATGTGGATTGGACTCAAAAACTATCTGCACCCGGGCGAAGCCGGGCCCGACAGCTAGTTTTACATAAACTCTCTTAATATATGGAACACAGTGGTTTACAGCTTATAATGTAAACATGATGACAATGAAACAATGATATTTTTGACTACAATATATCATTACATAAATAATTCCATTGTGGCAATTATCATACTTTTGAACAATTGTGTCACTATTTAACATTAGCTATACATTGCTATGCTATTATGCTGTGCGCAATGATCAATATGTGAATGCAGATTCAATTCCTTTGTTAAGACCAATTTTTCGTACTGCAAAACAGAGCATTTGAATCCTCTGTATAAGCCGATATACGTCCCACTGCAGGGCGCACGAATCCTCTCGAGAGTAAAGAACTCTGGAAAGTTAGAGGTGTGCCCTGGGATTTGAACCCTCGACTACCATGAAAATGTTGACAGCCGTGCCTGGTCTGTTTACTAAAAAGTCGCGACCCACGTTCTTGGATTATAAATTATGAATGCTACAAAAAGCCCATAATACTTGAAAATAAAATAAAACATTTATATTTATGGCTATTTTGTATGTATATTAAATGTAAACAATTAACGTATTTTTATTAGTTAGAAATAAAACTCTCGATCTACATGCTGATAAGGATAATGATATCACGAACAAGAGTTCGTAGGTTAGAAAATTGATTGTAATTTTCTCGCAATTTTTTCAATCTTAACTCAGAAAAATGTGAGCCATGTACAAAAAATATTGCTTACCTACTTGTTATAAATAAATAATAAAGACACCCAACAGTCACCTACATAGTCCTGATTCTCTAAGATCGAGTCTTATGTCGCAGGTATCAGGAACTTCGAGATTTTTCGGTGTCATAAACATTTGTCTACGTGCGGGTATCGAACCCGCGGCCTCTCGTTTCACAGCTAGCGTCTAACCAAGTGCGCCACGGAGGATATATTGATTGAGTTTGATGTTAATAATTGTACCAACTTCATAAATGTCGTTCACGAATACAAGAGGAATTCTTGAGTAAGAACTAGGGTAACAACTTAATCCTCTGAAGTTTATAGACAATCTTTACCCAGTAAAAGCCTGAATACGCAGAGTACGGCTTTAGTATGCGAATATAAAATATAAAAGTGTGATGGCATCCAATTTTACGAAAAGATAGCAAGAAGTTTCACATCACGCGTGTAAGTTGATGTAATTCATCCAAACAGAGCTATGTTTCAATAACCTATATCTGGGATTAAAGGGTTTTGGTTTTCGTATAATCCGTTCTTATTCCTTCGTAAATGGATATTGAAAAAATTTGATGGGTCCTTTTTATCGGAAACTCTTTTTCAGAAGTGCTCTATTTTGCCTTTCGAAATGACGTCGATTTAAGTTGAATGAACGAGCGAAATCCTTCTACATGGAAGGGGCGGTACTGAGAAGGTGATGAGTTTATATAGTACCATTATTTAGTCGACGGAGCACCTTTGAACCGATAAATTGGCGTCAAGAATAAGGGAGTTCACTTTCCACACACAATCTCCGACCAACTACTTTGCATTAATTTAATACTCTCAACTGCTGTAAATCGTAATAAAAATAATTTTAGTTATTGTAACTTATACCTTTACACATGGGAACTCACAAGCCTCTTAGCCTAGCAGAATCGGATGATGTTAAAAAATTGAAGGACCTTCCATTTATCTCTGTGTATTAATCACATCAGAATAAGCTTTTCAATTAAATTTTATTCAGGATAGTATGATTTGCTGAGGATACAATATACATGTGTTTGATATCGGTATACCTAGGTAACTCCCCATTACATAAACTCGGGAAAATATCGTGAGCGAAGCGTAGAACCGCTGGTTCCTCCACGGCGTAGCCCTTCAGGCATATAGACAAGAAATTATTTTATTTATACGTACAAAGTCAAATATATACCGATAGTTCAATATTTGTGTATAAACAAGGATATCCTATGACGTTTGGATTTCACATAAATCGAACGTCCGCTATGTGCACAGAGAAATATGTTTATTTGTCACATTTCGGAAATTGAAGTCGCGACCGCTCGCCTCTCAAACGGCTTAATTTAGTTTCGGCCATGTTTCACCGAGTCCATCTCAACTTTGAATATTCGCTAAAATGGTATCTAAACTTAGCAATTTTTATCAAACGTAAAACGAAAGTTTGGTATTGTAATAACTTTACAGTACTAGAATTAAAGTAAAATATATATAGATATTATTGCATTGTATTTACGTTGAGAATTGATAATATAAATGCGCTATTACAGCTTGAATTTGCAAATCCATATGTTATTATGGAGGGAAGCGACCGCTGTGTCTAGAATTTCATTTAACGATCCCAGCTCGACAATAACCGTCCGTGGAATTTAATGGTTTGTAAAGCGGTCTCGATTAAAACTGCCGTCTATGTGGATAAGGTCACTCGATTTAGTATATGAGGGTAACTTATAATGAGTTTATGAGCAGTCCCCTCGACGCTACAGTTACCTACATTCCGAAATCCAGTCAAGTATTCGTATTCACAAAGTTAGTGTTACAGTACGGAATAGATAAGTGGAATAATGCATGACGTGGTTTTCGTTGTTATTACTTGTGTAAATGTAACTCAGTATCATATTACATACATTATTTTATATATGCAACAGCAGCAGGGAGGCATCTACATTGATATTAGATGAAAAAAAAAACCCCAACCATGTGTCACCGACATATGTTGGTCTAGGGCCTAGGCGATGATGATAGACCGCAAAGTCCTTTATATTTCTAGTAATCACGACAAAATATACGTATGTCAAGGGTCAATGTACGCCAGCTGTTAGTTATTTTCACGGCAAATAAGTAATATTCTAACGGAGATATCGTTATTTAATTATTATTGCTGTGGCTTTATTCAAATAAATAATAATATAGCGGTTTTTCATTTGCTATTAAAATGGAGGAAGGGTGTCTGAGATATATCATGAGTTTACAATACCGTCGGTCGTCGGTCGGTTCTTATGAGCCCATCACTGCCTATAAATATTTAAGTGGATTACGTCACAAAGATGTTTGAGGCATAAGCTGAGGTGACTTGAGTTTTCGTTTAACAAAGGACTATTTTCAATTTATTTGGAACGCCATATGAGCGTGTAAGTTCGGAGTTTCTTAGCCCAAAGTTCATATATTAAAGACGTCATTTACAAATGTTGCAGAAACAAGGTGCAGAAAGTTAGACAGCAAAAGGGACATAAATCAGCAGGGAGTGTACGCCAGCTGGCACACTCTGAATAGTTCTGTCGAGTGTCGACCACGTATGACATTCGATTACCCTTGTGTTGGGTGTTGGGTCAGCACAACAGCTTCTGTACAGCGTAAATTTTAAAAGGGAATCATTTCATATTTTTTCAATGAATATTGAACATGCATCCGATATTACTTAATGAGGAAAATTCTTCATTGAAGCAATGACATTCATTATTTATTGTTTCCGTGCCAACGTTTTATATCATGGACAAGTATCAATGTTTTTATGTGAAATATTATTTGTTTTATTTTTGCGATAAAAATTTCAGTCAGCTTTTGTGTCGCTTTTTTATTATGATAAAGAACTATAAAGGATGCGAGTTGTGACCATTGGCCGTGTACACTGATGAGTCCAGAGGATTAGTGTGTTGGCGAACTTTTTGAATCTTATGATGATGTTTCCATTCAAAACATCGTATACTATGCTCTAGCGCACTCAATTTTTAAATACTTTATCTCAGCTTTGGGTATTTGTCGAAAGAATTTGTTACTCCCTCTTAAACGAGCTGAATGAGCGATCGTCATTAACCTTGCCTTTCTGTTATCAGAGAATTGTAAACCATTTGCCAGTTTCCAACGGCTATACGATCAATTTTTATGAGTACTATTCTACGCAAACATTCTTTACATCTCTTCTATATTCATTTTAGTAGATAGAAGTGCAGACGACAAATACGGAGGCTACTGCTAGTAAAATAAAGATATATAAAGAATAAATTACTGTGGAAGGTGTCTCATATACCTCATATATTTTTTCTTCCGCTAAACAGCAGTATAAATTCACTTTTAACTTCCGATTTAAAATACATTGGAGAGTAACTAATGGACTGATACTTAACATCTTATGTCTCAAGTTGGCGAGCGCAGTGGAAATACCCATGCCATGCATTGCTTTCTAATTCATGGTGTTGTTTGGTTTTGTTACTGTCCATAAGCGGTCGTATCGCTTACCATCAGACGAATGGATGCTATTTCTACTAATATTATAAAGGAGACAGTTCGTGTGTTTGATACTTCTTCACGCTTTTGTTAAATTTGATATAATATAAAATTTAATATGGAGATGAGCTGATACTCTAAATTAAAATAAAGGCTACTTTTTGCAGAAAAGTTATTGTGTACCCACAGGATCAGCAAGGAATATTCTGAGTTCAACGGCTAAACCAATTGTAATGAACTTTAGGAATGAAGGTATCTGGAACCCTTGAATGCATAGGCTACTTTATATACCGAAAATTGTGTTCCCATGGTATGAGCGAGAAATTCGAATACGTATGTTTCCAACTCTTTCAAACTCAAAGAAATGGGATGGGATAGGATATAGAGCTGTTAAAATAGGATATGTGAGGACAGGATAGGATGACTCAAGTCATGAAATCAAATGTGACTGGATAGAGTGGGGCGGGAAACACAGTATTAACGACTGTAATCACATTGAGTTTAGATATAAACCAGTCAGAACGCGAAATAATATGTGTCTAATGTGACTCAAATAATATCTGTACTTTGACGAAACCGGGTCGGTTCGCTAGTTGAGATGTAAAATAAAAAAAATCTTAATACTTAATTACTCTCTAGCATTTAAAAAAATGTAAAAATGTAGCTAATAAATGACCCATTTCCGTAAGCTATAAGACGTAGAAGATTTTATAAGAACTTAATTAATTTAAACAGATAAATAGCTAAAAATTTCTTTGCCTTTCGTGTATACTACCTAGGTATATAAAGAATTAATAACCTCTGCTATATTAAAACATTCCACATATAAACACCACTTCATTATTAAATATTATTCAAACTTACATACCAATTTAATGATTTTGAAATTAAAAATGTTTTTATTGTTCAATAATATTATAGTTATAGTCTCGACCACGTTTTTCCTCGTATTGTAAGGGTTTGGAGACAGATCGTTTCCTTTCTTGGACTTCTTGGAAGTGAGCACTAATAGCTGTGACACAGTTTTGCCGAACGATTGCAGTTGTTACATACATTACATACATATGTACATATATAAACTCACCCCTTTTCCCGAAAGGAGTAAGCAGAGGTATTAGCAACCCAATATGTCATAGAGGCTATCATTATAACGGGTAATTTTTCTAACTGATACTGAATGAAAATACCCGATGTCACTTTACCCAACCCGGGATTCGAACTCGAGACCTCAGCTTTGGAATAATACCGTTGTACAACTGAGCCATCGACGCATTCCTAGTAATGCACTTGCTTTAACGTACACAGATATAGTATGCTACTTTGTGTACGCGCCAAAAATATATTTGACGTTTAATTCAGATCTCGGAGAAAAAAGTATTGGTTTTCCTTGAATGTAGTTACTGAAATCACATCGGTCTGGAAATACCGCAGAGTAAAACTTATGGATAAATGCCACTTATAATGAATTATAGTGGTTCTGGCGAAGAAAAATTTCAACGAATTTCGTTTTGTTTTATTTATTTATTGCTTTTAAAAAATATGTGAGTCATAATATATCCATTTTTATATTTTGCCATCCATTTTATAATAATGTAAACAAATACGAACGGTATTACAATATTTATAAACATTTTTAAAACTTATTTTATTTATTGAATGGTTTTGTATTCGCTCAAATTAAACGCAAAAGTAGTTTGAAAAGGACAAAACCTTTGATACCAAAGTAGTTTTAAACTAGTACGCCCTGTGACCATGAAAGCTGTAAAGTAATCGAAACGTCAAAAAGTCAAAAAATGGAAAAATATATCAAATCCTCGATAAAATCCGTAAATAATAGTTTTATTTCAATAGTTTTAAACTGTCAATATTCTATTGAAATGTTACATGAGCTATGCATTTTTAAGAGGACGCAATTTTATTTTTGGGATATGTGTGGGCGGTCAATAGAAGCTTAACCTCAAGTTTGTGGGGTCGCCACCCTTGTCCCCCGGCCGCCATCTTGGAAAAAGGGGTGAAAACACTTTTTCGCGTTATCTCGGAAACTATACGTCTTACGAAAAAATTGTAAACACATAATTTGTAGCTAATTGTATTGCCTACAAATATGTTTATATAACTTTTTGCCCTAAATTCAAAATTAAAGAAGTTATAAGCGAAAAAGTGAGTAAATATTTATAAAAAAAATCTTTTTTCCCCATAACTTATAAGTATAACATAAGTATCTCACTTTTTTGTTATTTTTTTATTTATATTAACCTATTCTGTGCCACTGATGGGCAAAGGTCTCCCTCAACTCCGTCTACTTATCCCTATCAGTTGCTGATGCCATCCAAGTGCTGCTAAATTGGTCGTGATCGTCGCGCCACCTTTTCCGAAGCCTGCCGCGTGGCCTCTCGCCATCCTTAGGCATCCATTGATTGGCAATCTTTGCCCACCTCTTCGGGTGCATCCGGGTGACGTGGCCCGCCCAATCCCAATTTAGTTTATCTTATTTCTGTGCAACATTCTTGACTCAGGTTATGGAGCGCAAGGTGTTAGTGGGTACTCTGTCCATGCGTGTTAGGCCTAGCATCCTGTGCTCCATAGCTTTTTGACAAACCTGGACCTGGACCTCTGAAGTTCGGTCAAAGACCAGGAATGAGCACTGTATGTGAGAATTGGTAAGATACAAACCGAAGAGTCTACTACTTTAAAGAGAAACGGGAAGATTTCCCTTAAGAAATTTCTTCTTAACTTTTTTGCTTATAACTTCTTTAATTTTTAATTTAGGGAAAAAGTTAAATAAACATATTTGTAGGCAAAACAATTTGCCACAAATTATGTTCTTACAAATTTTTTGTAAGACGCATAGTTTCCGAATTATCGCGAAAAAAATGTTTTCACCCTCTTTTTCCAAGATGGCGGCCGGGGGACAAGGGTGGCGACCCCACAAACTTGAGGTTAAGCTTCTATTGACCGCCCAAACATGTCCCAAAAATAAAATTGCGTCCTCTAAGAAATGCAATATTTGGTCCTTAAATTGTAATATTTCAATGGACTATAATGAATAGCGCCTTACATGTCTATCCTGACTTTATAGATATTTTTCTTTTTTCCTTATTAACTTGCTGTTCTGTCTGTCTCTGGTTGTAACGATGTTTGTCTTTCCCTGTGGTACAAAACATAATTACGGATTCTGGGAATTCCCGGTACAGTAAATAAATCGGCAAAACCAAACAGATGGCCCATTTATCAAATGGTAAATAAAATATACTTATGTTCTAAACGTGGGTGATGATATATAGAGATAAAATACTGTAAAACCAACAACTTCTACTAAAAATCAATTTTATAAACAACATTTAAAGGCTGTTTCCTTGACAAATATATTACTCGAAATTGATATTTGTGTCTATAATATTTTTTTCTCATCATTATGCATTTATAAACAGAAAAATATGAATAAAATATAATGGAAATCGGTAATAAAAATTAAATAACTTTTAACGTGTTGTTTGTGTGATTAAAAATAAATAAATACACCCAACAGTCACATACATAGTCCTGACTCATCAAAATGGATTCTTGTGTCGTTGGCATCAGAAACTACGTGAGAGACTTTGCAATCTCACAAGCACCCAAACTCGAGACAAATATTTGTAGGCCTCACAAACATTTCGAATCGAACCCGCAGCCTCTCGTTTCACAACCGGCGTCTGACCAACTGCGCCACGGACGCTGTGAAATCAAAGGAATACCTAGTAGCTACTATGTAGGTATTTTGAGTCGCTTGACAGAGTTTGAAGTAAGTTGAAATAAGCAATATATTTAATAGTATTTATTTGTTTTTCTATAGCACGCACATAGTTCGTGAGCCTTAGGCGACGATATGGTCAAAGTAATAATATCAGATATGATGTTTATTTGCAGAGCGGAGAGAGGGCATCCCCGCCGGCTGCCTATATGTGAATACCTATTCGTTCCGTGAAACCGCTGACGTAGTTCTATCTATCCATGTTGGTGTTGTTTTTGTGGTGGCATCACAAACATATTGCTTGTCAACGCGGTTATTATTCTCTTTCGCAAAGCATTCGCTCACAGTTTCAGAATGGTGAATTTAAAATTTATAGTGCCTTAAATTTTATTGTACAATGCAAAAATGTGTTTTTAACAGTTTAGAGTTAATTAAATAGTGCAATATTGGAAATGGTATTGAATCGAGAAACATAGTTTTTATTGATCACACTGAACTGAAAAGAAAGAAAAACTCAAAGTTTAAGCATATCATCCGTCACGTCCGTTTGATGTGGATGGTGACGCCGTGATCACATTGCAAAATTCCGCTCATAGAGTACTGCAAATCATCTCAGATTACCTTTGTCCATTTTCTTTGCTATTGAGGGTGGTAAGGCCATATGGTGCACCACGCTGGCTTAGTGCTGGTTGACAGACTTTACATACCATAAAAATTCCTACTAATCGCTTTGGTATGTCATCCACTCTCAATGGTACTCTCGATTGTGGAGGAGGTCCGTGACCTGCAGTGGGACGTGTATGGGCTGATATAGTACAGTCTCTTTACTTGGTAGTAAAAGTACCTTAGGTTTAACTTTCAGCATCTGAATTCTGTACCATAACTTTCACTCATTTTTTCTTCATGACAGCCCCATATTATAGCGTGATTGATTATTTGATAATATCATACAATTGATTTATTGTTATAATAGGACGAGTTTATCGAAAAATTGTATAATCCAAGTGATTGTTTAGTGCACCCAAGTAGAACGTAACGGAGAAGCGACATGGGGCGCAAAGCGGCTGCGTCGCTTGGGTACATCGGCAGCTATTCTATTTTGGAAATTGTACAACTGAAATCATTCCGACACTGTTTGCATAAAATGTAATGGCAGATTGCGGCCGTGCGGGAAGTACTGGCGTCGATTCGCATTGTGCCATCTGCTCACATACAGATCCCTTATAAAATGTTACTGCGCATTATCGCACCTGGATATGGCCCTCGCCTCGCGGTTATTTCGAAATGTTACCTTTTTATGACACTAATGGAAAATACTGTTCAGCTTTGTAACGCAGTAACAGTGTTTATTTCACGCACCATAGAGGACGTATTTTATTGTGCGTGGACAGTCTGTCATTATGTTTTTGGTCGGCAAGAAATTAGGAGGTTTGGCAAGATTTTTAGTTGGCTTCTAAATGTAAATTATATTATGATGGAGTCAGCGCGTCCATCACTATGGCGATGATACGAATATATTCAGTAAATATTCTTTTTGACATATAAGTATGTTAGTGCATTTTACAAACAATTTGTCTTTGTACTGATATTCAACTAGCCAGCATTTTAACCGATTACCGTTAATAAAGCTGTTCACATTTTATTAAGATTACTTCTTAATATTACTATTTCTCTCACCAAATAGCAGTGTAAAGGCATTGTTGTGTTTCGGATTGAAGGACATTGAAATCGAAGTCACTACTGGACATATTGAGACTCGAGTAGTAACATCTTTTGTCTCAGGTTGGCGAGTCCAGTCGAATGCCAAGCATTGCTTTGTAATTCAAGGTGTTGTTCTTGCCATCAGGCGAACGGCTTGCTCTTGTCGTCATTCAGAGCAAAAAATTGTCATATACTGGATTTCGTATAATTTCATAAACCGTAAAAGCATATTATTATTATATTCATTGTAAGGCAACACGTCATCATCAATTTGTATGAAATGACATCAGTCCTATTATTAGATGCAATACAATGAGAGTTTCCTAGATTTTTTTATGGCATAATATGTTATTTTCAGACAGTGATTTATAAGTTCTAGGCAGGTGATTGCATGAGTGTCAACTGTTAGGTGGAGCGGCTATACGTTCATTCATCGAAAAATGACGTATTTATTTACTTTTCTTCCCTAACTACTTATTACTTACCAATTTTGCGAGCTGCATACAGTATGTATTATGTCTATATGAGAGTTATATTTTCAATAATTTACCACCATCAATCCATAAAATCTTTTAATATCTAATTTGATAAAATAATTGTTTTAGATTCCCGCTTTCTGAAAATTAACTTCCTAAATAGATGGGATCCACGAATCGAGATTTTGATAAATGGACAAGGTATCAACAAGGGTCCCGTGTTGTGCGATTAATGAAGCAGCTGTTCGAATCTAATTCTAAATTTAATATAATATGCTCGGCTTAACTAACATTCTGCTCAACATAAGGTTTCCAAATTGCTGACTTAGTAATAGGAATTTAAAGAGTAAAGGTAAAATACTAGTTTAAGAGAGGTAAAGTGAAGCTCCATTGACTGACAGTTTGAATGATCTAGGTCATTGAATTAATTCCTTTTATTATTATAAAATATCGTGAGCAAAACTTGAATACCATAGCGATTTGTAAAATTTCTATGGTATGTAAAGATTTGCCAACAAGCCATTGACCATCATGGTGGACTATATGGTACTCTCGCTATAGAGGAGGCCTTTGCCTTTTGTGTGAGAAAGTTCTTTAACTATATTCCTAAATTATGTAGTGTTTGAGCGTGTCTTACCACGGCTAAGAGTGCATTCCACTGTCGAACAGCTAGGACTGCATACGTCTTTTCGTGAAAGTCGTGGTCTTGCAATGGCATTCTGTATTTCAGATTCGCCAATGATCTCCTAGAATTTTAATGAGACTTATGGAGAAATAGAAAACGTTCTTTGAGAAATGAAAGGTTGAGAGGACTAAACAAGATATTTAAAAAAAAAAAAAAAAAAAAAAAAAAAACAAGATATTGTACAGAAGAGAAATAATATAAGTATTCCGACGAGGTCGGTTGGGTAACCACTTGAGTTTAGCTCAAACCCAGATGCGCGGTCATATTTGCGTCGACAAAATATAAATCTCATACAGAAATTTTGAATACGCTCAAGTTTATTAAGTTGGTCCTCGGTGACATCGAGATTGTTGACATCGGCATAATCAAGGATGGGAAGTAAGAGATTTTGTGCAGGGTCTCCGTTTTATTAGTCGTTAATATGAGTATGGTTGGATTGAGAATAAAATATATTGGAGAATTAATAATTAACACCCTACAGTCACATACATACCCCACACTAAGATCGAGTCTTGTGTCGTGAGTATCAGGAACTATGAGACTCTTTTCGGTCTCACAAACACTTAGAACCCAAAGAAATATTTGTGGACTGCACAAACATTTCTCTCTCATTTCCTAGGCAGCGTCTAATCACCTGCGCTACGGAGGCTGTCAAATTGACTATAAACGAAGAACTTGTAACTGCTGTATAATGCACAGAAGAAAATCATGGAGTACCCTATAAATAAATTAAGTGATGATTTTCTCTGAAGAGAAATGTTTCTTAACACGTTTTTTTTTAATTAAATTCTTGATAAACCACATTTATTATTTGGAACATTTCTGTTTCAAAATTAAACAATCACCTCTAGTGGAATATGGAAACTAAAATCAGCTCAGTTACACGCGCTCGCACAAATTAACTACAGGGGTTGTACTTACTGGCTGCACCGATTTAACTACGTCACGGGACCAAGTTGCGAACAATTCACATATTATTTAACAATATGCCTATCGATGAGGTGGACAGCGACATTAATTGAAAACATACAGAATACCTAATCAAGCGGCAGCAGTTGTTACACGTAAAAACTATTTACGGTTTTTTTTACACATGAGGTGTAGGGACCTGTTGGTACCGCTTGGCAGGGAAGTACTTTTTTCCAGGGGTCAAAAATTAACATGGATACGGAACCATACTTTGAAAACGGTCTGCCTTCCGAAATCGTTCCTGTGATTGATAAAAAAATCTAATATTAAAAACATCATTTAAAGTATCTGATAACAATAATATAATTAGGCACATGTATGTAAAATAATATTGATGTATGTATTTCCTCTTCATATGTGTAAAACACGAGTATGTACAGACAAACCAAACAATTGCTTTTGTATGAATAATTGTAAGATTAATAAATAGTGCTGGTGGTAGGGTCTCTCATATGTGAGAGGCCATCTGGGTGGGCCAACCAACGCCATGTTTATTTCTTCCGCCAAACAACAGTTTAAAAGCACTGTTATGTTTCGGGTTGAAGGATATTGTAGTCAGAATAACTACTGGACATATTCAGGCTTAACATATTATGTCTCAGGATGGCGAGCGCAGTGAAATGCCAAGCATTGCTTTGTAATTCAAGGTGGTGTTTGGTTTGGCTACTTTTCAAAAAAAAAGCGATTTATTACTGATCGTGTTGTAAATAAATTTCCCGTATCTTCACCACTCCATATCTTTAGGTAATAGTTCTCGTACTGTTTCAAATTGGAGTTGTGGCTTTGAAAGACATTTCATGATACGGTATCGGAGAGCGCGTCAAGGGATCCCAAGGCGAGACACCGCGGCGCACTGCGGTATGCCATGGCACTTTGAAGAACGTCGTGACACGCCGTGAGATGGGCAAGTCCAAGCGGAGGTAATCTTCAAAGATTTCCTAGCGTCCGAATGCGTTCTTGTCAAATATATATCTTGGATAGACTGCCTATTTTCTTCTGTTATCAAACATACTGAGACGGGATTTTATGGCACTCGTTTAATACAAGATCAAATAGCCCTGGTTTTGTGTCCACAATATTTAAAAAATAAATATCCTGTGCGCGCTTTATGAATTGAAGCGGTTGGAAGGCAGACAATTAATATTGTTCTCAGTATAGTTTATTGCATTACCAGGAATAGACATCTATTTCCAAACACCATTACCATTCTTATTGATACCTTTCGGGTCAGAACAGATTTCCTCGTAATGTTTTCTGAATTCCACCTACTTGCAAGTAGTTGGTTCAAGTCAAAACCACTTTTAGTCGTAAGTGATTTAAGTGCTGAGTAGCGGGTATATATGTGGTTTAATAGATTATTATACATATATTAGGTGGCTCATTTTATTCACAGATTATGTGTCCTTCTCTTCTGCCAAAGGAAATACTACAAAATATAGTATCTCCAATGATCTTCAAATCGATCTGGTGGAAGTGGCATCCAACGACTTTCTGTAACCACCAGGTCAGCCGCCCACCTTATATTGACCGATTAATTTATATAAAATATTCTGTCCGTCTCGTTTTATTATCATGTATATTAAACCATGCAGCAAGGATTGGTTGAGTAGATGGGCCATATTAATCATAATGATTGACATAAAATTGACATATCGAAGCCATAAATCAAAAGGGAATACCGTTGGAGAAAGTTTGACAAGCCAGTTGACTTGGGAAAAGTGTTTTTTGCTCCATTTACAGAGAAAGCGAATATTAAAAGAATATAGCAGTGGAGCGAAATCATATTGAATTTGACAGGATCCATGTTGTGTTTCTGTTTGTCAAAATACCGAGGTGAAATAACAGCTCTTCGGGGGCGAAAGTCTCCGAAAGAAAACATATATATATATGAAATGAATGGCGAGGCGAGCAAGCCGTTCGCCTGATGGTAAGCGATACGACCGCTCATAAACAGTAGCAAAATTCCACTGCGCTCGCCATCCTGAGACATAAGATCTTAAGTCCCAATATGTGCAGTAGTTACGATGAATTCGAAAAAAAAAAAAAACTTGGCAGTAAGGATTAGTACAACAACTTGGCCGGGCCGTCAAAATGTTACTAGTGCTGACGATGAGTTACAATCAGTTGCTTTTTCGCTTCAACGATGTTATATCGGAACAAAATATTTAATAAGTTTTTTTCGTGACAAAAACCTAATGATAATTATATCTACGCATTCCACAAACTTAGTCTGTATGTGAACATTTTGTTACAAAAAATAAACATATGTCTTTATTTAGTTAGTTTTACTAACAACCCGTATATCAGCAATCTAGGTCTGTAAACAAAGTAATTAGTGGTCAAAGTTTATGTCGCCAGTAGTTTTTTAATATTTGTACGTAAACGTTGTTAGACTAAAGTTGTGAGAAAAGTAACGTCACATAGTTATGTATAAATATAGCTATATTTATAAACTCCATGATAAAGCGGCTGCTGTACATCTACTTAAAGCTCGTACACACAATGGCGCAACATCGGTAACAGTTCAAATCACCGCTGGTCGGCTATACTTGCTGAATTTTGATGACGTCACAACAGGTTGAGAAGTATTGCTAAATTCAGCTTCCAAATTTGATTTATTTAGCTGTGGCCCGTATTCCGATTTTTTATGTCTATAATATTATAAAGCATATGTAGAATAAAATGCACCATAAAATGAACTCATAACTCGTAATCCTTTTTAGGTATTGTTACATTTTCAAGCATTGAAATTCATTTCAACTGTTCAGTAATATTAATTTTTAACTCTTGTTTTATATTTTTATGTATGTATGTGTATCTGTATATATAGTAAATACAATAGATGATTGTTATATTGTTGGTACACCTGAAGCTGCCCCAAGTTTCGTTGTTTCTCGTATATCCATCTCATGGCAGAAATTGCTTTGAGCAATGAGGCCGCTACTAGTACTTTTTTTTCTACTATATTTGCTTGTTATAATTTAATTGATGTATACAGGGTAAATAAATCTTATTTTTTCATACGGAGTAGTCTAAAAAGGTTCCAGTGATCCTTATTCGTATATTACTGATTTTAAATATATGATTAAAAAACACTTTTCCTTTGTTAACAGAACAATCTGCATTTTTTGTTCTGCCTTCGGGTAGTTTTTTTTTCCTATGACCCTACTCACATATTTCCACATCCCAACACTTTACATTTTTAATGGTTGCAAACCCTCCAATATATCTCAGCATTGTAAGCAATCATAAAAATATATGCTACACACATTTCAGCGCAATTTTAAAGGTTAGTAAAATTAATGTAAGTAAACAGTAATGTATTCTCGCATATTACGAGCTAGAGCAAGACAATCTGTAGCAAAGTGGAGACGATTTATCTTTTTATGTGCTTATAAGAAAATGTTTTTATGTTTATTACAATTAGAAATAACATACAGTAAATGTGAGCGTATTCCCGGAATTACTTTTGGCACAATCAAGAATACGAACGATAAAAAATGTAACCATTAAGTATTAGCATCATTTCACCAACCTCATGGGGTATTACGGGAAAAATCCGCCACACATCACTTTTATACATATAAAATCCAATGTGAATAGGATAATAAGAAACCTTCAAAAGCAGATATACAAGCTCAGGGGAGATGAATTCAAAGCTTCATAATTTCATATTTAAATTCATCGCACCTTTCCGCTCCTACGTACTCAAGAAATATTTTTTCCTTTGATGACTAATTTTATAGAATAAAAAATAAGATTTCTCATAAAGTTTGTTTAAACAACGTCGAATAAAGGTTGTCTACCTCGGGTTCAACTTTTATAGCGAGTAGGGCTAACGCAATTTTCACAGGTATAAAACTGGAATATTATATGCTCGTTGAATAAAATATATACAAAAAAGTATATGAAACACTTAGGTCGAGAATATGAAAATGCGAAATCGTAATAACGCTACGGTGTTATTTACACATTACTTGTGAGAGATTCAGCTGAGCCGCGACTCTTCATCTTAACTGATGTATTGAACAGTTGACTGAGATCCAAATGTGAAGAGAATTAATTCAATATTCTTTGTTGGCGACGACGACCGAAACTCTTGGATTTGTAACTGATTCATGCCTCAGTAATTATTTCCTGTACAATATCAAGAGTCTAATGGAATCATTTAGCCGTATTTGTAAAAAAGGTAGAATAGACTGCATTATTTGGTATTAAACTTAACAATTAATAGATTTGTGTAATGGTTTATTTTAATATTTTTAAGTTATTCTTCGTTTATAGATTTATTTAATGTTTGATTGATTTTAAGTTATTCTGATTTCGCCTTTCTAAAGACAAATTCCACCGAGTTGAAATCCGCATGGAGAAAAATCGATTGACACAGTAACACGTAGTTCAAAGTGTTTTTAAGTACATTGAACTAGATTTTTAGGTATCACAGTTATAAGAGTTTAAAACTATTTGGAACGTCTTGCTTTTCTAGATTGATTTGTGAGCTGAAGTTGTATGTATCGGGCGATGTACTTCCCACTTGAGGCCACCGGCCTCCTGTACAATGGAGATTACGATTGTGAGGGTTTAGGCCATAAAGTCCACTCCGCCGCGCTGGTCTCATGACATCACTCCAAAAAGTCAGTCAAGTGCGCGGTGGCCTCTTGGTAAAGTACCAGACGCGGTTGCCAACATGTTCATGGTTGTCTCGGGTTCAAATCTAAGGTCACACCAATTACTAATTGGTATTTGGTAAAAAAATAATATAGCAGCAAATTCTTATATTAGGTGTACGCTATGCAAATAAAGTGATACCAAATTAAAACAGACGAATAAATACATAAAATTTGTGTTAATAGTGTATATTATTAATTGTTCATTAAATCTATGAGTTTATAACTACGAGTATAATATCCGAGTCTAAATCTAGTAATATAAAGGTTATATTTTAATTATCTATAAAATTCGGTTTCTAAAATCATACAAATCAATTGCAGATAAGAATAAATATTTGATTAGCTTCCGCTGACCTTACATTGAAATATTCATTAAGTGGACTGGTCGGTATAGGTCACCAATAGATACGCTTAGTCTATTTGTACTTACTTATTGCTTGGATAATGTACTTGTTGTGTATCACAATGTGGTAGGAGGGGAGCCTATTGCGAAATCGGGCTGATGATCAATAGAAAAAATTTGAATATCACTTTGCCTAACCCGGAATTCAAACCCGATACCTAAGCGTTGTAAACGTACCTGTAGTACAAATTTGACACCGAGGTTGTCATTTACACTACAATCTAAATAGGGCATCCACTGGTAAAGTGAAAAGATTATTATCACATTTTGGCGGTCGACGGTATAATCCTGGCCTGTACGAAACCAAAAATACATAGAGTCCCATGAAAAGGAAAAAAATAAAGACATTAAACACTTTTATCAATCACAATGACTGTTTTTCCTCCTTTAGTATATGGAAACCGCTTTCCAGGAGAATAAAATGTCCACCCACCAGCGTTTACAAAATCCTTGTGCCACCACATTGCTATTTTTGGTGAATTCAGTTATTTTTATAACAATTAGTGGTCAGACGAGCATGCCGTGGGTCTGATGGTAAGCGATACGATCACTCGTGAACAGTGGCAAAACCAAAAAAACACATTGAATTACAGAGCAACGGTTACGGTTCGTTCTTGAATTTGTCTCAATATGTTCAACAGTTACTCTGTAACAGTGCATTTACGCTGCTATTTGGCGTGAGAAATAGACATTGAAATTTATCTACCCAGGTAGCCACTCTCATATGAGAAACATACCAGTAAGCACACATGCCTTGAAAGAAAAAAAAATAATATCGTTGTAGGTTTCAACGTTTGTAAATTTATAGCGTATACGGGTCCCGAAGGCTTTCCTCGAATTATCGACACGTGTAGGTTTTATTCGCGAGCGTGCCCTTCGAAAACTTACATGTCTTCAACAGTTGTGCGTAATGCGCCCCTACCCCCGTCAAGCGTTGACGACGGTGCTGTGCGACCAGGTGCACCACGCCACACGTATTAGGAGTAGTGACACTACTCTTAATATTAACACAATACTTACAAAGCTTCCTGTATGATTTATTACTAATAAATCAATAGGAAATCTCTTTTAAACATGTCGATTAATTGTACCGAATAACTGGTGTTTGTGATGTAAATTTTTTATGGAATATTAATGTCTTCTATCGTGTTTCAAACTCCGGATACTTTCAGATTGTTCGTGATGTGTTCAGTGGTCTGTTGATTACGGAACGGACGCGGTTTCCGATATTGTGATTACGAGCTCAATTCTCATTGCACAATTTTGACTTGTTGGGTTAACCCTTATTCATAGCTATCTTTTGCTATAAATCTTAGTAGTGAGGATAAACATTATACCCTCATGATGATGATGATGTTTCATGAATCACAAAGGTATCGAGTAATTTTTAATGAAGACACACAATCAAAACATAAGTTAATTACAAATATACCGTATATTTCGGTTCAAATGATAATTGACTTACAAAATAAAGTTTCCCTGAAAAGCAACAAACAACTCTAATTTAAGTAATTATTCCTCTCCAATAAACTTAAGCCCTTTCACAAAGGGGTAATTTGCCTTAAAAATGAGAATTGCTTCTTAAAAAACGGCAATTTAGGACATGAGACATTTGAAACAAGAACCAAGTCGCACAAATGATGTTGAGACGTCGAATGCCGACGTCTGAACAAACATTTGTGTGGACTTCGACGTTGTACTGACAAAGTCTTGGTCCATCGTCCGCTGGCCACACTGCAAATTAATTTAAATGAAATCATCACAGTTTATTCTACTGTGATGGCGGAACGGGCGTTTAACCGACAAGAAAGCGCCGCAAGACTCATTTACAATTCCAATTAAGGGCAATTCTCATTTACTTTTGTCCTGCAGAAGTAACGAATCCGAGTGGGGCCTTTCCGCTTGTCGCAACATTGCACTGTTAATCGCCATCTCTTTAATTGAGCCAAACGCAGCCGGTATCGATACCCGCGCACTAATTTTAAGTATTATTGTACAAACGCCAATGAAACGTGAATACGATTCGGCAGATTACTGCCCGATCGTTTTGCTGTTTATGGCACACTACTAACGATAGTAACTTTGGTGATTGGCCCTATTCATGTTTTTATTTGACAATGGTATTTGATGTCATAATGTATGGACAATCTTATCAATTTATTACTAATTCTTTATGAAACAACACATATATCTATAACACAAAAATAAGAACACTGGTTTAAACAAAGTAGACCATCGGCGTTCTAATCGCGATTTCTTCCAGACAACCTTTAGATGGACTGGATTGAAAATAAATATAGAAAGAAAAAGGTGGTCACAATATAGGCAAAAAAAATAATTAGAAAATAAAGTTTTTAGTTTATTTTTCAGTCATCATATAAATTTTATCCGATGAATAACTTCTTAATATCGACGGGTAGCTGTCAAAATGTGAAAGGTATTTTAACGGCCCTTCTTACAATAAAAAAAGGAAACATTGTATTGAATCCATAAAAATATGCAACATCATTCTGAATCAGTAATTTTTTTGTTCTACTGCCCAGCTCGGACTGCGGATTTCGCTGCAGAAAATTTGCAAAAAACTCAAGTGTTGCTCTTTTCAAAACCAGTTTAAAAAGTATAATGATAATTAAAAAAAGGTACAAGTTGATTTAATTCAGACCCGTTCATTAATAATTTACTTCAATAATTTAATTTAGGTGCAACGTAGGTATTTATGACGTATCATTTCTGATATCTAAAAATTCAAAAAATCTCTCTAATTATATAAAATATGGGATTGGACCGTTATAATGTGTGGAGGTCGCTGGGTCTAGCTGAGGGCACCCTACCTCTAACTTCGATTTTATATTAGTACGCGCTATTATGGGTAGTAACTGTTTGGTTTGTGTATAACAGAAAGCGTCATCGTGATGATACTAGAAACCTAGATAATTTTAAAGCATTTCTTTGAGCCAAGTGCCTTCATTTGCCTAGGTTTGGACTCAATGCCGTCGACATTTACTACCAGTTAACCTTTAGGAGAGGCAGAGATGAGATCATATGTAAATTGACTACCTTGTAGAATTATCTTTAATTTAATGTGACGGTATAGTGTATAATATGATTAATATAGACGCCCCCACATCATGAAAGAGCACCGTTCGCAATATGCTTCAGTGGTCAAATAGTTTTAACTTATTGGTTAGTGTAATAAAGTAATTTGCCGGCAATCGCATAGAGTTTCCGATGATTGTGACCGATGACCCAAATCGCTTATCGAACCGTGAAGAATGTAAATGTCGGTCGCCATTAGGTAATTTTATAATGTCGAAACTACGAGTTTAATTGAAAAAGTTTTGATAAATATGGATAAGCAATTATCGAAGTGCCAATGATATTAATTATCGTGAATATATTTTTATGCAAATCATGTTGTGCAATAGAGTATCTATCGATGATTTGATCGTTAGGCATATCTATGCCTAACTACCACTGACACAATAAAGATGTCCACTCAATTTTGAATATACAACAAACCCTTAATATTTGAGACATATATTTATTCATACCTGGATACCTGAGGCTCTGGGTATGTGTAACAAATATACAGGGTCTTTGATCTCTCACTCAACCAGGTTTAACTGTAATTGATATCGAAAGCCAACCCGCATTAAGCCAGCGTGGTTGACCATATGACCTAAGCCCTCTCAATCGTACTCTCGATTGTAGAGCAGGCCCGTGCCCTACAGTGGAATGTTTAAGTACTGATACAGTACAGTCAGGTACAGATATCAAAACATAACATTATGGATAATAGGAAATGGAAAGATTTTTTATAACCCATCTTTTAATATACACGTTACAATTATTTAAAATTAAGTTTAGTCTTGTAGGCCATCGTAACTTACTCTTTCTTTAGTCCTTCTTTTTATTATTCTGATATCGCTTTCAATATTATCCATTATAAAAGGTGTATATGAAAAGCAGTATTAACTGCTATAAATAAGCTTCCTAAAGACGGCCATGCTACAAACGAGAGTTTAAAATCTGTATCAGCCTATATACGTCCAACTGCAGGGCACAAGCGTCAGAGAGTACGATTGAGAGCGGTTAGGCCATATAATCCCTCATGCTGGCCTAGTGCCGGGTGGCGACATTTACATACCATAGAATTTTTTACAAATCGCTTTAGTATGCAGGTTTCCTAACGATGTTTTCCTTCGTCGTTATAGTGTGTGGTGATTAACACAATACACATAACTCCGAAAGGTCAGAGGTGTGCCCTGAGATTCGAACTTACGACCACCGTGACCATGTTAGCAGCCGCGTCTGGTCCGTTTACCAACAGGCCACCACGCACTTAAATAAATGTTCAGTTGGCAAGTTACTTACAAAGTCCATAATTACAAAGTCAATTTACTCAACCATAGGCCATTCAATACGTTAATGAAGTTTACAAGATAAAGCAGAAAATAATCCCGAAAGTTGTGTCATGTCGCGTTCGCGCTATTATCCCGGCAACCTTGCTCCGTTGACACGCTCCTGTGACGTCACGTCCCACCGCCTTCGCCTTACAACATATCAATTAAGTGATTTCTTTCACGTGAGCCGTATTTTATATCAGCCCTGTTATATGTGGAGGAATTTTATAATATTACGGTATGAAGGCCTCCCCTAGACGAGAATACTAGGAAATTTTGCAGACGACTTCGACATATTATTTGATGTGTATTGTGTACCATTCAAAGAGTTCTCAGTTATAAACTGTATTATATGTATATTGTATATGTGTATTGTGGGAATAGGGTATTTGATTATTATCGATTTTTGGTTTTATTTCGCTTACAAACACAAATACATTGAAATAAAGCCTTGCTGTCAAAAAAGTATTAAAGTAGCTTGTAACATAAGGCAAATATTAACATTTAAAATTAAGGAGTGGGGGTGTAGTGGGGACATCTTGCTGTCTCTTTCACACCCGCACATTGTAATGTATAATAACCCTAGTGACGTCACTATCTTGGTCTTGAATTTCTTTTTCGTTATCCCCACTACAAGATTTAAAACGTTTCTAACTTGTTTAATTCTGAATGGATTTATAAATTTCTTTGTTTGTTAGACCATAGCTGTGGAAACATTTTGATAAATACAATAAAAAAATTGAGTCAAATACCCTATTGTAATCATGGCAACAAAAACCCATTTTAGCTATCGAAATTTACCTCTTTACAACCACTTTTGTATTCGATTTAAGCAAAAAAGGCAAAAAATCTATAGCTTAGATAGCAATGTCTATTTTTCCCGCCAAACAGCAAAGTAAATGCACTGTTGTGTTTTGGTTTGAAGGACATTGTAGCCACAGCAATGGCTGGACATATTGAGACTTAATATCTTACGTCTCAGGATGGCCAACGCAGTTTAGTGCCATGCCTTTGTAATTCGTGGTGTTGTTTGGGTTTTGCTACTGTCCATGACCTGCCATTTTGCTTACCATCAAGCGAATGGAGTGCTCGTCTCGCCATTCATTGCAATAAAAAAAGCCTTATATAGGTTTTAACTGTCTATAAATAACACGCTTATGTAAGACTAGATAATAACATCACACACAATCGAATATCCCCGCTTGCTTATTTGTTTGTATTGTAACAATTCAATAGAACGAATACAATACCTTACACTACACAATCAGCAACGTTTCCAATATTATAATAATATATTTGCGCTTCTAAAAGGAAAGTAGGTTAGTACAACTTAACTTATAAAATAAGTTTTAAATGTAAGTTGAAATAAACGAGTCGACGGCAGGTTTGACTCAAATCGCAGTGGAAGAGTGAAGCTGAGGGATTTTCTTAAAGACTCCGGTCGCTTCCAATAGATACTGGTATTTGCTGAATCCTCGATTGGAAGCTTAGACATTCAATTTAACTTACAGTACGCTAACGGAGATTTGTGATGCCGCCGTAATATATGGGACAATATACTCAAGAACACATTTATACATATAAATATATACATATATCTATGTTGTGTAAGCAAGGATGAGAATCATTCGTATACTCAAATACCCGCTGAGTTAACTTCCGTGTATATTGTGTTTCCCAATATACATTTTTTTACTTTTATGTTTTACCAAGACTCGAATTTGAATTTCAGATCTGTTATTATTTAATTATTATAATTTACTTTTATGTATATATTATTTCAAAGTAATAACTTCTTATAAATCGTTATGGTACGCAGCTTTCCTCATGATGTTTTCCTACCGTTTTAGTGTATGGTGATTGACTATCAATACACACATGACCGAAAAGTCAAAGACCCTGGGATACAAGTCCGCAGTCACTGCGAACATGTTGGCAGCCACATCTGGTCCGTTTATCAACAGGCCACCACGTTCCGCCACAGTATGGAAAGTCCGCCAACCCGCATGAGATCAGCGTGGTGGACTATATAGCCCCACCGCTCTCGATCGTGCTTTCGATTGTGGAGGAGACGTATGCCCTGCAACGGAACGTACATATATGGGTATGGCTGACAAGACGCAGTAAAGCAAAAAATTCAGCAGCCAATTTTTTTTAAGAAATATCTACTGCGTTTATTATAATCATCTGCAAAATAATGGCCATTGCTGTAGCTCTGTCTGTTTCTTATCGTAAGAGTCAGTAAAATAAAAATTAGACCTACGAAAAGAAATCCATGCAAACTTTTGTTAGTTACATGACTTAAATTCAAAATCCTTCTGTCAAACATGAATCTACACAAATATAATTGATATGTATTTGCAACGTTTTCGACGTTACTTTTCCACATACAGAATGTAAGCCTTCGGGCAAACAGTTGAATACAAATTACAAATACAAACGGACCACTCACCGAAATTTTGTTATGTTTATTTTTTCTCTTATTCCTTCATATTGTTTGTTTATACTTACGTACTAATCAAGATTTACCTTTATATTCCCAAGTAATGAACATACAAAATCTTTATTATATGATATCATGACCGATATAATCTATTTGGTTGCGCCATTTTATTATTAACCTCAAAAAATAAGTAATTTTATTTATGTTACAACTTCCGCTGTCATTTTTATAAAATCAAATCAAATGCATGTTAAGTTGCACGGCATGCTTTCCTTCCCGCATCCCTTTCCCGCACTACCGCAACAGCAAGGTGTGAGCGAGACCGCATCGCCGCCCGCGCTAACCTGGATCAAACAAAACATTTCCGCAAACCGCCGCTCGAGGGCGCCAAAAATACTTTTTCTTCTTGCGCGCGCGCCTTCGGAGTGAGAAGCTAATTAATGTACCGCTCCGCATATTAATGTGTTATTAAGTGATTATCAGTGTCTCGTCACATTATTGGTGCTTGTATTCAGTGTATTTCCGCCAAGCAGCAGACGAGCCGCAAACTACAACACCGCCGCTGACGCTACAAGGTATGTGCATATCCATTCCTTGTAGAACTGCCTAGTGAACCACTTTTCCTGAAGGCAGTTCATCCCGCCCTCCGAGTGTGCCGTGCAACCCGCAAAATACAGTCCACTTATTTATTAATCGAATTATTATCGATCATCCGCGCCACCACTATTGTTATAAGTACTTTCTTCTATTCGGTTTGTATTGTTAATTAAATAAACCTTTTCTATACAATCAATGATACGGCAAGGGAGAGCTAAGGTAAAGCAGCATTGTTTTTGATTTTAGCAATCAATAGAATATGAGGTCGGAATGTGCCCAATTTTAATTCTTACATTATTTTGTATGTGGGCTGATACAGAATACAAAGCAAACATATGAGTAAATCGTGATTATAGCTAGATTAAGATGATTTTTCGTACGGTACTCTGATAATAACAAAGATGTCGTGAAATAAAAAAAGTAACAGCACGCATCCTCCCCTTTCCTCGAAGCAATAGAATCTTACAACTGAGCGGTATACTGAACATCAGAAAAGTAGGGATATTTCTCCATAATAGCTTATTAATACTAAATGATAAAGAATTAAGTAAATAGCTGAGATTTTATGATCCGGCCGATTTAAAAGACATGTTAAGGCAAAGTTTATGAAAGTTTTGTTGCTGTTAAACATGTTTTTCGTTGTATATTTCGTTAACTATTTAATTTGTGACGAAACGAATAAATTAAAAAAGTATTTTCGCTAAAATGAGAAAATGCTGTAAATGTAAAACGATTATAACTCAAAAACTGATTTCCAAATATTTTATCATCTTTTTAATATTATACCCTTGTATCCAATTTAGCGAGTGAGCCATTTTCTGGGGCTCCCTATGTATGGAATGAAAATGATCATTCTGTCTAAAATCACTCAGGGTAAAATTATTGCTTTAATAAATTTCGAATGTCCGGTTTCTAGGCATGACAAGCCGAAATCCAGACCCCTAGTTATAATTGGATCTACATTATCTCTGCTTCTTAAGCGCAACACGCCTCTACGTTGAAATTCAGATACCTGCCTAATTACCTTAAACCAGCTTCGTAGTATTTTAGTTAACGGGGGTCCGGCGAGAGCTTAATATTAAACACACATACTTTCATTACCTTTGACATAATATTCCATTTCTGGAATATTCAGAAATTAATATTCGTTTAATCATAATAATAAAATTATTATTAAAACAAAAGGTCGAGTATAAAACAACTCCATTTCACAAATAAAAAATATATCTCAGCCCTAATTAAAATTGTCGTGGTATTTGGTTGAACTCTGATACCCAAGGAAAGATTTTAATTGAGTGTTTATGGCTAGAACACATTGATAGAGATAACAGATCAATTGCCTGCGGTTGGTATTAGACAATAATATTATTTTTACACAAAGGCAATAACTGGCGAGGTTCTATTCCGAGCAACTCATTTGCAGTTGTTGCGGCAGTGTGGTTCAGAATAGCACCCTTAATATGAAACATTTATATTTGAAACTTCGTTACAAAACTTCTTAAAATTAGGCTGCTATTTGTATTTTAAAGTATAACTGGGGCTTAGTGCTCGCCTGCACCGATATTACAATGACGTTATTACTTTATTTGTTACAATGTTATATCCAGTACCAAGTAATTTATTCAGAAAAGTATAACAAAACTATTTTCGTGAGATTTGTATATTACGAGTATCTGTGTCTTTTAAACAATTAACAATTATCTCGAATTAACGATATCAATGTTACACTAGACAAGACGTTCTTTGTGAAAAATGTGTCCCTCCTACGCACGGGTCCATGCACGGAACACGAATCAAGCGGAAACGCGTAATTGCTATGAAATTTACGGCGTTTTTGACCTTTTGGTCGCGAGAAAACTACACCCTGAAAGCCTACGCTTAAAGCGGTCTAGCGCTGCATGGTTATACTGTTTGGCTAGACTACAAATCATTTGTTGCACGCTGCAGCGATTTAGTTTTAAGTTTATCAAAATTGAACAAAACATTTGTATAGGTATGGCTGCTCTGTATGTCTTACGTAGTAATATATCTCATTGTCTCGGATACACAATTATCTTCAAAGGTTTTTTCCTTTTCATAGTTGGTAAGAAGGCCCTTCTGAATTGCAATTTACAAAACAAAACAAAATAAATTTAATTTATGATTTTTTTCAGTTTCATACCCGTTTTTACAATGGAAAATTTTAGTGATAGGTATAGCTGCAAAGGTAGATAAAGTGTGTTGAGTCGTGCTTAATAATGGCAACTTAGTGGTTCTGCAAACGACGGTAGGGCACGTTTGCGGTTGCCCTTCAAAGGGTCTTAATCGGCCAATAAATCTTCTTTTATGCGTAGTGTATACGACCGAAGACAATACTTCGCGTTTATTTTTTATAACAAGCTTTATTAGAAACGAATAATTGCTTTAGACGGTGGTGTTTGATGTTTATCTATTTTTCGATGAACTAAAATCTATGACGTAAATCTAGTTATAGCAATAATATACTGTGTTTGATTATATTTGAAAAACGATGTACATAATTGTGGTTTGATCGTTTAAAAGTTTTGGATAATTTTAATACCAACTGTTTTTGCAAATTTCGTGCAAGTGATAGTTTCCGACCGTTCATATTTGTTTTAGTTTGTCAGGTATGTAGGTATATACCATAGATAATACACTATGGTATATACTATTTCTGCACCCACTTAATATACATTCATAGATTAAGTATTTGTACCTGTCAAATAGATATAGTACTAATTAATTTGTTAAAATTAGTACTCTGTGATTCATTGTGTGAGATAACATTATAAAAATAACAAACTATTCAAGAATGGTGCAATTGTTTCAGTTTTATGTAGGTTTTAGATATTAAATACAAAATTATTAACTTATACATTTTAATTATGCACGTAATTTTTTTACTGGTTTTACCTATTTTTATAACTTTTGCATTGTGTGGGTATTTTATTGTTCATATATAAACAGTTAAGAAACCGTATATATTTTTGAATCTAAAACTTTTCTAGAAATGATTCAACGCAAAGTTAAATCCACCAACCCTTATTATGATCTTGTGGAGTGTGAATATTTACAAGTCATATATTATAAGAGCCTCTATTCGTCATAACTCGCTGAATAATTACCATAAAAATGTCTTCTTCGTGTATTTTTTTTATACCAATAAACGAACAAACAGGTCAACTGATGTTTTATGATCCTGCCGGTCATGAACATTCACAACGTTTCCATGACTACATTTTGGGCATTAAACTTAGGTACTTACCCATTTTTATACCCGGCATGATATGTTATGCTTCTAAACAATCGCTTTTCTTTACAAAATTGAATTTATCTAAGCCTTAGCTGCGGCACGGCTGCAACTGTCACCTTCAGTTATATGAAAGTTTTTTCGCTAGGAAATTGAATGCATATTTGGAATATTTATAATACGTTTTACCTATACCTATTTGGCTAAACAAAATTTATTTATATAAAAAAGTTCTTATGTTTGAAGAACTTGAAAATGGTTATATGCTTGACTCTTTGTCCGGGATTGTTTATTACAAATTAATTAAAATAAACCTTGTTAAATGCCAACCATAATCTTGTTTTCAACATGGCCCGTCATATACATAAATAATATTACAACATTGTGGCAAAATACATCTTGCATTTTCAGTTTTTTTAATTTAGTTTGATTGGTTAATGATGCTTTTTATACAACATATTTAGTTGCATTTTCTGTAGTCACTAAAACTACCACCCGGCTTCGTTTCCAGTAGTAGTCTGGAAGTAGTCCCTGTATATAATTATATTTATATAATGCGTAGGTGCTTACAAAATGTATGAAATCTAACGATGCGTTCTAGAAATGAATTTTACCACAAAAGTAGTAAAGGATAAAATATTAATCGCAATATAAATTAAAAAAACCGTTGTAAAACTACAATGACTTCTCCAGAAAAAACCTTGTAAATCTGAATCCTGAAATTCTCCCTACGCATTACAAGGAAACATAAAAACGGTAATAACAACGAAAATGTTAATTCTGAACGTGTCGACCTTCTAGCTTGTACTCCCAAAACACGAAAAAATATAAACGCTTATTAATTTTATCTGCGTAGATATTCAATATATTTTTGGCTTGGTTTTAATGTATTGTATAATTATTAGATATCATTTATTATCTATTAGATGTTTTGTTACAATCCATATAAAAATACAATGTATATTATAACTGAAAAAGTATGTGTTTGTTAGTTAGTATTTTTGTGCCTAACTTTCCTGTACTGTACTATATCAGCCCATATACGTCCCACTGCAGGGCACGGGCCTCGTCTTCAATTGAGAGTGGTTAGGGCATATAGCCCACCACGCTAATCTAGTGTGGGTTGGCGGCCTTTACATAGCATACAAGCCTTCAAGTCGATAGAGACTTGAGCTGTATTGCAGTCTCTCCAGCGGTGCCAGATTACGTATCGGTATGTCGAAGTGTTGAAAGTGTTTGTATAAGTGATGCCTATCGGTCCGAGTATTAAATCAGAGTACGTGGGCTATTCCAATACAGAGAGACGTGAGAAAGGGAGATATATCTCCAACTGTTCACTGTTGCGTCAGAAGATGCCTTCAAATCGCGCTATGGAGCGGGCTGTGCTCATTATTTCCCTATGAGATCTAATCAGTTATGAGAAGACCACGTACAGGCAAGCAAAATGTTGTATGCATGCCTAAAAGGTGGATGGACGGCTTGGCCAAGGTTGCAGGAAGTCGCTGGATACAGGCCGCTTCCAATGGGTCGGTGTGGAGATCCTTGGGGAATGGGGGAGGCCTATGTTCAGCATGGGACTACATGTGGCTGAAATGACGATTATGTCGATAGAGTAGCACTTTTACACAGTGTATGGAATAATTAAATGTAAGAAATATAGGCGGACTTTTTAATGTTTCTCATTATGTGAAGATTTTTTCCGATAATTAAAAGTTACTTAAATTAATTATTCTTATTTTTGTGCCTAAACCGCGAATTTTTTGTGCATTTTTATGCATATTTGTATAAAGAGGACAATTTCTTGAGGAAGGAATTTCTTCTATTTTCATCCATAGTTTTATGTACTCTCCATTTAAAATATAAACTAATGTACGAACATCCGTAAACAAAGTAGTTTTATTTCAATGAGTTCTCTCTAGATCTATAAGTACTCTTCAATCTTTATTTTGCGCAAAACCAATGATGCGTAACATTCTTACCAATAAAAACACGCGGAATTGGATTTAAAATTGCTGAGGAAGAAATTGAAGAAATTGTTTCTGATTTATACCATTTGTATTTGTATATTTGAATTGAATGACGAATAAATAAAATAAACAAAGCTGAATAAAACATGTACAACTAACTGGAGCTATTTTTGAAGAATCTAATCGCTAGAAGAAAAACCTGATGTCACAGCCATGTTTTAAAGACAACTTAGGAAAAGGAGAATGGGGGACCTCCAACCGCCAGTGAAAAATTTATGAATAAAAATCCCACAGTCAAATACCTAGTCTTGACCCGACACTAGGATCTAGTCTTGTGTCATAGGTATCAGGAATCACGAGGGTCTCACAAACACCCAGACCCGAGACAAATACTTGTAGGCCACACAAATATTAGTCTCGGTGTGGGGGTCGAACCCGTAGCCTCTCGTTTCACAGTCGGTGTTTCACCAACACCGCCAGGGTTAAGACTTCTACCGAAAACGAGGCTGGGTGGTAGTTTTATTGACTACAAACGCAACATAAATTTTCGCAAAGAAACACGACGATTATTGTTTGTGATTTTTTAAATAATTTCGCTTTAAGGTATTAAATGCATAGTTTATGCTAAAATAATAGTTTTAACTCTTGCGTCCCACTATGGTACGCCAGAGTTAAAATTAAAACTTATATAAAAGGTTTTACACTGTTGTTTTACAATATATATTATATATATTTAACATCGAAATAGGAAAATAGGAAAATAAATACATTTTTTATGGTTATGAATGACGAGACGAACATGCCGTTCGCTTGATGGTAAGTGTTATGAATACTCATGAACAGTGGCAAAACCAAACAACACCTAGAATTACAATATCATCATCAACATCATCATCAGGCTTCCAAATTGCGAAATTTTACCCTGTCTTCGGCTTGTCGCATCCAGCATCTACCTATAGCTGGAGAGCTAGTGAACCCTCCGAGTAACGGTCTTCCTGTAAGGTTAGAAATTTGTACACTTATGATTTATAGCATGTTAAGGGCAATAGCCACGACCTGGCAGGCGTCAGCCCTGCACGTCATCAACCCCTTTATTTTTTAAATTGTAAAATATATGGAGATAAAAAACTTGTTTCTGTAAGCTTCAAAATTGATTAGGATGTTGTTAATTAATTGTAAATCTTGGAAAACAAATTGCCAGGCGATTACAATGAGCATAAGTATGTGACAGGTGCATTGAAAGGAGCTCAGTTGATGAGGTAAAATAAACTTTCTCCTGTATAGTTGAAATTTGGATATGTTTTAGAGTAAGCGTTTTAGAATAAATATGTACAGGCAGTTTTGAATATCATAAGACTTTGACAGGCGAGGGGAAAGCTACTAAGGGCGTGCGAGTAAGAGGTGTTACGTGAACGCATATAGTGCGAGTAACATGAAATAAAAATAAATGTAGTGAGTAGCAGAAGACGTTCAAAGCATTAGGAAATGCAGAAGTAGTAGAAAAGAAACAAAAATAATCCGATATTCGAGTTTGTATGCCAAATGTACGGTTCGAAAAGTTCATAATTAAATGATGCGCGTTATGAAAAGTTCCTTGCTATAATATATAACACAAGTAATCCTAAAATATTCATGAAAAAAATAAGAAATTATGATTCATCAAACGTACTTCCGTGCCAAAGCGAACTGCAATAACAATTACGAGTATTAAGAACTGCATATATTATAAATATATGGCGAAATTGTCATTTAAAGGAACCAACAATTCTTGCCCCTAAAAATTACGGTTGGAACTTAATTCACTACATAGCATAAAACAAAGTCACTGTCTCTGTCCCTATGTCCCTATATCCCTTTGTATGGTAAAATGTTTAAAACTACGCAACAGATTTTGATGCGGTTTTTTTAAGAGATATAGTGATTCAAGAGGAAGGTTTATGTGTATAATAGTGTATATTATTGTAGATAATTAATCTATATGCACCCGGGCGAAGCTGGGCCGGGCCGCTAGTTTAGGTATAAGTCTTGATTATACCCTGTTTTTTCTTTCACTTATTAATTTGCCACGTCCGGCCCTTGTTACTTTCATACTTGGTCAGATTTAGTTAGTAATTAAATGAATAAAATTACATTAATTTTAAGTACAGATCAAGACAAAAAAATGTTTTAAAACATTATTGATAATTTTATACGATAACGATTGTCGACTCGCAACTTTCGTTGTGATCCATTGGACCACGTCATCATTATTGCAGATCCCAATTAAAAAGTTAAATTATTATTAATTTAAATTAAATACTATAGTTATGAAAATATCCATGGCCCATTCAAAAGTTTAAACACATTTAAAATTAATGAAATGTAAAATATACTCACATAAGAAACATTGCACAATATTAAATTAATTACATTCGAACATTATAGTTATTTTGAGGATCCAGCATAAAAAAATCATATTGTTCGCTATTGGCCTTATTATTATGAAGAACAACGTACTGTGATACAGAACTTAATATTGTTTTATTGAGTACCTAGATTTATCCCGATTGAAACTTGTATTGAAACTAATGATCCTCCTACACATATTGACACAGTTATCACAATATGCGTAGGTAGGTCTTTTATCACTTCCAATTAACAGAAACAATTCAAGACCGAATATTTTAATTAACATTTTAATTTTAACTTTAAGAAATATAACTAATAAAAACCTTTATAAATATATATTAAAGACTGAAGAGATATGGCAGCACGGGACAGTTATCTCCAACATAATTCCCGGCAAGGTGCATTATCTCAGTTAGCCTGGCTCCATTTCCACTCAAATCTCTCAATTTAGAATAAAGCGGCGAGCAGTTGTCGCCGGACCTTTGCACCTTTAAAACTGAGCTGGTTTTTCCTCACAGGATTTTTTATTAGTATAAATGCGTCATATTTCCAGACCTGTTGCTTTTCAGCGAAGAATAGTTAGACCCATTTATAGCATTAATGACGAAGGAAATATTTCCGTTTAATTTCAAACGCGTCATTCCTTCATTTTAAAAGGTTTGTCATAAAATACACATCAAGTGCCTAAAGAAATCATTAAAAAAGAACATACATTTTTGATGTGTATTATTTTGGAGATGGAGATCAACAGGGAAGGATGAAATAGATTACATAAGTCAATTTGAAATAGTCAAAATAGTTAAAAGTGGCAAGCGGAGTATGGAGCATTTATGAGACATCTAGTTCATACCATAAGTTACAAAATTGAATCCTTGTTCAACAGGTAATAAGATACGATGACAAGGATCGCATTATCGCGCACAAGGCAAAATCCCAAAAGTGGCTTGATTTATTGCCCCAAATACCCTTGGCGGTACTCTGCTCGCTGGGAATTATATTTTAGCTCGGTAACCGCTCTCCTGCAAATGTTGGTTTTGCTGATTTTCAGCATTTAGACACGTTTATAAAGGATATTTAGTTAGATCGCAGTTGTGTCAATACTAATTGCTGTATTAAGCATGAGCTGCTCTTAATCAAATCTGTAGATACCATTGGGTTGTCAAGAATTTGTAAGAACTACACGTTTTTATTTATTTTACCAGGTCATGGTTTACCATATGATAAAATAAATGATCTAGAGTAAGTTTGACTCCAATTCACATAGATTGGATTTGTAAGCGTAGTATAGCCAAATATCTAGCAGCCAACGACATGATAATATCTCACCGGTCTGCGATGACGCCACCATGCTTTTAATTGAATATGCTGAACACTGAGACATAAAATTCATACTTGGGTCAGCCACTGTGACGGTTTCCTCACCGTAGAGGCTGTGGGATGAGCTATGTGCCAATTCTTCCCCAAAACTCAATAGCATCTATTCAAAAAAGGAGTGGAAAGGTTTTTACAAGGCCATCGACGCACTAGTATCCTGGTGTACCTGTAACCACGAGTAGTCTGGTGTTGCAGACGTCCAAAGTCCACAGTAAATTTTTACCATCACGCGCATAAATGCTTGTTTGCATTATATGGTATAAAAATAAAATCATGCAGGGCGGTCGGTAGGCTAGCTACAATAATTAACATTCTGCCACCAGCTGACTTTGTAATCTTGCTTAATTAAGTAGTCAGTCTTAATAACTGTGTAGTTCGTCTAGTTTATTTCATGTCATCTTAGAAGATAAAATCTAGAAATTCTGTTATAGCTGGAATTAATTAAAGCTGAAAAGGCTAAAGTCTGGAAATTCCTTAAAACTCTGGGAGTGGGTAAATCTCGTCAAAATTCCATTCCTAGAACTACAGACTTAAATTCCTTGAATCACCATTTCTCGTCACCAACGTATTTCAATACGATGGTCAAAAATAACACAATTAAAAATCTTTCTACCCGCAAAACTCCTAATTGTCCTGTTTTTGTCTTCAAACAATTTGCTAGTTGTGATGTTAGGAAAGCCATTACACTCATATCTTCCAATGCCGTGGGGAGTGACCATGTTAGCCGTAATATGATTCTCCCTATCCTAGACGAAATCCTTCCCGTCATTACCCACATCCTAAACCATTCCGTGTCCACGGGCATATTTCCTACCGCTTGGAAAGAAGCACACATCATTCCTATTCCTAAAAAGCCTAATGCCTCTGTACTTTCTGAATTTCGACCCATTTCAATTCTCCCATTCCTTTCCAAAGTTCTTGAACGTTTAATCCATTCCCAACTGAATGATTTCCTTTCCAAGAGTAATCTCCTTAATCCTTTCCAATCGGGATTTCGTACTGGGCATAGCACAACCACCACTCTAATTCATATTACGGATGGCATTAGGTCGGGCATGGAAGAAGGTATGCTGACAGTCCTGGCACTGCTAGACTTCAGCAATGCTTTCAACACCGTCGATTTCGATGTCCTACTGAGCGTAATGTGTTCTCTTAACATATCTCCAACGGCACTTGATTGGTTTCAAAGTTACTTGTATGGGCGCCGGCAACGCATCTGTGTTGAGGAGAAGTTTTCCTCCTGGTGTTCCGTGTCTGCTGGCGTACCACAAGGCGGCGTGCTTTCTCCTCTACTTTTCGCTATTTTCATTAATTCCATCACTAATAATCTTCGTTCATCCTACCACCTCTACGCTGATGATCTCCAAATTTTCACGCAGGCATCTCTGGACAGATTGGCAGAAGCTATTTCAAAGATTAACCTCGACATCCAACACATATGCAATTGGAGCAAAGCTCATGGTTTGACGGTTAATCCTAGTAAAACCCAAAACATTATTGTTGGCAGCCCCAGATTAATCTCTAAATTGGATTGGGCTCAATTGCCAAGCGTTGTTTGCGAAGGTGTTATCATCCCTTACAGCGATACTGTAAAAAATTTGGGTCTGTACATAGATAAATGCCTCACATGGGGTCCGCAGATTCGAGAAGTCAGTCGGAAACTCTTTACCTCGGCTAAGTCCTTGCGACGGTTACACAACTTTCTACCCGTTGCCACGAAGATTTCGCTTGCGCAAACACTCCTACTCCCCATCCTTGATTATGCCGATGTTAGCTATCTGGATCTCACCGAGGACCAACTAAATAAACTTGAGCGCCTTCAAAATTTCTGCATAAGATTTATATTTGGTTTACGCAAATATGATCATGTTTCTGAGTTTCGTGCTAAGCTCAAGTGGTTACCTATACGACTTCGTCGGAATACTCATATACTGTCTCTTCTATACAATATTTTGTTCAATCCTGTCACTCCTTCTTATCTCAAAGAACGATTTCTTTTTCTTCACGAGTCACATACGAGGTCCTTGAGATCGTCTGAGAACCTGAAGTTGAGAATGCCCGTCCACACCACGACATTTATGGATAAATCATTCAGTGTTCAAGCTGTTCGTTTGTGGAACGCACTTCCTGTTGTGGTGAGGCAGGCTCAAACACTGTCATCATTTAAAAAACGATTAAAAGAACACTACCTTTCTCTATAAACAGATAAACCGATTAGGACTATTTCCTCTTATTGATTATATTGGTAATATATATATATGTATGTACGTATGTTTATTCGTCTATAAATTTATATAAGTATGTATATGTATAATACTTATGTATGTATATATAATATGTATGTATATGTGGTATGTATTTATATATAATGTATTTATATGTTTTTTTTTTATGTTTTTATTTATGTCTCCATGTTTTCGTTATGTTTATTTTACACTGCCCTATCTTTTTTCCTGCTCATATATCCATCCCATGGTTGTCTGGTAGAAATTGCCTTAGAGCGATAAGACCGCCATTTGTACTTTGTTATTTTGTATTATCTCTTAACTGTTATTCCTTTTTATTGTGTACAATAAAGAATTAAATAATAAATAATAATAATAATAACTACGTGACATTGACAGAATTAGGGTAAAGCAATATCGCAAAATAAAATAAGAAGAATAAAACTGAACTCAAGTAATTAGAGGTATTGTGGTTCCCACCAAGGAGCAGTTTAAATCAAAAGGAGTTCACTTGCAAGAATTACTCGACTAAAAGTCTTCTTGTACTTTTCACAGTTTATTATTCCAATACAGTCAACATGGTCTTATTCTCTTTTACAAATTGAAATAAAACTATTATTTACGGATTTTATCGCGGATTTGGTTTAATTTTTACATTTTTGAGTTCCCGACGTTTCGATTATTTTACAGCTTTCACCACTCAGAGGAAACACTAGAGCATCTGTGAAGGATTCATACCAATTTGTCAGCGAAATTAAACATCTACAATTATCTGACAATGAGACAATGGTTAGTTTTGATGTCCAGTCACTATTCACAAGCTTATCAGTACAAGACTGCATCAAAATTGTCACTAACAAGTTAGCAGAGAAAGACATCCCTATAGAATATGCAGAACTACTTAAACATTGCCTCACATCTGGCTACATGTTGTGGAATAATCATTACTATGTACAAGTGGATGGCGTTGCTATGGGCTCACCTGTATCTCCAATAGTCGCCGATATTTCATGGAGGACTTCGAGGAGACAGCCCTTAGTACAGCCCCAGTCTCGCCCAGATTTTACAAGCGGTATGTAGATGTAACTACATTTTTAAATCACCTTAACTCCATCAACAGTAAAATTGAATTCACTATGGAGTTAGAACATAATTAATCTCTTGCCTTCTTAGATGTCTTAGTAATCCGTAATCCTGATCAGTCCCTAGGTCACACTGTGTATCGGAAAAAGACCCATACTGATAAATATCTGAATGGTGATTCTCACCACCACCCAAAACAGTTAGCTACCGTGGGTAAATCCTTGTTTCAGAGAGCACGAGGAATCTGTGACGAGGATCACCTGGCGTCTGAGCTGCAACACGTCAAGCAAGTACTGCGAGACAACAAGCTCCAAATTCCACGCCGCCGTCACAGAAACCGAGTGAAGCCAGCCACAGTTGAACGAGTCCCCGTTATCTTGCCATACATAAAAGGAGTCACGGACAAGATTGGCTACATCCTGAAGCGTGCTTCTATAAAAACCTATTTCAAGCCGCCCAAGAAGATTAGCCAATTTCTACCACCTGTCAAGTGCCATATACCCTTGCAAGAACCGGGAGTTTACAAAATAGATTGCGACTGTGGCCTCTCCTACATAGGTCAAACAAAACGAAGCATAGGGACCCGCGTGAAAGAACATATAGCTGACGTCAAACATCGACGCTCAACGAAGTCTGCAGTTGCTGAACATATAGAAGAAGGCTCCAAGCATTACCTCCGCTTTGACCAGCCCCAAGTCCTCGCTAAAGAACACCGTTTCCTGCCCAGGATGTTTCGCAAGGCTATTGAAATTAAAATACATCCAAATTTCAATAGAGAAGATGGCTTGAAGCTTGCACAAGCATGGGATCCAATACTACATTTAATTAAATCGGAACCCAAAAGACCAACTGCCAGACCTCAAGACACTGTGAGCTTCTTCTGCGTAGATCGGATCGCAAATACAGATTAGCTATTTAAATTAATTTTTAAATTAATAATTGTAAAATAAGGGTAGTTGAATTGTAACAGTCACAGAGCGGACGTCTAATACCTCAGTCCGCCCCGTGACCAGTGACCACGAAAGCTGTAAAGTAATCGAAACGTCGGGAACTCAAAAAATTTAAAAATTAAACCAAATCCGCAATAAAATCCGTAAATAATAGTTTTATTTCAATGTGTAACATTCGCGTAAATCTAAGAAACCATTATCTCTTTTACAAATTATTTCTAGTACCACTCCGCGGAACATACCGTACATTATATATATTCTTTACCGATCCAATACTCGCTCAATCCGGCAGTATATCTTTAATAATCCATGATTCAAAACAATTAGCCATATTCAAAATTAAACGCCATATTACCAAAGTCACTTATTGTTTTTAAGTTTTGACATATACCCCAATATAACCTTACAAAATGTTGTTTTTCGGATTGAAGGATATTGTAGCCCTTGTAGCCAGAGTAACTACCGGACATATTGAGACTTAATCATACATCTCAGGATGGCGAGCGCAGTGGAATGCTAAGTATTGCTTTGTAATACATGTTGTTGTTTAGTTTTGCATCTGTCCAAAAGCGATCGTATCGCTTAACAGGCTTAAAGGCGAACCGCATGCTCGTTTCGCCATACGTTGGAATAAAAAAATAGTTATAGCCAACTCAATATAAATAAACCCAAGGAATCTTTCATTTACATAAAGATTTTATCGACAAAATCATTGATCGTATCATAAGTAATTAATATTGTTACGAATCGTAGCGAAAAAATGGTTTTTAGAATCTCCTTTAAAACGTGACGTGGAGTCAATTAGTAATTCAAAATATTGTCATGGCAGTGCTACTTGGTGGACTAAAAATACTTTTATTCTTACTTTTAATGTAAGGATACGATAGCGACTCTCATTACTTATTATAATTTAAAAATCAGTTCGCCAATTTTAACATATAAATGTCTGTTCCGTCTTTAATTTTTTTGGGCAGAGATTGAAATATTTTCACGTAATTTTTAAACGTTGGTTTGGGTTTACCGGAAGAACTCATGACATACGAGCGCAAAGGGCTTATAGTATCTTATCGCGGGCGCAGTAAACTTGCTTCGAAAACTCTACTGGGAATACACTTGTTTGAGAACGGAGAAGACAAATGGAATCTTCTGCGAGTTTCAGTAAAAATATATCTTATAATTTTTATTTATTTTACCTACGCACTTTGATTTGTATGTGGTATTATTAAGTGTTTTCATAAAATGTGTGACTCGGTTTTTTGAGAGTAACCACTCTCAATCGTACTGTCGATTGTAGAGGAGGCCCGTGCCCTGCAGTGGGACGTATATGGGCTGATACAGAATACAGAATACAGGTTTTTTAAATTATAGTTTAAAAAATTAAAAAACACCCTTTGGTTACACACTCAACTAAAAATAAAAAACAACGGTTAAAAAGTTGAAAAATGGAATAAAGTGCATTTATTTTAAGTTTAAAGATGCGTGATGAATTGATTTTTGTATATACCGTCCGCTTTTTATAAAAATAAGTCGAAATATTCATTCAAGTAAATAATTGATATAACTTGACAGGATATACAATACTAATTCTCATTATTATTATTACTGGCATACATTTGTTAGCTTAATATTATACTTTTACAAGTAACACCAAGTATATTTTTCAGGAAGTCGCAAAATATCCTCAATCGGATGAACCACCTTTAAGCATTCCTGAAGCAAAACGCTATTTATTAACAACTAGCGGTCGGGCCCGGCTCCGCCCGGGTGCATACACGTTTTAAAATGGCGGTCAAAATATTTAATTCTGACTATCAGTTTAGAATATCGACCAATCGGACCACGAAAAACGAACAACATTTCCTCGTATTTGCTATAAATATCACTACTGCTTTCCTCCTATAGGTCATAGCGTGATGATTTATAGCCTATAGCCTTCCTCGATAAATGGACTACCTAACACTGAAAGAATCATTCAAATCGGACCAGTAGTTCCAGAGATTAGCGCGTTCAAACAAACAAACAAACTCTTCAGCTTTATTATATTAAATAAGTATAGATAAAATTAATATATTTCACACGCGACATGACGTTGCTTCGGGTATTTGAAGTGTGGTTCATTTTCTGGTCATAAAAAATGGTATCATTTGCTTTGTCTTAATACGTCCCGTGCTGTTTCAACGGTGTGTTTCCGCCTTTGTTAAGTGTAAGCTTAATTAAAAGTATAAAAAAAAATGTAGCAGATGTGTATTTTGCAGTCGCTATTTTTTTAAGCTGGTTCGAATCTAGTTTTACTGTTTATAATGCTTCGTACGAGAATCCCTAAATCATAAAAATATGATAGAAAAAATATAATTAAAAATACAAGTTACTCTTAACAATAACATGGTCAAGACAACTGCGTTATCTCCTAAATTATTGTCAGTCTGACATAACAAAGGGTGATTTAATTTATTAAAAGTACGAAATCTGTGTAAGAAGTGTGAATTAATTCGATCCAGCGGCGCTGAATGGAAGCTCTTCAGCGAGTGAGCCTGACCGCGCTCATGTCGGAATTTAATTGAAACGGGCGCATTGGAATCTCCCGCGGTTGACATATGACGTTTACGAAGCTCCGCGTAATTACCGACATCATACCCGTCAGATAGAGTGGCGTCTAGTGGTCACTCCGAATTTACGAGAGGCTATGCGAAATTAACTCGGTGTTGGCGATCGACGAGCCTAGTGCCTTTTCAATATTTTGCCTAAGTTGCGACCAGTTTTAGCTGCAAGTATGGAAGCGTCAAACTCCGTAATTTTATTGCTGATTACAATTTTAATCCGTTCCATTGTTACTTATTTCAGACAGTGTAACCCAAGAAACGTTCTTATTTAAACGCAAAAGAGATTTAATTCATCAATTTATTTTTATACTTATTAATTGTTTTTCTGGTTTTATGTTAGTTACTAGCACATCTTTTTATAAGAAGGTATTTAAAGTAGTCTACAGTTTCGCTAAAAACTTTCTCTAGGGCATCTAAATCTCGCTACCTAGGCCTTTTGTACCTCATGGAAACGTGAAAAGTTTTAGGCGATTTCATGTAACCATAAGTAAGTCGTTATAGCCAGGCTCCATGCGGAAAAATACTTTCAGGGCTCAATATAAGAAAATTAATGATTTTTTCTTCGTTCGGAACTAACTGAAATAAATGTAAATTTTTAGAAATGGGATAAGTTGGATTTGTTTCGATCTTAACCATTAATTCATAGGTCTAGATAAAGCTAAAGAACATGTTTTGACCTGATGAATCGGAAAAAAGTACATATTTTTTATTGATTTGATTGGCGGGACGAGTAAGCCGTTCGCCTGATGGTAAGCGATACGACCGCTCATAAACAGTAGCAACATTCCACTGCGCTCGCCATCCTGAGACATAAGATGTTAAGTCTCAATATGTCCAGTAGTTGCTCTGGCTACAATGCCCTTCAATCCGAAACACAACAGTGCATTTAAGCAATGTTGTTTCACGGGAGAAATAGACATTGCGGTGGTACCTACCCAGATGGCCTCTCACATATGAGAGACCTACCACGAGTATAATAATTGTTTACGTAAGCAAACATAACTATAATAATATACTGTAAGTCATGTTATGTTTCCTATCAATAGTAGAATACGTAGTGTAATATAGAGTTATACTACATATTACCAAATATACATAGTTGTTGTTTGGAAGTGGTAGAGTCTGGCTGTCAGTCATGACTCAACATGCATGAGCAGGCTTGTCCGGGCCGGTATCGCTGTATCACAAGAGGTCAATGTGAAGCATTAGCTTTGCTGTCACATTCAGTGAATAAGATTTCCGACTACCCAATACCCCATCTTCTCTTCAAAATCCGGTGGGCTGGCAACCCATATATAGTCTCCTATTTTGCGTTTGCTGGCAGCGCTAAATGCCCTCCTCGATACAAATTTCAAAGTAGATTTGTTCACTGATTTATGGAAAGTTAATTTATCGGCGTGTGTAGAATACTGTGAAAAGAAGTGTGAATAGCCTTTATATAACATTGGAAAATATATTAAAACTCAGAGGTTTGTTAAATATTTAGTAATATTTTAATTTTATTAATTTTTTTGTTAACGCATTTGTTATAGTCGATATATTATTATTATATACTGATTTATTTTTGTTAAACATTGTTTCTATTTTATTGATTTATCCAGATTACTAAATTAGATAAAAGGTATATAATCCAAGCATTGAGGATGTTCAAAGGTGTGAGTAGTCACTCACCCTCAGGTGACCTATCTGCTCGTTTTTCGGTCCTATTGAATAAAAAGAAAAAGTCACGTATGTAAAAATCTGTTACTCTACGATTTGAGCGGACGTGAAAGTTCATGTATCTCGCGCGCTGTAGTGAGTTTTGTGAATGAGTTGGGTCGGTCAATTTTTGTACTAAATATATTGCGATACGAGGCAGAAATATTGGCAGCATTCATCGTGCTCAACATCCCCGAAAACAATGTGATTTCAAGACCATAAATTGTCGATGGATTGACGCGGCAAATTGCACACTCTAACGAACGGTGCGAATAGAGAACTTCTGGATATGCCTCTTTTATAAACTCGCTTCTGAATACTTAATTAGTGAACATTAACATTCATTAATAAATATAAATAGTTGACACTATCATATCAAAAAGCTGCGAAATGAAAAGGCATTTTATATAAAGAACGGCCAGGCAGATTTAAAACCGAATGAAATGTAAGCCGGCCTAGGTATGTGGTCGGTGTGTTTCACTCGTGCATTTAGTCATTACGAGCTTCAATTCACTCGATTGATAGCAATTGAAAGTAAATTGCATTTCACAGTCTATAAAGTATCTGTTTGTCCCGGAAAACTTTGATAAATTCAATTTTCAACTGGGTAACTTCCGTGTCTGGGCGGTTCACGCTTGATACTTTTTGAATAAATTGGCCGCGCGCCGAATCGATATTAGAATATATAGAACTGGCAAGTTATCGAAAGGAAACAACTTTTCCCAGCATATTGAATCAGTAATATCCGTATTCTTGAACTTGTTCCAGTCCCGTTGTCAAAGTATTATTTTGTCACTGCATCTTTCCCTCGTTTAAGACTCTTGTTTAAGATAATATTTTAATACTAGCGGCCCGGCCCAGCTTCGCCCGGGTACAAATAGATTTCTGTACAATGATATGGACGTATTATACATATGAACCTTCCTCTTGAATCACTCTATCTATTAAAAAAACCGCATCAAAATCCGTTGCGTAATTTTAAAGATTTAAGCATACAAAGGGACATAGGGACAGAGAAAGCGACTTTGTTTTATACTATGTAGTGATGTCAGTTCGGATATATTTTTGCGATATTAAAACCTTTATGCACTAAAGATATAATATACCTATTTTGAATAAAAGCTTACTGTTCAATATAATTCCTAATATTATGGCAACCTTACTCTCGATTGCAAAGGGGGCAATTTATCACAAATATAGCGGATTTAATTATTAATGTTCTTTCTTTCATGGTAATTGATATTTTCGAGCTATTTAGTCTATTTATTTGCAAGTTTTTCTTCGTCATGTTTTACTAGAGGAATGTTGTACAGTTTCATGGACTGAATACACCCTTTCCCTCTCTATACCCCCTCCTGTTATGCCTCACATATATAGATACCTATCTACAACTATAATTCCATCATATACGGGTACAATGATTCATTAACTGCAAATGCAACTTTGTAATCCTATACATTTATATGGGATTACAAAGTTATTCATGCAGTTGGTGTATCTAGAAAACTAGACAGAAATTATGAAATGTTTCAATTTTTCCTTACTTTAGATTAGAATAATTATATTCTAAAGAAGGTTCTATGTCTGCTAGAAGTGCCTTAGACTTTTCATGATCGGTCAGTCAGTCAGTGAGTGACAAAATTAAGAAAGTTTGACATGTTACAATTCTTAAACTACTGGTTCAAATTGAATGAAATTTTAAATATACCGTGTTTATACAATGCCTGCTTAGTAACTGAAAATTCAGGCTTTTTGCTTTGACCACAACGACGTTATAGAGGGTAGAAAGTGGTCTAAAGAATTGCTTCGAGAAAAGGATGGTACGACAGTGCCGCTTTTTAGCTCGACTTGGAGGGGGCACTGCCGTGCCCCCAGATTTTGCATCAGAAGGCAACTTAACGTTTTCTATTTAGTTTCTGCTGAGTTAAAGAACTTGATATCTCCAAGCAGAAAAGAACAGAGATCCCAATAAGATAATATCATTTATAACTCTATCAAATATATTATTCTATATTTTTAAAATAAACCTAATACGTTTTATGAATATAATATCTAAACCAATCAATTACAGCTCTTCAAATAAAATTGAATATTCATACGCTTCAATAGGAAATTACATTAAAATGACTGATTCCATCGGAATAGAACTTGGCACGGAAATAGCCCGCGTTCTGGATTAATAATAATAAAGTTAGAATCCTAGCTTTATGTGAATAGTGGAGATATTTATCATTTCTGCATTCATTACATTTTCATTCCATTTTGTTATGTTCAGGTGTTTACGTATTGATAGTTTAAATAAAACACAGTGGTTGATTTCCAGCGTCTGGGACCCGTCCGCTCGGTCCGACATCTAGAAGCATAATATCTATAAGTGTAATAATAATGAGTGTGGCTTGCATATGTTATTTAATTAACATGTTTGAATCGTAACTACCTACATATGTATTAGTCTGTACACCACTCATTTAATTTGACAGCCTCCGTGGCGCAGTTAGACACCGGCAGTAAAACGAGAGGCCGCGGGTTCGAGTCTCGCTCCAAGATAAATATTTGTGCTGTCCATAAGTGTTTGTGAGGTTAAAAAGCCTCCCTTAGTAGTACATAAAATATGTTGTTGTATAAAGCTAAAGAGTTTGTATATGTGTTTGAACGCGCTAATCTCAGGAATTACTGGTATGAATTGAAAAATTATTTTTATATTGTGGCCATTCATCACGGAAGTCTATGGTACTTTTTATGCCGGGAAAATATAAAGCTGTACTTTTATTCCGTAAACACTTCACGCGGACGAAGCCGCAAGCAATACTAGGTTTTTTTAATGGATATGAAACATAAATGAGATATTTTTATTATGACTAAGGTTTTTGTTTTTATAGTTTAAAGGTCTTATTTAAAACAGTTTAAATTCTAACCGAACCTGCCATTATTAGTTTTATTTACCACCGGAGTCAAAGGAAAGAAGATTTTATGATTATATTTATTTCCTAGTTTGACTAGTTGACTAGTTTCCTACATAACATTTGAAAGCCTCCGTGGCGCAGTTGGTTAGACGCCGGCTGAAACGAGAGGCCGCGGGTTCGATCCCCGCAACGAAACAAATATTTATGTGAACCACAGATATTTGTTTCGGGTCTGGGTGTCTGTGACACTGAAAATTGACTCGTAGGGGGTCAGGACTATGTATTGACTGACGGACTGGCGGGTGTATTTATTTATATATTATTTATTAACTGAGATATTTATATTTCTTTGCTAATGTACTCGTACGAGTTTCACATGGAAGACAGATTTGTTTAGCCCCTAAATCTTATTTTTTGCAAATATTTTAAAAAGTCACTGATCTTGGTTTTCCCCTACTCAAGCAAAAGTTTAAGATTACCATAGTCTATCAAATTGTCTTAATATATGTCTACTAAAAAATGTGTGGCAGGGACAACGGGCTTAAGAATTTTCTGTAAATTAGTACAAATAAAAGAATACGGAATGTGTGATTTAAAGCAGCAATCCCGCATGCAAATTTAATTTAGATAGTGTTCAATGAGGGATTAGTTTATGCGGTCAGCTACAGGCGTCCCTTTAAATCTGATGCAGGGTGGAGAGCAGGTCTAATCAGCGCGGATTGTTTCCCTTCTACCATTCGACGCCCTGAATCAAGTAAATGAGAAAACTTTCTAATTGGAATTTCAAATAGGCCTCCGTTTATCCAGACGAGAGCTGTTCGCGGTTCGACGCTAACATGCTGGGCCGCATTATAATTTTCTGTGGATTAGGTAATTGATATGGGGTTGGTACAAATGTGCTAGGAACGTGACTACCGATGCGTCTTTTGTTAAAATCAGTGATGATTTGAGTGATTTTACAGCTATTTTAACCAACTGCGCCACAGAGGCTGTCAAAATGAGGTGAATGAGATTTCCGTAAAGCTAACTTGACTAAAGACTGTAGACTGGCAAGAGACTATCGTGAGTACATGGTGGGTACGAACCCTTCATAGTTTCCCATGTAAGTGATGAAGAATCATTCTGTGTATATACAATCAGGTGGTTGTTTCGAAAGGAGGTAAACATCTGACGCTGGTTCACAACCGCTACACTTACCATTACCATAAGGAGCACGGTGATTACATTGTCGGGCTAGAAAAAAAATCACTTATTAAAGCTTTATTGTAATGTAGGTCGGGCACATAGTGAAAATAAAGGATGGCCATTCCCAATGCGGCCGAAAAGTTCTGGAGTGAAGGCCACGTACCTACAGGCAAGTACAATGTCTGACGCCCGCCGAGAGGGAGAGAGAGGTTAAAGCTTCAAACTGTCAATCCCACATCACTGAAAATTTGGTGATTACTTGTCATTTAATCATTTAAGGAAGACAATTTAGTAGTGGTAGAGCCACGCTGTTGTCAGTCATGACTCAGCATGAATGGGCAGGCTCGTCCGGGGCAGTACCACAGTCTCACAGGAAATCTACGTGAAGCGGCAACTTTGCTGTCGCGTTTCATTCGATGTTTGAGATTGCCAGAATCTCAATTCAAACATCTTTTTCTCTACATATCCTTTGTGCTTCCCGCTCTACTAAATATTTTACGGGCCGGCAACACATTCATGAAGTTTTATGGATGTTCATAGGCAGCTGTCATCACTTAACATCAGGTGACTTATTTACTTGTTTGCTGGACCATTACAATTAAAAAATACGTAATAACATGTAAGGTAAAGTGACCAGTACATGACCACTTAAGGATACTGAATTTTCTTTTATTTTTAAGTTTAACTTTAATTAACATCCGAACTCAATGAGTATTTTTATAAGCTCTATGCGAGTCTGTTATCGAAACGAACCAGTATTTTTTCTTGTACAATGATTGAATAAAATATATAAAATAAAATAAAACTTCATATAAGAGATTAAGTAGTCGACCATCTAAAAACTAGTAGATAACCATACTTTGCATCAGTAGTAGTCCATTCAGATTTTTAAGTTTTAATTGGATTATTTGTAAAATAAGAAGCAAATCAAGACTTTCTTTCTTTTAACTTATTTTTGATGAATATCTTTGTAAATGTAACTTTGTCAGTGTTATTCTTGGTACACCGATTTTTTAGCAGCCGTTCTTATGGGTGTTTTAAGAAGACGAAAATTCTTTACTGCCGATATAATTACACATTCAGTACAATTTAGGAATGCGCCCTTTTTCCCAGACATCTACAAAGTGAGAAAGTGATTTTGGTAACTGATCATACTTTACAATGAAGATGGTCAACTCTTAAATAAAATTAACTTATTGTAAAAATAAATAAAACAGTTCATTCTAATGAATACTGCCCATCATATGTTATTGTATACAGAATATTTACATGTTACAGAATTTTATCAGAAGTTAACCATCCATAACATTAATTTGGCCTATGGCAAAATGTTGAACTAGAAATAAAGTACCCATAGCCATTTCTATGGTACATTTAAAGTCCGCCAACCCCTACTGGGCCAGCGTGGTGGAGTATAATATGGCCTTAACAATCTCAATCGTATTTATATAATAATTAGGCTATTGAGACGACAAAGCCAGTGTCCTACATTCCTGTACATTGTGTTTGAATATTTGGTAAATGCAATTTTAAAGCTTGAATGTCAAAGCCCGTGCAAAATCATCTAGGATCGTACGTAATAATAAGTCGTTGTACCGATTTGAACAGAAACCCGTCGTCCCTAACAAACGTGGGATGAATTCATAATTTTCATACAAATTAAATTGATATTTTGGTCTCGAAGTTAAAGCAATTGTTATGTTTATTGTAATTAAAGACCAGAGAGATTATAGTGATTTTTTAAATAGAGTTCCTCCAATAGTATAGTGATCACACTATACTAATGGAGGAACATTATAATTTATACAAGCCTATCAATGCATGCATAAACTATAATGTCCCGGCCCAGCACCGCCCGGTTGTAGCTACACATTTTTGAAAGTATTATATCATCCATGTTCATCAAAGCTAATATAGGAATCTAATGGTGAAAGAATCTTTAAATTTATTCCACTAGTTTCAGAGCCTATTCAATGCAAACAAACAAATCTTTTCCTTTTTATTATATTTAAGTATAGATATAGATAAGTCTTCTATGTTCGGCTAATAAACGTCGGCTCGATGAGCATCGAAAAGGGAATCTGTTAGTTTGGGATAGATTTAGAAGAGCGGTTTAGCTAGAGCCTAGAAGTTTTATCATTCCTTTGATTTTTTTAATAGAAATGATACATTAACTGCGGCGTCGGTGTGGTGGTGATCACAGAAAATAGAGTTTAGAGCATCTTGACAAATTTTCAATAACATTTTAATATGTCCCATACAATATTTCTTGTTTTGTTTCATTCTATTTTTTAAAACATATAAATTCCTACTAAATTACTATAATAGTTCAGTATTTTTAGGCGTGAAAATCTAGATCGCAGCTCATGTGCAATTAAAACACGTTTCCAAAAGAAGCATACAAACTGGCCAATTCTCTTTGTGAATTGGTTGGTTTTAAAAACTCGCATATATAAGACGCATGTATAAGATATATATATATTAGAAAGACGACATATTGTGTATAAGATAGTGTATTGAATAATTAAACGTATTTTTTTTAAATCACCCTCCTATACGTGGACATTGAACTTTTTATTGTTTGTCACCACCTAAGAAGAATTTATCGCAAAATTAATAAGACTTCAAATCATTATTCGTATAGAATTATCATAAAATTAAATATATGTCACGAAGCCGTGCTCGATCCGATCCGAAATAAACGTTAGCCATGTTTCGCATTCGGCGTGGGAAAAGTGAGTCGTCTTTTTTGAACAGGGAATGGTCGTTACCCCAGACGGCTTTTACAGCGGCGCCGGCCAGGTGGACGAGTGCTTAAAACGCTTCCACTAGGAACCCATTCATTCTTCAACATGTTCACGGCATTGTGACCTGCGCCACTCACAATACTCGCTGTATATTGATACAGCGCGTGAGACACGCTGCAACATCGATGCCTTTTACGGGACATTTGTTTTAACCTTTTAGTAACACGTTATTACATAGCTGTAAACTATTAAAATCTCTTTATAATCTATCCTTATAATCAAAATAATAAAGTGTAGTAAAATGTATGAAAACATTTATTAAACTTGAAATATATTTATAAACGATGGATTGGACAAGTACAGGACCGGGAGAAGTGGTGTAATAGAGAAGAGGCCTATGTCCAGCAGTGGATTAACGTGGGCTGATATGGTGATGATATTTCTAATTAGTAATTATATCGTAAGTTTAATTACATTATACAGCAATACGGAAGGAAGTCAAAAAATATGTAATTTTTTTTAAAGTGGACGGAAGGAAGCCTTTAAAATGTCCGCCGTAAACTTGTTCCCTAGTTGTTTTAGTTCCACGTGCCATTACAATTTAATTTTTCTACACTTTTTCTAAAAACCTTGTTTAGATTTCACCCCTTTATTCGCAACAGATTTTGTTTGCTAATATGAACGGTAAAATCGCTAACATAATAAACTAATTAAGCGGATTAAACAGCGGAGGTATGGTTGCGGCGATGAACAGCGTCGAGAAATTAGTCCGATGAATCAGCACCAAATCTCGCGCATGTATAAAAGAGTTTCGACAGAACATTTGCGTTACATCAGAGACGTTGTAAAACTTGTGCGGCCGATGGTCGAGTAAGCTCGGAACGAAATTGCCAATCCTCTTTCACAATGGACCGTAAAATGGTTTTCCGTTTTTGCCCGACCGAGCGGAGCGCTGCTCGTTGATTCACCGGACACGTCGCCCGGTGGGCTATCACTAGTTCAAGAAATTTGTGAAAATAACTCTTTATGCTACAAACTAAACCGGTCATTCTCGCCTGTACTTTCAGCTACTGCGCACAGGAACGAACTTAGATAAACGCCACTTCTTTGCGTGCTGTTCATGCCAAAAGCCGGAAGTCTATCCAATAATCATAAAATAAACCTTTGTAGCTGCTTAAAAATAATGTTGTTGTAATTTTTCTATTAACTATAAGATTTTTTTGTCATTATAAATAATAGGTTACTTTAAAAGTTCAATTAAATAATGTAAAACATTTTAAGTAAAAAACTATTACTACTAATTATCACCACTCAATCGTACTCTCGATTGTAGAGTAGGCCCGTGCCCTGCAGTGGGACGTATATGGGCTGATACTGATACTAATTATACTAATAAAAAAATATGAATAAATATTTCAGTGAAGTTAAATAGTCAATCTTTAAATTTCAGATAAACATGGATAAGAATAAGTACTATTATTATGAAGGCAACACATTTGAGCGCTCGGTCCGCGGAGTACAATGCGGGACGACACAAGTGTATAAGCCAGTTGAAACTACTGTTGGTGACAGCTACAGGCAATATCTTTGCTCCACCAGACCAATATCTGTAGTGGTGCAAAAATAAATGATACTCGGGAAAAAATTGCACTTCGAAAACAATCTATTCTCATATTCTTTTCTAACAATGTGCGTACTTTTTGCGGTTCCCTTTAATATTCAATTTACAATGTTTACCTAGTAAAGAATGTGTTGCAATACTTTATACGAATTTATTACATCCTTAGTGTTATATGTCGACCAATTGATTATTTAACCTTAAAAAATCATCAAAATCAATGCCTTGCTTTCTTACGCGTTTTTTATTCGAATAAATATTGAAATACAAAAACGCTTAACTGCGGGATGTTTCACTAGTCATTAATTAAACTCACAACCACGGATTTGTAATGGAATGTATGACGTTGCTATTTTGACGTGAAATCTCTTTTATTCCGTTCAGGTTGGAGGGTTACAAAAACCTATGTGGACGTGTGTTACCACGAGATCGCTTATTACTTTGAAACTCTAGCACTAAGTATAACCAACGAATAGTATAATTTCATGCGTAAACATGTTATATAAAACTACGTATTTAAACCGCGCTGCCATACCAACATCAACTATCAAAATGACTAAAGCATTCTCCGTGTTATGTCTATAGCAGACACCTGCAAGAAGCGTTACTAAATGGTTTCTTAACTTTAGGCGAATGTTATACATTGAAATAAAACTGATAAATACAGATGTTATTGCAGATTTGATATTTTGAACTTACCGTCGCGGTATTCCGATCACTTTACAGCTTTCGTGGTCACGGGGCGGACTGAGGTATTTGGTCATCTGCTCTGTGACTGTTACAATTGAACTACCCTTATTTTGCAATTATTAAATTATAAAGTTAATTCCCTCCGGAAACAGCAGTGAAAAATCTCGCAAATACAAGGAAATTTTATTCTTTTTCCGTGGTCCGAATATTCTCAAAATAGATATCTTAGGGATTCTTTACTTCTATATTCTAAATTGATAGTCGAAATTGAACATTTTAGCCGCCATTTTGAAAAGTATATCTGCATCAGGCGGAGCCTGGACACGTCGCTAGTTACTCTATAAAAGCAAATCAATAAAGTCAGCCTGATTTGCAAGTTGTGTACCATATATACCTGTTTCACTTACATTTAACAATTCTCATAAAAAAAGTAATAAATAGATAACAGTATTAAATTCACGAAAATAAACAACAATATCAGATTTTTACTAAATATGCCAAAACTGAGGAGAATATATTTATTTGTAAACTATGCAAACATGAATTTACATATTACCCGGTATCTAGTTGTGATAGCACGCATCAATCAAATGCTTTTATTTACACTATTACAATGTTAGTGTGTCTGCAATTTGTAAATTATTATTTTCTATAGAACGAACCAAACGGTTTTCAAAATTTTTTTGTGCCGCACCGTCAGGCTTTGGAATTGGGATTGGGAACACGTGAGACGGCAAACAGCCGTCTCACGTGTTCCCTCCTTCCTTTAAATCCTGGGTCCTTCCGCCGTAGTGTGAAGAGGCATCTTAGCAGGCCGGCATAATTGTTTCCATTGGCATCGGACGGCAGTCTCATGCCAATGGATACTCTGCCTGGGCGGCATTTGCGCTCACCATCAGGCGCAATGTGGCCACTATGCCAGGCCAAAATAAAAAAAAGAATAGTTTGTATCAAGGGGGTATGTTCCAAATGTTTTTTTTTTTTGTGGCTATATATGGCGAGACGAGCATGCCATTCGCTTGATGGTAAGCGACATGACCGCTCATGAACAGTAGGTAAACCAAACAACATGAATTACAAAACAATGCTTGCCATTCCACTTCGCTCGCAATCCTGAGGTATAAGTGTTGTCATCTCATATTTTAATATTACATTAATTAAATCATACACATCACATATAGCCTCTGTGGCGCAGCTGAGATAGCACATTCCGTGGGTTCGATCCTCGTACCAAGGCAAACGTTTGTGTGGTCCAAAACTATTTTGTTTTGAATCTTTGTGTTGGTCCAAAAACACGGTACAACACTTAACTGACTTATAGATATGTATTTATTTATTAATATTAGAACAATTTCTTGTTCTTTTATTTAATTTCGGCGTAATTTTAATCCTAGGTTATTCTGATATTTTTAATTATACAATTTAAAATCGTCTCGAAAATTACTCCTGATATTACAACGGACGACATTTACTGAAAGTATCATAACTTTGCGGTAGTTATACCGTGATTTATTTAAAAATATTAGAAGCACTTCTCGGTATCAGTGAAAATTGTCAACAATATTTTAATTACGGATTCAAGGAAAAAGTAATCATTAACTCCGGTAATGAGTTTGACGAACGCATGAATGTCTGCTACCAAAGAATAGAGTATGTGACCTTTTTTTTTGAATTGTATTAATTTTTAAAAAGTAAGAATGTTGAACAACAAAACTAGTGACGTCACTGGTATTAATGTGTATTACAGTGTGCACGTATGATAGTATGAAGTTCCCACTAACCTCCCACTCTTTAATTTAAAATAATAAAATTTGCCTCATGTTACAAGCTATTTTAATACGGATTGACATTTTATTTTATATATTAAACAAATATTTTATTTCTCGGTATATTATATATATTTGGTTTTAGTTTTATTGTTTAAGAATGTTTTATGTATAAAGATAATCTAAAATAAAAAAATTATAAAAAAAATTATTTTATTTTAATAGTATTTGTACGCGAATAATACAAAAAAATCATAAAATTCAAAAATTCACGTATATACCATTGCGATTTATAAAAGCCAGCGTGGTAGACTGTACGGCCTAATCACTCTCAATCATACTCTCAATTGTAGAGGAGGCCTGTGGCCTGCAGTGGGACGTATATGGGCTGATACAACAACAACAACAAATACCCTATTGGTAAGTACATACAATACAATATGATAAAAGGAACAGTGTTTTTACTGACTCAGTTTAGTAGTATGCTGTTACCCTTGCGACTTTTATCCTCGGTCGTGTTTTACGATATCCGCAGGAGTATATGGAGCAATCTTATTTTTAAGTCAAAACCGGCACGTCACTGTGTAATATGTACTTGCATCCCTCTGAATATTTAACAATAATATATTAATAATATTTATCTATTTATCTCTTGCTACAAAAAGCTGCCATCCTCAATACATGCCGGACTGTTCGCAAGTTCTTGCAGACTGACTCAAATATGCCCTCCACCCATATAAGATCTTCGGCAGCCGAGGAAAATCGCCCTGATGTACACTTGGCTTAGGCCCGTGTACTTCAATCCACCGGAATTAATCCGAGCAAAACACGTCACAAAAATAATAATAATAACAAAAAATAACAATTAATAACAAGTTAACAGGTGGTAACACTGTTAACACTCTTTGGTGTTAACAGTTAATAATAATATTAACTGGCAACACCAAAGAGTTAGCTTGTGAAAAATCGTGTAAAATTATTTTAAATTGTATATATACTATATAATAGATGTTTTTCGCTTTTCTACAACAACTGCAATAGTATACTATGTTTTTTATAAGAATATTTCAGTATTTGCCACCAATTATTACACCAAACAAGAAAGAAATTTATTTTGACATGTGACACAGTGTCAATTAATAACAACAACATTAAAATGATTAAAACGCAATAAGATGATCACAAGATGATAACACGAGCCAGAAGACGAATCGCACGTTCGAGATCTCCCAGCTCGTCGAGCTCCGCGTCGTGGGCGTCGGCTTCGGAAGTGTTCGAGTCGACGCCGAACTTCGACGTGTCGAGCCAACACGGCGAGCTGCAGTCGTCCCCGCCGCCACCAAGACCTGCGCGGCGAAGAGGACGACCCCCTCCAGCGGTGGGCTTGGGACCTGTGGGGCCGAGTGTCCCGCCTACGGTCCCCGCTACCGGTGGAGTAGTGCGCCGCATGAGATGGACCCAAGAATTGAATGAGAATGTCATGCGGGCCTACTTTGGGGCAACAAAGGGAGGAACTAAACTCACTGCGTATCGTTCTAAAATGCTGTCTCTGTTTCAGGCTTTGGAACCAACAGTTGATGTGTCATCCCAACGACTGTCGGATCAAGTACGATTTATTCAGCGGCGTAAGTTGTTGGATGATCAAGTACTTGAGCGGTTGCGCACAGACTTATGTGTTGTCCAGGACGTCAATGTCCCGTCCGTCACCGTGGATCAAGCAGCAGACACACCACCAATACCTGCTGCTGATATCGATCAGACGGACAATATGAACAGCAATGTAAGTCCCCAAGATGAACAACGTCTGAGAGGGGCTTTGGAACGTGCGATTTCGGAATTTGTATCTCTACCCGCGTCTTGTAGACCGCGCTTGCCGCGTTTGCCGACGCATAGACGAAATTTGATGCTGGTGGGAGCTCTGGACTCCATGTTACCTACGTACTTGGAGTCCAGTCGGGATCTTGTTGATACGCATTCGATCCTTTTCTGCGCGGCGGTTGCAGCATGTCGAGTGGCTAATGTAAAATTTCCAAGTGATTTTAAAGCCACTCGAGGTGTTGTGACTGTGCCTGCTTGGCAGCGTAGGATCGAGGACCGTATCAACAGGGCCCGAATTCTCATCGGCAAGCTAATTTCCTTCAGAGAAGGAAATAGCAGGCCGAAGATTATGCGTTTTGTGACGCAGGCTTTTGCGGGGACCAATACAAGCCCTCGCAATTATAGGCTTTGCGTCACAGAACGCATAGACTTCTACAAACAAAAAGTCTATGCGTGGGCGAACCGCATTCGCCGCTATAGGAAGCGATGGGATCGTTTCCAACAAAATCGTATGTTCCAAAGTGACCAAAAAAGAGTTTATAGATGTTGGGAGAATTCCCAACAAGGTGTGGGAGATGGGCGGCTGCCAAGTGCTCACGAAATGCGTGAGTACTGGGCGAATATCTGGTCGTCCCCTGTCTATCACACTGAAGCCCCTTGGTTTGGTGTTGTCGATCGAGCTTGCGAGGCAATACCGGCTATGGAAACCATTTTAATCAGTCCAGAGGATGTTCTGGCAGCGATTCGTCCAACCCAAAATTGGAAGTCTCCGGGTCCGGATGGTCTGCACAATTTCTGGTTAAAATGGTTTCCAAGTTCGCATGCTCGATTAGCAACACAGTTCCAGGATGCGCTTGAAAGGGGATCGCTCCCAACATTTATGACGACAGGTGTCACTCACCTGCTCTTTAAATCCGGTGTTACCACGGAACCAAAAAATTATAGACCCATTACATGCCTTCCAACTATTTATAAAGTTTTGACTTCCATTATTAGATCCAAAATTACAGACCATATTTCTTCTAATCAAATTCTCTTTTCCGGCCAGACAGGTTGCATGAATGGGTCCCGTGGTACAAAGGAGCTCCTTCTCATTGACATGACCATTTGCCAACAGGCTCGTCACAACCGAAGGAATTTATCGGCTGCCTGGATAGATTATAAAAAGGCCTATGATTCAGTGCCCCATACATGGCTCAAGAGAGTTTTAAATTTGTATAAAATTGATACAAATTTATGCAACTTCCTTGGGTCTTGTATGGGGCAGTGGGCCACTGTCTTGAGATATCCAGGCGGTACGGGTCCTTCTGATTGTGATGAGCCGATTAGAATCAAGCGGGGTATATTCCAGGGTGACAGTCTGAGTCCACTGTGGTTTTGCATGGCCCTGAATCCTCTCAGCACGCTGTTGTTGGATTCAGGGTTAGGCTACCGTCTGCGGAGAGGCTCTGAGCCTATATCTCACTTGCTCTACATGGATGACCTCAAATTATTTGCATCAAAACAATCGGAATTGATTGAGTTGTTAAAAATAACTGAAAGATTTAGCAACTCAATCAATATGGAGTTTGGTGTCGATAAATGTGCGGTTATCCATGTGAAGCGAGGGGAGGTAGCGGTCTCTGATGACATACAAGTCTCAGAGACTGTAAGTCTCAGGTCCCTCTCTGTGACGGAAACCTACAAATATTTGGGTATGCCAGAGGCTCTTGGTATCATGGGTGCAGATGTAAAACAATCGATGAAAGAACGTTTCTTTAACCGCCTGACAAAAGTACTTAACAGTTTTTTGTCAGGTGGAAACAAGATTCGCGCTTTCAACGGTTGGGTTATGCCTGTACTCATGTACTCTTTCGGCATACTCAAATGGACTCAGACCGAATTGGACGCCCTGGATCGTAAAGTCCGAACTCTCCTAACTGCACATCGTATGCATCATCCACGTTCGTCAGTGATGAGATTGTACATCCCGCGGAGATGTGGGGGCCGAGGCATTCTTAATGCTAAAGACCTACATAATCGCGAGGTGTGCAATCTCAGGGATTATTTCCTTCACAGTAACGTGGATATGCATGGGGTTGTAGTTATGGTAGATAAAGGATTTACCCCGCTGTCTTTGGCGATTGAGAACTGGCGGAAACCTCTGGTGGTAGGCATTAGGGATCGCGAGGACATATGGAAGAGCAAAGAGCTGCACGGTCGGTTCTATCGAGCCCTTCATGGGCCTGATGTGGACCGACTAGCGTCTGTGTCTTGGCTGCGCTTCGGTAACCTCTTTGGGGAAACCGAGGGTTTTGTCTTTGCAATTATGGACGAAGTTATTAAGACGAACAACTATAGGAAATACATCCTGAAGGACGGTACGGTCGACATCTGTCGGGCATGCCACCGTCCTGGCGAGTCCATCAGGCATGTTATCTCCGGTTGTTCGTATCTTGCTAACGGCGAGTATTTGCATAGACATAACCTAGTAGCCAAGATCATTCACCAGCAAATTGCTCTTCGATATGGACTTGTGACTTCTGAAGTGCCATATTACCAGTATGTTCCTCAACCAGTTCTTGAAAATGGTCATGCAACGTTGTACTGGGATCGATCTATTATCACAGACAGGACTATTGTCGCCAATAAGCCTGATATTGTGATAATAGATCGATTGGCGCGCCGGGCTATACTTGTTGACGTCACCATCCCGCATGACGATAACCTCGTCAAAGCTGAAAAAGATAAAATGTCTAAATACTTAGATTTAGCACACGAGGTTACCGACATGTGGGATGTCGATTCAACAATTATTGTCCCGATTGTCGTATCTGCTCATGGGTTGATACCAAAGAGCCTCGACCAACACCTACAGAGGCTCTCAATTGACTGTTGGGTCAAAGGTCAAATACAGAAGGCAGTATTATTGGACACGGCACGCATTGTGAGGCGGTTCCTCACTTTGTCTCCCTAACCGCCGGTGGCTTGGGTCTTGAGCCTCACCACCGGAGGGTAAATAAATTATTTTTTATATTTTTATATGTATATTTTTTTATAATTTATATATGTAAAAATAGAAAAAATATGTGAAATAAAATAAAGAGATAATAATAATAATAATAATATAATAATAAACTTTTATTTCAAAAGAAAGACATACAAAACACTAAAACTAAAGTACAAGCAGTAGGAATACAAAATAAAATAGAGCTAAAGCGCAAGTGTTAGATTGTGTTTGTTTTATATTACGTAAGTAGTATGCGTCAGATTTCGTAGCGCAGATTAATAACAATATATATCATCTAAATTATGGCTTCTGCGTTTTTAGGTCTATATTCGCCAAACATAATTTGAGAATTTTTACAAAATATCTATTGCTTCTATAATGTATAGCGATTGGAGAAGATGGGCTGACATTAAGATGCATGAAGCATGACGATAGCAGTGGAATACCCAGCATTGCTTTCTAATTCAAGGTGTTGTTTGGTGCTGCTACTGTCCATGAGTTGAAGTAATAAAATGAAGTGAAATGAAATGAAAATATTTATTGAATCCATAAAATGTCATACATTGTTTAGATTCAGTCACTTTTTTTTCACTACCACCCTTTTTTGGCTTTTTCGCCAGAAAAGAATGGGCAAGAAACTCTAGCGTTGCTCTTTTCAAAATAAGCTTACAATACAGTGATTATACAGGATTTGCAATTCAGAGCAGTTCATAAATAATTTATAATAATAAATAATTGATAATTTTACTGTATGGCTGATTGTCGCTTCATTCCCAAGCCTTACTATCTTCTAAGTTTTCTGAAATCTTATAGTATGCCTTATTATACGACTGTCGTTTAATAATAGATGTAAATTTATTTATAGTTAGGGCTTTTATCCCTTACATTCATTGCAATAATATAATATGCATACGCTTTTTGCTGTACGTATGCATTAAAAAAGAACAAGCTAAAATAAACTAATTAGAAAATAACCAATAAGGCAATAGAGGGTTTGTTGCTAATTGGCTGAATTTATTTGCTTTCGGCCTCTCTCGTCCGAGATTATGTGGCAAAAATACTAACAAATAAATCTGACGCCCCAATGCAATTAAAACTTTGAACCGTATAAGTTTTTGAAACTCTCAGATTAAAATATTAATGAAATAAACAAACCATAAAGCCTTTCCAATAAAATTTGATATCTGTAAAAAGATCTAATAAAGTTTTTAATAGGTTTTATAAAATTACTAGAGGACCGGCCGGGTTTCTCTCGGTGCAGAAACGTTTTTAGTCAGAAACATTTTTTCGCGTACTAATTGTTTCTGCCTGTCCTGTCTCGTCTCTTATTTCATCCGCCCTATACTACACCCATTCTTACCTTTGCGTTTAAAAGACTGGCAAATATGATGGAATTCCTTACTCATCCAACCAGAACACTATATTTATTTGCATTAAGCATAGTGTATATTTTATCCAGCTCAGCAGCATGCCAGCTCTTTGCTAAACTTCATTAAAATTAGTTCAACCGTTTGACTCTGAAGAAGGAATAAACATTCAACATTTCGCTTTTATTTGTGAAGTATTAATACTATATTAGTAGAATAGAATGCTGGGGAGACACAACGATATAATTGTGAAGGTAGGTACACTATACAAATACAAGTATACAATTTACTAATGGATATGGCAAAGGAAATATAACGCCATGTTTCTTAACCAGTTATATGTATATATAGCAACATGTTTTTAAATAGGTCGAAGATAAATCGAATTAATTATTTTCCCTCCGATCCTCCCGCCTGGCTGACGTCAAAGCTTCAAAGAACTTACACTATTTAATTTATTTTTGTTAAAATATTTTATTATGAAAAATATTTCATTTCACCTTACTCGAGAAAAATCATGAAGGTATGTATGTAAGTACATAGTTTTAGTTTTACAATTCCATATCCTTAATTATATAATGATAATTATTTTTTGCTATTTTTCCTTTTTTTGTCCAAATAAATACATAATCGGGCAAGTTTATATATTTAAGTGATTCTTACAGTATAATAATTGCATACTACGTAATAAAATGCTATTTATGACCGATAACACATTTTATAGAGCTGCTTCCGAATAAATCTGTTTAAAGTGGAATAGCTTATTCTAATGGCATCCTGTGCCTTCGGTTTGCTCATGTTGTCCCCGTCCGTACGCAGATGACGTTTGCCTCCACATTTCCACTCTGTCTTTTATTATTGCTTCGTAAATTGCATATGGATATTTTATTGAATATCAATAAAGCCTTTATATGAGCTGGTTTTGAGTGGATTTATATGTATTAACTCGGTCAATTCGTTTTAAAATATCTGAGGGTTTTATAATGATAAAAGTGTAATTAATATTTTATTATAATGAATTATATTCTATCTGTTTATTTGATCTCATTGATGTCCTACAGTGGAGCACGGGCCTTCTATACAATTATCTCGGTAAAGCCTTAAACAACCACTTCTTTCCAACCTTAAAGCGGCTTTATGAATTTCATTCAATTTTGGAATCATTTTGCAGGGCAAAGAAAAGGTGGTTCTTCAGCGATGTTTTCTTCGTTGTTTAAGGAGAAGTCATTAACTATGAATAAACTTGTATAATAGCATGAAATAATAGGTGTGTTACTACCCATTTAGTTCTTAGACTTACGCTCACATACACTATGTTGTTATGCAATAGGACATGAAACATTTTGTATTATCTTAGATGATATAGTCAAAATTGCCATGACATATTGGCTGAACAATCGGAATATTGTTAGACATGAATGTTATTAACGTACATCCACATAGCAGGTGTCATGCTGAGCGCTTAGTGTATGCAGACGCTACATGTACACCGCCAGTCGCCACACTGAATAAACTTACGTAATGTTGTGTTGAGTACAACAAACGCTCGTGCATATAGCCAGGTATCCTGGCATCCAGACACATGCCTAACCGCTAGGCACGCAGCGTGCCAACTGCGGTGTGGCCGTACACTTACAGTTTATATGAAATTTACTGCGGTCTGCATTTATTTTTATACCGTACAAGCCACAAACATACGCAGTTAAGCCTAAACGATTTCAACCGCGTGCGATTCAAGTTAATGGTCAAACAATATCGGCAAATGGCATATGCATTATTCGCGACGTTTGTATATTCGTTCCTGAACAAAGAAACCATAATAGAAAACGGAACCCAACCGTCATTCACATAAAGCGGTGTAGTTATCTTAGATTGTAGTCGCCTATAAATACATCTAAAGCGGGAAGTTAACGTGATCGTATAGCTATTTACGTGTTTAGTACGCGTTCTGTAAAGAAAAGATCGCGTATAGTAACGGAAACATATCTGAAGTATCGGTAAAGTTTGGGCGTGGGCATTCGGGTCACGTCTCAGTAACAACGGCAACGATGCCGAGCACCTCGGGGTTTGTTGTGATATCGCCGCGCCGGTTTTTTCACAATACCTGACCTCACTAGCCAGGAGAGATTCCCGTAATGTTAGTTTGTACAGATAGCTCCGCCAACTTTATGTTCTTGTTTTTGGCTTAGGAGCCACGTGCCAGCTACGTGCCCTTCATTTTATTTGTCTCACTACTGTCCTTTACGTCAAACATTCCTGCCTTTTGAATTTTGATTAGTGTCTTTCATTAGTCAAATTGAAAATGTCCTGTACCGAGTTGAAATTTTGATCGCCCCTGTTGAAAGAAAAACAATACAATGTACAAAGTCTACGATAAATATCTAAACTAGAAAATAGATTGCATAAATTGATTATTTCACCTAATGTTTTAGCCAAGTGCACCATGTTGGCTGACGGATGATATCCATAATGTATAATAATTAATATGTATTTTATTCAAATCAAATGTTGGAAGCCAATAACCCAACTAGTAGAGCTACTGTGTGATTCTAATATTCCTCGTTGTTGTTAAAACTTTATGGTAATATAATATTTATCTATGACAAAAAAAAAACATGATTTTATTTATGATGTTGGTATTTTAATACTGTGAGGCCCGCGCGGGAAGGAACAACAGAAAACCAACATTTTGCCATGGGAAGTTGGTTGATGGATCGAGTGAAATTGTCGAAGGTCCATCACCCATTTTCTCCTGCTATATTTTCCTTTTCATTGCCTTCCATTTCAAAAGGCTGGCAACGCATCCAAATATTGTAGACATCCATAGGCGACGGTAATGACCTACCGTCATTTCACTTTAATATCTAATCAATAAGTATACAAAATATATAGATATAATACTTCAATAGGCGTATCCGAAAGAAAATATTTATGATCTCGTGACTATCCAATACCTACACAAAAAATATGCAAAGAAAATTGAAAACAGCTAATTATTTCCTGAAATAGCAATATTAAAATCTTCATATTTTTCTGGGTTCGAGGAATCAATTAAGAGATTCAGATAAACGGATCTTTTTACTAACCGGATCGTTAAATTAAATTGTTTGAAGGAAAAATATTTTATTTAGACAGAAATCTATAACCAACAAATATGTACACGTCCAATGTGTATGTGCATTTATTATATAGACAGCCTCCGTGGCGCAGTTGGTTAGACGCCAACAGTGAAATGAGAGGTGGCGGGTTCGATCCCCGCACCAAGACTTACATTTGTCTCGGGTCTGGGTGTTTGTGAGACCGAAAAGTCTCTCGTAGTTTCTGATACTCACAACACTACACTTAATTGTTCTGAATTATGGGTCAGGGCTATGTGATTGTTGGGTATATTTATTATTTTTATTTATTCAACATTCACTTATAATACCACAAGAGCTTCAAAATTATCGGGTATTTCCCGATAGGTTCGTTGCAAACAAATGAAGGAGTCAAAACTTGACGACTTTATTTGTTTGCAGGGAACCTTGAGGGAAATGCCAGATAATTTTGAAGCTCGTGTGGTATTCGGGGGATTATTTTTCCGTCCCAAATTTTAATTTCAAACTCATTTTCATGCAAAATCTCCAATTTTCACAATTGAATTCAACCTGTCAGTTTGACGTGTGGTTAATTTGACTGGATCATGTTTTGTTTTTTATATATAGCAACTACCAGAGAAAATTTTCAAAAAATTATCAGTATAATACCATGTAGGTTGTACCACGTGACGTCGAATGGTGCAATTCTATTGGTCGATATTTGGGTCGGAAAAATAATCAATTTAATTGCATAAAGACTTTTTTTAATGGGTCGAACCGCCAGACGTACAAGCCTGGATCTGTAGGAGATATCATAGTCCAGGCAAATTGGTAAGATGCGAGAATCTTTGTGGATAATGCTCCAAATGTGCTAGTGGGAACCACTAATATTTAAATTATCATCTGTATCTGTATCAGCCCATATACGTCCCACTGCAGGGCACGGGCCTCCTCTACAATCGAGAGTACGATTGAGAGTGGTTAGGCCATACAGTCCACCACGCTGGCCTAGTGCGGGTTGGCGGACTTACATACCATAGAAATTAAATCGCTATGGTATGCAGGTTTCCTCACGATGTTTTCCTTCACCGTTTTTTTTTTTTTTAGTGCGTGGTGATTGACTGTCAATACACACATGACTCCGAAAAGTCAGAGGTGTGCCCTGGGATTCGAACCCGCGACCACCGTGAACATGTTGGCAGTCGCGTCTAGTCCGTTTACCAACAGGCCACCACGCACTTAAGTTCAGTTTCAAGTGCGTGGTGGCCTGTTGGTAAATTATCATAATGCAACTAAATTTATTTAATAAAAACGTGGGATTTGATAGCAGAGGTACGAGTACTACTATGTTACTCTACTTAATAATCAATCTGAACATATTTTTTGCGTCTGTATTTAATACTTATTGGTATTATTATAGTATGGTTTGGTAGATCAAACCTAATTTATTTCCTTTAACAATTATTTATATAAAACACGTCAACAATTTGCGTCTTGTTTCTATAAAAGTAGATTGCGACCCCGCACGAGAAGCAAACGGATTCGTCGCTGTTAATATATTTCAATCTTCACGTTTTTAGAAGGAAGGCAGCTCATATGAGAAATATTAAGGTTTAGCGATCGCCAGCAGCTGACGCGCGGCGCGCGTGTCTTACTCGAAAAATAGACCCGACGCCGAGCGACCTCCTTCACCTTCAAAATGTATCTATAGAGTTCTCTTGCATGAAAGTGCCCACCTTGTTGGAATCTATTTTCATATCGCCTACTATCTCCAGTCAAATAAATATACCTACCTACACTAGATTATAAATAACGGCCTAAAAATGGGAATAAGAGCACTAATAAGCGTGTGCTCTTATTTTATTTTACGTCAAAAACATTATAAATCTTAATTTAAAGGAATGAGGTTTATTGTTACTATTTCGAAATTCAAATGTATAAGTATTAGCAACCTCTGCCACTTTTGGCGCGTGATTTTGTATCTAGTATATATTTGATCGGAGTTTACTATAGTGTTATATGTGAACTCCGTGGATGTTACCTCGTTGGCACCCTCTCAAGAGAAGACGAAACACATGTGACAGTAGTTTGAATGTTTTTGGATCATTATTGATCGTGACTTTGTGCAAAGCGGATACATAATTTTATTAAATAATGTAAAACCACTTCTGGTAGTTTATAATAGAATAATTGGTCAGTTTGCAAGCGTGGCTGGATATATATCAGTGGCGGTACTTCCATAGAAGCCCAAAAGCCCGGCTTGCCCTACTTAATACGTACATACTCGATACTAAACACAAACCATTTTATTCCGTACAATACAATCATATTTTATTAGAAAACATTTACAATTTTTGAATTTACCGCGTCCTGTCGAGAGCGCAAAGGTCGTCGTCCTGTCGCGCGCCTAAAATCCAAATTATTATTATTAAAAGCGCCTGCGACGGTGCGTCGCGCCGAAGCGCCACGCGAAATTCATTCAAATATTGATAACATTAAAATACGAAGTCCGCTGGCTCCACACGCTCCCGTAGTAGCAAACATTGCAAAATATATCTATCCTTTTCTCTCTCGTGTGCTTTTACGAGGCTTTTGGCAAACTCGATATTTGTATGGGGATCTCACGAGTGAAGTGCACTACAAATGTATAGGTATAGACATTTTGTATAGCAATTTGTACTACACCAAATGCCCGGCTTTTTAGAATGAACATCGTACGTTTCATGGTCGGCGCGTTGTTATTTAATATTATGATTTATTAAAATTTATTTTTATTTTTATTAATTTAGTTGGCTTTATAGTTTTAGTACAAATAAGAAGGTTTTCGTTTAGGTACTTTATAATAAAATATAATTGTATAATAATATTTATGTTACGTTTATGGACAATACTGTACGAATTGCGACTAACTTCATATGTATTTTGACATTTTGCAATAATTGTATTTCTCAAAAATTAGTAATTGTTTGTAGTGATAATGTTTAGTTTTTTATATTTAGACTTTTTGATACTAAAATGAGTGGTATTGTTTTGCTATGATGGTGCGATTGTGACCGTGAAACTACTCATTGCCGTTAGAAAGGTAAATTTATTCAAGTGTATTGTAAATAAACTGGCGCGAAAAATACGCCGGGATTGTGAATTTCTCTAAGTCGTGGTATATCACAAAATACATTTTATCGACTCGCTTTAATATACTATGTGCGTTCTTTAATTTTAACATGCTCTCCCCTTCAAATAGGTTATTAAACAATCGTGTTTCATATAGTTTATCAAACGCCAAGATTTGTGTTACATTATTTGGAGTTTAATGATTTATATTTAAAATAAATTAGTTCATCCCTTCAATAGAAATTATATCAATTGTATTACAAAAAACATAACATGAATGTATTAATAATAATTTCTGCTGGCGAAGTTATACACGGCAACGTAGCTGTAGCTATGCTTTTGCTATTAAAATGCAATTTAAAGTTACAGATGCATTTCCAAAAGTAATTTACGTTACATATTTATTTAATTAATTGATTAAAAACGAATGATAAGTAATACCTTCAGCATATTAGGAATATTTAGATGGCTGTGCAAATCGCGCCATCTATTAGATTTTTACGGAACAACTTATTGTTATAGGTGCTTTCATATCAGTGATAAACAAAGCTGTTATTTTAATGGTTTTTATCCTATTCGGAGATTGAATGGTAGGATTTTCTCGGTGCCTAAGGTGTCGGATTCGAATCCCGGGTCGGTTTTTTTAAGATTCATTATTATCGCATAGGCCCGTCTCCTATTACATGATGGCGCGGAATATGCAAGGCGAAACATGAGTGTCCTGGTAGCAGCACCTCTTCCAACATGTGTATGTATAGATGTTATGTCAGCCGACTTAATACCATTTGCTTCTAAATCAATACATATTAAAATATCTAAAAAAAAATTTTGGGCTTGCCCTAGTCCAGAACCCTAGGCACGCCACTGATATATATGTGTAAATATTTGGCAATATTTAAACGCCTAAACTTTATTTTCTTTGTAATCCAATTATCCAATAAAATGCATCATAATTATTGACAACTACATACATAACTTGGATATTTCCAATATAAAGGACATGGCCAGTTTTTGTATGGCGCTGTGCCTAGTACTTCGAATCTCGTCTACATCAATTAGTTTTGCATTGTTGGGGTAAGGTTTGTTCCAAGATTAATACAGAAAAGTTACAAAGCCTATGAAGTTCAGGGTTTTTAGATATTTACAAAAACATATCTTATTTTTAGGTTATGTTTTGTAGGTTATCCGTCAATTTATTGAATCTAATAAGAATACGTTTACATAAATGCTTTATCATCGAATTTGGAATTTAAAGGAACTAATATTTTATAAGTTACACAAAATATACACCGAGACGTTTTTAATTGTGCCACAATGTAAACAAATAAACAAAGCATGGTTCCTGTCAAGCAACTGTCAAGTGTCAAGTATTTTACTGCAGCGTTTAGTTGTTGCAATGAAAGTGTGTAAAAATGGGAAGAATATATGTGCAAGTATATACTACAAACATTGCTTTATATATATTTAGTATTGTTAGTTATTATGACCTATTACCTACTTATAGATTATTTTTAGGAATATTTTAGACAAAGTTATTATTTTTTTCCTACACTTGCTTTACTGCGAACGAAACGTTTATGCGGGGCCAACAATGGCGGAAATGGGTCATCAATCAATGCAAAATCTTATTAAACTTTATATTACTCCCTAAACTTCTACAGAAATATGACATATTCTTAAATTAATAGTTGATTTTTTATATTCATTCAATTATTGCTTTGTTTTTGTACATGATAAAAAGTAACTAGGCAGAAACTGTCCAGGTCCTTTGGAACTATGACAACGGTCTTAGCAGTTACGTCTAGTTCCATATGAATAGACTACCTCACACTTGACACATCAAAGAAAAACAAAATCACGGTCGAGAAACTCGCCCTCAGAATCTCAAGTACTCATAGTGTCTTCGACCAATCATGCGCGAACAAATGATATGCAAGATTGATGTTTAGAAAAGCAATGAGTATGACAAGTACACATAGCCCAGAGCCTAGGTAAAAGGCCATTGCGATGTAGCGCAACACCTCAACTTTGTAATATCATAGCCCCTATATTTATTATTCTGAACAATGAATGATATAAATAATAAATCGAAACAATTATTTATGAAGCGAAGAGCGTTAATTTTGCATGCAATGGATATTTAAAAAATCTATATGAAATTTCCAAACTCCTATTATTTTAACTTTATGATAGATTTCGTTGCTGGTTAAAGACTAGTCAGACAATCCCGACAGTTAGTTAGTTAGAGACTCGCTTAGCTTCAGTGCTCGATGTCATTATAATGTGTGTCACTGTTATCATGGCTTACAGGAGTTCCAGTGGCAGGTAAACAGCCTCCATATACCTGAAAAGTTTGTCCATGAATAACATTTGAACACCCGGGGCGATCTAGAAAAGAAGGTGTTGCTACATCTTATTATACATTTCTTATTTGGATTCTCGGATAAGTCAATGCTAACACTGGGTATGCAAGTCTTTCGGCCTCCTCCGTGGCACAAAGTAAAAAGCCAATAACACATATTGAATTACTTCGTAATTATTATAAAAATTACAAAATAATGACTAAAACAATAATATATTTTGATTAATATTTCTACAAGCCCAAGAACTAACACCTTTAAATGAACTTACCTGGATTAACTTTAAGTCAATGAAACTAGAATAATTATTTATTCACGAATAAATACATCGAAACCAAAAGTATTGTTACGATGGTACCGAGAAATCTGCTCATAAAGGTATTTCGAAATCGAATTAATGTGAAACTTTAATAATATGGAACGAAGAAGTAGCACATTAATAATACAGTTCCAGAAAGTGCATTAAATATTTTGTTTAAGTATGTAATTAGAACTTCATTGTTATCGCTGTTACCATAGTATATTTTTGTCCTGAAGATATATAATTATGTATGTGTAATTTACACGTTCGAAAAAGCATTTCGTTCAGTACGTCCGTAACGACGATCTTATATATTGATGCTTATAGGTTGGAGGAAATGTTTCGACAAAAATATATTTCGTGTCTCACGCGGCTTAGCTCGTTTGTCAAACGAGGCGGCGCGGCGCGGCGGTGAGGTGGCGAGCCAGCCCGACCGGTGCCTCCGACAATCTGTTTGTCCAGCTGCCACCTTCCTCCTTTTAACAAGAGCTTTACTTGATATCCGGAAATTTATTTTTCTCACAATTTGTCATGACTCGCGGTCACCGCGGTTACAATTTATGAACAATTGGACACAGCGGTCCTCGCAAAAATAACATGTTTTCGCGCAATTAAATTACAGCTGTATTGAGTTTAATCCGATGTACGCAACCATAAATATTCAGCGTAATTGTTGCCGCACTGTGTTTACATAAATAATAATATTTGTAACGTTTGATAAAAACGTGGGATTCGATAGCAGAGTACTATGTTGCTCTACTGGAAACAATGACAGTGTGATCGTGCTGGGGATTACTCTATAAAAACGATACGAACGAACTTCTAAGGTTTGGACGCCGTACCTAACTTCGCGAATGTGCCTAGATACTCCATAAAATGTTGGTTTCCTCTATTGTACGTCGCAAGAGTAGACTCAGTTTGGAGAAAATGATAAGAATAATAGAGTACAGTATTGATTTTTAGAAGTGAAAATCTTGTATCTTTTTCCGGACGTCGAACATTCGAACATTCGAAGTTCGTATCGTTTTGCCAGAGTAACCCCCCTGTGTTCAATAACTTGAAATTTGCCATTAATTGTTTCGCCATTGGAAATAGTTGAGTAGCCGCCACCTCGAAGATCCAGTTGCGCACAAACAGAGAGCCCTCATCAAACCCTCGGTTATCCGGCCCTGACGAAACTTTGACAACTCTATAGCCACAAGTGCAGGCGTTACGAGCTCACGAATCATTATCTCATTGTTCTCAACAAACTCAAAATACGTCGTTTACGGCAACGCTTTGTTCTCCAAAATTATGATCGTACCCTCGGTTATCCCGCACCATTAGTAACATTATGTCTTCGGGTATTAGCCAAGTTATACGGTTGATATCTTGTGTATGATTTAACAGACAACCTAACACGTGTAGTCACCTGCATGCGTGAGTAAGTCTCCGTGTATACATGTCGTTATGTTAATGGTCTAAGACAATGTTTCAAATCATTCTCAATGGAATTAATCATTATAAACGTAGTTTTATTAGGCTGAAGTATTCCATTTTTGATAAATCCTAATAATTCAAAATGCAAATATTTAACTTATATGATTCTCAATAATATTTGGCGCACGTTCCAACCAGGTACACTTAGTCCCTTTTCATGTTATATCAACTCCCTTCACTCCCAATACGCCTCCGTGGTCGACAGCCATCATATTTATCAAATTACACGAGAACTTTTGTTTCGCGTCAACAGCTAAGATATTCATTAAAATATTTTCACCGACTAGTATTTTTTAGTATGTAATTGAGACATTTTATCTTTCAGAAATAGCTCGCAGATAACAGGGGTTTGGCGAGACTCATCGCTATATTGTGCAAATTTAAATTATAATATTTTATATCTAATATTCAAAGTTGGGAAATACGTAAAGTTCGGTCACAATTTGGGGCCCTACTATATTCATCGAACGAACGAACGAACGAACGAAGGACCCTACTATATTCAACGAAACGAAGTTCGAAACTTCGGATGATCAAAGTTTATATACGATACGAATGTACCTACATAAAACTTATGGTCGTTATTGATTTATGGTCGTAACCATAGACTTATAGTTACGGTGTACGTTATATATATACATTCGTATCGTATAAAAAACTTCGTTTGTCCGAAGTTTCGAACTTCGTTTCGTTGAATATAGTAGGGTCCTTCGTTCGTTCGTTCGTTCGTTCGATGAATATAGTAGGGCCCCTGTTCAGTAGTAGATTTTGAGAAAAGAACATTAAACATCAATTTGTACATCGCAAACTTAAAAATTGTATAATTACTAAAACATTAATGATTTTCTGCTTGCCTCTAATCTCGAGTCATATCGGGTCGCATTGTGAATAATTCTTACTGTAGAAAGATTTGCTTTTATAAAAAAACCTTACACACCTTTGATTGTGAGTTCGCCGCAAGTATTGTAAGGTATATTTCTTGGAATATATTCTTTCCCTGGAAAATATAACAATAGTCTGTTCCGGCTTCAAACAGACCAATGTAGACGACAATTAGCAAAATGCGGAATAATCATAATTTTGATAATTAAAAGTAATAGAAGTGAAATGAATCATTCGTACGATTGTGATTAATCGGTTTTTCCACAACGCTCCTTACGAAACCTCCTTATAAAATTATTAAGGCATAAATACTTTTCCTATCAATAAATAAATTTATCATACAAAGGAAATGTAAGATTCTTTTTTAAATTAATTTTGTTTTATAAAGAAAAACGTTGTAATGGATTGCTTTTATGATAAATATTTAAATAATTGCCTGTTAAAGTAAAAAAAGTAATGACAATCCCGCTGTACTTCGTATTTGATTGATCCCCAAAACTTATTAATTTGAATTAAGCTTTGGGTGTTGTTGGACATAATTGGGGTTAGGGATGTTTCTCATCAATTATTTAGTATCAACAACTATGTTGATTCTAGAGTATTGTACTTTGTGTCGAACATAAAACTTAGATGGTAGTATTTATTAATTCATCGGATTTACTGTTAATTCTGTATGCGTCATCATTTCTGGAAAAATAGTATTATTAAATGAATAGTAGTAAAATTGTATTCGTTTAGCATAGAATACTATGAATAAAGGTTAATAATTTATATATGAAATAAAATGTACAGTATAGGTTAGATTAAAACGTAATAAAAATAGAAGGGGCATCGTATCTGGGTTATGTTACATTGGTCGTAATGTTTTACCACAAGGAATGTTCTAAAATCAGACACTTGTGTGCGAGTATTTGTCTAATGGAAACCATATACCCTAGAGTTCAAAATCTTTGTTAAGACACAAGGAAACTACATCAATATATTATTTGTTTAAATATAAATTTATTTATTTATTTTATAAGATTGTTTTTAATAATATTACACAACAACTAACGAATCATGAAATCGTTAATTTAAAAATATTAGCTATTTAGAGTTTTATTTGTCACTATTTTATTACACCAAAGGAGAATGGCCATATGACTATGAAACTTAGTATCGTTGCAATGATTTTTTTTTGCTCTTTGAAACCTAATTTTTTTGTAGAAAAATATTTTTCAATATATATAACTACAATTGCCATCCGGAACTCTTGGAGAAATGACCTTAAAGTTTAATAAAATATATTTATTTATACCTTCGGCTCAGCGAAGCAAAATGCAAAATGCGATGACGATTAAATTTTTTTATAAAAATGTGTCACCATGTGAACAAACCATAAAATAATTATTCTAAAATTTAAGCAGTATCGGTATCGTCAACAGCGATATTTTTACCAATGCATGATGCTATGAATAGATTCTGCTTTCTGCATAGAGAAAGTTTAAAATATGTTGCGGGATGGTTAACACGTTACGATAAGTAAAGTGTAAAATAGTGAAGCGCTCGTCTGACCGGCACACAAACGCTGGTAATCCAGCAGTGCATCCATCATTCTGTAATCCTGGCTCTAGCTCACCACCGCTCAAAACGGCTATAAAGGGGCTTTAGACGATTACTTGCGTAAATGCTTCTTACTTCCCCACTCTCATTATAATTGATAATTAAATTATTTCAATTACTTGTGTGTCTTGGCACTGGAGGTTTGTTATTTAATATTAATTGTATGTATATTGTTACTTATACTATAAACGCGGAATTGGATACGTTTGTATGTATGGATGTTTGTTACTTTTTCACGCAACAACTACTGAACGGATTTTAATGAAATTTGGTATAGAGGTAGCTGATACCCTGGATTTATACATAGGCCACTTTTTATCCCGAATATTGTTGATGTTGCTGTGGGATGAGCAAAAAATTCAGATATACTGAATATAGAATCCAGATATTTTCTATTTTTTTTAAATCAAACGAATGGCACGGCGCAGGAAAGTACAAACTTGCATGCTTTGAGGAAAGGTACAGGAAGAGACGGAACAGAATGGGATGTAACGGGACAGTTCGGGACTGGATACTCTATATCGTGGGCGTCAGTTAAATTGAGTTTGAATATAAAACAGTTTGTACTCGAAATAACATGTTGTCGATGTGGAATGGATTAAAAAAGTGTCTGTATCCGAGTGAAGCCGGGACGGGCCAATAAAAATAGCAACAATAAATTATGTTTTTATTTTATCTATATCTAATAATAAACTTTAATTTGGTATTAAGTATAAAACGAAACTACAGGAGCTAATTCTATAATGTTGTCATGTAATATGTAACCTTTATAAAAGTCACATTACCTTCCTATTATGCAAATAACGTGGCGTATTTTAATACACTCTAATGGAGTGATTTATAAAGCTCCGTAGCGTACTCTTAAAAATTCAAGTCTTAAAATAGCAGCCTGTATGTAGCCTGACAAATTTGCGGTCGATCGTAACTAATATGACGGTTTACGTATTCTTCCTACTTTTCAGGTTAAAGAACTTTATTTCTCAAGAGAAACTTACAAATTTCACTTAGTACGTTGTACATAAAAATATATAATTTATACATAGTCGTAATGGAGCGTAACTAGAAACCCAATATTCGATGCATTTAATATTAACAAAACAAAATAATAAATTTTACTGAAATTGGGTGGTATTGTTACTTTTAAAAGATAGTTATCGTAATATTTCATTTGTGGTATTGTAGGATATAGTTAGACGCGGACCCTCGTCGGAATCTCATTAGCACGTATCGATTCCGTGCCAAGAATGTGTCACGTGACTGGTTTGAAATCGCCGTATCTTTTTTTTAGATTAACAAACTATAAACGACAGTGGAACTAATGGACTTGCAAACCATTGTTCTCTATCAGCCCATATACGTCCCACTGTAGGGCACGGGCCTCCTCTACAATCAAGAGTACGATTGAAAGTGGTAAGGTCTTTTAGTCCACCGCGCTGGCCTAGTGTGGGTTGGCGGTCTTTACATAACATAGAAGTTTATTCAAATAGCTATGGTATACAGGTTTCCTCGCGAATTATTTTTTCACCGTTATTGTTGTCCTTAACCGATGTTAGCCATATGACATATCATTTTCTTTACAGAAGACATTTCACCTACATAATTCTAGATTCAATATTCAAACACTATCCATTATTTTGAATTAGTCCATCCATTAATGCCTGTTTTTTTTATAATTTGATTAACTACAAATGTACTTGGATATTGTTATTAGAAAATACTATTAACAATATATTATTAACAACAATGTCAAATTTAAGTAGAACTATGTTGTCGTATGTAATATTCAATGCGAAAAACCTACTACGGAGAACTCTCAGTGAAAATAACTAATGCTCTCCTCATGCAAATAATTGAAATTTTTGTGAAAACGTTCCGATTATGATTGGAAATTAGGAGAGAGGAAGAAAAAAAATAACATGGGATGAACGTAACAAATTAATTTGTGTTTGTTTTATCTATACCGATTTGCTGTATGATGGACATTTCAAACCCCCTCTTTGAATTAGTTATCGAACAAGCAAAGATCGATACTCCGTAAACGCTTAAAGTCTAAAAAAAAACTTGATCCAAAAATTTTCAAAATATTTGAGTTATTGGTAATTGAAAAATGGGTTTAAATTATGACTTTTTTTAAATTTTCAATGTTTACAACTATTCCTTTACATTGTTACAACCAAAGAATGATCCTTTACATTGTAACAAATTCCTGTTTTTCTATTTGGTCATTTTCTCAAAATCTGTAAGAGCTGTTGCAAACAAGTTAATGTTAATGGATAGCCGCAAGACCAATATATATTGTATAACAATTAGTATTTTGTGATATATTTAGGATTGTGGAATATTACAATGAAATTGAAAATCGTTACATTCGTCCCTGGTCTCCTCTAATATGAGTGCTTCCGGAACCGATAAATCGTCAATATTGTAGTCCATAATTCATAATAAATTAGTGTATAGTTCTCTTCCTATCTTTTATTCGTGCTGCTCCCATCCCGATTTGATAGATTCCACCTGATGGGAAGTGGTCACCGCCGCTCATGAACCTTCCTAGCGCTAGTGGCCTATCAAAATTACTTCGCTGTCTACGTTTTTTTTGTGTTACAACTGTATCCACGAAGCAGATGTTTCGTTTATCGAAAATCAAAGCTTATATGCAACCTTAGACAAATAAAATTTTCCAAACATTCCATCTGGCATGAAGCGATAATGGTATGGTTAGTAAAGTGGCGTTTTGAAATCTATTTGAAAAGGCCGTTTGCGTATACTATTTTTTTATTGCAACGAATAGCAAGACAAACATGCCGTTCGCCTGATGGTAAGTGATACGCCCGCATATACACAGTGGCAAACCCCAAAGAATACCTTGGATTACAAAGGTTGGCTTTCCACTGCGCTCGCCATCCTGAGATATAAGATGTAAGTCTTAATATGCGCAGTAGTTACTCTGACAATAATATCCTTCACACCGAAACACAACAGTGCATTTAAACTACCGTTTAGCGGGAGAAACAGAAATATAAAATATATCAAGCGGGTGGCAGATCACGTTCCAATCAGTTTGCCTTAATCCTAGACTAATGCTGGTGCATAAACCTTCTCATTTATTAAGTAGAATTTCAGGTCAAAGTTTACAAAAAAGACATACAATGAGTACGTTCGTGTATAGACACAAAGATATATGGTTCTCGTTAATTCCTGTCTAGTAACCAGTTTGTCAACTACAAAAAATGAAAATCGTTGTTTCAGGCTTCGGTTCATGTTAACTTGTCCTTTTAATTACCTTCCTTTCATTTTCGGATACAAAAATCATTTTCGATGTTGCATTCAACGCTACTTCGAAACTGATATTGCAAATCATATTTCGCATTTTTGACTCTTTGAAAATAATACAATCACAATACATTCCTTTACAATACGTACACAAAAGTATTAAGTATGTATGACTTTTTATTTTAACATTTTTTCTGTGTCTATTTTGAGTCGTTTGAAAAATCTGTGTCAGCCACAGACCTAGCCCCAGTGTTACCTTTTATTTTATTTCAATGAATGGCGAGACGAGCTTGTCGTTCGCCTAATGGTAAGCGATACGACTACTCATGAACAGTAGCAAAACCAAACAACACCTTGAATAACAAAGCAATGATTGGCATTTCACTCCGCTCGCCATCCTGAGACATAAGATGTTAAGTCTCAATATGTCCAGTAGTTACTCTGGCTACAATGTCCTTCAAACTGAAACACAACAGTGCATTTACACTCCTGTTTGGCGGGAGAAATGGACATTGCGGTGGTACTTACCCAGGCGGCCTCTCTCATATGAGAGAGCTACCACCAGTAACCTCGTACGTGATCGAGATATATTTTAGTAGTAATGCCAGGCTTACACTTCCCCTACTGTGCCGGGGAAAGTTGATTACTCTTTAAAAAATATAATCGCTTAAAAATGATATTACTAGACAAATCGATACTTTAACTTCGAGGGGAATTCCAATGCACATGCATACCTTGGTCGCCAGTCACCACCCAGTACTTTATAATTTTTTTAGGCTAGTCACTATTCAATAATAAAAACACTGAATAACATTAACATCATCATCATTATTTCAGCCACACGAAGTCCACTGCTGAACATAGGCTTCACCCAAGGATCTGAACATCGGCCTGTTGGAACCGGCCTGCATCCAGCGACTTCCTGCAACTTTAGCCAGGTCGTTCACCTTGTAGGTGGTCGTCCGACATTTAGCTTGCCTGTACGTGGCCTCCACTCTAGAACCTTTCGGCCCACTGCCACTTCAACTTGCCAATCCTATAGGCTATGTCGGTAACATTTGTTCCTCTACGGATTTCCTCATTTCTGATTTGATCTCGTAGGAAAATACCGAGCATAGCCCGCTCCACAGCGCGTTGAGTGAGTTTGATCAGTCTCATGAGGCACATAGTGAGAGGCCACGTCTCAGTGCCGTGATTCATCACTGATAATACACATCAGTTAAAGACTTTCGTTTTTAGGCATTGAGAAACGTTTAACGAGAAGACGTGATGTAGTGTCCCGAAAGCTGCCCATTCAAATAACATTAACATAATTTAAGTAAATATTTAGAGCTTACAATAAAAATTATAGAATATATCGACGCGTGAAAGCGATTTTCTCGTATCTGGAAACAAGCAATTTTACACCTGGATCAAAAAAAAAATTTAAAAAATGAAAAACCTCTAAACTAGAAAACCTAGGAATACCATTTCTTTAATAATAACATTTCAAAATAAAACCTGACATTTTCACAAGGAAATTCAATGCGGTATTTTTTTTTATAAATTAAATAATATACAAAAGGCACATACACATTTTTTTAGATACGACAAAATCGCTTTCCTGCGTCGATATGTTAAGTTACAGCTACTATTGTCACATACGTACATAAACTCAAGTACTTTTTCCAGTAGACAGAGGTGCCAGGACACGTATATTTCGCCTTGTATGTTCCGTCCCATACTATGATATGAACACCTGACTCTGGGCTGATAATGTATAGGAAAATACAACATAACTTAACCCGACCCGGGATTCGAACCCGAGACCTCAGCTTTGCAGTCACACATTAATAAAACTATGCAACCGAGGCAGTATTTCCGATTGAATCAACATCAAAAGCGATTAGATATACCATATACATATTTGAATTTTAGCATTGTGTTTTTATTACACGAGTTCCTGTTTACAATGGTTAACTTGTTGTGAGATAAAACTATATAATGTAGCTATAATAATATATTTATATCACTGCGAACAAACCGTAGCACTGTAAACAACCGCCTGTTTGTTTTCAATAAAACTTGGAATAACGATCGTTTTTCTGCTATTATTCTTATGAATTATTCATAACATTCTGAAAAACTTTACAACTTTATTTCGACTAACTTTGTGCAAACAAAGATTTGTTCCCGTTGATGAATTATTTGAATATGATATCTATTTTCATACTCCGATGTGTTATATTACAGGATAAATATTATTCTGTTATTTGATGTGGTGGTTTAATTTAAGCGATATTTAAACACCAAGCAAACAATTTGTCTTTTTAAGATATATATGATATACTGGTGGTAGATCCTTCATATATGAGAGACCGCCTGGATTACCTGTTCACCGCAATGTCTATTTCTCCCGCCAAGCAGCAGTGTAAATACACTGTTGTGTTTCGTCCTTGTAAGTTAACTTAAGCCGACATGGCACCACACAAATTGGTGGATAAGGAGATATTAACAAACAATAAAAATATGAATTGAGCCAACAATCACATATGTACATAGTCTTGACTCAACCCTCAGATCGAATCTTGTATTGTGACTTTGATTTCACGGAAATTAGGCAAGGGTCAGCTATCATTCCAGGCTGTACGGCCTTCAAAATCACAATAAACCTTTTTTCGTCTTTCCTAGCGTACTGGAAGTTGAGTTTGATAGCTTTTCTTTCACTCAAAAAAAGGTCACCCATCGTATATATTCAATCCCATTAAAAACATCCTGTAAAAAAATTCCAAGTCTCGCAGCTCAGGTTTTCTACCGCAAAAAAATGTGAGATGCATGTAATACCAAGTCGATTAATTTATTTAGTCCTTGCTTAAGGGACCTTCTGTATAAAGTTATTACGTAAGTTATTACCATATCAATCTTAAAAATTCTTTACGATTTAAATAAATGGATCGACTTGGCCATCGCATGAAAACATAATGTATCGCTAAGATGTTTATAAAGCATAGATGCGTTGTCCGAGCTTTATAATGGCAAGACGTTTGGAAGGTAATTGCCTCCCATGCAATTAGTCACGCTTCAACCAGTGTCGCGGATACACGTTTCTCTGACTATTTGTATTCTCAAAACCAAATGCGGAAAAATAGATTACGAGTGATTTAAAATAATGTACAAATGATTCTGAAACTGTCAAACAAAAAATATTTTATTTAGTGCGCAAGTACACACTAATTAAATTTATTAAATAAAATTAATAAATTCGCTCTCATGGCGACGTTTGACAGCTCTCGCCACGTCACCCCGTACTTCATGCTTGGTGCTACGTCACACGCGCTTTGGCCAATAACCGTGCGGCACTTATTATTACGTAACTAGCGATGTCTATTCATCTTCTTCTAACTTATGTATCTTGCTTTTTTACTCTTTCTTCGAACCAATTTGAAATTACAATCCGCATCGCGCCATTTTTTTGTGCCAATAAGTTAGTGTATGACGTGTCTATTTGTAAAACGTCATTGATGTATCGTACAATTTATACATAATGCTGCTGGCCAAGTCGATCTATTTATTTAAATCGTAAAGAATTTTTAAGATTGATATGGTAATAACTTACGTAATAACTTTATACAGAAGGTCCCTTAAGCAAGGACTAAATAAATTAATCGACTTGGTATTACATGCATCTCACATTTTTTTGCGGTAGAAAACCTGAGCTGCGAGATTTGGAATTTTTTTACAGGATGTTTTTAATGGGATCTCACGTCTTTTTGTAGAGTCCTACTTTTTTCCTTTTCGGTACTTCTTACTTCTAGAATATCACTAACGATTTTTCTTAAAGCCTCTGTCTTATGGATTTTTCTTATTTTTGTAGGCATCAATTTATCACAATTATAGCGGATTTGATTATTAATGTTCTTTCTTTCATTGTAATTGATATTTTCGAGCTATTTAGTCTATTTATTTGCAAGGGCATGTGACATGCTGAATACACCATTTCCTTCTCTATATCCCCTCCTGTTATGCCTCATATATATAGATATATATCTACAACTATTATTCCATTATATACGGGTACAATGATTCATTAACTGCAAATGTAACTTTATAATCCTATACATTTATATGGGATTACAAAGTTATCCGCACCGCCGCTCATGCCCGTCAAGGTTAAAATAGTAATACAAATTGCCCTTAGTGCGACCGAAATGACCATATTTAACGGATTTCTAATGCATCCAAACGCGCCACGTCATGTCAACTACTAGTTGACAGTTGGTCTATCTAGAAAACTAGACACAAATTATGAAATGTTTGAATTTTCCCTTACTTTAGACACTAAACACTAATTATATTCTAAATTTGAAGGTTCTATGTCTGCTAGAAGTGCCTTAGACTTTTGATGATCGGTCAGTCAGTCAGTGAGTGACAAAATTAAGAAAGTTTGACTAGTTACAATTCTTAAACTACTGGTTCAAATTGAATGAAATTTTAAATATACCGTGTTTACACAATGCCTGCTTAGTAACTGAAAATTCAGGCTTCATGCTTTAGCCACAACGAAGTTATAGGGGGTTGAAAATGGTCTGAATTGCTTCGAGAAAAGGATGTTACGGCCTATAGCTCGACATGGACGGGGGCTCGGCCGCGCCCCCAGATATTTGTAGTTTATATGTATAGCATTTCTAGAATATAAAAAATTACCTTTTTCAGTTGAAAATAAAATATCAAACATAAAAATAAAAACACGTCGCACACTTATATACATTATTCATTTTCCCAGAAAAATCAAGACTTATATTGAAAAATTTAACATTTTAAGAGGTTTTCTATCTCATTACAATTCAGAATGCTACTTTGAGTTAGAACTTAAACTGATTATAATGTCCATGGTATCCCAATCACGTAGCCCTTAAACTGTGCGGCTTAGACTTGGCGGGTGTTCTTGTTTCGTCTGAACACGTCAACGCGACTAGACTGATAGCCGATTAGTACACCAAGAACAATTAAATTTTTATTTGTGTTACAACTTTACAATTCTGCTAGGAAAAATAAGTTCAATTCAATTTAAAAGTAAGGCCTATAAACTTATATTTGTGGTATACTTGCCATAACATTAGTTCTAAATATAAAATATATTAAGTACGTAAATCGTCTGAATTTTTTAAGGTTTCAATTTCCTTTAAACAACTATTAGTTTCAATATTTTTATTACGTATCATATTAATCTTATAATCGATTTCTAAAATAATCGTCATCATTAATCGATATAAACCTTCACCAAATGTGTAACTTTATCCTGTCTCCATCTTGTCGCAACCAGCTTCTGCCAGCGACCCTTAGCTAATTATCACTCCATCTAGCTGATAGTCCTACACTACACTTGTCAAGAGGCTGTACACATTCATTTTTTAAAAATACATGTGGTATTAATTAGTCATGGAAATTATTGCTATTTCAAATTAACGTCACCACCTTGTTATTTTTGAAGCCTTAGCATGCTCTATATTTCTGCTATTGCTAATTGCCCCAACAGAATATTTAAACAATAAACCTGACCTCATATTATAATAACCATTTTTCACATCTAAAATTACACACACAAAAAATTGACTGTTCTGTTGTTATTTTTAAATGGGTTCGTAAAAAAACAAACGTAAAAACTCACTCCTTCACAGCCTACACAATATCGTATAAAAATATTAAACGGTCGGCTTAGTGAATCACAATAGCACATCGCAAAATTTAGCGTATTAATATAATTTGTAAAATGTTATTATCGACTTCACATGCTATTTGTGATTGCTATTGCTATTTATTCCAATACTAGTATTAATGTTTATAAAATTAATCATTTTGTATAAGCGAATAACTTATTATGCTCTAGTTGCTTAATTCTTTTACGGGAATATTAAATCTTGCGGCACAAAAGGGTACAGAAACAATCGACCTTTTGTCTTTCTCATGAGATAGTTTTCATACATGTTAATTGAGTTAATAACAAGTGTAAATAAATTCTCCAAAGTTAAATGAGGTGGGATTTATATTACAAGGACAGAAATACAAAGGTGCAATAAAAATTAGCTGTCGTGTTTCCACGGCCAGCACTTGGACGCTCCCACTTTATTGATTAAGATATACTGGATATATGGTCTCCTATATATGTGAGGCCGCCTGGGTATGTACCTATCACCGGAATTTCTATTTCACCCGCCAAACAGCAGTGAATATGAACTGTTGTGTTCCGGTTTCAAGGACATTGTAGCAATTACTGGACATGCACTGTTATGTTACGGTTTGAAATTATAGCCAGAGCAACTACTGGACATAAGAATACTTAATAGTTAATATCTTATGTCTCAGGATGGCGACCGCAGTAGAATAGCAAGCATTGCTTTGTTCATGAGAGGTCGTATCGCTTAAACCATCAGACGAATGGCACGCTCCCAAATTCAGGGCAATAAAAAAAAGATCAGCAACATTCTTATTATTCCCTAATCTGTCTATTATTCATCTGTTCTGTGTCATAAGTTAGACACAAATGAAGTATTACAGTAGACAAATAACTCTATAAATAGAAATAAATTATGTTACAAGTAATAAATCAATTGACGTGACAGCAGAAAAGGCGAAATTCAGTTAAGCAGTACACATAGAAAACAAATTGATGATACCAACTTTTATTGCATGTTTTCTTCACAAGATTATTTTCCCGTATAGATACAAGAAAGATTCGAAAAAGTTTACACTCACTATGAATTCCCAGTAGAAGGACGTGGGTAGGAATCGCCTCGGAGAGTTTGCGTATAACAAACGTGCCGATTGCGATGTTATACCTTTTTGTTAAGTTTCATGTTTATGCAACTACTTGTGTGTGTAGGCTGTATAAATATTTACCCTGTGTTCCTCGAGGCCTCGTTACATGATAATCTCATGTTATTCTAATTAAATAACTAACTAATAGGTAGGATTAGATAACATAAGTTTTTTTAAGGACATTTTATTGCGTATTTTTTTACATATTTTCACTTCCCGTTTTCGATTACTTTACAGCTTTACGTGCCCGCGATAGAATCCGTAAATAATAATTTTGTTTCAATGTGTAATCTGCGTGTATCTTAGAAACCATTATAAAAATAATAATAATTTATGCCTTTTAGGTATACAAATTTCATATTTGTTTATTGTATCCTAGATGTGTTCTACGTAGTTCTTACGATACAGCTGAAGCCGACACTGTTGTTTTCCGCAGCCTCACGTAGGCTTGTGATTCGGTTCTTATCACAATATAAGGTCAGGTTGGCTGATCCCAGCATAGTTTCTTTACTTTAAAATTATGGAGTTTTTTTAGTATTTTTATTTTATTACATAAGAAAAAAGCTATTAAACTTTTAAATACATTTAGCATTATATTTATGTAATTAGCCATTTAGTAGTTTTGAGATGACAAAATCGCATCGAATATGTTTGCTACTTACTGCGTTGTCTAGCAAAGTGTTACGAAAATTACTTAAATGAACACTGACTAAATATAACAGGGTATCTTAACACTTTAAACTTTATAAGTTTTTACTTAGGTTTGATGAAATAGCAGAGAGTGTCACTCGCATTTCAGTAGAAATACAACTTACAAAGGCTGAAACAACTACAAGAAAGTTTTAGCCTATTTTATAACTTACCCCATTTAGGGAATAGAATATTAAATAAAAAAAGAGACGGTATTTTAGCATACCGACTGTCAAAGTTGTAATTTTAATGCATTTGATTGGAAGTGGATGGTTACGCCCCTTAGACGGATTTGGGCATTTTCGTATGAATGAGAACTACGTCATTTTTGTTGAAGATTCAATTTAAAAATATCTTGTACATCAGTTTATCATCGTAGATTATACTTAAAATATAATAGCTCAAAAATAATTCAACGTATATCTATAATATCAAAATACAAAAATATATTAAATAAAACTACAGAAATGCGGGCAACATCTTCAGCATGCAGAATCAGTATTAAAAAGTAGATAAATATTTCTCTTTTCACTGAGATATTGCAACAAACGTGAAGTGAAATATATCTTATATCTGACGTTCGGACGTAACATCAATGTGTGTTTATCCGTTGTAGCCGCAGAGTTTGAATAAAAACATTTATCAAATATGAAATGTACGATGGAACTGAGCTTTATTTGTATCAGTATCTGCCCATATATGTCCCACTGCAGGGAACGGCGCTTCTTTAAAATCAAGAGTACGATAAAGAAAGGTTGGGCCATATAGGCCACCACGTTGACCTAGTACGGGTTAACGGAATTGACATACAGTATATAGATTTCCTCACGATGTTTTCCTTTATAGTTAAAGAGCGGGGTGATTGAGTATCAATATACAAGACTCCGAAAAGTCATAGGTGTGTCCTGGGATTTGAACTAGCGATCACTGTGAATGTTGTCAGTCGCGTCTGGTCCGTTACCTACAGATCATCACACACTTTTATGGGGATTTAGCTCAATAGGTATATAACTGGATGGTAAGTATTACATAATGATAAGTATAACTTAGCAAGGAAGATAAAAATGAATACATAAATCAGTCCAGTATTGAAGCGTCACACACCACGCCAAATTACACTAAACTGGAGCGTGTTTTACCGATAACCAATCAAATTATTATTGCTACGCCGCCAGGCAAGAGGTCATGTGTGTATTGATGTTCAATCACTACAGTGGAACGTATAACGTTTGGACTATCATTGTTATCATATATCCCGCGTTGTGTCGTTCTCTCTCTCTCTCTTTAGCCAAAGGTAGTCCACAGCGGGAGATAGGCCTCAACCTTCATGGATCACCATAATGACTTGTAATCGGCCTACATCCAGTGCCTTCATACTTACATACATACATAAACTCACGCCTTTTTCCCAGAAGGGGTAGGCAGAGGTGCCAGGGCACCCACATTTCGCCTTGTATATTTCGTCTCACGATATTATAGGTGGCGAGCCTATCGCCATATCGGTCACAAATTCCTGACACTGGGCTGATAATTAATAGAAAAATCCAATATCACTTTGCACAACCCGGGATTCCAACCCGAGACCTCAGCTTTGTAACCGTACTCTGGTACAAGTTACAACTACGCCACCGAGGCAGTCCAGTGACTTCCTGGGATCTAAACCAGGCTGTCCACGTTGTGGGTGGGCGTCCGTCACTTCACTTGCTTCTCCGTAGTCTGGAGTGGGGGCCACGTACGTTGTGTTGTAATTATCATCAGTAAATAATGAAAGAGGATAAGCATAACGTGCATAATAAAACCAAAAGAAATGATGAGTCGAACCGATTCCGATTTTAATGAAATTTTACGGTTTCCAATACCTAAACCAGCAATTTTACGATAGCTGTAATAAACTGCCGTACTCATTGTACAAACTGTCAATATATTCGACAAACTCTAATACTACGTATGTACATATAAATCAGAGTCCACTCCTACGTACAAACTTTTCCTTGAGCAATGTGACCGATATTTTGTTTCCAGTTATTGTGGGCTCCTTGTCGCGGGTTATTTTGTCTGTCTGTAGTATATGACTTGCCATTGTTTACAGACCTCCGTTGAGCTCTCCTCGAAATCTAAATATTTTTGACCATCACATAGAATGTTCATAATTTTCATGATGTTCATGATTTACTTATCAAATGTTTTATCTTCTTCGCTCACACTGAATTTAAAAGTCGTTTGAAAGAGACAAAACATTAATCTACAAATAAAGTGGGTTTAAATTGTTGTATTGAGATTGAGCCTATTTTATTATTATTCTGCTACTCTGTGACAAAAAGTTTTAACGCAAAATCAATGGATGCATAAAGAAATTGTATGTTTCTTTTATAATAATCCTAGTTCAGTTTGACTTCATTATTGTGCGTTTAATTCCTCATTGCACTCGTCAAACATATGATTTTCTATTCTGTAATACACTTTACAGGTAGTATTTCAGGTTAAGCCCCCTGAAGAATACATTTTATTCATAGAAACTTTACGCTATTGTACCCCCGCCACCATTGTAGATTGATGGTATTATATCAGAAATCTTTGCGAGGCGGCGCACAACAATTATACAGTTTCAACTTAAACGATTTAACGATGCCAGAGAGCATGGAAGAAAACCAAACAGACAATTTAATTTTGGAATATAGTATTTATTTGTAAAAAAAAATTGTGATATCTGAACCTCGTTAATGCTCATGACAAAAATAGAACGACGAATATTTTGTTAATATTAACAAAATAATAATATGTTATATTTCTATTATCAGAATTAAGTGACTTCAATAGCTTAGTAACAGCAGCTGTGGTCTGTGAATCATGAGATCCTAAGTTCGATTGTCTAGTTGGGCATTCTCCATTTATGTTCATTTTTCTCATATTATGTATGACAGCCTCCGTGACGCAGTTTGTTAGACACCGGTTGTGAAACGAGAGGCCGCTGGTTCGATCCCCGCACCGAGACAAATTTTTGTAAGAACGAGTTTGTTTCGGGTCTGGGTGTTTGTGAGACCGAAAACTCTCTTGTAGTTCCTGATACCTACGACCCAAGACTCGATCTTAGAGTGGACTCAGAACTATATTTGTGGGTGTTGGGTTTAATTATTTATTTTTTATTTTATACAATGTATTACCCGCGACCGTATTAATTTGTGCTTGGCATGGCAAATACCTCGACACTTATCGCAACTTAAGACAGAAATAATTTTGATAAAACGTGGCTGCTGCAATCGCCAACTCTAATCACTTCCACAGGGATACAAGCATCAGCCAAAATATATTTTACCCATCATATTGCCCTACAGAAGTGAGCAATTTATACGCCTATATAATTTATATCATACCTAATGGAATATATTTTTCCCAAAGCACACACTGTTGAGTTTTTGTCGATTAATCAATCACGTTTATTAGCAAAGCCTGGCCCATTTATAATTTATCTTGATATTGTTTAGGGTACCTCACCTCAAAAGGAAAAAAACAGAACCTTTAAAGGTTAAGTACATGGTTCGTCTGTCATCCTATCTACTTATATATATTTGTCAAGACCTTTTTTCTCGTGAAGGGAAAGGTGTCAAGTTAACATTAATATAAAAAATAAGTACTCGTAAGTCTAAGGTTCCGGAGTTAAGAAAACATAACAACATTTTTAGCCATTTACGCTTAAAATATTGTGAAAGGAATGAACAGTGTAACTTCTGGTCATATTGAGACTTAAAATATCATGCCTTAGGATGGCGAGCGCAGTGAAAAACCAAACATTGCTTTGTATTCATGGTGTTGTTTGGTTTTACTGTCCATGAGCAGTCGTGTTGCATATCGTCAGGCGCATGGCATGTCCGCCTCGCTATTCATTGCAATAAAAAAACGATACAAGTAGGACACTCTTCGTGAATTTAGTAAGTACTATACAATTTTGCAACTAACCAGATTTCATAATAATACTATCCATAATATTTAACATAATGAATACCCATGTTTCCGAAAATCCTAAAAAATTGACACTGGTACAGTAGAAAAATATTGTTTTTAAAAGACTCAACAAGCTTCGCTGCTAGGTATTAGTTCTTTGGATCTGCTGATCCTCGTCCACAGGGGCTATAGTTGCATTCATGATCAGAATATCCCTCAATTTGTTGTTTTGTTGTTCTATCAATAGTACGGAACCTTGAGAGCGTGAATTTGATTCGCTCTTGGCCGATTTTTTAGGTATGTGATCGACGCGTTAAGTGGCTCTTACGGGGAGCCGTGTCGCCTCTGTGATTTCTCACACAGTAATACCGTTTGATGTATCTGCTCGTCGAACCCGATCGAAGACTTATGTGCGTACCTGTTTAACTAACAGCGCCGACATAAATCAATGTTGGACATATTTCACACGTATTTCCAGACACATTTGCAAGTGCTTTATTGTGAGTGAACGCATATCATTAATCTGTATGCTAGCGAAAATTTATGAAATGTTACTAGGAAATGTATACAGTGACGGATTATATACTTGATTGTAACATACACATATAAATGTGACTGATCAACCTAAGTATATGGGAGATATATGACTTATGAGAAAAACTATTACAGGCCAAGTGTATGTAAGATAACCTAAAACAAGGATTATTAGATTTTTTGTCTGTCTTTTTTTTTATTGCCATATAGGCAGACGAGCTAGCGGCCCGCCTGATGGTAAGCGGCTACCGCTGCTCAAGGACCTGCGTAGTGCCAGGGGACCAGCACAACAAAGTTGCTGCCTACCTCGAGGAGAGTACTCTCTTTAAACCTCGTTTGAAGAATGACAGGTCGTAGCGCTGAGGAATCACCGATGCAGGGAGTTCATTCCAGAACTTGCACGTACGTGGTAGCAAATAACGCTGGAAATGTATTGTTCGAGAGCGGCACGCCTCCAGGTGGTGGGGATTGTCTGTGGAATTTTGGACGCTATTGCCAGAAAAAGCTGAAAAAATTCGCTTATATTTGGTGTGAAAATAGCTAACACCCTGGATTAGCACATAGGCTACCTTTCTCTCGAAAATGTAGCATCCCCGTGGGATCGGCAAGCAAATATATTTATTATTCATGGAAACAAAAAAGGATGGGATCGACCGGGAGATAACAGACATGGGATAGGACGAAACGGAACAGGACAGATATGAAGAGCCGGGGAAAATCAGAATGGAGGGCGGCAGTCACGAAATGCAAATGTCGATTGGACTGAAAAAGTATCTGTAACCAAGCGAACTGAAAAGCTAATGTGTACAATAAATTACCTAAACATTGGAGCTAAATTAAATGCTTTAAACCAATGATTAATAGGTCGGCCACTTTGTTTCTATTAAGCGTGAGCAATTTAAATTAAAACGATTAAACATAAACCTGTGAAGAAAAAAGCATACTATTATAATAATAAGCCAATTATAAGATTTGATACTATATTCCCATTGACAAAAGTTAATAAGGTAAAATTAAATTACATTTAAAATTGGTGACTCGAACATATTATTATGGAAATATAACATCTTTACCAAGTTATTATTATTTCAGCAGCTCCTCGTTTACTGTAACAAAATTGAAATCGCGATATTGAAATCGTTAGGTTTTTGTATTTATGATACGCCACAAAGCCAAGGAGTGACATTGTTTTCTAGCGTCTTGATGACAAAGATGAAAGTTTCTGCACTTGGCATGCTCGTCTATGCATTTTTCTGCAGCATCTGCCGTCAAAGAAACATTTCGCAACGTAATAACAAAACTTTTTTCCTACTTTTCTCGTTCTTGTGGACTATTTCTTATTTAACTTTAAATCCGAATGCGGTGCGAACATACTTTACCTATTAGGAATTTATAAGTGCCGTTGATTTATTAATATGAATGGATATTGAATAAGTTGTATCGGTAGTCGGTACTTATAATTGGCGGTTGACATACGTTTTTAACAGAGATCAAAGCTTGTCTTAATTGCTAAGCCCAGGATATTCTTAGAAAGGAATTTCTTCTATATATTTTATTGTGTTTTATTTATGGTATATCAATTAAAATCTACATTTCTTACAATTACGAATCATAATACAATAAGTTCTCTATACGAGTAAAAGTAATATAAGTAATTCACGCAGCACAGGAGTGAGTATAAGGAATTTATCAATAAAATGTAGCTTAACTTGGAAAATAAGATTTTAAAAATCTTGCTGCCCTCTAACTAAGCGTTGTCTCGAGCGGGGTTGCTCCACTTTTATGCTCAGTCGTCCCTACTTTGACCTATGATACTCTCTTGTATTGCAAGACAAAAGCTTTTGAAAAATATCGCAGCAAATTCGCCCAGTGTTCAAAGGATAATTTTAAATTGTTCGTATCAGACGATAGATGTATACAGAATTTCTGATGATTGCTTCCAATTACTTTTTCAATCTTCGCCAAGACACGTTTTCCTATTTACACTCAAGCTGTGACGAGACGTATCAATTATGTATCACATACTCATTACGCTTGTTGGTTTCCTACGTTAAATTACATTTTCTGCGTTGACGGTGCAAAAAGTTAGAAAATAATATAAATAAAAAGGTTATTGGCATTGAAAAATAGACTCAATTTCTACTTATATGATTTAATAAGGATCTTGAATATTCATATGAATAAAATATGTATAAGTAGTTCTTTATAATATTGTATTCCACTCGTTTTGAGTTCGGGTAGGATTTTATATAACGTCAAAGTATTTTTTTCGTTTCTTACCTATATCGAAGAACTTAAAGACTGTTTATCCATAGACAGATTGCTACTCCTTATAAAGGAAAAAATTGGAAATAAGTAATAATATAGCCTGCGAACTTTTCTATATTCTTGATATCGTATATGCATGATTTCATTACGGTCGGTTGACTTGCCAAAGTGGTTGAGCGTCGTTAAAAATAAACAATCACACGTTGGCATTACTGATACGTATGTATTCATTGAGATTTTATCTTCATCTACACTTTCCTGTACATTCTTCACAATTGTTTTTTTTCGGTTATTACCACCCTAGTACTATCTTCTTTTTTAAATTGACATGCATTAAAAAATACATGTATGTTTCCATGTTTATTAATAATATTAAGTACAACATATGTGACATTTTTAATACATAATAACACAATAACTATATATTCTGAGGCCGATTCATTGTCTTGACATAAATTATTCATGAATCTATAATATCAGGAGCTGGCACCATCTCGATACATCCTGTAGTCAGTTATTCATGGTTTAAAGCTATCTCAATGTGCTAGCTTATTATGATTTACGATATGGTTGTATCTTCTGGCTATAGCTACGTTCTTATGTATGTTCTATCATTGTTAAATTATATGCATAGACATCTGATAGTGACACTCTGACGGATTGCTATTATCGCAGCTGCCAATGAAGGTACAACGGTTCTGTACTCCAATACACGTATTATTTATTGCTTATTAAATGATTTCATTATAACGAATCTCAATTTTTTATTTAATGGGTATATAACAATAAAAATTATGTTGTAAACACAACGTTAATCGTTGGCTTTTTGGTTGGTTTAGATTCGTGATACAAATTTGTTTAAAATCTTTCTCAACTAATTTTACCCAACTTCCTAAAGACACATTATTATAACTGCTAGGTAGTTTTCAATTGCATTATTAATACGTCCAGCACAGAGAATGTTGCGAAATTAAATACTATTAAAAAAGTACGAATTTCGTAAACTAGTTATATACATAGTTGTTCTCAAGAAAATCTTGGATTAGGCTGACACTGGATCACAAAAGTAGTTATAGAAACTCCTTAACGACAACCAAAATCAATGCATCAATATTGTCACCATAATTATCTGCACAGAACATTAACTGCTAAACATATGTCTCCCTTAGGAATGCCCATAGCTTGTCGGAGGCGACTTGATTCAGCTACTTTCTGCAACCTTTATTAGATCATCTAGTTACCTTGTAAATGGACGACCAACTTCGTAGTTGCCGGTATATGAGCTACACTCGGGAATTTTCGGTCCACTGGCTATCATTCACCGCGTTTGGAACTTTTGTTTTCCTACAGATCTGCTAATTTATGACTTAATCCCGAAATACTCTAGACCTTTTCAAAGCATATTGCGTGACCTTCAGCCTGTTGAAGAGGCCCATTTTTAGGTCTTGTGCCATCACTGGCTACACACCGTTTTCACTTATATTATCATGTTAATGATCTTTCACGAGATTATGTCGTGTTGTTTCTATTGACAAAACCTAGATTTTATATGAAATTTCAACCTTAGATGGAGAGTGTTACGGTCTGTATGTACGATCAGAAGTATATTTCCAGACAATTTAAAACGGCAAGATGAAAAGCATTCCCTTGAACAACAATTAATATGTATATTATGAACATAGTTTGTGTTTAAGGAGGACTCTCCGAGCTAAAGATAATATTATGAATATATGCCAACTCGAGCCAGGTCAAACAAACAAATATTGACACCATCGTGACAACATCTAAAACGGTAGGAAACTGTCTTACATTCATTTCATTTATTTTATTCCTTTGTATCGTGATTTGATATCATGGTGGCAAAGATGGGGTTTATTTATTTTACAGAGCCCGTACCTGTAATAGTATGCTCGGCTCAGAGCCCAGGTGCCTTCATTAACAGCCCCTGTAATTCGGCGGGATTCCATAATAGTATATCATTACGGTTAAGATGGAACAATGGTAAACGGTTGTGCAATCCATCACGCGTAAGCGAGCCCCGACAGACCACTTAGCCACTGTCCGCCACCATCGGATGTAACCCTCAGCCAACATCCGTTATATACCCCGAACAGTATCTTCGTGTGTAATGAGCGCAAAATGAACAAAGGAATACACTTCAATCGCTCGGTACCGAATTACAGTTTGTCCGGTCAACCGTTCAGCTCTATTAGCATGCGTGGTCACACTTTAAACTACAATATATATTATAAAATATTTCACTACAAAAATGCATAGCACTGAAATATGGGCCTTCTGTGTCTTCGAGCAAAAGATCGTTTACTCTTGTGGGGGAAATGTTCAATATTAACAGATTAACTCGGTCGGGGATCCGGCTTCATAAAAATAAATTCCAATATTCCCCTCGTTGCTCTCATAACTCGTAAGAAACGGCTCTCGCTGGAAAGTTTAAGGCGGACGATTGGAGAATAAAAATAGCGTTTATACCATGTTAAATTAAGTTTTTATTGAGGAATTTACGCCGTCCCAGTGTACTAAAAATATACTGCGATATTATAGCAATCAAAGGTGGCGTATTTAAGACAAAGTATTCGTATTACAAAGGTTTAATGTTTCAGTTAAAATCACAAGAACCGCTTCTTACACAATTTACGGTATTTCTTTATTATAAGATGAGATTTTCGTGAAATAACATTTAAAGTATTATAGGAAGCGATTACATGCTCAGTGGGATTAGCTACTTAATGCTGTCCGTAGTGGAAACACTACAAGCCGAAAATAAGACAAAGAATTATTTCCTTTATTCTCCTACCGCAAGCATTATACACTGATTTGAAATGAGCGGCCGCAAAAATATTTTACTAAAAATGAATCCGCTATACGCTAACCATAAGTAAAATCGCATTTTGCTTAAGGTTTGCTGTTAGTATTTATACAAGTATGTGGTAACCTGTTGGTAACGGACCAGATGCGACTGCCAACATATTCATGATGGTCACAGGTTCAAATCACAGGGAACACCTCTGACATTTTAGAGTCATGTGTGTATTGATAGTCAATCAAAACGCACTAAAACAGTGAAGGAAAACATCGTGAAGAAACCTGCATACCATAGTATTTTATAAAAAAAAAAATGGTATGTAAAAGGCCGCCATTATTTATTAGGCCTGCGTGGTGAACTCTATAGTATTCCATATGGTCTAATCTCTCGATTGCAGAGGAGGCCCGTTCACTACAGTGGGACGTATATGGGCGGATACAGATACAAATACAGATTTATAGAAGTTACGAGTCTCTTCAAAAAAATTATATTGTAAAACCTTTAAAAAAATTAAAAACATAAGTGTTTTGCCATTGTTGTAGAAAAATCTACTTCATTAATTTATCCATTCATTTGTGGATTCATTATTCCAATACCTGTGTTTTCTTTTGTAAATAATTCTGGGGGAAGCGCGTTTCCTTGTGTTATTTTTTTATTGAAATGAATTTCATTCACCTGATGGTAAGCAATACCACTCAGGGACAGTAGCAAAACCAAACAACACCACGAATTACAAAGCAATGCTTGGCATTCCACTACGCAAGACTTGTGATAAGTCTCAGTCTCAGTAAACAGGACAACAACAATCCATTTACACTGCTGTTGGCGGGAGAAATAGACATTGCCGTGGTACTTACTCAGACGGACTCTCTTATATAAGAGAACCCACCAGTAATTTCTAATTAATTTCGTATTATTGGTTTCATATTTTTTTATAATAATTCGGCAAAGCATTACGCCTGATGGTAAGTGCAAAGTTACTCGAAAAGAGTATTGATAAAGAAATGGGACAAAATTCTTCAAAGCGTTCGCCCAAATACAGACGTATCTGTAACCGACTTAAGTTGTTTGTAAAGCTTTCCTCCTTAACAAAAAGATGACTATCCAATGCAGTATTGGGCAGAACCTTTCCAAATATAAAAGTAGTAATTCTACACTCGGCTTGCGGCTCTTTTTGTAAGGTCAAGTTCTTTGTACCTCTTTCTGTCTATGAGAAAATATTTTTTAATAAAGAAAACATTTATTTTCGCGTTTTTTTTTTTTTTTTTTTTTTTTTATTGCTATGAATGGCGAGACGAGCAAGCCGTTTGCCTGATGGTAAGCTATACGACCGCTCATAAACAGTAGAAATATTCCACTGCGCTCGCCATCCTGAGACATAAGATGTTAAGTCTCAATATGTCCAGTAGTTGCTCTGGCTACAATGTCCTTCAATCCGAAACACAACAGTGCATTTAAGCAGTGTTGTTTCACGGGAGAAATAGACATTGCGGTGGTACCTACCCAGATGGCCTCGCACATATGAGAGACCTACCACCAGTAAAATTCGCGTAATATTCAACTAAATAAAATATTCACTTCTTCTTTTGTTGACACGGGACATTAATTGGTCCCGGGCGTAGACAACCTAAAGAGCTAGTACGTTATAAATCTTACGCAACCAGATTAACTCTTTTATGAATATTACACTTCAAAGTCTCAACTTTATTGTTGAAATTATTTACTTTTACAATATTCCTCAACAAAGCGTGCCAGCAATGTATTAATTTTTCCTCTATTTACCTCTTTTGTTGAGCAAAATATAATATTTACAAAAAGCCAGCGTAAACGAGACTATCTTTTTGATGAAGAATTAAAATTTTATCTGTTCGAATTCATCATACGGTTTGCTGGAAAAATATATATGAGTTTAGAGTAATAAAAACGAGTATTAAACATCAAGCGCCTTTACCCGATACCCAGAATGCCTTTGATAAAGTTGGTACTTCTTCCAATGAAGGAACTTCGAAAATCCAGCATAGTTTTAGCCTAGCGTCTTACAATGACATTCAGTTCCCGAATATGAAAGATGTTAATGTGCATTGGCACTTTAATAATTATGCTCATAATTTACGAGCGTACGAGTACATACTATATTCGTGAAACTAAGTATTAAGTTCATAGAACAGCAAGTTCGCAGTCAACTTGTTCCCGGCAATACATAAAAGTTAATTACATTGTGACTGTATACATTATGAAAATATTTTGTAGTTATACAGGATTATTTTTCAAAGTTTGCATAATATTTTTATTTCGTTCGAGAGAATAATACTGATGAACACATGGTGGAAAATATTCAAATACGAGTATATACATAATAATTCATTTATTTCCATTTCCATACGAGTATATATGTTACGGTAAATCTGATTAATTGAAAATTATTAATAATTTTACAAAATTATTAATAATAACCACATGTTTTGGTAATTATTAATAATTCACGACAGATATTGGTGAAAGTGATAAAATAAATAAAAACTCAATGTTTTTTGACCAGCAGGTATTTATTTATAATATTAAACACAGTCTTACAATTATATTAATTAGAGATCACACAAACAAGGTTACTTGTGGCAGTGTAAGGCAGAGTGATGTAAAGCGAATCAAGCGAATCAAAATCAAAACAATAATGAGCCGAAGTGGTAGAATATAGAATAGGGCAGCACGAGGGGGTGGGTTGGGAGGAGTGGAAGGAGAGGGGAAGTGGCGCACCTCCCCTGGTACCACTCCCATGAAAAGGTAACGCACCATTCCTGAGAAATATCTATTATAACAACCTAACCCTTAAAACACTTGTTGTCAATATAAATTAGCTTCTGCATCGTCTCCGGCGCTACGGGAAGTTCAGCCCCTTCGCCCTTGCGTAACAAAAGATAGGCACCCATATTAATAATTTTGTAAAATTATTAATAATTTTCAATTAATCAGATTTACCGTAACATATACATAATAATTCATTATCTTATTTTAATGTAAACATATTCGTATCAAAAATATTTATTGTAAATTTATAACACGTTATTAATGAACTGCTCTGATACACACCAACTTGTAAATTATGTTCTGTATCTGTATCGACTGTACGATTGAGAGTGGTTAGGCCATATAGTCCACCACGCTGGCCTAGTGCGGGTTGGCGGACTTACATACCATAGAAATTCTTATAAATCGCTATGGTATGCAGGTTTCCTCACGATGTTTTCCTTCACCGTTTTAGTGCGTGGTGATTGATTATCAATACACACATGACTCCGAAAAGTCAGAGGTGTGCCCTGGGATTCGAACCCGCGACCACCGTGAACATGTGGGCAGCCGCGTCTATTCCGTTTACCAACAGGCCACCACGCACTTGTGTATTATGCACTTGTGTATTGTGTATTATAATCACTACCTTGTAAACTAGTTTTGACAAGAGCAACAGTTACTTGCCCTTCCCGTTCTTCCTTGCCCGTTCTTCTCTCGCGAAAACCGCTATCCGAACCGTCGCGGCGCGGAGGGTAGATCAAAAAATGACTGAATCTAAATGATGTTGAACATTTTAATGGTTTCAATAAATTATTTTCTTTTCATATCCTAATCAATGGTATCCTAATCATAGTGGTACAGTCACGCTGTTCTAAGTATTAACTCAGCATGAATAGCAGGCTCGTCCAGGGCAATAGTCAATACCACCATCTCACAGAAAATAGACGTGAACATAGACGTGAATCTTTGCTGTACCGTTTCGTTCGGGGAGTGTGATTGCTAGATGCTTTAGACCCCTCCCCTTTTTCCATCCTTTATCATTCTCAAAACCCTCCCGATTTGGTGGGCCGGCAACACATCCATGATCGAAGCGTTATGAATGTTCATGGGCGGCAGTGATCATACCATCGAGCGACCTGTTTGCTAGTTTGCCGGACTTCTGAAATCGAGAAAATTCACTCGCACTTTTTAACGCCTGCTATATGTGACATTTCGGGTATTTATGAAGAAATAATGAATCTGGTAGCCTAGAGTATACTCCAGATCAAGTCTCACTACTTTTTACTATCCAGATAACATTTACAATCCTTTTATAAAATTGAGAATTGATTATGTGGTACCCACGTATTAAATATATTTTTACAAGACGTGAAATACGCACCCATAAGTAAACCAGTGTGTTGGGCAATGGCCTAAGCCCTTACTCGTGCCTGAGAGGAAGCCCGAGCTCAGCATTGGGTTGTTTGGGCTGATAAATTACCTACTATATTATTATTAATTGTAAGGCGGCCTACAATAACATTGAACATTGAAAGGCTAGAAATCAAACGATTAATCAATGCGCAGTTTTCAATATTGACACTATATGGTCAATATTGAATTATATGGCACAATTAGTGTTATTGCGCAACAGTATTGTTTATATAGATTCTAGAGACTGTCTAGATGCTACACGTCATGAACATCGCTACTTTGAATATTCCTTTGTACGGCAAGACCTACTAACTAATTAGTACATCTTGAGACGACCACAAGGATTCAATAACACGTCAAAGGCGTGGCCAACACAACACAACGCAACCAAGTATGACTGCAAAAACCTCTGCTTTGCGCATGGTTACTTTTGCGAGAAATAATGTTTACAAGCCAGAAGAGTATACTTGCCATTCAAAATCTTTATAAGTAGTCTAAAACATGAAATAATTTACTACAACTTTGGAAAAAAACGATAAACCATAACGGCCGGGCCGCGGTTGCCTTATGAATTATCCAAACCCATATTAAATACGACCTTTGACCTTTTCACTTTTTTTTTAAATTGAAATATACTTAAGCGTGATGGTTTACGGATGAAATTAATAAACAATCTTGATCTCTGTATAAAGCTCCATCTTCAATATAATCGGTTTAAAGACTTATCGACACGTTAACATTTTACGTATCACGATTGGTTTATTTCTGGGATTGTTACTTAATTGGGATGATGAATGTATATGAGTATAATTAATAATATTCGTTAGTAGATATAATTTCATTGTCAACTATTCGGAGTAGCCGTTCAGTCATATTGTAGCAAGGAATAAAAGTATCAATTAAAGTATAGTTAACGTAGGATCACATTTTATAAAAACATTCAGTGGAATCAACTGCCACCGTAATTCATTCTAACGATATATGAATATTTGACAGTTTAGGCCCTCAATCTAACATACAACGGTGTTATAGCCATTTATTAGAATCCGGACGATAACGCCGCGGCTAAATAAGAGTTTGAACACCAATATTCGAGAGTCGCCGCTGTTCAGAAAGATTTAAAATTTACAGCTCATTTTTTCAGAGAATCTTGTTTAGTCTACTGATATTTTGGATGCATACGTATTTATATGGTGCTGCAGTATATTCGTAATGTATTATGAACTGCGGAAATTCAAATCCATTGTAAAAGGTCTATTATCCTAAAACTCTATTATCCTAAAATACTAGACGTTTATGAGTGGCAGTGAGCATTTATCAGGTGATCCACTTTCTCGCATATTGAACTTAAACGGCAATCAGATACAGAGCAAAATATTTATAATATTTGATTGTACACATAAAAATACAGTATAAAGAAACAAAAATAAAAAGTACATATGGCGGTCTTATCTCACAAAGCAATATCTTTCAAACAACCATGGGTAGTATTTAAAAGAAAGAGAAAGAGAGACAATAAAATACACAATTAAATATTTACAATCAACTGACATATGCTATCCTCTTGAGAATTACTTCTAGGTTTTCAATAAACGACACCATTTTTCATCAAATATATATTTTTTGCTAATTATACTAGCTTTCCTCAAGAACAAATACCTTAATTCATACATATATGAACTGCCGAATCAAACAACGGTAAAAGTTCATAAACCATTACAAAATTTCGGAAGTGGCAGAGCAACGCTCTTAATAGCCATGACTCAGACAGTGGCAGACTCGTCCGAGCTACCACAGTCTCACAGGAAACCAAGGTAAAGCAACAGCTTTGCTGTCACGTTTCATTCGGTGACTGAGTTTTCCGAAAGTCTACTACCCTTTTCCTCTATCCATCCTTTTCCTTCCCGCTTTTCTCCACATTTTATGGGCCGGCAACAAATTCACAGTCCATGGCTTTATGGATATTCGTGGGTGGCCGTGACTACTAACCGAATTACCTTTTTATTCATCTGCCGGACATATGCAATTTAAAATAATCCAATAATACAGAATGCTTTATTCATATCTATAAAATGAAACAAAACTAACAGTTTAATAAACAATAAATAAATAGCATCCAACAGTCACATACATAGTCCTGACCCCATACTAAGATCGAGTCTTGTGTCACAAGAGACTTTTCAGTTTCACAAACACCCAGAGCCGAAATAAATATTTGTGGGTCGCACAAACATTTCTCCGACGCCACGGCCTCTCGTTTGCCAAGGAGTTTACAATATAGGCACTTTTAGTTGCTTACGCTACTTTATATTATTTTTACATAGATACAAATCAATGTTAAGTCAGCTAATTAAAGCTTTATAAAGCGATAAGTATAATGAGAGCAGTGTAAGCTAACACAATACGTGTCGGTGCAAGCGCGGCTGGTTTCGTATTATCCGTTTCTCCGGAGCGCGGCGCCGCGCTGGCTTCGTGTTGTGCTCCAAACATAATAATCGGTTGCTCACCTACTTTAACTTACCTCCTATCGAGGCCAAAAACTACTTCAGTACATGCTTATTCTTTTGTGTGCTTACTGGTGTTGGGTTTCTTACCCTTTATGTAAGTGGTTAGTTTAATTTCATTTTTTTCTCTGAATGATAAAAATACACTAGATACAATAAACACTTTGAAACGGACTGTATGTTCATTCACCAACGTGATAAATGGATTAATAAAACGAGTTCATTTCAACACTCGCGGAAAATTATTATAAAAGCATTGAACACATCACTGTTCGAATAAAATATCAAATACTAAGGTTGCAAAAATTACAGCAGTTTCTCTCGCCTGTACTGATTGAACGCGACTTTTTTGTTTCAGAAAGCCCCGCTCCTGTTTTTCACACGGTGTCTAAAGTTGTCCAACTGTCTGATACACGAAGGTTATTAAAGAACTCGCTCGTGTAACCCCTGTCAATCACTGATACACATTCATAATAAAGTTTGGGGTATGCTCATAAAGTAAGAAATGAATGCAGACTAGCGATGTGTATGACAATGTATGTGTGTGAGAGAGGATATAAGGCTGCGCCCCACATCTAATGGTCTCGTCGCAAGTCAACAAACCGACGTGCTCTGCGTCGCCTATCGCCTATAATCCAGATACCAGACGTAGAGTTGGATATTTTCATTATTGAATTTTTGCTTGCATTTTTCAATTCATTCGAATCCGAGTGCCGAGAGAATAACCGGCGGCATTTCCGAGAATCTTTTACTTCTAAAAGAAATTTAAATTTGATTTTAAGAGTTTTAGTTTTTATAAGAGTTGCCTTAAGGACTTTTGCATTAAGGGCGTAGCTTCAATACGTATTGTTACTACTTTAGGAATAACTGGGATCGCTTTTAGAATAGCTGGGATTTTTCCATTGCTATATAGGTATAGAGGTAAGACGATTTTATTGGTGTAAAATGGATGACAAATCTTGTCGCAAAGCATGTGACTAGACTTTCCGTTGATCATGGTTCATGCATGTGTTAGAATTTTTGTGGGAAAAGGTATATAAAATAATTTAAACATGTATATTTCAATAGATTTATCTATAATTATATTTTTAACCATATAATTTTTAATATTTATCATTTAACATAATGGTTAATAATTATTATAATGTTACAAAATTATCAATTATATTAAATGTTATTTATATTTCTATTTATAATAATATGGTTTAATTCAACGACAATCGATAATTACTATGTTAGAGAATAATATTCAAATATTCTGAGCAATGAGCAACAAAACATCATATTAATAACTTAACTTGCCAATCCTGGTTGCTACCGGCGAGGATAAGGTCCTTCCTCTGTCGTTGTCACTCGAAAAGTGACGATCCAAGTGAGACAACGCTTTATATTACTGATTCCCCACTACTTACTATACTGACATGTACTTCGTTCTCGAAGTACAATAAAATATTCTAACACGGTCCAGTCTCGTTGCTCTACTTAATTTTCTGCCTAATATCTTGAAATGAAATGAAATGTATTTATTGGTCACGTAGGCAAGTTAAAAGCTCTTATGACAAGTCAATGCACATAGAACTTAATCTCTGTATACAATATATTTCCTATACTTAGTATTACTTATTTCAATTTCTTGGTTTAATTATTTTATTTATGTAATTTATTTATTTTAAATTAATTTTATTTTTATTTAAAATTAGTTTTATTTATTTGTTTACTTTTTATTCTTATTTTATTTAAAGTATTAGTTATGACTTTAAGGCAATTTATCTTTCAAAGAAATACAATATGTACGTTAGTCAAATTAAATTAAATTAAATTAATTAGTGGACCATGAATATTATTACAACGGTGCGTAGCGGTTTATTGTTACCACCGGATCCAACGCGGCCCTTCCTGAGAAGACCCGGCGAAACAAACTCAGTGGGCTTACACTACCACTGGAACTACGCGACGCGACCCAGACCTGAGTATATCCAGCGAATAAGACTCAGTAGGCATGTTTTGGGTCCAATTTAAGACAACGACCATAAGTATTTCCGAAACGTCCCGTATGTTTAGTCTTACTGCCGGATCCAATTTTATTTGTTTAAATATATATTTATATATATACATATTTCTCATTACAAATACCATGACCTCTGGCCTTGACATGCTATACCTATCACCTGCTGCACATGAATTTCAGTATAGCATCAGGGCAGTGGCCGACCAGCAGTTTTTTTTTTTACTTTAACCTCTGGACTTGACATGCTATGCCTATCACCTGCTGCGCATGACTTCCAGCAAAGAATCAGGGCAGTGGTCGACCAGCAGTTTTTTTACTTTAACCTCTGGCCTTGACATGCTATGCCTATCACCTGCTGCGCATGACTTCCAGCAAAGCATCAGGGCAGTGGTCGACCAGCAGTTTTTTACTTTTAACCTCTGGCCTTGACATGCTATGCCTATCACCTGCTGCGCATGAGTTCCAGCATAGCATCAGGGCAGTGGTCGACCAGCAGTTTTTTAGTTTAACCATTTTTTTTTTTGATACACCTTGCTTTGTTCAACCAAACACCCGCAGTCAGTGAAGCTCAATCACCCGCAGCCAATGAATGTTAAACAAAAGCCAAGGGATCATAATCATAATCTCATCATAATCACATCATAATCTCACCATAATCTCGTCATAATCTCGTCATAGTCTCATCATAATCTCGTCATAATCTCGTCATAGTCTCATCATAATCTCGTCATAGTCTCGTCATAGTCTCGTCATAGTCTCGTCATAGTCTCATCATCATAATCACGTCATAATCACGCCATAATCACGTCATAATCATATTATACAAATCATTAATATTTATTACTACTATACACATTGGGTTCTAAAACAAAGAAACATGTTTCACAAAAAGTATTTTCCCTTATACTGCTTCAAAAATCAATAATATGTCAGGTCATTTTCAACGGAAATATTTTCCTCAATCGATTCACCGGGCCGCATAGTCAATTTTACTTTACAACGACAGGTACATATCTGCTTCTATTTCAATCAATAAATGCGAAAGATCATATTGATTTCGAATTTTACTAAGTATGTATACATAGTATTTTGCTATCTATTTCTGTATCAAAATAAAATATACATGGGTAACTTTGCATATTAAATATAGGGTAAATACCGGGTAGTGAATCGAAATGTTGAAACATTCTAATGGATTCATTTTAATTTTTATAAATCGTTCGGCCAATCTGACGTTTCACTTTTAATTCCCAAATTATACTCAATTTGTCCGGATATCAACAAACTCAACTAATTCTACTATTATTGAAACTTCCAGAGAACTGATATTGAGAATCTGATGGTCCCTATATTTAAAACATCAATATAAATTATAAAAAGGTTGACCCCATAAAATGTCGGACAACATACCACCTATTTAAATTGTAATCTGTGCTTAGCAATTAACTACATCATTTAATTACGTATTTACAACATTGTGTGAACAGTGCCGTGGCTCAAAGAGGGAATTGATCCTCTACTTGTCAAATACCAACATATTACTTCAGTTGCTTACTAATATTAATTGTAACATCAATTGTTGAAAAAGGAAGTCCTTTTACAAGACCAATAACTATCTTAATTCACAAATGTTTTTTTTTTTTTGGAAATCTCATGTTAGTTGCCAGAGTGTTAAATCTGTTAAACAAATTTGCATTTGCGTCTGCCATATAATTATTTAATTATTGGTCCCTGACCCATAATCTTAGGGATTTTTTTTTGATAATGTGTTTAGGATACTAATTTATAAAACTTTATTTCAGTTATAAACTAATCGAGGCTCGAATTTTAAATACAACAAAATATTACTTTACTTAAGAATGTGTATCAATCAATGGCCAACATTGTGTTCCATTTATAGCACACTCTAGGGTGCCTCAAAGTTTCGACTTAAGATCATTATTTAATATATTATGTATCAATAAAATGACTCATCTTCAAATACAAAGTTCTTCAAATATAAAATTCAAAATAGCCTTTTTCAAAATACTTATCAAATAAAATACTTCCAGGTAAAATAACATAAAGTTTTTAACATTACCAGCTCTTTAAAAAGAGTATCAGATTATCCTAGCACCATATGAAAACAATCGTTCCACTGGTACGGAATTAGGGAGACAGGTGTTGTATTTTAATTTGGGTATGCATTGAAAATTGTCAGTATAGTGTTTGGTTATTATTGGATTTTAATGATGCAGCGGCTCTAGTGGCCATTTGCTGAATCCCTAACCCAAGAATTTTATTTAAGTAGCAAAAAGTATTTTATGTTTTACACATATAAAGTATATCTCATAAAAGTAGTTCAAATAAAATACGTAATACTTCAAAAATATAAAAGATATTTAAGTACAAAATTAAAATACGTATTTTGCAACTGCACTTCAAATAAATCACTAATCTAGTGCTGATATAAGATAATATATGGATGTTTCTAAATTCAAATAAATGTTTTCACATTAAACTATTTTTTTCAATTTTATTTCGTATATACCGTCTTGGGAATGATTTAAAAGGGCAACTTTTTAGACGAAACTAAATGCTGCTAATATCTTAGGTTTCGTTCTACTATCTTGTCTACAACATCACATATTCAACAGCTATGTACGAAGCAATATAGACAATAATAGTTACACCGTCTCAGAATCGAGAAAGTCACAATTTAAATTACCATTTCATGTAAAACTTGTAGTGACACTATGCAATAGTAAAGAAACTTGAAACTTTGTTCACATAGTTATTAATGGCGCTACTAATACACCATCTATACATTAAATAAATCTCATAAGAACTGCCAAGTAGAATACCTCGAATACCCAATCTTTTGTTTCTTATTCGTTTCTGTAGAAATAACACAATACAAAAACAATCTCCTGTCCCACTTATACAATCAAAGTGCGGGAAAATATTTAAATATTCAGCGAGTTTCTTTTTCAATTATTTTAACACCCTACAATGATGTTATTACTAAAGACTCGTCCCAGGTTTACAACGCTCGAGCCAGACTAATGCAGATCTCGTCGGGCCTTACCTGCCTTAGCGACAGTCTAAACTTCTCCAACCCATTTTTAAGGAAGTCTTTTACAGGTCACTTGTGGCTGGATTAAAAGCCGGAAGTGCAGTATCGTCGTTCCGCGTAGAGGTAATAGCGTCTTAAATTATATGTGAAGGTCCGTCAGAACGCCGTGATCCATCCTTGCAACAAAAGTATAATTTGTATATAAAAAGCAATGGACACGATCCCACTTCTGATGTTAGAATTTTTGTGGGAAAAGGTATATAAAATAATATAAACATGTATATTTCAATAGATTTATCTATAATTATATTTTTAACCATATAATTTTTAATATTTATCATTTAACATAATGGTTAATAATTATTATAATGTTACAAAATTATCAATTATATTAAATGTTATTTATATTTCTATTTATAATAATATGGTTTAATTCAACGACAATCGATAATTACTATGTTAGAGAATAATATTCAAATATTCTGAGCAATGAGCAACAAAACATCATATTAATAACTTAACTTGCCAATCCTGGTTGCTACCGGCGAGGATAAGGTCCTTCCTCTGTCGTTGTCACTCAAAAAGTGACGATCCAAGTGAGACAACGCTTTATATTACTGATTCCCCACTACTTGTGAATCATACGATAGGTAGTTTTAATAAAATTTATAAAAATTGTTGCGGTATTTTGTGGCAGTATTCTAACACATGCATATATCATCACCAGTGGCGTAACAATAGGGTGGCAGAGTGCGCAAAATGCCACGGGCCCCCGGTCTTAGGGGCTCCCAACCCGACAGGGCCCTGGTCCGACAGGGCCCCGGCTCGATAGGCCTCGGGCTCAAGCCGACAGGGTGTAAGCGAAGAATAATGGGACATTAATAATGAAATTAATGAATAATAAATAATACAATAATTAATAAATAATAATTGACTACATTTCAAACATGACAAATATTTCACCATAATATGTATTGGATTTATATGTTTTGTTTTTGTTTCATTACAGTATAATAACCTTAGCTAGAAACCATTAAAACACAATTTAATGAATATTAAGGTAATATTTTCCAAATAAATAACGGCAGCGAAAAACAAAAGAGAAAGAAGAACTCGAATCAAGAATAAAAAGTTCCCTAAAATAAGTCAGTACATTGGTAAAGAGCAATTAATTGATGAAAAGGCGCGAAAGAGTAATAAGAGTCACAGAAATGAATGAATGGACGAAACTAAAAATTCTATAATACCAAATCTCGGCGATAGTGAATATTCAGACTCAAAAAAATCACAACCAAGTACGTACAAAAATGAAATTGAACCGTATTAATAGGATTGGCAATTATTAAAGACAGGTACTATTTAAAATAATTAAAAGGCGAAGTGAAACAATTTGTGATTGAGAAATTCACTTTAAGCCCAAAAATCTTTATGAGATAGTGATCATAAATAATGATACAAATAAATAAAATAGACAACAAACATAGAAGACATTTCGCTGACGATATAGTCTTGATTGTGGAATCGCTGGAGAAACAACAACAGATGCTGCACCTGCTGGCCTGGTTTCAGCTTCAAAGCAAACAGATCAGAACACTACCTTTGACAAAACCAAAGTAATGACCAACTACCATCTTGAACAAATCATTGTATGTGGCTACCAACTCGTAGATGTTCCCGAACAACGTTTCCTACCTCGGGCACACACATTAACAAGATAAAAACAAGTTTGAGAAAGAGGCTATGAGTAAATTCCAGCTGGGCTGGGCAGTATTTGGTAAACTACGTCGAGTCTTCTCGTCACCTGTACCACAAAGCTTGAAAACGAAAGTTTGCAACCAATGCATCGTACCTGTCATAACCTACGGTGCTGAGACTTCGACACTCACAGTAAGTCTGGTCCACTAGGTTATGATCGCTCAGCAAGCTATGGAGAGTGTGCTGTGCTCGGTGTCTCTTTGAGGGATAAGATCCGTAATGAACTTTGTTTTTTTTTTTTTTTTTTTATTAACTTTATATACCAAACAGTATACAGGCGGACTTAATGCCAGGGGCATTCTCTAACAGTCTACCTTTGGGTGAAGCAGAAATGGAGTACAGCAGGTTTTATTTACATTTAGAAAGGCGAGAAAATAAAAAAAAGATATATTTAAATAAGTGTACACTGGACTAACAAAATGAACATACATACATTATACATACAACATAATATATATCTACATATATATAAATATATAAACATACATACATAAAACAATATATAGAACTTACTTAATCTGTCAATTTAGCAACTTTGAAGAAATAGTTCCCGAACTCTTACCTTAAAAACATAACGGTTAGTGGCCGCTCTAATTTCGAGTGGGAGGGAATTCCATAAAAGAATGGATTGCACCGTGAAGGAGGAGTGTATAAAATCAGAACTGTGGGTTGGACATTGAAGAAGGAGACTATGAGACGAGCGGAGATTTCTATCGTGGTTAGACCCTAGGTATTGAAGGTGATGTGACAGGTAAGATGGTGCAGTTGGAGATGTTAGTATAGAAAAGAGCGTAGTGAGAGCGCGCAGGCTGCGGCGTTGACGAATGGGTAACCACTGAAGTTGGGAACGATAAGAAGATACATGATCGTATTTGCGAAGATTGTAGATAAATCGAATGCAGTTATTAAGAAGGCGGTCGAGTTTGTTGAGAAGATCTGCATTCAGGTCATAGTAGCATACATCACCATAGTCAATTATAGGGAAGATTAAGGTTTGAACAAGCATTACTTTGGTCTTCACAGGGAGAAAGTTCTTCAAACGATAAAGCATTCGGAGAACACTGGTGACTCTCTGACTTATAGAAATAACTTGGGGTCGCCAGCTTAGTGTAGAGTCTACTAGTAGCCCAAGATCCTTCACGACAGAGCACCATGCAATAGGTGACCCATCATAGGTAACCGGTGGTATAGTTGATAAATCGACTCTGTTCATCATACGTTGGCTACCAACCAAGATAGCCTGACATTTGAGCGGGTTTACGGATATGCCGAAATTATCCGACCAGTTTTTAATATACCCCAGATCCCTATTAACTTTGGCAATGGCTGTATACAAGCAGTCCACACCAGATTGAGCATAAAGCTGTAAGTCATCGGCGTAGAGGTGATACGAACATTGAAGATTCTGGGTTACGAGGTTAATAAAAATTGAAAATAGAAGAGGAGAAAGAATACCGCCTTGAGGCACACCAGATTCTAGGTCACACCAATCTGACGAAGAGTCATTGATGCGCACCAACTGCCGGCGCCCTCGAAGATAGGATGTGAACCATTCCAACGCAACTGGTGAGATCTTGAGATGGGAAAGGATGGACAAGAGGATGTCATGGTTGACGTTATTAAAGGCATTCGAGAAGTCAACCAGCACCAACACGGTGATTCTGGTGTCCTCAATGCCTGCTTTAATGTCACCAATTACTTTGAGGAGAGCGGTAGTGGTGCTATGGCCAGGCCTAAATCCAGACTGCAGCGAGCTCAATAAATTATTGGAGTACACAAATTTGGACAGTTGTTTGTGGGCACAGGCTTCTAGCACTTTGGATAGGAAGGGAAGGATGGATATAGGTCGGAAGTGGGTAGGGAGAGAAGGGTTTGAAATTTTAGGGAGAGGAATAACATAGGCTTTCCGCCACAAGGACGGAAAAACACCACTGCTAAAAGAGAAATTAATAATGTGGGAAAGAGGGGAGAGGAGATGTTCTAATACTGTAGTAATCATGCGACGGCTTATGCTATCGCAGCCCACAGCATTAGACTTTATGGACATGATTATCTTCTTAATCTCATCCGGTGTAGTTGGAGAAAAACTAAAAGAATCTATGTCAGGCTTGGGGAGGTTAGCAATAAACTTCATAGAACGACATTTGGCTTGATGAACCATCGGAGAAGATGTGCTGAAGTGACGATTAATATCATCTAAGCCAATGGTTTGTTGGAAGTTAGTGTCTTTCTGCTTGCCAATACCTAGAGTCCTAAGGAACTTCCAGATATTAGCAGATGAAGAGGAGGTGATGTTATCGAGAATGTGTCGGCGTTTAGTGTTTCGTATCACCTGATTACAGCGATTTCTTACGGCCTTATAAAGAGTCCAGCTGTCGTCCGAACGGCATCGCTTAAATTTTCGAAATGCCCGATCTCTGCGCCTCATCATCGCTCGAACCTCATCCGTCATCCAAGGAGCTGGAGTTCGTTTTAATTTGACCTTCCTGACGGGAGCATGGATGTCAAACAGCGCCTGAACACGGGTGTTAAAAATGTCCACTTTATTATCAATGTTAGTAGCCGCTGTCAGTTCATCCCAGCAAAGTTGTGCAGCATCCGCAGACAACTTCTTTGGATCCATGCGACCAAAGCAACGCAAGAACAATACCTTAGGATGGGATTTAGGGGGTTTAAGGGTGTATGAAACGTAGATGAGGTCATGGTGGGAAAAACCAGGAGCGGGAAATTGACCGTGACAAAAAACACTGTCAGGGGCAGAAGTAATGATTAAGTCGAGCCAGGTGTCATCTGCATCAATGTTGTTATGAGTGGCTTGTAGAGGCAGGACATGCAAACTGGCAGACTCGAGAATGTCAAGGAGTTTACGGGAACGTGTGGAACATGGAACAAGGAGGTTGGTGTTGAAATCTCCCATGATGATGTGGTGTACGTAATCCGACCCTAAAGATTCCAGAACTAGTTCAAGACTGGAGAAGTAATCTATTGCAGGAGGACAATAAACCACTCCAAGTATGGATTTCACTCCCCTGACCCAAACCTCTAGAAACAGATACTCAGCAGAAGTATCACAACGGGAACAGGAGGAAGTTAAAATTTTGTATGGAAAATCGCTACGGAGATAAATCGCCACTCCACCCCCCCTTCGATCAATCCGATCATTTCTGATCAAAATGAAGCCGGGAAGAGGGTAAATGGCCGAAGGAAGGTGAGGTTTGAGCCAAGTCTCGGATACTAGAACGGCATGAACGTTAGTGTCGCTGAAGGTTGTCATTAAGTCATTTTAATGACTTGGTATACTTTGCGCATTGATATGGCAAACGTTCAAGTGGAGACAACCTTGACGGTTGAATATTTCACGTACCAGATGTCCAGGTTCATCAGTAGTTGAACAGAAACTATCATCACTGCATGTGGAATTGGATTCATTGACAGAATAATATGAGCTATCTGAATTCATATATACGAACAAGTATGCAAAAAAAAAATATACACACTATACATATGATAAATATACACTAATTTTAATACTACTTTATGAAATATATCAAAAGCCAGTCATAACTGCACCACCCGCCAGCTAACACTCTCAAACACAGTAATAATTAAAACATGAGAAAAAAAAAACAATAAGGAAAATGAGTTACAAAAAAAAGAAATTTAAAAACAAAAATACAAAATAGAATGGAAAATATTTAGTTTTGGAACGCAACATTTTAACCGAGTATTGACATAAAAAAAATAAAAATATAAAGAGGGTAGGCTAATATGCAGTACAGCAAAAATAGTGACACTTATAAAATTAAACAACAACACAGTGTGTGGTCATTGAAAAAGTTATAAAATAATATGGTAAAGATAAAACGATCCAAAACATCTGGTAATCGTAACTCAGATCAAGCATTGAAAAACACTAACTTCTCCGTCTGAGAACCTAAGTTATAGACAGCAAACAGGATTAGCAAGCTAAAGTGGCAGTGCGCTGGCCATATCTGTCGAAGAACTGATAACCGATGGAGTCAACTTATTTTTGCGAAGAAACCGCGTCTTGACTAACGTAGTGTAGGACGCGCTCCAGCTAGGTGGAGTGGCGATTTGCAAAAGGTTGCTGTCCGATGCTGGATGCGACAAGCTGACTGTGAAATGGCGCAATTTGGAGGAGGCCTATGTCCAGCAGTGGACAACAAAAAGATGAAGATGAATTGTTAATGCGATAGAGAGACATGAAATATCAAAAATTCACTAAGATTAGCGCTTTTTGTATGAAGAATAGCGGTTACATTGGACATAAAATGAGAAGCAAAAATGCATATAAAAGAAAAACATTTTTGGCGCCAAGAACTTACTATGCTCCTCGAAGTTACTAATTTCAGTTTTTTGTGGCCATAGATATAGTGCAGACAGTATCTATAAAGGAACTCTGCGAGTTGTTACTAGCAAAGTTTGAGTAAATGGCCTGATAAAATACTTAAGCCCGAAAATACAAAATGAGCTTATTACTGTTGGGCCTAAATTTACTCCATTTTATTCGATAGAACTCAAGATAAGTTTTTCAGTACCTTGTGATATAGAAAGAAATGAAAATGGAATTCCAAAAGCACTCTTTTATCGTTATTAGAGAATCCTTTTTAGATTTCATGAAATGATTTCGTGTTCAAAACCCGATGAGAAATATGCAGCCATATTATTAAACAATATTCTGTACTATATCTCAGCTCATATAAGTCTCACTGCAGGGCACGGGCTATAACTACCAGGCTACTACGCTGTCTACCATGCTAGCCTAGTGTGCCCTGGCAGATTTAACGTACCATAGAAATTCATAAAAATCGCTATGGTATGCAGGTTTCCTCACGATGTTTTCCTTCACCGGCATAGTGCATGGTGATTGACTATCAATATACGCATGATCCCGAAACGTCAGAGGTGTTCCCTGTGATTCGATAGCGAGAGGACCATGAACATGTTGGCGGGCGATTCTCGTCCGTTTACCAACGAACAAAGGCCACCTTAAAAAAATATTCATAAAATGAAATCTGTAATAATATTACGTTTTTTTTTTCATTTGAGAAGGGCCCCATTTGGTGAACTTTGCCACGGGCCCCCGATGGGGTAGTTACGCCACTGATCATCACATTGATGAGTATATAACTACTAGTCAAAATAAACAGTCATATCAAAACTCACCCATTTTGTAGCATATATCCGCGTACTGGACCATGGCCTCAAGGTCAAAGAACCACTGGCTTATAGTGGATTGTTTTGACTGGTGGTCTCTCATATGTGGGAGGCCATCTGGGTAGATACCACCCCAATGTATATTTTTCCCCGCAAACACTAGTGTTAATGCGCTGTTGTGTTCCGGTTTAAAAGACATTACAGCCCTAGCAATTACTGGACATATTGAGACATAACATGTTATGTCTCATGATGGCAAGCGCAGTGGAAAGCCAAGAATTGCTTTGTAGTTGGTTGTTGTTTGGTTTAGTTACTGTCCCTTTGCGGTGGTATCGCATACCATCAGCCATGGTCGTTTCGCCAGTCATTGCAATAAAAACGTAAAAGGAATATACGAGGGCCAGTGCTCTTACTAATGAGTATCCGATAATTAAAAACGCGCCTGACGTTGATGATTATTGATGTTCATAAATACACCAAATGCCTTAGTAATAATAAGGTGCGTGGTGGCCTGAGGACAACAGTCATAATAAGTGCTGTGTCGATGTAATTTTATGATGTATTTATATGTTATGCCTTTAAAAAATTGTTATACATACGGTGATCAATTTGGTTCACCGCGAGTTAAAGGGCGCTAGTTGTTACTAAATATTAAATGATCTAACATGCTTGTTAATCGATTCTCTGATACATAAACCTGATTCCACTAGTGCTATATTTCGCCCGTAATCTCCTTACATATTCCCAGAAATCTTTAGAGTATTAGAAATAATAAATATACCCAACAGTCCAGCCAACTCAACTGACCCAGTGAGAACCAGAACTGTAGTATTAAAAAATACGAAAAAAAATTGATGATAAAGGATAACTATCGTAAGTCATAATACCCATTTCAGTATTAATATTACCCTAAAAAGCAAAGTTTTAAATCCTCACAACAACACATTTTGATAATTCTGAAACGTCGCGCCGCACGTTGCTTATTAGGAACGCGGTTGTTAGCAGTGTAATATGAATTTCCCTATTTTTAAATTGATTTGGTTAAGAATATTTTTACCATATTATGTTACACGGATATTTTAAATAGAACACATTAATGATGCCTGATAACCCATTTTCGATCGGACAGAGTTTTTATCAACCTATATAAGCGTGCCACCTACATAACATTTACCAATAGAGTTCGTCTGTAAACTTTCACAACGGATCGTATCATGAACGAGGGCTTAACTGTTGAGTGGAAATGTGTCGACGTTTTTCATTCATTATTGACAGGGTTCACGTCATTGTACTCGGTTTAATCTGTACGGTAATTAATAATACATAGTAAATTTAAAATTTCATGCCATCAAGTGTACCGATTGTTAAGCCTATTTAGTAATTAACACCTTCGCAAAAAGTGCATGAATAATAATGTGTATAATAAAACCGTATAACCCTTCTTTAGTTTAAATTGCTAAATATGTATTTTATTTGTTTATTTATGATTTTTATACAATGACGATAAAAGAAACAACAACATATCAAAACTGGCTTTGGTTGCAGGAAGTCGCTAGGTGCAGGCCGCTTCCAACAAGTCGATGTGGAGATCCATGGGGGAGGCCTATGTTCAGTAGTGGACCTCCTGTGCTTGAGATGATGATGATGATAATAATGGCGGACTTAATCAATATTTGGATGGTTCGGGCAGATCAAAGTAGGCCCTCATATACTAAATAATCAATAGTAAAATAAAAAATAGGGAGAAAAGGAGGACTCTTGTTGTTATAGTATAGGGAAGTTGATGTATACGCTTATATGTTAATTTACAGTAGACTTCTACAGAGAGGAATGGGGAATAAAAAGAGAGCCCTCTTTCTTTACCCAGGGTGGGTTACTCTTTAATCCGAAACGAAGTCGAAATCGATCGTTTGACATCCGAAGTAACTTATAAGTAACCTAAAACTTTTAAGTACAAGAAGTAACTTCTAAAAATCAATACTATTCTCTATGACACTTATGACTCACACCCAACTTAGTCTGTGTTTACGACGTACGATAGAGGATTCGAATGTTTTTTTTTTTTTTCAGTTTTTACTGCGTTCGAACATTCGAACTTAGTTTCGGGCCATAGAGTAACCCCCTGTATAGTAATTTTCTATCCCATGATAATGTCAACCCACGCGTTATATCGCTACGTGATTAGTGTTTGGTATTACTGATGACCGATTTAAGCCATGTTATTATAACGCGATCGATAAATCTAATAACGCACTGGTTGTTTTTGTTTACACAAGAGAAAACAGAACTTCTGAATACGACTTAGCAATAACTGTTGCCTTAACTTACTCTCTAATATATTCTGTATATTATGCTATGATATATCGCCCTAGTTAATTAATATTTTGCACTACTAAAAGGTAAAGAAGTACCAGCACGTACATCATACTCTAAAAATCAAAAGCTGTATCAAAATAGAAGTTAAATTGAATGGTTTTTTTTTCACTTATGTAATAAGAATAGTCAGTTGAAGTGGCAATGGGCGGGACACATAACGCGCAGAACTAATGGCCGATGGGGACAAAAAAATCTCGAATGGAGGCCACGCAACAGAAAGTGCAGCGTAGGATGTCCACCCAAAAGGTGGTCAAACGACCTGGTAAAGGTCGCGGGACGTAGCTGGATGCAGGCTGCTAAACCAACAGGTCATTATGGAAATTATTGGGGGAGGTCTATATTCAGCAGAGGACTTCGTTTGGCTGATGAAAGGATGGAATAACAACTTAGTAAATGATACACTGAATACAAATCAAAAATCGTGTAAATAGATTGCAAATCCGGTCGAATCCTAACTTTTAATTTACTGCTAAGAAAATAGTTATAGCTCCGAAAGATCACCCTATATGGTGACAGTGACAGCCTACATGGTGCAGTTGGTTGGACGCTGACCGTGAAAAGAGAAACCGCGGGTTAGACCGCCGCGCCGCACGCAGACAGATGTCTGTGATGCCCACAAGTATTTGTCTCGGGTCTGGGTGTTTGTGAGGCCGAAAAATCTCTCGTAGTTTCTTATACCTACGACACAAGATTTCATGGATCTTAGTGTGGGGTCAGAACTATGTATGTGAATGTTGGATGTATTTATTTATTTATATACAAGATAATACTTGTCATGGTTACCACAGTGTGTCGTTTATCCTGACCATTATGTGTATATGCGGGGACAATCACAATAGGCCCATAAGTGAAGTCTTACGTACGACGTCCGAACATTCGTATTAAATCATAGAGTAACCCCCCCTAGGTCATCCGTACCCCTTGTGGGTACGCGTCTGACACTTCGCTTGCTTGTACGAGTACATAGCCTTCACTCAAGAAACTTTGCAGGTCCTACTAGTCACATACTAAATTAATAATCCATAAGCACAGATAAATGTATATAGTTGAGAAGGCGGGTAGGTGGTACTGTTTAAGGTCAATTAATGCCATACATATTAATTGGCAGACATACCTCTGGGAATCCTTAATTGACGCTCCAATTTATGGGCAAATAAATTATATACTTCGATTCGTTTTAAGTACCTTGTGCCTCCCTGCAGTAATTATTATGCAAGCTGTGGAAAGATTTAGTCAATTAATTATATTGTGTACATGATCACTCGTCTGTAATATTAAGTATAAGACTTGAAATAGAAAAATAACGTCTAAATTGTACTGCCTGATTCACAAAAATTAATTATTAATTGTAATAAATACATTAAATGGAAATCAATTATCATACAATTTCGCATCAATGCCAATCTTGGATATTTTATGTAGACGGTTTTGACGTGACAACGTCTTAAATTAGGTTGCAGCTGGGAGTCACTTATGAAAAAGTGTAACGCCCGGTAACGTTACGATGAGTCACCGAACGAGAGAGAGGCCCGCCGAATGCCTTGCGTCTCTCTCCCACTCAACTATGATCGGTCTGCCGCGCGCGCAGCACTAGAGAATTAGGCGCATTGAATCGGCGCATGCTTGTGTCTCTGTCTTTGTCTTTCTCGAACGTTCTTGGCGTTGGAAAAACAAGAAAGCGTCACAATACAAGTTCACACGTGTGGTTAAAGTATCGTCAGCTGTGTCTGTAGTGAAAATATGGAGTGCTTAGATTCGTCATTTATCATTTACAACAACTACAACAATAAAGGTAAATAATTGTACACTGATATTTCATTATCGTAAACTATGATTGATTGATTAATTGTTAGATTGACACAAAAGTTGAGAAACTGAGTTTATAGGTTATGTCATACTATTGATAAATGTTGATAGTGTTTTAGTAAACAAAATATATTTCTATAGTTAAAATTTGTGCGATTCTTATTTTCATTCAATTCCTTGTTCCTATTGTGCAATTTAATTATATTCATATCAATAAATATTCTACCGAGAAAAAGACGTTGTCACGTAAAATCTTCGCCCGTAAAACCGACTTTACAGGCAACCATTTTTTATATATAGTACCTTTTATATACTTAGTACCTTTAGCATAATAACTACAAAATAACAAATATGCGATAAACTGAAATTAATAAAAGTAATGCAGTGATCTCTAGGAATTACGGCATGGTAGAAAAAATATTATTTAAGTGATAGAAATTTAAAGGAAACTGAAATTAAAAAGATAATTGAAATTTAAAGCGAACTGGATTCATTATTTCCTGTATCAATTTTCACTAACAAGCTTAACTGTTTTTTAGCGCGAATATTTTTCTTTACTGTAATCGATACAATTAACGTAATCCCGATCGCTGAGTGTATTCATTTTAGATGATAAATAATTTTAAACAAATTAATAAGTCGTGGGTGGCTTAATATGAGTTTTTCAGTTCACCTTAATAAGTATGAGATTATGAAGAGCTATTTATTAGTTCACGTGGCTCCACTCTTCAAGAAGTTCTCGAAATAAAGTACCTGTAATTATTCAATCTCGGGTCTTGATCTCCTTAAACCTTAAATTTAGACTTTAATATAATGACTGCCTCGGTGGCGTAGTTGTACTCCGATACGGTTACAAAGCTGAGGTCTCGGGTTCGAATCCCGGGTTGGGCAAAGTGATATTGGATTTTTCTATTCATTATCAGCCCAGAGTCAGGAATTTGTGCCCGATATGGCGATAGGCTCGCCACCTATCACATCATGGGACAGAACATACAAGGCGAAATGTGGGTGCCCTGGCACCTCTGCCTACCCCTTCTGGGAAAAAGGCGTGAGTTTATGTATGTATGTATATAATGAAGGTGCTCTCATCTCATTATTAAATTGGTTACGTCGCGGTTATAATTGATATTAATAAATTGTATAATTGATATATTTTATAGAATATTAGTGAAGAGTTATTCGTCTATTTATTGTTTATTTTATTATTAACTGCAATATAATAAAGAAGAAACTACCATAAACAAAAAAGTACAGAGGGGGGGGGGGATCTTATCACTCTAGGGTATTTCCTACTGACACTCTTTAGATAGATTTATGAAAAGGAAAAGAAGAGAGGGCATTGCAGTCCAGAGTATCAAGCACATAACCACTAATGTTTTAAACATTACTGATTGCTTAAAACTTTTTATTTCATAACTATAAAAGTATAATATTTTGATATGATAATTATTCTTGAATTATTGGGTACTAAATTCAAATAAATAAATAAATAAATACACCCAACAGTTTAATACATAGTCCTAACTCCACAGTAAGACCGAGTCATGTTTCGAGACATTATGGTTTCACAAACACCCAGACCCGAAACAAAAACTGTGGATCAAATGTCCCGGTGGGGGGTTTAAAAAACGTTATTTAAACAAGGAAACATAATACATATAAAGATTTGTTTATTGTATGCCATTATCGCAAACGATAATCTCTATAAGATAGACGTATTCCAATGTTTAGGTCAAAGTTTATTCTATGCAACTTTTTGATATCCATACGAAAATCGTATCTTCGAGGCGAGAGTCTCTCTCCATGTAAATTAGGCTTTATTAGCAGGTACCTAAATATTAACCGCTAGATTTGGAAGTGGATTTTCTAATAGTATGATATTCAATAAATTGTTTTCACTAACTGCCGATATAACGAGGGTCCCGCAAAATGTCAGCCTGAGAGGCGTCTCACCTGCAACAGAAGTAATTGATTTACACAAAGTGATTCCAACTTTAAAACAATGCAAATACATAATAGAAGCTAGCTAATTCGAAGAAATTTGAACCGTTTTGTCTACAAACTAACGAAACATAATTTACTTTCAATTTACAATTATGTTTATTATTTTTATGTATTGAATTCGACCATAGACAAAAATTATGTCATTCCGAGTGTATATCTTTTGTTTTTAATCTGTATCAGCCCATATAGCCCTACAATCGAGAATACGATTCAGGGTGGCTAGGCCATATAGTCCACCACGCTGGCCTAGTGCGGGTTGGCGGACTTACATACCATAGAAATTCTTATGAATCGCTATGGTATGCAGGTTTCCTCACGATGTTTTCCTTCACCGTTTTTGTTTTTAATAAAACCTAAATATTGATAATAATATTATAATCAAACAATTTTCTTTTATACAGGGTGCTGAGTGATAGTTTTAGTGACTACAAATACAATGCAACTAAAAATGTCCTATGAAACATTTTTTTGTGATTTTTGAATATCGTCTTTAGGTGGTAAAACAATAGTTGATGATAAATCAGTAATTTAATAGCGTCTTTATAAATAAAAGTGATTGCGCTATTATTTTAGAAAAAAAACTATGTATTTACCACCGAATTACGACCCTTTTTTCTCAATTTTTTTGAATGCGTTTTTCCTGAAGTCACAAATAAAAACCGGCTTCGTTAAGACTTCAATAGTTGTTTTATTTTATTTAACAAATACGGGCACTGTCTTCTATTTTAACCATGAGTCACCCTGACCACACCATGTCTTGTATTATAATTTATAATCTACATTAACCATAATAGATGCCACAGGTATGTTACCTACCTTTACATATCCGAAGTAAGATTGTCTTACTTATTTCAATGATAATTTTTCAATTTATCGAAATCCACCACTTTTTGTCTTTTTTCATCTAACTGCGGTGCGATCGGCAGGTTCTTCAAAGCATAGCTAATTACAATTCGAGGAAGTTGCGCCATCTTTTATTATAACCATGAAATTAGAATTAATTTAGATTTCATATCGCTGATTTGACAAATAAGTTACGTGTAACAATAGAACCAATTGACCCAAATATAGACTACAAAGATATAATCAATGCACTATATAATCATTTATGCCGTATTCGGTTACTAAAAAAATCAATGCATACTTAAATAGAATGTACTATATTTAAAATTAAATTTCGTTTAAGTAAAGTTATCCTTTGTAAAGACGGTACAAACAAAGTGTAGAGTGGAGACCGCTATCTAAATGTAGTGGGGATTTTACAGGTTTAAATAAAGCGTCTGTTTGAGAATGACGCCTGACCAAGTAGCAGTCAAGCAGAAAATCGGGCTTAAGTGTCCTTATGGAATATTTATATTTTCAGATCTTTGGTGAAATATCATGAACGGACAGAAAGTTTATAATGAAGGAATAGTAATGCACTCTTACCGTTGGACAAGAATCTAGTGATCAAAATACGATAAAAAATATTAGCTTGATTGTTACCACAGTCAAACTATTATACAAATCTACGTACGTCTAACTATAGGTTATAATTCTTTTAGATTTTACTCTAAAGCCAAACGACAAACACAAAAGTGGCAAATTCTCATATAAAATAGAATTGAAAGATTTAATTTTCCTTTGCACTTTGTTGGCCTGAAACTTTTCTCGCTGTATCACGAAAGGGCAAGAGGAAAGTGCGTAATAAAAGGTTTCATTATAATCAAGGGTGCGGATAACTATTTGGGTGAAGCGAGCTAATCACAGCGGTACTTAAAGCCTTTCCACGCCTTAAGTTATGCAAACGAGGAAACTTCAAGATTGTAAACTGGCTTAGACTCCATCCCATAACTTTGATCGTCTTCAAAGTCAAAAGTCAATTTACTGCACTGTGAGCCGCAATCTTTTCGCAACTGACACTCTCTGTTTCACATAACGAACTTATAAACATCAACCTTATCCAAAACGATACAATTTTCATTTTTCATAAGCACTTTTTTACTCAAATTTTATGGTTGTTTTACTGTTCTGTCGTCTCGTGTGTAAAGATTCTAGAATTTACTGCAATACACACCGAAGCCGCCGAACCGTTGGCACATGTTGGCAACTTATTGTTGGTGAGCTTGTCAGCCGTTTTACTCATTGCAAGTCGAAAACCGTGTCGACAACATTTCAGCGGCTTGATATGACATGAACATTTTTATGAAGTTGTTGAGTGTCACCGGGCAACCGAGCAGAGTACATGACGCCAATATGTCGGCGGGCAACACGTGTGGGCGCTTGTCACCGGCGTGATTCTTTTCTTTCATGTCGCCGGGCCAGGCTTTGGTATGTATCTGCGTTTAAGGCACACAAAGTCCCATTTAATTGGTATGTATTTGTTGATAAATGATGTTATGTGGTTTATAATAAAGAATATTATTGTTCTCAACCGGCATGATTACAGAAGAACAATCTCACTAGGCACAAATGTCAGCGCGCTTCGAGCCCAGTCGGAAATTAAGCTTCCTTGACGAAGTTTATTGCACTTTTTGTTAACTTGTTTCCTAATTAATTTATAGCAACAAGTATCCTCTAAATCTTGGAGATTAAAATAGCCTCATACCATGAAACAATGAAAAGCTTTCAAGTTAGCACGTTACAATATTAAAAGAATTTTATGATCATATTTCTTAAGCTGAATTTGAATATAAACTGTTTAAAAGATAAATGTGTCTATTGTTAGGTTTATGAAACTTTTAGAATTACTTTGTGAGCAAACTTTAATTTAATTATTATTGCTTTGTTCTGAAATAGCATTTAATTCGCCAATATTTGTATATTGCCAATATTTTGCACGGGATATTGCTAATTACAACATTTAAAATGTTTTTTTTACTACGTCAATACGGCTTTAATAAAATTAATGAACGCACTTCAACTTTATCAATGTTTTTATTTAAAGCTGAAACATAAAAATGAAGGATAAAAACACCGAATTGCCATTTCTACTAATTAATACATTAGTAGGAATAACAATTCAACGAAAACAATTAATACGTACGAATACTCTTGCCATTATTGCAGCGATTCACAGAATACACTCAAAATTCAAACAAAAATGTTGACTGGAATCGGTTAAATTTCTATTTACCTTAAAGTTAGAGGATGTACTTAGTAGCCACGTCGTGTCACGTTTCGATACACTCTGTAAACAGAAGTTGGAACCGTCGAGAGGTAGACCTTTCGGACCATTACACAGGCCGTGGCTTCGGCTAATAGCGGCCCGCTAACTTCTACTCACCATAAATCAGGATAATAGCCTAGACTTGCGACCTCTATTCAATAATAAAATGTTACTATCTTTTATAACATATATACATATCTTGTGAAAATGATTTGCAATATATGATTTTTAAAATTATTACCTATTGTTTATCATTATAGACTTAAATATACACTTTTTAATACGAGTTTACCGAATTGCAGCTATGCATTTAGATATTTTATTTTGAAATCTTTTTTGTAATTGATACTTTTATATTATATTATAGTATAATAGTAGTATATAAAAATATACCTAGTGGTGTGTATATTCACACCACTAGGTATATTTTTATAATCGATATGAGTTAGTACTCGTTTTACTCACTCAGTAATCGTTCTGATTAAATGTAATAAGTGAACCTAAAAAATCTAGACGACTTGACACCTCAACAGATTCTCTTCAACATAATATTGTTCTAATTTATCAATAGGACTGGAAAATTACCAGATGTTGAATAGTTTTTTTTTGCTTATAAAAAATATCTTTGAGGCGATATAGTATCCGTAATGACATTGCCAAGTGACCAATACATGAACACCGCATTGGACGTAAATTATATTTTTATAGTGGCAAGCGCAAATGACTGCAATTCAATTGGCGGGAAGAATCTTTTTTCATTCGCCAGTTGCTACAATGACCTGCAACCTGAACCAAAATGACAACCTGAAACGGATTCCAAGAAATCAAAACCGTAGTTTTCAGTAAAAATTCTGGTTTTAATATATTTAGTTGAATCACTTTAAAAAATCACAAGCTCATGTTTATACGTATTATTAAACATTTGTACTGTAGTTTTAATTAACGACTACAGCAAGGCTCTCTTACTTCTAAATTTAAATTATTTTTTGCCTCTTACTTAGACATTCAATTTACATCTTATTCGAGATTATATTTACTTGAACACGCTATAATAAGATTTTTTTTATTTACGAGTGTATTAACATAGGATTCCCTACGCATGAATTCTATTAGCGTGTGGACTTATATACTGCGCCTTACAATGGAGTCTAAATATATTGCGAATAGAATTTAACAAACCAACGGTTATTCAGCAAATAATGTTGAAAATAAAAGCACAGAGTTTACGAATAAAATGTTTGCAAAATTGAAAGGATAGGATTTATCCACAAAGTGTGAGAGCGCGGCAGCGGCTAGCCAGTTACTCCGAAAGGCCGCGGCTTATGCGTATGAAATCGCCGATACTAGAGGCATAAAGGAAAGGATTGCGACGATATTTGAGGTTCAAATATTTGATGATCGACAAAGAACTCCGCGCATGTATCGACTGAGCCATTAATCACCCCATTATTGTACGATGGGGCACAAAGCGCAATATTGCCCTCCACTATCGGCAGCGCTTTGATGTATACACATATTGTTGCTTCGCTGAATCTATTTTAAGAATGGCCATACGGAAATCAATAACTGTGGAAACGAAATACCAATTAAAAATTTACAACACTACCGAATGTAGCACATGTATGCATGCATAGATATGGGTTTTACGACGTCAATATTTTAATTTGTATATCGGAAGCCGTAAGTTATCAAAACTAATTGTGATTTTTGTGCACAATATTATGACAGATATTTTTATTTCAGGTGTAGTTTATTGCAAATTCTATCTAAACTGATTTTCATCTGTAGGTACTAATATTATAAAAGTTGATTGAAGTTTCCATTGAATCTACTCTAAAACTACTGGTCCGATTTGAAAAATTATTTCACCATTCGAATCCTACACTATTATACCTGATGAACATACGCGATTGAATATTTTCAACATTGCACCCGGGCGGAACCGGGCAGGCCCCTATGTTCAATATAGTGTAAATCTTACTCGAATTACTAGGGAACCTTTACATTTATGTAACTTTCTATTCAGACTATTATAAACAAACAATCAAATATAAATACTTCATACTCCTTCAAAAACTAAATAGCAAAGAGGCCGTTCAATGAATTGCTCACACTATTGCAAATGATAGTATTATGAGGACCGCTCCATTTTCAAGCACATGTGTGACTATAAGTATCTGAGCCTCCCGTTTGATTTTTAGGATCATTTGCCAAGCTCAAAAGCGCTAACAGAATGTATGGACTCGCTTTCTTTTACCGGAGACCCTTGAAAAGGTCTTTATCGGTTCATAAAACTTCTTTTATGCTACGCGAACTTTTTGTAGCGAACGGTAACTTGTTTGATGGTCACCCTCGAAAATAATTTCGTAACCCTCCTTCAGCTTCGCCGATCGACTAGCAACTTACTGGCGATAAAATAAATTCTTTATAAAATAAAGTCTGTTATGATCCTTTTCACTTTCACTGAGCGCCGAAGAACGAGTAATAATAGGATGATCCGAAAATTAATGTTTCCAATACGTCGTATTTTTAGAACTTGCATAAAACACTCCTGCTTTCGATATAGATACATAGCGGATATAGTAAGGTTATTTCTTTTCAAAGTTAGGCTTTATTAGAACATGGTAATCACATGAAAGACTTTTAAATACCGAATGCGATTGATTGGCGACATGATGTAATTAATAATTTGGATTTATTTCGCTTGCAATATATCTAATTGAAAAATAATTAAGTAGAAGTCACTAGCATTCCAAAATAGTTTCATATAAGTTATATTTTTTTAACACCCATAATTGCATACATATTTAAATACATATCTATTTACTGTAATTTCGGTTCTTTATTACAGATATATTAACCTATTTTATGTATATTATATTCCAAATTCTGTTAAATAATTACCGGTGATATTTCTCTCATATGGGAGAATCCACCTGGATAAGTACTACCTCAATGTCTCCCGCCAAACAGTAGTGTAAATGCACTGTTGAGTTTCGGTTTGAAGGACATTGTAGCTACTGGACATATTAAGACTTAACATCTTATGTCTCAGGATGGCGAGCGCATTGGAATGCCAAGCATTGCTATTCATTAATTGTATAATTTAAAAAAAAAATCACCTGTTATCCTTATTCAACATTTTTGTGGTTTTTTTTTCGCATGTCTATTAGTTTTTGCTGTGGAGAAGTTATGTATTTTTCAGAGAACTTTCATCGGTGTACACCAGACAGTTTCAACCCTGCGGCTACAATTACAACATATTGTTTGTAGCACTTTTTATCCCGCAATAGTTTGATTCCCAAGAGAAAACGTTCGCTTACAACATGAACGGAGCTCTGAGCAAATATTACTCAAACGTATTAAAAAAAGAGTACACCTTTAAAAAATATACATCGGGAGCATTTAATACTTACCTATAGATCCTCCATGGTCTTTTGGTGTGTGGTTGTTGCATGCTGTCGTCAAAATATTAGGAACTTTTTTTCCTATTTAACGCATTATTAGACATTTTTTTTCTACTATAAACAACAAGCATAATATACTCGCAATCTAATAGTATAAAACAGGTCCATTATAATAACTTGTGAAAAGAGAAAAACTGTTCGATTTTTTTTTTTGAGGTACAATTAACATTATCGTACATTATTGTCAAAAAAGGCGTACAAGTAAAAAATATGAAATAAATTTCTGCATTAGAACTAATCGAAAATAGTTTTAAAAATCGCTTAGGGTATGCACGTACCAAACGTTTTTACTTCTATGTTGTATCGCTAAATTGTAGCAGAATTAGTAATGATATTATATTTATTACGTATAGTTAAAATACCTTTATAGGTTACCATAGATTAGTATAACGCTGAGCCCGAAATCTTTTGGATATGTTAATTTAAAACGTTGGCAACCGTACATACGGACGCATGGAAATGGGACAAAATGAAACAGATTCTTTAATCCAAGCTCCTAGAGTTCTGTTTCTATAACCAGGAAACATTGGTTTTATTATGTGTTCTATGTTTGTCAACATCACTTGTCTAGTTAAACCCGGTGGCTTATTAGTAAATTTCACCTACTTAATTCTCATAGATTATCGGACATTTTTTTAATTGCTTAAATCCAGCAAACGAACAAACAGGTCACTTGATGGTACGTGATCACTGCCTATAAACATCCGGAATGCTTGGATTATGAATGTGTGGCTGGCCCATCACATCAGGAGGAGAGCTGGAAGGAAAATGGATGGAAAGAGGAAAGGAGTATTGGGTATCCCGCAAAAACACTCACCTAACGAAACGCGACAGCGAAGCTGTAGCTTTACATCGTTTTCCTGTGAAACAGCGGTACCGCCCGGATTAGCCTACCCACTCATGACTGAGTCATGACTAACAGCGTGGTTCTAACACATAAAAAATAGATCAATTTTTAATTAAGGTGTATTGTAATTTATAAGTATTTTAGAAATGTGTATTTTTCTTAACAAAATCAAATAATGACTTGAAAAACTGATTACATTTTGAATACACATTGTTTACAGCCCACGGCGACCTAGAATCTCCATGAACGTGTTTCAACGAATGATAATGTTTCACGGTTGATCAAGTTTGATAAGGATGTGATGTTTGAGTTTGTTCGGAGTAGCTGGCAGCGATTTCGTGGTCCAGTGGCCGCCACACACCGGTGGACAGCGACAATGGCGGCCGGGGCACTGACCTCGCGTCTCATCGCACAGACATACCAAAACCATTGTTTTCGATTAATGCGAATCAATCTAATCCTTTACACAAGAAACTACCAAAACAAAGAGCCATCCTGTTTGTAATGAATTCACCGATTTAGTTCCAGTTATTGCGCGCTCACGGGCCGTGCATGAATGAATAGCCACATATTAAAAACTACTCGCGTGCATATTCGATGTTGTGAATATAACATTTTATATATTCACAAATTCGATATTCAACATTTATTCGTTTAAGACCCTAAATATATATTTTTCCAATACAGCACGATAATCCAGTGGAGCGCTCGGGGATAGGAAAAAAACATTGGTGTCAAAATATAGCTGCATGAATTCGATCTGTTAGAGAATGTGAGAACTACGGGGATATTGTGCCGACAGTGTGTCATCTCGCCTACTGTAATTCACAATTCACTTTTCCTTTTATTCTTAACATGCGGCCCTACCCGGCTTGGCCTAGGTGTAGATACTTTTTAAGTCAAGTCCAAATCAACAATATTTTATTTTTCATAACTACTGGTTTATTTACAATAGGTAATACAATTAAATTAAACTTTATAAGCTCAATGTAACTGGCTCCTTTATACTGCATTTCCCGTCCCTTCGCGTCATATCCTATCCTGTCCCGTCTTATTCAGTCCCATGATCTCTTATCCGATCCGTTTGATTATGAAAAAGAAGCAAATATAATTGATGTTCCTGCTTATGTGTTAATCCTTTTAGTTTAGAGATTTCTGAGATTAAGGCGCACAAAGATACATACACAAAACTTGTAATCATGATTATTTGTGTGTGTTTTTCCCTTACCTATGTGTTTCGCCCCGCAAATCGGGCACAAATCTCTAATTCCAATCTGAATGAAAAGAAAATTGTAATATCACTTTACCCAACCTGAGATTCGAACCCGAGACATCAGCGTTGTTGTCTTATCGCAGTAGATACAGCTAAGCCACTGCAACAGTTATTCTTCATAAGGTTGCGATATTATCTAAAAATAATAAATTTTACAATGAAATTAATGAAGGAATAAACTGCAAAAGCATGGGATGCGGCAACGCGGCACGGCAACTTTATTTTCTTCGCTACCACTGTAGGCGACATAAAACTATCCATATACATACCTTATAAGCACTTAGTCCGCTACTTGCGGTCAAACGCAGGCAGGTATTGAAAATGCTCGGTACAAAAAGGATCGTTTGAGAAACAGATTTTTTGAAATTAGTAGCCACTTTAAGGAATCTTCAAGGCATTTAAAGCGCTTTAGAAGAGCCTTAACTACGACCGCTATTACAAAAACAGCAACATCGATAACGAAAAGCCAAAGACTCTGTGAGGCGCTCGCGATCTTTCCACGTTCGATCGTCCCTCATACTGGATTTGAATCCACGTTATTCTAACACAATGCCATTATCAAAATGCGGTCGACAGAGCCATTTTTGAGGCTACTTACCAATATCCTCCCAAACTACTTTCATAAAAATTATAATTAAAAAACATTCGCAATAACAGAACAGAAATCATTCAGCGGAATCAATGGACACAAAAGATGTTATCACAGGGCCCTGCCGGTAATGAAAGTTAATTTTGTTCTGAAAGACATAAAGTACCCAATAGGTCGAGAGGGAGTGCTTGAAGCGGCGCGGAGTCATTGTTTGTGTTAAGTGTAAATTAATTACTTTTTGGACTGCGGTTGCGACGCCGCGCGCCCCGTCGCCTCGTCGCACGTCTTGCGGGACTAACTAGAAATGAACAACTTAGCAAAATTACTTCCACACTTGAAACAAAACAAATTTAATTTCGCTATGGAACACATTGAGATACATACTTGCACACTGCCTAATAATTAAAGGCATCTTCAACGGCTATAATTTATAAACATTTTAAATCTTATTATCATTGTCTATGGTCATATGGTCAGACGACCTGGTAAAGGTCGCGGGACGTCGCTGGATGCAGGCTGCCTCCAACAGGTATCTTTGGAAATCATTGGGGGAGGCCTATGTTCAGCAGTGGACTTCCTTTGGCTGATGGATGGATGGATGGATGGTCATATTGGAAGTGGTTGATGTATAAAGCAGTTTAATTGGAATAGCGCACGGAAACCCAGTGGCGTGATTATTAAACACGCATGCCGTCAACCATGCGCAAACTGCCTTGTAAGCGCTAAAAATAACTTAGATATCTTAAATCTACAGTTTTATTTTTTTGTTCATACCACGTTGTAAAGCTTTAAAAGGCTGTACTTTGTGTTGTGTGAATTCGTACGAAACTGTGGAACCATTTAACCGATTTCATCGCCGTGCTCATTGAAGTGTGAGGCATTTATCATGTAGGTAAGTCGCACGTCTTTGAATTTAGCATCGCTATTTGTGTGATAAAATGTGTAAAATAATTGAGTCGTGGAAAAGTGAGTAAAAACGAGTGTAAAGGAAACTGTTAATTCATTATTCAATTGTTAAACATTATGGCAGTTTTAACACTTATATGCATTTTAATTAGCATAAAGTAAATTGTTAAATTAAATAGGGAGGCTTACATTCAGTAGTAGACGAAGATCAACTGATTAATAAGGAGGGCTGTTAAACTGTGGTTAAGGTCGACTAATAAAGTGGACTGTTAAACTGATGGTACATGACCCTGTAAGTAAATTTAATAAACTTGATGTGTCAGATCGAGCTGACCTGATCGTGGCAACTTTGACATCGACGATCCGGCAATCACAGAAAATTCTCGCATTTGAGACGAATACAGAGTATTGAAGTCGGTATGCCAGTGTAGGAATTTCACGCCACGAATCTACCCTTTGATGCGTTACACTGGAGGACCAGTGATAGTAACATACCAATCTGATTCTCTCTCGAGAAAAAGAGCACCTTTTTCTGCAGAAAAACCTTATCCGATCGGTCTAGCTTTTAGCAGCTTTTAGTACACACGTTTAGTGACACGAGTACGGAGTACCTACATTGGTATTTATCTCGAGTCATAAGTATACATATAAAGGTACATAAATATTTGCTCTTATATCTAGAAAATAAGATTTCATAGATCTAAGTATGGGGTCAGAACTATATATCGTCGCTTATATTACAACACCGCGAATGTGCATTTTTTCCGTTATTGACTTATTGATGTCATTGGATAGAAAAAAAATCCCGCGTTTTTTGTACCAATCGCGTTCAAAGATACTTGCCAATCACGAGCTAGAATTCAAAATTTGTATCACCGCGAATACCGGTGACTGGCCCGTTTGGCAACAACAACGCGAATGTGCATCAGTCACCATACATTCTTTGCAGCGGACATTTGGGTAAGCAGAAGTAGAGCTGAGAAGTAACTTAAGTTTGTACGTGCCAAAGAAGGATCAGTGCGATTTTTGTTGCACGTTTAAAGTGGGTAACGTAACAGAACAGGCTTGGATGGAACACACTGGTCTCAAAAATCGCGCTAGGGCTGAAAAATCCGCACACAAAAGTTTGGCTATTGAAGGTGTATGTCATGTTTTAACTTATGACGTTCAGGCTGTAAAAATGGTTCCAAGTCTGCAGGCAAGTGCTTTGTATTTTAAGACCAAATTATGTGTCTACAATTTTACCACATATAACCTAGCTAACCATGATGTGAGATGTTATTGGTTTGACGAGAGTAACGGAGGTCTTGAAGCTTGTTTGCCTCTTGTATTGTGGATAGCGTCTTACACCTGTTGACTGAGAAGAAACTTCCTGTTATATTGTACTCGGATGGATGCTGCGCTCAAAATAGAAATAGCTACCTCAGCAATGCTTTACTAAGAGTAGCAATAGAACAAAACATAGAGGTCACTCAAAAGTTTTTAGTAAAAGGACACACACAAATGGAGTGTGACTCAGTCCATAGCTCCATAGAGACTAAGCTTAAGGGACAAGAAATTTATCTGCCGAGCTAATACTCTGCGCCAATTAAGGCTGCCAGAGTTTATCCAAAACCGTACGAAGTTATTTCATTGGATTATGGATTTTTCACGGATTTTTCAAAGCCCGAAGATCAAATTTACAAGTCTATAAGGCCAGGGAGAAGAACTGGAGATCCAACGGTGACTGACATCAATGTCCTTGTTTACAAACCCGATGGAACCATTTGGTACAAGTTGAATTACGATGAAGCTCCAAAGATATTACCGCAGCGTTCGAAAGTACCAAAAAACTCCATCAATAGCTTGCCGAAATTGTATGATAGGCGTTTACCGATCTCAGAACGAAAGTGGCAGCATCTACAAGAGCTTAAAAATGTGATACCTACTGATTGCCATGGTTTTTATGACTCTTTACCTGATTAGCTTCCTTACGTTTTTATATTTTCGATTGGGTAATATTAACCCTTTTTAATGTTGATTGTTTTTTTTTTCGTAAAGTATTATTTTGTGTTTGTGAAGATATTTTTTGTTTTAAAATTTTAGATTCATTTTGTTACAAAGTTTGTTCTTTGTACTATAGTTTTATCTAAGTTCCTATAATTAACACCGCCTATGTGCTAGAAAATGCCATATTTAAGAAGGCAACAGCGCCAAAGTGCAATCATTAATTAATTTATAAGACTATTACTATTTTATGCATTTAATTATTTGTAGAATATCTAATAAATGGTCCTTGAGAATTAATCTGCTTTTTATTTATTTTCAATTATTAATAATTAAGTTTTTTGGAGTAAGTGCGTGGTGGCCTGTTGGTAAACGGACTAGGGGCCCTACTATATTCATCGAACGAACGAACGAACGAACGAAGGACCCTACTATATTCAACGAAACGAAGTTCGAAACTTCGGATGATCAAAGTTTATATACGATACGAATGTACCTACATAAAACTTATGGTCGTTATTGATTTATGGTCGTAACCATAGACTTATAGTTACGGTGTACGTTATATATATACATTCGTATCGTATAAAAAACTTCGTTTGTCCGAAGTTTCGAACTTCGTTTCGTTGAATATAGTAGGGTCCTTCGTTCGTTCGTTCGTTCGTTCGATGAATATAGTAGGGCCCTAGACGCGGCTGCCCACATGTTCACGGTGGTCGCGGGTTCGAATCCCAGGGCACACCTCTGACTTTTCGGAGCCATGTGTGTATTAATAATTAATCAATCACCACGCACTAAAACGGTGAAGGAAAACATCGTGAGGAAACCTGCATACCATAGCGATTCATAAGAATTTCTATGGTATGTAAGTCCGCCAACCCGCACTAGGCCAGCGTGGTGGACTATATGGCCTAACCACTCTCAATCGTATTCTCGATTGTAGAGTAGGCCCGTGCCCTGCAGTGGGACGTATATGGGCTGATACAGATACAAGTTTTTTGCTTCTCCTGTAAAGTTAAGAAAATGCATATTCGCGCTGTTGTAATGTAAGCGACGATATGTGACTGTTGGATTTATTTAGATAGCGGATAAGACTTGTCATAATAGTTATCACAGCGTATTATATGTCCAGAACACTGCTACACATAGGCCTCCCACAAGGATCTGCAAATGGACCTGTTGGAAGCGGCCTGAGTCCAGCGACTTCCTGCCATCCTTCGGTGCCGTAAGTCATCACTGGTAACCCTCAACATTTAAAGACTTTCGTCTTTAGGCACTGAGGGATGTTTGACGAGAAGATCTTCATTCACTCGTGATGTAATCAACGGGGTTACTCTATAATCCAATACAAAATTCGAATGATGATTAGTCATCTCTAAAATAAATCAATACACCCAACAGTAACATACATAGTCCTGACGCCACATAAAGATCAATTATGTCTTGTGTCGTGGGTATCAGAAACTACGAGAGACTCTTCGGTCTCACAAACACCAAGACACGAGACAAATTTTTGAAAACTTCACTAATATGCCCAAATACTTCACAAAATGTTCGAGTCTTCTGTGGAATGTCGTAACCATAGACTGAGAGCGAAGAAAATATAGGTATCATAGAGAATATAGTATTGATTTTTATCAATGGAAAACTTATATCTTACTTGGGACGCCGAAACATTTGAACATTCGAACTACGTGTCGCATAATGGAGTAACCCCCTAAAATGCAATAAACATACATTTTAGAGCAAATAAAGAAGCAAAACTTTTATAAAGTATTCACAAACTTTTGTAGCTTGAATAATTTAAATTATCAATAACAAAGCATCCAAATCCATAACATTTGCATTCCTAAATTAACGTAGTTGACAACAAAACAAAACTTTTTAGTTGACGTTTTAATATTATAAAATATTTTGAAATTTTAATAGTTGTAATAGTATAGTCATAAATCAGGATTGCTGAGAAAAATCTATTTTTTTTTTCAATTTCAAGTCTCAATGGCCCTCACAATTTCATGCCTCCTCTCGATATTTGTGTATTAATAATAGTTTTAGGCCATCCACTCAGCCAACTAGACCGTACTTGAAAGAGCACTAGTCCAGCAAACTAAATTTTCATTTTCATTTCAAGTAATAGATTAATTAGTAGTTATCTAAATATAATAGTGAATAATTTACCCCACTCATTTTTTTTAACTAAAGTGTGCTATAATCCTAAACTATATGTTGGATTTCTGTTAATAAATAGGGAAATTAAACGTCCAAGCGCCCAATTGTATCATCAACTGTTCTTTGGTGCGCTTTTGACAGAATCGGGTTGTCAATTGCTCGTTGTGAAAATTCGGATCACACTTATGGGTCTTTCTGAATTTCTGAAAGTAAAAGACTTTTTGGGACTGTCTCAACGTTTGATAACGAATAATTGAGATGATTAAATGTCAACAGTATGAAAGACAAAAATGTCGGAAGATATGTAACTCGGCAAACGTTAATAAAAAAGTTAAACCATATACAACGCAAATGTTACATTTTATCGACGACCTTTCATAATAAGAGCGCTTAAAAATGAAAGATGCGTAGAACGAGTAATAATTTGTATTCTTTAACCGACGTCATTCTCATTTGGCGATATGATCGCAACTAAATTATTCTTATCAATATACCTATAAAAGATAGTTGAAAAAAAAATTCAAGGCACACTTTAACTAAACCCCAGCAAAAAATTTAAATAATTGTTATTTTTTGTATTCAATTGTAGTTTGAGATGAGAAAATCGGGTCGATGACATTCGTTTGACGTTCTCATAGGAGATCGCATGGTATCCTCTGATCATCCGGTGCTCCATCACTCGTTGCGGTTGGCGCAAGAAAGTATAGCGTCTGCTTAAAGATTCAACGGAGGCGGGACATCTATACAAGCCCATCGATCGCACGACTCCCATATACATGCACTAATAGAATCTCCAGCACAGGATGCCAGGACCGTCGATTCTGAAAAGTATTACAATTCGCCTGCTACCTTGTTTATTTCATTGGAAGACCTTGGAAGGTCCACCAACTATTCGAGATAGATATTGTAGTTTTTTTTTCATTTATTATTATACTTAAGAGAAAATAACAAAAAAAAATACAATAAGTCTCACAAAACCAATCGCTTGGTTTGTCTGTGAGTACATAGTGGTGTTTTACATATATTACTAGTTGCTAATGCCTAATTATAATGTTGACAGCAAATACTTTTTGATAATTTTAATGTTAGTTTTTTTTTATTAATCCGTGCTGCGATTTCCGAAGAGAGACCGTTCACCAAGTAGGGTAACCGCATACTCGATCGAGGAGTCAAAAGAGCCTTCCACGCCATCTGCCAGAATGTGGTCCTCTGCTGGTGGCTCTCTCGGAGGTCCGTGAAAAGTGGAAAGCGCTGAGACCAGCGTCAACCGCTTACCTCGTGCAACCTTCCTCGCGATACCAGAAGAAGACCACAACAATTTTCTCTCGTTGATAAAAACATGCTAATTATACGAACATCAAGTCCTTTATATGTTAACATAGGAAGGAAGGAAGGAACAAAAGGTTTCTTACTAAAATCTGGAGTACCTACTTGGCATATTTGGCAATACGCCGTACCAACACAAATACTAGGAATTGCCCATAACTTGATTGAAATTCTCTTGTTTTTACTAGGTCACATACTACGAGTCGTGGTACCATTTTCAAATTAATGTTGATTCAATTTTACTGTAAATTTACAGATATTCTACTTCGTCTCTGTTCCAGCGATCGCTCGCTTGCTTCACCGTTCTTTCTAGAATAGAAAATGTATATTACCGTTTGGTATTAGCATGTCCTTGATTATCATATTTTATGGAATATTTTTCATAGTCCTTTTCACAAACAAAGGTTCACGCACTCATTTCACATTTCTTACGAAGTTAATTATACATATTCTGCGAGACGAATCAAAGCTTTCATTTCTAGTCCATGTTTTAGAAATTTACTTAAATGCAGACTTCAATATTATATACTGTAGCTGAATGGTTCTAAGCATTTTAGACGTGAGGCACCATTTGACAAAATTTCTGTCTAGTCATTGAACCAGTGAATAAATGGTTCAATTGTATATTATATAGTACAAAAATGAAAATTTATAAAAGGTTTTTCTATGTATCCATGTAGGATTTGAATGTTATGATGAAAGATGAGTAGAATGGAACGTTGACGAATGATGATATGGAACGTGGTTTGTGTGAAAGAGATGACAGATGAAAGTATTTAAGATGGAAAGAGTACGAGGATGAATGATTAAGATGTTGATGTATGCAAAGACGGAATAGAAGAGAACAGTCTGGAAGACGACGGAAGACATGAAGGACTGAAGACGTAAGACGTGAAGACGTATTTTATAAAAGATTTAATATATTGAAGATTATCCAAACGATCCTAGTTTGATTTGACCCGATACAGAACTATTCCCACATATTTTTGGGGGCTCGTCCGGGATAGTTCCGTATTTCGGGTCAAAAGAAGAAGAAAATACGACGAAGAAAATTATTATTTATCGTCCGGGATAGTTCCGTATTTCGGGTCAAAAGAAGAAGAAAATACGACGAAGAAAATTATTATTTATCGTCCGGGATAGTTTCGTATTTCGGGTCAAAAGAAGAAGAAGACGTAACTGGAAAACCGGCACCAACGACGTGAGCTGGCTGGGATCTGGTATGTGACGACGCAACATAGAAAAAATGAAGAGGTAAGATGTAAGATGGATAGACGAAAACGACAGTTTAGTTGGGATGCATGTCCTAAATTTGACGGGAGTGACTCATCATACTCGTCAGTCAAATGGGCGCAGAACATTGAAGACGTTTGTGAAAAGTTCAATTTCACACCGAGACAAACGCTGATTGTTGCGAAAAAGTGTTTAACGGATACCGCAGATTTGTGGTTGAGATCTGAAGATCCGTTCGAGACATACGAAGACTTCAAAGCAGCAATCTTAGAGGAGTTTCCAAGCGAAATTTGTATCAAAGAGGTTTTGCGAACTAAGAGTGTCACCGAGAGCAAGCCTAGCGCTCACGGTGTGAATCCCGACAACGGCGATCTCCATGACAACGCATTTGTCAGTTATACACAATGCAACAACGATGTTGAAATAAATTCAATTAAGACGAGTAATTACGAAAATATTGAAGACGTTTACGAGGAAACATCAGCAAAAATACTGTTTGAGGTTGAGATCGAAGAACTGCAGAACCAGCAAAAGGAAGTTTTTTGCATGGAAGCTGACAATCCTATGGACACAGAAGATGTGTCTATTAAGTTGCAGCTATTTCCAATAAGAAGCAATAGAGGAACCAGGTACTCGAAAGCAAAAAAGATGGGAAAAGAGGTTGTATCACGAGCAAAGCCTTTGGACGACTTTCTAAGATGGCTATTATTGATGAACCAATACGATGATCTTATTGAACACTGACCTGGAAGATTTAAAGATAGTTGGACAATTTACAAGAAGAAAAGAAAGAAAAATCAAAATTGTTTTGTATGTGGATGTTTTGTATTTATTGTAAGAGGTGTAATTTGTTATTTGTTTTTTTTTAGGATAAGATGTTTTGTAAGATGTGCTGTAAATTTATTGATGACGTTGTATTTAGTTGTAGTATATTTTGTGTTGTAAATAGGACCTGACTGAGGGCAGTCAGATGTCAGTATGGCTGAGTTGTAGGATTTTAATGTTATGATGAAAGATGAGTAGAATGGAACGTTGACGAATGATGATATGGAACGTGGTTTGTGTGAAAGAGATGACAGATGAAAGTATTTAAGATGGAAAGAGTACGAGGATGAATGATTAAGATGTTGATGTATGCAAAGACGGAATAGAAGAGAACAGTCTGGAAGACGACGGAAGACATGAAGGACTGAAGACGTAAGACGTGAAGACGTATTTTATAAAAGATTTAATATATTGAAGATTATCCAAACGATTCTAGTTTGATTTGACCCGATACAGAACTATTCCCACATCCATAAACAAAACGTGCAGAGAATTATTTTAAGAAGGCTCTGCGGACCACTTGGTATGCTTCCAGGGCACACCACTGGTCCGTGGACCCCTATTTCAGAACCACTACTGTAGCTCAATATTTATTAAAAAATTTAATGATATCAAATTTTTATATTTCTTGTGCAATAATTAATACTTTAAAGTATACGCAAGATTTAAGAACAAAGCCGGTATAATAAATAACTAAACAAGAGGCATTTAACCAATTCAGTTGTTTGAAGGTGTTGCTTATTGTCGCCAGCTTATCAGCAAGAGTCGTGTGGCTTGAAAGTTTGATTACTCGTCGAAATGAAGCGATGAACGGTATTAAATTATCATTAGAAAGCCATTCGCCCGGTGACTCATTAACTACGCTTCTAATGAGTGATTTACGTTAACTGGAGTGTGGTGTGTCACATTCGCTACGCCACGTGATTTATGCAACGTACGCCACGTAAAGAAGCCGCCACACTACGCTTTATCGTGTCCGTAAACAATTTATATTGTCATTGTGACGAGGTGTTTTTACACGTTCCCCGTGAATTTTACGATCTGCGACGCATTTCGTCGATTCACCCTTTATTATTCGCACTTATAGTTAGTGCGTATTTTACGCAAGCACAAATTATTACATACTCGTTTTATTATTGTCAAACAGATTTGTTCAATATATTAAAACTTAATAGATCAGTAGACGCGTACGTGTGGAAGCGTCTCTAGACGATTAAAGTCTCACCTGAGTCGGAACTGTGCAACCTGTAATAAGAGGGCTTTCAGCCATGAAGCTGGGCCACACGTCCCCGTTACCAAAATTGATGCTTTTACTTTTCCTTCACGTTGAAGGGAATTAGATAAATCGTTTAGCAGTCTGTTTTTAATGAATTGCGGTTGACTATTACAGAGTAATTTCTGCGGAATACCAAAATTGTAATATTACCCGCGAAACGAATAAGTAATGTAGATTAACATTAATTAAAAGGGATTAAATTTAATCTGCACGATGCACCAACAAGATGCGTACGTCTATTAAATGAATAAAAACTGAGACTTGTTTCTGCGAGAACGTAAAATATCAGCGAAATTAATGAATAGAAGCCGACAAAAAACTAATATACATCACACATGTAGTGAAAATAGGTCGAGGAAAACAGTACTTGCAAAATATTTTATAACATACGAGTAAAAATTCGTAGATCGTTTGAACATAAATTAAGCCAAATTATTATAAGGGGTACTCCTCCTCTTTGCGTAGCTTCCCTAATGCTGAGGGTCGCGAGCCAACGTCGAAATAATCCTTCGCGCACAATGTGGTGCCATCTGGTCCGGTTTTTGGCGACGTGAACCGCGTAAAATGCTTAATGAAGTTACCATAAAAGACTAATGTCCGGGATGTCTTCACTGTATGTACACGAAGCATAATATTTTTAAAGCTATATTTTCGTAGTATTATCAAATCATACGCAATTGAGATTTCGATCGTGATTCACGAGTCGTCAAGACGAATTCGATTATAATGACGGTACGGTTGAGCGAGTCCGTCGCCACGGCGCCGTACCGAACCACCCGCGCCTGCCGGTCACACAACATTAACACTTAAACAGAACACTCACCCAGAAAAAAACATAAAACATTCACTAAAAGCACAAACTGCGATAGATAATCGCTTTGGTGAGGGTATACAAGAACGCTACGTTCGCAACAAAAGCGAAACATAAAAAACTCTTTACAACCAGCTTGTGAGCGACATTCATCAACGTAGCAGCAGAGTGTTAATATATTTCGCGTAAAATCAAATAACTTTACGATCTGCAGTACAAATTGGGAAGTTAGACGCACGTGAAACTTTGCGAGTCGGTATTGAGTGCGGCTTCGATACAGTCTCGTTATTCTGTGTCGATAATGAGCGTCGATACGGCGCAACGACTGAATCACATGACCCTCCGCTCTCGCAGCCAAAGAAATAATTCATTGCGCTGTCGATAAAAAATATATGAACTAAATTTGTCTTGGTAACGATAAGGTTTGGACCGTAACAAAAGTTTATCGCTCTAGTAAAAGGACAAGCAACCATTAAACCTTGTGCCTTTCGCCGCACGGAGACCTTCCACCACATGTGTCAGCGTTGTTCCAACACTTATTTAATTCACGACCTAGACATGTGACACATCTTTTATTTAAATCCGCACTTATAGTCATGCTCTTTTGAATATGCCACAAAATAATCTAATAAATGAATTTGTAGCACTATTAAAATATTTTTTACCAAATAAACACTGACTAAGAATCAATGGAAAAAGTTCTACAACGAGTATGTTATAACAATATTAAATCAAACAATAACAACCGACGCTGGATTTCCAAGTCAGTATCATCATCATCGTCATCATATCAGCCACAGGAAGTCCACTGCTGAACATAGGCCTCCCCCAAGGATCTCCACCATGACCTGTTGGAAGCGGCCTGCATCCAGCGACTTCCTGCGACCAGTCAGTATCGCTTCTGTGAAATGAAACAAAATTTCCTAAAAATATTTTGCTAAAACTTTCAAGGAATTAGAATGTTTATACACTCGTCATCTAATATAGGATTGCTACATACAATCCGTGGATGATTGTAGAAATAGTATGTGTATTTTTATTATATTATAGTTTTATATAGACAAATGTCCGGCAAACTAAAATACAGATCACCTGATGATGCCACCCATGAACGTCCACAACGATCATATATTTGTTGCCGGTCGATAAAATAGGGAGGGGAGCGGGACGGAAAAAAGGATACGAAGAGAGAAGCGTTTTTGGGCACCAGTAGTGCGATTCACGTAACTTTTTGACGCACCGATCAAGTTGCGGTGCGGTTACAATTAAGTTTACGCTTTGGTACAAAATGGTATTCTTGTAAGTGTTTAGCTGCGCGTGAACTGCGCGTGAGCTGCGCGTCAACTGTACATCAGACGTATGAAATTTATTTGACATTGACATATACGCGCAGCAGTAGAATACATTATAGCGCTCGCGTGACGCGAACTTGACGCGAGCGTATTACGAGAATACGAAAGGGGCTGTTTTGATCGAAACTTAACCGCAACTGCACTGCAGCTGAACTTATTACATACATACATACATACATACATAAACTCACGCCTTGTTCCCAGAAGGGGTAGGCAGAGGTGCCAGGGCACCCACATTCCGCCTTGTATGTTCCGTCCCACAATGTGATAGGTGGCGAGCCTATCGCCATATCGGGCACAAATTCCTGACTCTGGGCTGATACTGAATAGAAAAATCCAATATCACTTTGCCCAACCCGGGATTCGAACCCGAGACCTCAGCTTTATAACCGTACCGTAGTACAACTACGCCACCGAGGCAGTCTATTCTTCTAGTCTGAACTTATTATAATACGTGAATCGCCCTTCCGGAATATCACTCAGCGAAAGAAACACAGCAAAGCTGTCACATCACGTCGAGGCAGTAGTACCGCTCCAGATGAGCCTAATCATGCAAACTGAGTCATTACTGACAACAGCGTGGATTTACCACTTAACAAACCATATTACTTACTTAATCATCATTCGCAAAATGATTGTAAATGACATTTCAAAGTATGCTATTACTCGTTTCTGAAAGAAAAATGTTAGTAAAGTTTGTTGTCTATCTATTTACTTTTTTTGTGTCTCTACATTGACATATTTAGCATCGGAATATATTTTATTTTATTTTTTATTTTATTAACTTTATATACCAAACAGTATACAGGCGGACTTAATGCCAGGGGCATTCTCTAACAGTCTACCTTTGGGTGAAGCAGAAATGGAGTACAGCAGGTTTTATTTACATTTAGAATGGGGAGAAAAAAAATTGGTAAAATATTTAATAAGTGTACACTGTACTAAGATTAAAATGAACATACATACATTATACATACAACATAATATATATCTACATATATATAAATATATACACATACATACATACAACAATATATACAACTTACCTAATCTGTCAATTTAGCGACTTCTCTTTGAAGAAACAGTTCCCGAACTCTTACCTTAAACACATAACGGTTAGTGGCCGCTCTAACTTCGAGTGGGAGGGAATTCCATAAAAGAATGGATTGCACCGTGAAGGAGGAGTGTATAAAATCAGAACTGTGGGTTGGACATTGAAGAAGGAGACTATGAGACGAGCGAAGATTTCTATCGTGGTTAGACCCTAGGTATTGAAAGTGATGTGTTAGGTAAGATGGTGCAGTAGGAGATGTTAATATAGAAAAGAGCGTAGTGAGAGCGCGCAGGCTGCGGCGTTGACGAATGGGTAACCACTGAAGTTGGGAACGATAAGAAGATACATGATCGTATTTGCGAAGATTGTATATAAATCGAATGCAGTTATTGAGAAGGCGGTCGAGTTTGTTGAGAAGATCTGCATTCAGGTCGTAGTAGCATACATCACCATAGTCAATTATAGGGAAGATTAAGGTTTGAACAAGCATTACTTTGGTCTTCATAGGGAGAAAGTTTTTCAAACGATAAAGCATTCGGAGAACACTAGTGACTCTCTGACTAATAGATCTGACTAATATAACTTGGGATCGCCAGCTTAGTGTAGAGTCTACTAGTAGCCCAAGATCCTTCACGACAGAGCACCATGCAATTGGTGACCCATCATAGGTAACCGGTGGTATAGTTGATAAATCGACTCTGTTCATCATACGTTGGCTACCAACCAAGATAGCCTGACATTTGAGCGGGTTTACGGATATGCCGAAATCATCCGACCAGTTTTTAATATACCCCAGATCCCTATTAACTTTGGCAATGGCTGTATACAAGCAGTCCACACCAGATTGAGCATAAAGCTGTAAGTCATCGGCGTAAAGGTGATACGAACATTGAAGATTCTGGGTTACGAGATTAATAAAAATTGAAAATAGAAGAGGAGAAAGAATACCGCCTTGAGGCACACCAGATTCTAGGTCACACCAATCCGACGAAGAGTCATTGATGCGCACCAACTGCCGGCGCCCTCGAAGATAGGATGTGAACCATTCCAACGCAACTGGTGAGATCTTGAGATGGGAAAGGATGGACAAGAGGATGTCATGGTTGACGTTATTAAAGGCATTCGAGAAGTCAACCAGCACCAACACGGTGATTCTGGTGTCCTCCATGCCTGCTCTAATGTCACCAATTACTTTGAGGAGAGCGGTAGTGGTGCTATGGCCAGGCCTAAATCCAGACTGCAGCGAGCTCAATAAATTATTGGAGTACACAAATTTGGACAGTTGTTTGTGGGCACAGGCTTCTAGCACTTTGGATAGGAAGGGAAGGATGGATATAGGTCGGAAGTGGGTAGGGAGAGTAGGGTTTGAAATTTTAGGGAGAGGAATAACATAGGCTTTCCGCCACAAGGACGGAAAAACACCACTGCTAAAAGAGAAATTAATAATGTGGGAAAGAGGGGAGAGGAGATGTTCTAATACTGTAGTAATCATGCGACGGCTTATGCTATCGCAGCCCACAGCATTAGACTTTATGGACATGATTATCTTCTTAATCTCATCCGGTGTAGTTGGAGAAAAACTAAAAGAATCTATGTCAGGCTTGGGGAGGTTAGCAATAAACTTCATAGAACGACATTTGGCTTGATGAACCATCGGAGAAGATGTGCTGAAGTGACGATTAATATCATCTAAGCCAATGGTTTGTTGGAAGTTAGTGTCTTTCTGCTTGCCAATACCTAGAGTCCTAAGGAACTTCCAGATATTAGCAGATGAAGAGGAGGTAATGTTATCGAGAATGTGTCGGCGTTTAGTGTTTCGTATCACCTGATTACAGGGATTTCTTACGGCCTTATAAAGAGTCCAGCTGTCGTCCGAACGGCATCGCTTAAATTTTCGAAATGCCCGATCTCTGCGCCTCATCATCGCTCGAACCTCATCCGTCATCCAAGGAGCTGGAGTTCGTTTTAATTTGACTTTCCTGACGGGAGCATGAATGTCAAACAGCGCCTGAACACGGGTGTTAAACATGTCCACTTTATTATCAATGTTAGTAGCTGCTGTCAGTTCATCCCAGCAAAGTTGTGCAGCATCCGCAGACAACTTCTTTGGATCCATGCGACCAAAGCAACGCAAGAACAATACCTTAGGATGGGATTTAGGGGGTTTAAGGGTGTATGAAACGTAGATGAGGTCATGGTGGGAAAAACCAGGAGCGGGAAACTGACCATGACAAAAAACACTGCCAGGGGCAGAAGTAATGATTATGTCGAGCCAGGTGTCATCTGCATCAATGTTGTGGTGAGTGGCTTGTAGAGGCAGGACATGCAAACTGGCAGACTCGAGAATGTCAAGGAGTTTACGGGAACGTGTGGAACATGGAACAAGGAGGTTGGTGTTGAAATCTCCCATGATGATGTGGTGTACGTAATCCGACCCTAAAGATTCCAGAACTAGTTCAAGACTGGAGAAGTAATCTATTGCAGGAGGACAATAAACCACTCCAAGTATGGATTTCACTCCCCTGACCCAAACCTCTAGAAACAGATACTCAGCAGAAGTATCACAACGGGAAGAGGAGGAAGTTAAAATTTTGTATGGAAAATCGCTACGGAGATAAATCGCCACTCCGCCCCCCCTTCGATCAATCCGATCATTTCTGATCAAAATGAAGCCGGGAAGAGGATAAATGGCCGAAGGAAGGTGAGGTTTGAGCCAAGTCTCGGATACTAGAACGGCATGAACGTTAGTGTCGCTGAAGGTTGTCATCAAGTCATTATAATGACTCGGTATACTTTGCGCATTGATATGGCAAACGTTCAAGTGGAGACGACCTTGACAGTTGAATATTTCACGTACCAGATGTCCAGGTTCATCAGTAGTTGAACAGAAACTATCATCACTGCATGTGGAATTGGATTCATTGACAGAATAATATGAGCTATCTGAATTCATATATACGTACAACTATGCAAAAGAAAAAAAAATACACACCATACATATGATATATATTACTAGCTTTTGCCCGCAACTTCGTCTGCGTGTATATTATAATAATACGGATGTAAAATTAATACATTATATCGCTTCAACAACATTACACTGTAATCTCTGCGAAAGATTTGCAAAAAAATGATTTTGATAACATACATAAATCAGCTTCAGTGGTTCTAGTTATCACATAATATAATATCATCCCTTATTTCACCGCCTTAGTGCTTGTTTTCGAATAGTAGTTCACGGCATTATTTTGCGTTTAAAATAAGTGGTGAAATACAAATGTTCATATGAATAACTTCAGCGGTTTCGATTTTGCATACAACATTTCAACCCCTATTTAAACCTTTTAGGGTTAATTTTGAGAAAAGAGAGTAGGCAATTATATTTGTTTGTAATAATTAAATGAAGTTCCAAGTTTTACCATAAAACACTATTTCACCCTTTTCATCCCTTTGGGGGTTGAATTTCCAAAAATACTTTCTTAGTGCTACCCTACGCCACAGTAGGAATCCCTGTGTAAAATTTCAAGTTCGTAGTTTCAGTAGTGTTGGCTGTGTGTTGATGCGACAGTTAGGTTTTACAACATTTCAACCCTTATTTTAACCTGTTTAGGGTTAATTTAAAAAAAATAAAGTATGCAGTTATTCTTGTTTCTAGATGAGTAACTAAAATGCAAAGTTTGACAATTTTAGCTTTAATGGTTTCGATTTTCCATACAACCGTTTTTTTCCTTTTCACCCTCTCAGGGGCTGAATTTCCAAAAATCCCTTCTTAGTGCTACCTTAAGTCACAATAGGAACCTCTGTGCAAAATTTCACGTTCCTAGCTCCAGTAGTTTCGGCTGTGCGTTGATCCGATAGTTCGGTTCTGCAAAATTTCAACCCTTATTATTACCCGTTTAGCGTTAATTTTAGAAAAATTAAGTATGCAGTTATATTGGGTTTTGATTGGCTAACTAAACTACAAAGTTTGAGAATTGTAGCTTTAACGGTTTCGATTTTCCATACAACCATTTTTTACCCTTTTCACCCTCTTAGGGGTTGAATTTCCAAAAATTCCTTCTTAGCGCTACCCTACGTCATAATAGAAATCCTTGTGTAAAATTTCACGTTTCTAGCTCCAATAGTTTCGGCTGTGCGTTGATTAGACAGACATTAAATCACCCTACTCTCGCAACACTTCAACCCTTATTTTAACCCCTTTAGGGTTAATTTTAGAAAAACTAAGTATGCAGTTATATTTGTCTTTAATTGGCTAACGAAACTACAAAGTTTGACAATCGTAACTCAAACGGTTTCGATTTTCCATACAACAGGTTTTAACCATTTTCACCCCCTTAGGGGTTGAATTTTCAAAAATCCCTTCTAAGTGCTACCCTACGTCACAATAGGAACCTTTGTGCAAAATTTCACGTTCCTAGCTCCAGTAGTTTCGGCTGTGCGTTGATACGTCAGTCAGTCAGTCAGTTAGTCAGGTTCCTCTTTTATATATATAGATATACTAATTTTAATACTACTTTATGAAATATATCAAAAGCCAGTCATAGCTGCACCACCCGCCAGCTAACACTCTCAAACACAGTAATAATTAAAACATGAGAAAAAAAAACAATAAGGAAAATGAGTTACAAAAATATAAATAAAATTACAAAAAAAAGAAATTTAGAAACAAAAATACAAAATAGAATGGAAAATGTTTAGTTTTGGAACGCAACATTTTAACCGAGTATTGAGATAAAAAAAAATATATAAAGAGGGTAGGCTAATATACAGTACAGCAAAAATAGTGACACTTATAAAATTAAACAACAACACAGTGTGTGGTCATTGAAAAAGGTATAAAATAATATTGTAAAGATAAACGATCCAAAACATCTGGCAATCGTAACTCAGATCATTGAAGCATTGAAAAACACTATGGCTTACGCGACTTCACATTCGAGCGCGACGTAGATGATGTTCCGGGGCTCCTTCGTGCTGTCGACGAAAACGATTCAGTCACATTCGGATACTTCCCTGTTAAGGAATTGAGTCCTTCTATTGTGGAGAATTTATTACGACTTCCGTCTGGAGCTTTAACAATGATTACGCCGTCCTGAGTCCAACAAGCTCGCATACCGAAGTGCTGACGTGCCTTGCTAAAGATGTTTTGTCGTGATCTCGTCAGGAACTCCTTGATTGAAGTTGGCGAGCCTCTCAACTTAGTCTTTGCAGCCCACACAGAGGACTTGTGAATCAAACTGGAGAACCTAACAAGGATCGGCCTGTGGTGCTCTTTATTCGGAGTGCCAATTCGATGGCATACTGTTATACAGGACGATGAAATTTCTTTTAGTGCCATGGTGCCATTGACGATAGCCAGGACAGTATTGGCACAATTTTCTGTCTCAGCTTCCGGCACCCCTAGAAACAGAAGGGCTTTACGCCTATGCCTGGTCTCCAGTGCATCCACCATGTTGGTGCACTCCGTAATTTGTTGCCGCAGTAGCCGGAGCATGTTCAGCATGAGTTCCCGAAAGGTCCTGAACTCTTCTGCCACTCGAGCGACGGTGTCCTTGGCTGCACCCCCTGTCTGCAGTTGTGCTTCCAGTTGAGCCATACGCGTCGAAAAACTCTCCTCTAGTTTGCTCTGAGTGCTCTGGATATCCGCTAGTGTAGCCATAGTAACGTCTGATAGATATTTTAAGTGCAAGTCCAATCTCAGTGCAAGTGTTTAAGTGCGTGCCGGCAGGCAGTGTTTACTAAATTGCGTCACATAAATAGCGTAAATGTAAGTAAAGTGAATTAACTCTTTGTCCAGCGCAATACACAACTTTTATAGCTATTAATATTAAAAACTAAAGTAAATAAAATTTTGTAACCGAAAACACGTCTTTTCGTAACACCTGCTTATATTTTCACTAGTATATTAGTAACATTTAATTTATTCTCTGATGTATTTTCCTAATGATAGCACTAATGGCGAATACTTAGGTTCACCAACAAAAAACAACATAAATGTTTCTGGCAAATTGCCATTTAGCATCCACGCCTTCAAGTATTTTAAGAAAAAATAAAAAACACACACACATTTTGACTTTAGCAAAATATTATGATTAATTATTTGCGAAAGTAAACTCTCACGGCCTCGTTATCGATTGTCTGTCCCTTTTAAACGACTTTTTAATTCAGTTTGTGCAAAAGAGACAAAACATTCGATGCCTTAAATAGATTTTAAAACTGTCTATGAATAAAGCAAAGGCTTTATTCCTAAAATTATTCATTAAATCTTTGCTTCATTCATAAAGCTTGTTTAAAGAAACTATAATGAACCCTTACCTTTTATTAAACACAAGCCATAATAAATGACACCTAATAAAATAATTGACAAATAATTGAGCGCCAAAAACAAAATAAGCACAGACAGATGCACTTGAGTTTCTAATCAAATTTCTTAATAAAAAATTCTCAAAGAATGGCGCAAGAAATAAACGTATTTACGATTCATAGAAATTTATTTAGATGTCGTAAAATGACCTTGTTCGTCTACTCAAAATGCGTAAATTACAATTAGAAGTTAAAGTCTTCTGAAAAACTTAGAAGCGTTGTAAGCTCACCCTAATGTTGCTTCTAATATTGCTTTTGTTATAATTTACTCGTCTTTTCCCGGAACTCCGTATCCGTGGAACCACCAAGTAGGTGTATATTATATATTCTCTTGTAGGAACAAACTGATCTAAATATACAAACTGACCTCCAAACAGAAAACGTAATTGTATATAATTAAAGTTATAGGATGTTTTTGATGAAATACAGGGTATATCAAGACTGCTACCGAAAATGAAGCTGGGTGATAGTTTTAGTGACACAGTGACTTCAGACACAATGTAACTAAATTTTATGCAAAACATTGCGACGAATTTTTTTTTGTTCTTTTTTTTCTATCGCCGTATTAGGGTGGTAAATACATAGTTTTTTTTTAATAATAGTGTACACCCTTTCATTTTTAAACACGCTATAGTGCGCAAGGCTTTAAATTATTATTTTAGCAAAAACTATGGAGTTACCACCCAAACACGACGAAATTTAAAAAAAAAAATTGAAAAAAATGACGCGTTTCTTTGCGAAATTTTAGTTACATTGTATTTGTAGTCACTTAAACTACCACTTGGCTTCGTTTTCGGTAGCACTCTTGATATACCCGGTATATAATAATTTTTACGCAACGCATGCAATAAAAAAACTGTGAAAACCACATCCCATTTTTTGCAGAAGTTTATGTAAGGTGCGGACACGAACATAAAGACAAAAAAATCTTAGATATTGTTAAATATATCGACATTTAGAACTAGATTCTTTTTAATTGTATTTATTACTTGAGTTCTATGAGACATATTGACGGCAGTTATAATAATTATAGTCCATTGTGACTACACTTTAACGAGTCACCCTTTCTTTCTTATTATTATTTTTATTTTTATATACAAATGGCGAGACGAGCATGCCATTCGCTTGATGATAAGAGATCTGGCTCCTCATAGACAGTAGCAAAACCAAACAACACCTTGAATTACGGAACAATGCATTGGCATTCCACCGCGCTCGCCATCCTGAGTCATGAGGTGTTAAGATATGTCCAATGGTTTCTCTAGGTACAATGTCATTCATACCGGAACACAACAGTGCATGTACACTGTTGTTTAACGGCAGAAATAGACATTGAAATGGTACCTACCCAGGCGGCCTCTCACATATGACAGACCAATAATAGTACAATCTTAAAATGGTACGGTTGCCTAGTGCTAAAATATCTATTATTATTATTTATTATTTAAATCTTTATTATACACATAAAATATAAAATACAACATACAGAAACTAAAAAAAGAAAAAAAAAGTACAAATGGCGGTCTTATCGCTTAAAGCAATGTCTTACAGACAACCATGGGATGGATTTAAAAGAAGAATTACGTACGTATAGAAACATATTTGTCACTGTATATCGACAATTATAGTTTCTAATGATTAACACGTTATGCAGGTTGCTGGGTACAAATTACTTGCAGCAATAATCATTAGTCAAACGTTTCATTGAGATCTGGTTTAGTCCGTAGATATTATCTAAACACCTAATTGCTGACGATGATAAAATAGCTTCAACTCATACATACATATGTATATATATAAAGTCACGCCTATATCCCAAGAAGGGGTAGGCAGAGGTGCCAGGACACCCACATTTCGCCTTGTATGTTCCGTCCCACAATGTGATAGGTGGCGAGCCTATCGCCATATCGGGCACAAATTCCTGACTCTGGACTGATAATGGATAGAAAAATCCAATATCACTTTGCCCAGCCCGGGATTCGAACCAGAGACCTCAGCTTTGTAACCGTACCTTAGTACAACTACCCCACAGAGGCAGTCTTCTACTCACGTCTAGCTTCAACTCATTTATTAATTTTCACCAAAGATGGAGGTCTCATAGGTTCGTTTATTTTTCTACAGTACATTATTAAAAACTACATAAATTTATAATCAGTTTCTCGCAATTCTTAAACTTTTCAAATCACGTTAAATTGGGATAAAATTAAAAAGCTTTAGGTACCTCTACCAACTGAACCAGTGAATAAAGTTAGTCATTTCTTTCAAGCGAGTAACATATTTTAAACTTATAATAATAAACTAAAAATATTCAGCAGTATAAGTCAAGGAGCATATAATAAAATTGTTGCTGTTAAGCTCCCTACAGTTCATCTTTGCCATCGCTTTACATAAGATCTATAAAGTAAATAAACAATGTACACGAGTATATAGCACGCACACTACTTTCACACTACAGTAGCTAAGAAGGCAGCAAGTATTGTTCCACTTAGCTTTAAGCTCAAGAGTGATTTCTGCGGAGAGTGATAAGCGAGCGGCTTTTGTAGAAAAGAGCTGTGATTAACAACAGTTTGTATAGCCTTTTAGTTGTCTCTCCATTTCTTTGCGGAATGTTTTCCTAGTAATGTTTACTCTCAAAAAATATTTTTTTTGTTTCCTGCTAAATTCATTTTTCATGGCAATACAAAATTTATTTACTTATTTATTTGTGACAAGAGGAAAAAATTAAACTAATGTGATGTCTATTAAATAACCTTTCTAAATAGATTTAAATCGAACACTGTTGGAAAAAGTAATTTCTTTTTAAAACACCTACACTCAGTGATAGAACAAAGTTCAATCAGTATTGAATATGTAATAAGATTATGTCTTGTGACGTAATTAGACTACAAGGGACGACAATTGATTTTCCAATCACATATCAGGTAAACGAAGGTAAGTATTCCCATGTATCTCCACATCTAACTAAAAGGATTAAAATATTTTTATTTAATAATCAAAAATATAGTGACACTTTGATTGATTAAAAATATTCGAGTGTGTTTTCACGGACTAGAGATAAGAACAAAATCTGATTACCTCAGAAATCCGGTTAATCCTGTAACATCCCCATCTAATCGCGATATCTACGACTCAATTTTGCAGTCTTACCTTTGTAGATCGTACCAAAAATAACTCGCAAACTTTATTCTATAAAATACGTATGGTATGGAAGCGTAGGTTGAGGAAACCAACTCGACCTTGCCCGGATATTTTATACGCTAGCTTTTGATGGTGATTTTACAGTGTTTAACATATAATTCCGTCCAGATAAATTATTACTTGAATACTACTAAACTTACGGTGAAAGAACCCAAAAATAATAGGAAGTAGCAATGGGAATTGTTGCTACTACAAATTAATATCACCACCTTATTATTTTTGAAGCCTTAGCATGTTCTATATTTCTGTTAGTGCTTATTGCCTCCTACTGAATTATGAAACAAAAAATATATCCATAGATTTTTTTTAAATATACCTTCTGAAATTACACTCATAAAATTGACTGATCAGTTTTTTTTAAATGGGTTCGTAAAAAAACTCACTCCTTCATAGACTACACGAGATAGTAGAAAAATATTAACCGATCGGCTTTGTGAATCACAACCGCACCAATCGGGACCTAGTTTGCAATATAAATCGAACATACACTTAACATGAGACTAGTCATCACTACTGAAGCTTTGTTTTTTTTAAATTATTCCTATGAATAGCAAAACGAGCATGTCATCCGCCTGATGGTAAGCGAAACGACCGCTCATGAATAGCAGCAATTCTTGGCACTCCGATGCACTCTCGATCCTGAGACATAAGATGATAAGTCTCATTATGTAGTTCCTAAAATGCCACCAAAATATGAAAAACTGAGTATCTGTAATTTTTTTAATATCAAACTCAACTCTGCCAAAATATCACATTTAAGTATGGAACTATAAAAATAACAGTTGATTTCTATGAGCATCATTCTTTATTAGTTAGCAGTTTGGAAGCGTACGCGTACCTTGCGCCTAGCCATCTATTTATCTAACTACCTTCTTTATGGTTTCCGCGAGCAATATTTGTGAACTCACACCGGAACTGATAAGAAAACGGAGTATTATGTTATTTCTTTGTAAAATGCATCGGAGAAAGCCAATTTATTTTAATTACTATTATATTGAAGTTTTAACTTAATAGATACTGCTCTTTACTAATGATAAGTTTCCATATTTAAACGAACTTTTTTGCGTCTTGCCTGTCATCTCTGTATGTAGCCCTCGAGCGAGCCTATTACTATATCAGGCACAATTTCCTAAAAAATCCAATATCACTATGATATTGAATTTTTCTACCCCGACCTAGGATGCGAACCTGAAACCTTATCTTTGCAATCATATCGTAGTACAACTACGCCACCGATTTAGAGGCACCTATAACGATATAAAAATGTTAATGGAGTTATATATTTGAATCATCCTTCAGCAACCCAGATGTGAGTAGGAGACGGATGTCATTTCAAACAATTGTCCAATCTACTGCAGTCAGAGATTGCTGTCGTTTAACAATATTAAAACTGATAGCATAATAACATCCTCTGTGAGACGAAGGAGTAAGATTTATCGTACTGAATGTAATGGTTCGTCACAGGATGAACCATAGATATGGATATATGCACCAAATATAAATAATTAAATAACACCCAACAGATCGAGTCTTGTGTCGTGGGTATCAGGAATTGGATCGAGGCAAGTAAGCCTGAAGTGCGCATATAGAGGCGGGGCTCAGGCTTATATACTTTCTACTTTAATACTATAGTTTTATCGAAAAACCTACATCATAATACTATTATTATGGCGTCGGTTTTTCGATAAAATTATAGTATAACCCTATACCCTATGACCCTAGGATCAATTAAATCTTGTGTCATGGGTATTAGAAACTACGAGAGACTTTTCGGTCTCAAAAACACCCAGACCCGAAAGAAATATTTTGGGCTGCATAAACATTTCTCTCGGTGCGGGGAAAAAACGCTCGGCCTCTCGTTTCACACGCAGCGTCTAACTAACTGTGCCAAGGAGGCTGTCAACCTGTAGCACCTATAAAATTCTATAAAGTTACTTAAAGTTTTATTAAGATCTATTATATCGGAAAAAAATCGAATGTAAACCGTCATTAATGTTATGTAATATTTGCTATTTTCTTTTCAAATATACACTACAAGATATTTATCAAGAAAGAAATTATTAGTAGTTAAATTAAACAGTCATATAAATTCTTTTTACTTTTGTTGACATCAGTATAGCTATTTTACAAATTGTAGTATCAAATAACCACAAAAATATTGAAGATGTTATAAATTAAGTCTCGCCAAAAGGTGTCTTTTACGAAGGCTTATTGCAGAATTTTATTAACAAGGCTACCAGGTGCTTCTAAATATTTGAGACAAATGAAACGAATTATGAGGTATTACACAAAACTCTGGATTAATAATTAAATTTGATTAATCAAGCTCCCTCGTTTTACCCAACAATATTGAGAATCATGTAGCATAACGTAAAATTTTAACAAGGAATCCAAGTAATGTTAGTAATGAGATTTTCTATGCCAAAAACTCGAGAAGCCTATCTTCCTATCGACCAAAGATTTATTGTGCTCGCATTAATTATTACCTAAAGGTCATGTTTGAAGAACATAATTGTAAAACCTGTTACAGCCAATGATTCCAAGACAAATTTTTCGCAGTCAATCTGATTAAATTTTAACATTTGCGAATTGTATACTTTCGTCCACAATATTAATCGAATCATTGAATTGCCCTCACAAAAAAACATATAATTTTTAATACGTATTTTCAAAAGGCGGTAATCAAAGTCGTATCCGTAAAACATTTGGGCACTTATGGTGATCTCGATTAAGGGTACTTTAGAGGCGCTTCGACGGTAGAAGGAGATAAGAAGGATACCTTGGTTTTAAGCAGAAGAATAACAAGAAAAAAAATAGTTCGCAGTGCTATAATACAATATACCAGCCTAGGAGGATTTGGTAGACCAACCCAGTCTCAATATCCGCATGTGTGCCCTGTAAGAATTTATATGGTATGTATAGTCCGCCAACCCACACTAGACCAACGTGGTGGAGTATACGGCCTAGCCCCTGTCAAACAAACTCTCGATTGTAGAGAAGGCTTGTTCCCTACAGTGAAACATACATATATGGGCTGACATAGATACAGACATAGTGCCGGGGTGGACGCGCGCTAATATAACATTATATTCCTATTTCGGGAAGCCAGGAAGCCAGTAGCCAACAAAATGATATAACTATAAATTGACGGCCTCCGTGATGCAGTTGCTTAAACGCCGATTGTGAAACGAGAAGGCACGGGTTCGATCCCCGCATCGACATAAATGTTTGCGGGGCCCACAAATATTTGAGTCCGGTCTGGATGTTTGTGAGACCGCAAAGTCTCTCGTAGTTTCTGATACCCACGACACAAGATTTAATTGATCTTAATAAAGGGTCAGGACTATGGACGTGACTGTTGGGTGTATTCATTTATTAAATTATAATTGTTACTATAATTTTATCGAAAAGCCAACTTTATAATGTTATGGGCGCACTTAAGACTTATTTGCTTTGATCTAGTTCGCAGAAAATAGAATACAATTTTCCCCGATCGAAAACAAACCAGAAATAGCAAAAGCAAAATTAGCAATTGTCGCCAACGCTTCCTCTGTCTCGGGATTAAGATTAGCGTAACGATATGATATTTAATCCTACGGGAGACAATATATACATTCCTAATATAAAATCTACATCATACTACATTAATTATGGATGGTTAAAGAACATTACTCTCTGGCTGAATGAGGACATTAGTAATTGTATACTTTTTCCTTTGTGTATTTATACTTAATTATATGACCTTTATGTTGTGTAGATATATATGTATATATATATATATTGTATGTATGTATGTTGGTATGTATATGTGTATATTGTGTAAGTATATTTACATGGGATATTTACTTATGTATGTATGTTTATTTATATATGTTGAATATAGACACTAATATCTACAGGTATTATTCGTACACCTGATGCTGCCCCAATTTTCGTCCTTTTCTCTTATATCCATCAGTTTGTATTGTTTCCTTTTGTATTTATTTATGGTGTACAATAAAGCTTATATAAATAAAAGAAAATAAATAATTACGGGTACAAATAAACTAAAAAACCATTTTCAGAAGAAATCCACTTTTATCCATCTTTACGTATTGATTCATTTTATGCCCTGCAATTTTAAGTATCCCTTAAACATTTTAATTTATTCAGGTATTCGCTTTATTTATTTTTTCTTATCTGCACACAAAAAAATTAAAGGAAACTACAAATTAACAAAAAAGTACAGATGGCGGTGCTATCGCTCTAGGTGATTTTTAACAGACTATACTATAGACTATCTTTGGATAGATTTATGGAAAGGAAAAGAAGAGAGGCCAGTTTAGAATAACGTAAATAAGCTACAATAAATAAGAAATAAACGAACTATATAATATTATTAATATTTACATATATATTATTCATAAATAGATACGACTTATATGATCCATACATTCATATAAATACTTCGATAAATAAATAAACATATATTATATTTATACTATAAATTACTTATAATTTCATATGTAGGCAAAAATGCTTCTCAATGTGTCTCATAATCAATATGTCTTGTATCTGACCATATTTTTGAATGTGGTCAGTCAGTTACCATTAGTTAGTAGGGTACCCTGAATTAATATCAGAAAAAAAACACACTACTTATAATATACATTTTGGAGGTGTCCACCCTGTATGTCCTAAGGCACTACTACCTAAGAAATGATGGAACAAGGTCAATCGCTATGAAAATGACAAATCCAATATGTTTCTGGTCGTAAAAGTAATGAAGAGAAAATTATTTTACCTCGGGTTTTTGTATGACCACGCCTCAAGTTGATTACATTCCTACCACTATTAATAATTTTTAACCGACTTCAAAAAAAAAAGGAGGAGGTTCTCAATTCGACTGTATGTTGCTTTTTTTTTATGTTTGTTACCTCGTTTCTCTGTACTGTGTGAACCGATTTCGACCATTCTTTCTTTAATTGAAAGCTGGTGCTTGTCATTTGGTCCCATAAAAATATGGTGAAGATCTGATGAATATCTTCGGACCTGGAGAGGATAACTCCTTAAAATTAAGTAGGATTCAAGTGGTTCTTTTTGCATTGCGTCCATTATAAAAGTTAAGTTTCAGTGAGAGAGGGTAAAAGGGGTGGGGGTGAGAGAGGGGGGTGATAAAATTAAAATACACGTAAATTCTAATATCTTCGGCAGCTTTTAACCGATTTTAGTGATTTCTTTTTCATTGGAAAAAACGTATTCACAGATTGATCCCAGGAATACAACATGAAGATCTGATAAATATCTTCGGACCTGGAGAGGGGAGCTCTTTAAAATTAAGTAGGATTCCAATGGTTCTTTTTGTTAGGTTCATTATAAAAGTTAAGTTACAGTGAGAGAAGGGAAAAGGGGTGGTGATAAAATTAAAATACACGTAAATTCTAATATCTTCGCTTAGCTTTTAACCGATTTTCGTGATTTCTTTTTCATTGGGAAGAACGTATTGACAGGTTGATCCCAGGAACACAACATGAATATCTGATGATCATTTTCGGACCTGGAGTGTAGAACTCTTCAAAATTTAGTAGGATTCCAATGGTTCTTTTTGCATTGGGTTCAGTATAAAAGCTAAGCTACAGTGGTGGAGAGAAAAGGGGGTAGAGGCAAAGGGAGGGGGGGGGGGGGGAGAGAAAAAATAATAAGCATGTGAATACTCCTCCAATATTATCGCCAGCTTTTAGCCGATTTTAGCGATTTCATTACCATCGGAAAGAACATATTCCTTGTGGGGACCAAATCTTCTTCATTTAAATTCCTATCAACACTAAAAAGATAAAAATAACTAAAATTCTTAATTAAAATAAATAAAACCTACTTCGAAACAAAAAACCACTAAAAACAAAAAATAATAAAAAAATAAGTACCACTGCAAACCAAAAAAAATATATTTATTTCATTGTACTTGTTGATTAATTGCCTTAATGAATTGAATAGCCAACAAATCAAAATATATGCGTAACATATTGAAGGCGGGCCGCCAAGTACCATACATGTAGGACCTATGCCTTATATTAATTTAAATATCTATATGTTTGGTACTGGGCGACCCGCCTTCAATATGTTACGCATATATTTTGATTTGTTGGCTATTCAATTCATTAAGGCAATTAATCAACAAGTACAATGAAATAAATATATTTTTTTTGGTTTGCAGTGGTACTTATTTTTTTATTATTTTTTAGTTTTTATTCATTTCAATACTGGCTGCAACGATACTTCAATACTTCTAAAAATAGATATATACAAATGCTGAAGCTACGTTTGTTAATAATTATTAATAGTAAAATTTAATTATAAAGGAAACGGCAATTTTTTTTTAATCGACTTCAATAAAGGAGATTTTCGATTCGATATATGTGATTTTATTATTTATTTATTATTTATTTCAATTAAAATGCAATTATTTAAACAAAATCACTTAGATTGGATATATTAGTATACTAGCGGCCCGGCCCAGCTTCGCCCGGGTGCAAATAGATTTCTGTACAATAATATGTACGTATTATACATATAAACCTTCCTCATGAATCACTCTAAAAAAACAGCATCAAAATCCGTTGCGTAGTTTTAAAGATTTAAGCATACAAAGGGACATAGGGAAAGAGAAAGCGACTTTGTTTTATACTATGTAGTGATAATAGCTTCTAAACACGTGTGTCATGTTTCATGAGTCTATGTATATTTATACGTTTTTGAACAAATTAGAAAACACCTAACAAAATATCAGACGCCAACGAGACCGGTTGTAATTTACTAGTACTGGATACTCGACCTTTCACATCTACGAGTATTTCATTACGGACGCCTTTAATGCTTACTCTGAATACTTTACTAAGCCCTACTTTTAACTTCTGTAATTTTATCTGCTTATATTTCAGACTAAAACATCGGTTAACAGTAAGGTAAATTATATTTATATTACGTATACTGGGTATCTCAAGACTACTACCGAAAACGAAGCCGAGTGGTAGTTTAAGCGACTTCAGACACAATGCAGCAGAAAAAGTTGCAAAAAAAAGCGACAAATTTTTTTTGGTTATTTTTTTCCTATGACCATATTTGGGTGGTAAATACATTTTTTCCTAAAATAATAGTGTATACTCTTTTATTTATAAATAATCTAAGGTATAAAAAAGTTTAAATTATTATTTTAGCAAAAACTATGGATTTACCACCCAAAAATGACGATATTTAAAAAATCATAAAAAATAATTGTCGCGTTTCTTTGCGAAATTTTTAGTTGCATTGTGTTTGTAGTCACTAAAACTACCACCCGGCTTCGTTTTCGGTAGCAGTCTTGAGATACCCAGTATATACTTCAATATATTTGCATGTGCATTGTGCATGTGCAATTAATACAACGTTGCTATAATTAAACCCTTTGATGGTTTTAAATACAATATCATCAATATTAAATAGTCTGTGAATGTAATAACTAATTTGTTACTATTATAATGATACTGTGCTGCGTTACTATATACACTCATTGGTACATATAATATCTAGAGCGAATCAATAAAGGTATACCAATCGGTTAGTCCTGTTACTCTATCGATGCACGCAATTTAATCCAAATTCATATATTAAGTTAAATCATTAATCTAAAATTACCACTGCCTTCATCAATGCTTCACTATAATAAACGCTGTGTTAACAATTTAATTGTTCTGGAATAATTTCAAATGCTTCACTTTCAAAGTTGAAACAATAAATCAAGCGTGTTTGCAAAAGCGCCATTGCATGTGTCGTTAATTATACCGTCAACACTTTTTTCTTTGAATAAATGATACACGATTATAACCAGTTTAAAACTGTTATCTGGCGTTTGTTGAACCATCACACTAATGTTTTCATACACTATTCCAATAACGCTGTGTAAATTAAACTTCAACAGAAAGTAAATCGTTTGATGAATGGCACCGCAAGTGTGGTAGCCACGCAACACTCTAATCAAAATTAAGAATCTTCCAACGTCACGCAACAGCTACCTTTTTAGGGTATGCAATAAGGCACGCTACGGTGAGGTAGGTAAGGTGTACCGATAGTTTCCTACGAAGCACGAAGTCCACCTAAGGTTTTAAAATCGATAAAAATTTACTTATGCATACCCGGCTGGGCTCAATGCCACATGCAATGATGGATCGAACACTCTGCGACTGGGGTTAGTTTTATTGCTATATTTAACTAATCTATTATTGTACGCTTAATTTAATTAAATTAAATTATTGATTTATGTCTTGTATATCTTGTAATCGTTTACAGAAAAATAAGGTGCTAAAATAGTTCATTTTTTTCCTTGTTTGATCCAAATTTACCCCTTGCCAGAAATAATGACATAAATCATAACCTAAACATTTCTAATATGTAAGGATAATTCGTATAGACGGCTCGTTAACATGGAATGTAATGGTAACCAAAATAACCTAATACCTTCAAGAACTATTTGTTACCACAATGAACAAAGATTTTATTTTAAACTACTTATTTGCTAAAACTCATAAATATTATTTAGGAAAAAAATGTAATACATAGAAATTGTTTAGACATGATTTCATTTTCAACCCCATAATTAATTGATGGTTTATTGCCTCATACCTTCCCGCGATTACAACATAAATCTCAAGATTATAGAAACACCACGCTTAATAGTTTCTTAGGTTCACGCGAATGCGGCGAATGTTACACGCTATATATCACGCCTGTTCATTCAGATGTGTTGTAATGCGAGTTGTTCTCAATATCTTTGCAACTACAAAGGCTTTATAAAGCGCAAAATATGTCCATCGATTAGGAACAAAAGTTGTAAGAGTGCGAGTCATTCGTAGGCCGATATCTAGGGCGTGGGCCACCACTCGCGACCAATCTGTTTACGTAACTGCCCCGTTATGTTCCGAGAACCCTCCCGTACTAGACGTTAAACATATTGCCTCATAAATCGTGAGAATCCCGGCAAAAGCTGTACAACCGTACCGGTGTCGATTTGACTACGTTTCCTTTACGATTTCATTGTATTGAGCGATCGAACTTTTTAAATTATCGCTGAAGATAATCCGAGGGCACTCGCCTATTAGTCTAAGTTAACAAATCATTGGAAATGAAAAGTTAGATAATGATTTTTGTGATCATTTTTGAGTTTAAATATTTATTACTATACAACTTTAAATATATTTTTTTAAAAGATACTGGAGTCTAAATGCGCGTATGCAAAAAATGACAAAAAAGAATATAGGGAAACAAAGTATATATTGCAAAAGCAATAACTAATTGAGTTTCACTAAAATATTTGACTCAATGTTTGAAGTATGGCAAACACCTCTATACTACTCGTAGTATACACTTCTATTCTAATATATTTTACTTTTAGAATCCTACATTATTCATGATGAACATAGGCAATAAAATATATCCAAAAAAGTGTATGTGTACCCGGACAAAACCCTAGCAAAGAAGAAATTATATGTAGGTATATGTTATAAAGCAGGGTGTTGGTTTATTTCTAGTATTAAATATTATATTTCAACTCTCACAATACCAACTACGTAATCATATAATTTAGACATCTAGTAATTGAAAGGGTAATGATTAGTGTAAATTTCTTCACAAAATACAACATAAGTATAGAAGATAGAAGATATATGTAAAAGCGCAAGTAACAACTCATTTGTAATAAATGTATGATTTGCGAGCATCACACGGCCGCGTGGCTCACAGAGTCACCAAAATAGAACAAGTAGACATGAAATCTCTCCTCAGTCGCCTTTGTGAAAGCACAAAGAGATATAAGAATAGAGCGGAATAACACAAAATATTACGTGCTACAAAATAAAAGCCTTAGCGGGCTATGAAGACTATAATTAAATAGTAATTATTACACGAAAACATTTTTATCAGCTATTTTTCAAAGGCGTTACTCACAAACTAGGTTATTGTAAGTTGTACGGGTAAGTTTGTTAGAAATTAGAACGATATGAACTTGGAACAGAAAACATGTTTAGTGTTTGCCATCAAGTCTGTTACAACTCTAAAATTGCTTTTGTTGTTCAATAAATTAGAAATCCTTCTCGTTGCCAACTCTGAGCAGGATCTGCAGGATTTGGTATGGAGATTTGGTCGAGCTTGCAAACTATTCTCAATGAGCATTAACACCAAGAAGACCGTTGTCATGGTTCAAGGCACTCACTCGTTACCCGACATTACCCTGGATGGTGCGCCGCTGCAAGTTGTGGACAGCTTTTGCTACCTCGGCTCTACCACAACATCGCATCTTTGCAATAATAGAGAGATAGATACTCGTATTGGAAGAGCTTCATCGACCTTTGGTCATCTCTCATCTAGGGTCTGGAACAACAACAAACTGACCTTGTCAACTAAGATCCTTGTTTACCAAACTTGCGTCCTTAGTATCCTGCTGTATGCGTCAGAAACATGGACTACCTATTCTAAACAGGAAAGACGGCTCAATGCCTTTCATATGCGCTGTCTGCGTACAATCTTAAGAGTTACTTGGAGGGACAGGATAACCAATGAAGAAGTTCTGTCACGCACCAGCAGTAACAGCATTATGGCACTTCTGAAACAGAGACGACTCCGCTGGCTTGGTCACGTTCACCGAATGGATCATGATAGATTACCTCGTGAAGTCATGCTTGGACAGATTGCCAATGCTAAGAGACCTGTTGGGCGTCCTATTTTGAGATTCAAGGACTCCTGTAAGCGGGACATGGAAAGCTTTGGTTTGGAATTCAGGACTTGGGAAAATCTGGCCATTAAGAGACCTGAGTGGCGCAAAATGGTTGCTGATGGGATGCGGAGGCATGACGAAGTCTGGCTCGATATGATAAAGCGGAAAAAGCTTCGTACTAGAGCAGCTGTCCCTGTTCCTGATTCGCGCTTCACTTGCGACATATGCGGCAAGAGATGCCGTGCTGCCATTGGCCTTGTAAGCCACAGAAGAAAATGTGTCAGCACCAGAGTACAGGCATCCTAATTGCTTATTATCTTACGCAATAATTTTTGTACACCACAAACCATAGACGACACAAACACTGCAACAATCATCTGTCAAGATGTTGTGGCCAATGATGTATTCTCACATATTCCCTGATGTTTAGAAGTCGTGAAAGACAATTATATCTATGCCGCGCTTCCGCATTCATAACAACAACAACCTTAATATTTACGTTCATTTTATTATTAAGAGTTTATACAAATAACAAGTTACTTTAGCTTTAATAAAATCAATGTGGTTTCTACAACATTGACTTTCGATTCTAAGATAGCGCACGACATCTCATTATTTCTTAATTAAATTTATTTTACCTTGACTATTCTCACGTTTTTTAGGTAATTCTTTGTGTTTCAGCGGGTGCTTACTTAAAATTTTCTTATATTCCACTACACTTTATTTTTATGCTCACTTTTAAATAAAGATGCGTTATCCTGAGGGCCAATATACAGGGTATATCAAGTGTGCTACCGAAAACGAAGCTGGGTGGTAGTTTTAACAACTTCAGACCCAATGCAATTAGTGTTTTTGTTACGTTTTTCGTATCCTTGTATTCAGGTGGTAAATGCGTAGTTTTTTCTAAAATCTCTCTCTACAAATCCGTCAAACAAACAAATATTTATCTCGGTGCGGATTAGAACCCGCGACTTTACAATTCCCAGCGGGCGTCTAACCAAAAGTATATATAAATAAATAAAATAAATAAATAACACCCAACAGTCACATACATAGTCCTGACCCCACACTAAGATCGAGTCTTGTGTCGTGGGTATCAGGAACTACGAGAGACTTTTCGGTCTCACAAACACCCAGACCCGGAAGAAATATTTGTGGGCCGCACAAACATTTCTCTCGGTACGGGGATCGAACCCGCGGCCTCTCGTTTCACAGGCAGCGTCTAACCAACTGCGCCACGGAGTGCCATATGGGGCGGATTTTATCTACACTAGAATGTGGTATACATGGGTTTTCTAAAAACCTCCGACTGTAATTGGTTAGCTCAGAAAGCCAATTTTTCTGTCAAGCTACTTGACTGTTAGATACCTTTGGAACTCGATTACTTTGTGAGCGACGCAAAAACTACTTATAAAATTCGATTAGTTTTTCATAGTGTTTGCACTTAACGCAGCTTTGTCTAGACGAACTGAAATTTGCCTTTTCATAGCGGAGGTGCCTGGACGAGAAAGTTGGCGCGTTAACGGCCAGTCTATCTTCTTAACTCCGATAAAAAGATCGAATGGGTACCTCGATTGTACAGGGTATATCAAGAGTGTACACCCTTATATTTTTAAAGAGGTTATGGTACGCAAGGGTTTAAATTATTATTTTAGCAAAAACCATAGTTTTTAATCCATAGGATTTACCACAATCTTGAAAGCAATCTTGCTCCAGAATGGTAAAACGTGTGGTGACCTGTAGGTAAATGACAGGAAGTATACTACCGAGACAGTAGTGGTCGCAGGTTCAATTCCAAGGTACACTCCGATGGCTTTTCAAAACCATGTATGTACTGTTATTCCATTCACGTATTTGCACATTAATCTAACTTGCAACAGGCCAGCGTTCGCAGAGAAGATCAATGCCCAGTAGTGTAACCTAAATACATACATACATAATCGTCACGCCTGTATCCCATAGGGGTAGGCAGAGACTATAGACCGCCACTTTGCTCGATCCTGGCATACTACTTTCGCTTCATCCACTTTCATCAACGTCTTCATGCATTCTCGTCGGTTCAGGGTACTTTTAACCTGACCCTTGTTGAGGGTATCACCGATTTGGATGGTGTATGTTCGGTGAGGTCGACCCCTACCGACTCTTCCATCCACACTCGCATTATGTATTTCTTTCGTAATTCTCCTTTCATCCATCCTCTCTACATGACCAAACCATCGTAACATTCCTTTCTCAATTCTCGTCACTACATCCTCTTTCACACTACATTTTCTTTCAGTGTAACCTAAATAGGCCAGTTTAATAAAGTTGTTAGTATAAATTGTAATTCAATCAAAGTTTAAAATAGTAAGATTTATGACATGAACAGTCATATTTTTTAATACAGAAAAAAAACAACGTAAAATTGTAAACAATGACATTATTTCCCAAAAAAGAAATATAACTAAAGAAAAACCATTTTTTTAAATTTACAAATACAAAAAGGTCAGGTATACAATTTTTTTACTATATAATAATATGTTTATATTTCGATTGTGTAGTATTGACATGAAAATAAATGTAATATCTGCTGTGAATTTCCACAAAAAAATGGACAAGCCAATTACAGCAAAATACCAATAGTCCATTTTTTGATATTTTCTTTTACAATAAACAGCAGAAATAAATATAGAATTATTTAATATTTTAGTTTCAAGGTTTCGGAGCCGATAAGGGCTCAAAGTTTTGCCGTGACCATCTTCTGACTTAACATATAGATTCTGAAAACGTTGTATTAACTTTAATTTGGTAAATATGAATTAATCACCCCTTGAAAAATTAAATTAAATGATGAATACAGATAATTATTTATTTATGTATGTATCTGTATTAGCCGGTATACATACGACTGGAGGGCACGGGCACCCTCTACAATCGAAAGTGGTTAGGCCATATATTCCACGACGCTAGCCTAGTGCGGGTTGGCGGACTTTACATGCCATAGAAATTCATACAAATCGCTATGATATGCAGATTCCCTCACGATGTTTTCCTTCACCGTTATATTGCGTGGTGATTGAATATCAATACACACGTGACTCCCAAAAAGTCAGAGGTGTACCCTGTGATTTGAACCCGCGACCACCGTGAGCATTATTTATATATTTTTTTTATTACTTATTAATTTAAATATTCCAATTTATATTTTTAGTATATGTCTAAACTGGGGATAGTTTTTTCCCATTTATCACACGAGGTAGCATGTCATTTGTGGAATATAAAGCTTTATAATATAACATTTTGCTATAGTCAAATGGCCCCATCTATCAGTTATACCACCAAGTAGCAGATTTTTATGATATTAATAAACTTTTGTAATATACTTATTTTACGCAACATACCTCATATATGTATATGCGAACTGGTCATAAATAAACAGCAATTTTCTTAGAAACAATATTTTTGATACGGACACTAATGAGTTATTAGCTACTGTCAAGCTTGCAAGGAGATACGGAGGTGTCTTGTTATATTTTCTGCCTACCCTATGTCTGTGTATTATTTATAATGTTTCCAAATTCAATACGATTTTTAGATACAAATTTTATATAACAATGTGAATTTAATTTATTTTCAAGAAACACTGTATTATATTTATTCCAATAAAACCTCCATTATTATTAATTGTGCTGAAAGTTAATATATCCTTTGTTTTCATTGACGTGTGTTCAACCTCGTTGACATGAGCGTAAACAATAACAATGTATTTATCAAAACCAACTTTAATTACTACTTTAATTTTGATTGATGATAAACTAGTTTTCATTTTATAACGACACAATGGATTTTCCATATATAATTTACCATTGCCAAACATTAATTAGAAGTGAAAAAAAATTTTTTTTCGCATTTCATTACAGGGGTAAGAGTAACCCCGCTGTATCCAATGTATAAAGTCTAATGATCTAATGATCATATACAGTTTATAAACCTATTTTTTCTATCAAATGTTTTGTCTTCTTCGCTCAAACTGAATTCAAAGGTTGTTCGAAAAGGATATAACATTTGATAATTAAAATAAGTAAACTATTTATTAATAAGGCCATAAATGTCAAATACTTCCAAATATATGTATGTATGTATACGTATATGTGGGACTAGTTTCGTAAGAGGTCAAATCAAATGAAGATGGTCTTAGTAATCGTCAATATATTTTCATCTTACTTAAAACATACTTTACCACATACGTCTCCCGTCCTTCCTTGTCTTCCAGACGGTTCTCTTCTATTCTAACCTTCCGTACTTCAACATCTTAATCATTCATCCTCTAACTCCTACATCCTCTTTCCATCTCTTTCACACAAACCACGTTCCATATCAGTCATTCGTCTTACGATTCATTCTACTCATATTTCTTCATAAAATTCAAATCCTGCACATATATATGTGTTTAAGCGTATCCAGATTTTATCCTTTAAAAAGATAACTAGATTTAATACGTTCTACTTATCATTGATATTTGAAGGCACAATGCGTATCTGTATCAGCCCATATACGTCCCACTGCAGGGCACGGGCCTACTCTAAAATCGAGAGTACGATTGAGAGTGGTTAGGCCATATAGTCCACCACGCTGGCCTTATGCGGGTTGGTGGAATTACATACCATAGAAATTCTTAAAAATCGCTATGGTATGCAGGTTTCCTCACGATGTTTTCCTTCATCGTTTCAGTGCGTGGTGATTGACTATCAATATCACAATGCGTATACTACAACCTTATATGTGTATAGATCAATTGACACGTTTTCCCCGAAACGAAAGATCAATCACTTTCGATACTCCCACCACAAGCACCGCTTCATCCCAATTACATGTTATTTCAATTTATTACGAAATCCTGTTATATGTACCCAACTTCACTTTTCAATCAACGTGCGCAAATTTATTTCACAACATTACGCGTTGCTATATTTGCAAAAATACAACATTCTGTAAATCCACATTTTAATAGAAAGAGTACCTAGCAGTCGAATTATAACTAATTCATAAATGATACTAGTTTCTCCAGAGAAATGTACAAGGAATATCAAAATGCAATGTTAAAGGAAATAGCACAGCTGAGTTGTCGGTCGCGGTTCCCAGGCGGAGGTATGTACTACAGATAAGAGCGGAAGTGAGGCCAATGTTCCCACCGCCAACTGATAATACAACGCTCTTTCTATGCTAACTGATAACCCTTGATAGTTCCATAAAAACTAATCATTTCACATTAAATTTGCAAATTTCTTCATGATATGTTAACAACTTCGTCCCAACCGTACAAGAAACAAATTCGACTTACTTTATATAACTTATTTTTTTAAATAAAGGGAACAATAAATGTTGAAGTTTTTAATACGTCTCTTAGTAACGTGCATTAAGCCTGAGTGGTTCAATATGCTTCAAGCACTCTTATATGAAGCAAGGGGAGATCTGTGCCTAGCAATGGGACGTATGAATGCTGCGCATGGGATTTTGCGGGCACTTCTTATAAGTAGTTTCTTCTACTTAGTTTTAATAAAATGTTTTAAGGATAATGCACAATCTATGTGTTCAACGAAAGAACTCTGCATATATCGCAATTTTTAATTTAAATAACATTTTTTTCTTTTTTCCAATAATCAAGACAAACCATTCGACAAATATTTTCTCCAAAAACAAATTAATTATTTTGTTATTCGATTCCAGTTTTAACTTTGATTAATAAAACCCTCATAATATATTATTCTCAAATCTTTCTGCAACGATTAAAGATGGGGAAGTTGGCTAAAACATTTTCTGTTTGCAACGCACAAGAGTTGGTATTTACGCTCCGCCTATCAATATCAGTGGTAGTTATGTTGGTGGTAAATGGTACGCAGCACGAAACAACCGTGAATAGAAAGCCTCGACGACTTACCTTGAAGCGTCCTTGAGCCAACGGGAAGTGTGAAGCCACTGAACTCACAAAACATCATTACTATACCTGCCCGCAGGCTAATTAAAATTACTTTTATTTGCTTATTTAGGCGTACAATTTAGAACATTGTTACTATTATACTTATGAAGAGTTGTAAAAGGCTTCCAATTGCCGAGAGACGCTTAAGAATACGAATCCCTTTTCGCCCTTCTTGTACTTATCTCGAGGGGGTCGTTACAGGCGACCGAGGATTTGACTTTATTAATTAATTAGCACGACCTAAATCAATTACTTCTGCCGAATTTCATCACATTCAACATTGGAATAAATAAAATGTCTGGATATTATTAATAATATTCAACAAATACCATTTGCATAATAATAGCTAAAAAATTTAAACGCTCGTGAAGACATGAGACATGAATAATTGAAGAAAATTATGTTTCGTTATTAACAAATCAATGCCATGTTTTTACAGTACTTAAAAAATCGATCCTAAAATTTAGATGAAAAATATCCTGGAGTACATTTTATTTTTCTATCTTAGTTTCTTCCGTATACTTCCCATCGGCATCTATATTAAATTCAATTCAAGAAGTCTATAGTGAAATAAAGCATGTTTTAATCAACTTATTCATTGATTCAGTAAAGAAATTAGTAATCATTTCATGATACATTGAATCTCATGTAATAGGCTATTTGACTGTATAAAAAATATTGACTTATTTGTTTCCATCCGTGTACATAATTTAATTTTGAAACATATTTAATTGTCATACATTAAAAATATTGTATATTTTGGCTAAAAAACACAATTACAATTTAATTTATTTTGAGTTCGCGCCACGTGATCGTAAACGATTTTGATTGGCTATGACGTCAAGCGTTTGTATGAACTACTCACATACAGGAAATGAATGGGATTGATAACGGCATAGATGCAAATTAAATATTAAAAATACCTTTAAAACGAGTTATTTGACATTAATACCCGTGAATTAATAATATTATCATATCCAATGTAATAAAATGTGAAGAAAGAAATATAATTCTATTTTTTTTGACAAAAACTCATTGAGGTATACAACTGGAGGGGATCTAGACCAAATAATTTGGAACATTTGCAAGAGTACATGTACCCTTACGCTGACAGTCGGCTTTGACAGTTGTCATTTATGCTATTTATTCTAATTGCTTTAAAAATACCGTACTCCCAACTGAAGACATGTAAAAACCATTCCAGTTCACTTGAAAAAAATATAGAATTTAATTCCATACGTAAATTAACGATAATTTGAATAAAGTAGCAAAAATATTAATAAATTAGATTATGTACCAAAGCCGTTTTGACAAATGTCATATTTTAACAAAATTATAGAATAAGATTAATGTTACGGACAAATAGGTAAATATTGGAAATTTCGTTTATTTATTTTATTTAATATATTTATTATCAGATACATTGTATATTGTAAATATATTTTTTCACTATCCATATTTTTGACACAAAAGTATTTTTTAGTAGGATAACTCAATAGGCTATTTGACTATTTTCTGAAAACCATACCATATTATGAAGTGGAGTCTATAGACCTTACAAATGAAGGTTATTTTTAATTACTATATCTTTATCATTAAAAAATAAATTTACAAAATACACTGAATAATTACATTGTCAAAACACTCTGTCTGACAATGTGGCGTTCAGTTCGTAAACATCCGTTCCACAGATTCCGTTCGCATGTCACTCATTCTCTAACCAACCATAGATCAATCAATCAATCAATAGTCCGAATGAAGTTTTGACAAAAAAAATTTTTTTTTTCTTTCTTCACATTTTATTACATTGGACATGATGAATGATGAGGAAATGATGAATATTATTAATTCACGGGTACAAATGACAAATAACGCGTTTTAAAGGTATTTTTAATATTTTATTTGCATCTATGCCGTTATCAATCCCATTCATTTCCTGTTCGTGAGTAGTTCATACTAATGCATGACGTCATAGCCAATCAAAATCGTTTACGATCACGTGGCGCGAACTCAAAATAAATTAAATTATTATTGTGGTTTTTAGACAAAATATACAATATTTTTAATGTATGATAATGAATTATGTTTAAAATTAAATTATTTACACGGATGGAAACAAATAAGTCAATATTTTTATACAGTCAAATAGCCTATTATAGGTTTTGTTTTTTTTTAAAATCTATATAATAATGTAGCTTTATAAGTTATTAAAAATGTATGATTATATTGGGCTTTTATATTTCGATTTACTTTATTCTGAAACATTAGGTAACAAATGTAACAAATATATGAAGTGTCGTATCTGCAGCAATGCCGACTTAATCTATAATATAATCCGCTCCAGTTTTAATACCTCAATGCAAAAACTCATTCGGACGATTGACTGCTTGATTGATCTATGGATGATTTAAGAATGAGTGATATATGCGAACGAATCTGTGGAACGGATGTTTACGAACTAAACGCCATATTGTCAGACAGAGCGTTTTGACAGTGTAATTTTTCAGTGTATTTTGTAAATTTATTTTTAAATGATATAGATATAGTAATTAAAAATAACCTTCATTTGTAAGGTCTATAGGCCCCGCTTCATAATGTGGAATGGTTTTCAAAAATTAGTCAAATAGCCTATTGGGTCAAATTGCAGCGCAATTAAACTTCTAATGGTATTTCGACGTGCAGTATAATAGTAGTACCTAAAATAACCAGTGATTAAACTGAAATAGGATTCCGGTCAATTAGCGGTCACTTAGTGTGGCAAGCAAACAGCAGTGTAAATGCACTGTTGTGTTTCGGTTTGAAGGACATTGTAGCTAGAGTAACTACTGGACATATTGAGACTTATCATCTTATGTCTCAGGATAGCGAGCGCTGTGGAATGCCAAGCATTACTTTTTTTCAAGGTGTTGTTTGGTTTTGCTACAGTTTATGAGCGGTCGTATCGCTTATCGTTTATTTGGCGAACGGAATGCTCGTCTCGCCATTCGCCTATCTGTGTGAAGTAACTATCTCTCTCTTCAGCTACAGGAAAGTTTGCTTCCTCTGAGGATCTCGACATCAACCTGTTGGAAGCGGCCTGCATCTAGCGACTTCCTGCGACCGTAACTCCCAGCTGCTTTGATGCGTACTACCTTCAAATTTTGCACCCGTGCAAAAGTATACCGGGTATATCAAGACTGCTACCGAAAACGAAGCCGGGTGGTAGCTTTAGTAACTACAAACACAATGTAACTAAAAATTTCGCCAAGAAACGCGACAATTTTATTTTGCGTACCATAGCGTCTTTAATAATAAAAGGGTATACACTATTATTTAAGAAAAAAACTATGTATTTACCAACCTAGTAAGACGATAGAAAAAAAATAACAAAATAAATAGTCACAATTTTTTTGCACAAAATTTAGTTGCATTGATGATTTTTTTCCTATGGTCGTATTTAGGTGGTAAATACATTTTTATCCTAAATAATAGTGTATACCATTTTATTTATAGACTCTAGGGTATAAAAGAGTTTAAATCATTATTCCAGCAAAAATTATGGATTTACCACCCAAAAATGATGATATTTAAAAAAATCATAAAAAAAAATTGCCGCGTTCAATTATGAAATTTTTAGTTGCATTGTGTTTGTAGTCACCAAAACTACCACCCAGCTTCGTTATCGGTAGCAGTCTTGATATACCCGGTATTTAAGACTCTCATTTTAAAATGAACTAATTACTTCGTATGAGGTAAAATACAAAGGAGCTTTGTTTACTCCTAATGAAATTTCTCTTTTTACATTTCTGTTTTGTAATTACTAAAATATATTTCCTTCTTTTTTGATTTAAAAACGTGGTATTTATGTATCTGCCAGTTTTTCTCTACAGCTAGCTGTTAGCTTGTGCTGTAGCCTGTGTAAGAAAGGAACCATAAGCAAATTATTGGTTACTTTTTACTAATTTATACTGTAAGTATAATTCGTACGACAATTACACATTTTAATGACTAATTCCGCACTTTTAAAATAGTATAATGACAAAGGGTAGGGTTAATTATAATCGATTGAACTTAAAGTCCATTATACTCGAGGCTGTAAATTTCGAATTATTACGCTTTCTATTGATACTTAAAAATATATTATCCAGCCTCCGTGGCACAGTTGGTTGAATGCTGGCTAAGGAACGTAAGGCCGCAGGTAGGTACGATCCCCGCACCGAGAAATATATTTGTGTGATCTACAGGTACCTATTTGTTTCGGTCTGAGTATTGATGACACCGAAAAGTCTAAAAGAGAAAGACGGTTCTTAAACTGAAAACAAATGCCACTCAAGTTATTCTGGTCTGGATGCTTAATTAACTTGAGAAATGTCGCGTTATACAGGACAATCTATATTATAATAAAAATAGCTGAGCTCACAAGACATAATTGTGGGCACTGTCTGTGGTCTAATTATGGCAAAGTTAGCTTTAAAATGCCTGAAAGTAATACTAAAACTTTTAAAAGCGGTATATTCCAGAAATAGTTGAGCTAATACATTTTTCGTACTTGTGTGCATGTACGAGACAGTCCTGCGTGATAGTTCTGCCATAGAAAACGTAGCACTTACCAGTTACTAGCAGCGTACGTGAGGAAACGCAATCGAATTGGTGTCGTGTTCTCTACGATATGATAGATTTATTAAATTATCAAGACGATGTCGCTAGAGAACATATTAAAATTTCTCGACGCCGAATCCAATTGTAATCTTTAACGTCACCTTAACATCAATCAATATTGGAAATGGTGCGCAACGCCACCGACTAATATGTAACTAAGTAGTAGTACAACAAGAATGACATTGATTAATAAGTAATCCTACTAATATTATAAATGCGAAAGTTTGTGTGCTTGTTACTTCTTCACGTTCAAACAGCTGCACTAATTTTGATAAAATTTTATGAGGAGGTAGATGCCACCCTGGATTAACACATAGGATACTTTTTATCCCGAAAACCTTTAGATTTCCCGCGGGGTGTGCAAGGAATTGAAATATATTCGATACTCTTTCAAACTCAAAGTTATGGCATGGGATATTGAAAGCACGGCAGGTAACCTTAAGTGTATATATTTAAAACAGTTATTCGGTAGAGTATAGTTCCTATATTTCTAAAGCGGATGGGACTGTAAAAATATCTGCACCCGAGCGAAGTCTCGCTGGACCACTGATAAGATATAATTGAAATTAGGGTTATGCTTACAGTTTATAATTTTAAATATTATCCCCATGTATTTACAAATAATAGAAAATGGAGAGCAATAGCCTCAATTTTTCATTAATATCTAGATTTAGAAAAATTTATATAAAAAAATACAAAATATGACAAAATAAATGGACAGAAATGATAGAAAACACTTTCTAAATGCTAATCTATTGAGACATGCATGTAGTAAACACGTGGCAGTGTCCTGTTAAAACGTTTACAAAGCCGATCAGACTGCCAAATACGTAGAGCCAAGTTATCTCCACTCGATTACCTAAACGTCGAGTCGGTACGTCTCTTCGCAGCTTGCGCTGTCAATTTGTTCAATTGAAAAACTTTGCATGTGCTTAAAATTTAGCGTTCATTTTGCATCGACAGTGGTGTGAATTTTTCCCAAATTAGCGGCTATTTTTGGACTAGGCGACAGCTGGCTCTATAAGATTAAAAATAGTTCTAAATTAGTGTAGACTTATAGAGTTGAGCTTTTAAATGACAAAACCTTTCTGTGGCACGTTAAAGCAATAATATAAATGGGTAGGCCTGACCGTAGTGGTAGTCTAGGGCATGAAATAATCGGTAGATTTCAATAGTAGATCCATTTATTTATATCGATATATTTTTAATAACAACCGATAATATCCGGATGTTTAAAGTAAACTAATATTATAAATAAGAAAAATTTAACTGTTTGCACTGCATTTTCTCTTTAACCGATCAATTTGAAAAATTCCGAATTCAAAAATTGACTGTGGTTATTTGGACTATAACTACAGCCAATACATTAGCTATAACAATAGTTTTCGAATATGGCTGGTGGCTGGCAGTAGTTTTAAATCCCTAAGCAATTTAATAATAATATTAATTTCTAGGCTTTTTACATTTAACTAGGACTTACTACTGCCATATTATGAAATTTATTTGGAAATAAAATACAATAAAAATGATTGTACTATCACTCAAGTGCGACTAGCCCGATTGTTTCAAGTTACTATTTTCCTTAATCGGCAATCGCGACTAGTCCAGCAATGTCACATTCTCTCCCTTCCCCTGACCAAGACTTATTAAAAGTGACACTGACAATGGATTTGAAAAGTTTATTTCCTACCGCGGCAATTGAAAACAGGACCTTTTTGTTTCCGCATCAGGCAACTATCATGGAAACTAGTAAAATGTTTCTTCAACTAATGTTAGTCTTAGATGTTTCTTATTAACTCTCTTCTTTCTCTTCACAAATTATCGAGCAAAATCCTGAAAAGTTATAATTTCACAAACTAAAGCTGCTATAGGGGAGACCGGGGCTTGTTGACCAGGTTTCAGCTTAAAGGTTTCTATTTCTATTTCTTTAGAGTATATTAATTTTAAAATGGGTTCAGTTAATGGCTTTACTATTAAGCTTTGTAAGAAAGTGGCAAAAAGCACGTTATTCGTTATGATGTCGAGTAGAGGCCAGTTTTTGTACAATAGGAAAAACTGGTCAACCTACCCCATGCTCGGGGTAGGTTGACTATTCACCTGGGGTAACTTGACCTATGAAGTTGTAAGGGCAAAATCTGCGAGAATATGAGATAAAAGACACAAAAATGTATAACTCTTTTTTTATTAAAAAATGTCAATGAAACACAATAAAATTCAAGTTATAAGAATAAACAATCAAACATTTAAACATTAGGCAATTTGAGTACCTAAAAATAAGTTTCTTTCTTTCTTTCTATTAAGTATTCAAAACCAAACGAAATAATTTCTTATAAGCTTTAACCATTTGGTAACAGTTGACGTAAGTACGTTGACGTAAGGGTCTGGGTGTTTGTGAGACCGAAAAGTCTCTCATAGTATTATTAATAAAATAAATTATTTTGAGAATATGCTATCCAATCATGCACGCACATAAAGTGCGTGGTGGCCTGTTGGTAAACGGACTAGGCACGGCTGCCTGCATGTTCACGGTGGTCGCGGGTTCGAATCCCAGGGCACACCTCTGAATTTTCGGAGTCATGTGTGTATTGATAATTAATCACCATGCACTAAAACGGTGAAGGACAACATCGTGAGGAAACCTGCATACCATAGGGATTTATAAGAATTTCTATAGTATGTAAGTCCGCTAACCCGCACTAGGCCAGCGTGGTGGACTATATGGCCTAACCACTCTCAATTGTATTCTTGATTGTAGAGTAGGCCCGTGCCCTGCAGTAGGACGTATATGGGCTGATACAGACAGATACAGATACTATCCAATCAGTCTTCTAAATCGGAGGTGCAATTTTTGCATTCATAGAACAACATGTACCCGTTTACACATTTTGTATGTGCCCACAACTTGCACACAGTGCATTGAACCCATTCTTCTTCAAAAATACTTTCATCGTCGTCACTTTTCTTCTTATTAGACTTACGAAGAGCTTTTCTTCCTTTAGCCTTTCCGCCCTTTTGAGTTCCTGTAGATTTTCCGCTCTGTTATCTTTAGCATCTTTGCTTTCTTGATCAGCATCTTATTAGATTGTTGTTAGATTTAAGTTGCATAAGATTATTTTTTCTGGTGTGTCCGTATAAATATAACATCTTTGGATTCTCTCCCTCTATTAGTCTTTCTTTTGTATGTTCGCATGGTCCTGAAACAATGATTTATGGATAAAATTTCAAAAATGCCGACTTCATTTCGTATGTGGAATACCCATAATATAATGCAGCTGGTTGACCAAGTGGTCAACCAACCCCGTTATACATTAGTCTACTAGCCCCGAACCACTTTTTAACTTTTAAGTACATGCCATAACCTCAAAACTGCGACAAAATCAAATAGAATAATACGTAAATGAAAGAACATGAATCGAACATTCGTTTGTGAATGCTTTGACAATCAATAACAATGAATAAATAGGCATTATTACAAATAATATTACATCAGAAATAATTACTTACGTGTGTTGTTTTTCAATATTACGTTCCTTCTCTCAAACGACGTGTGTTCGCGACGCCGCGTTCCCGACGAATGTGCGGGGGTATATGACGGATTCTTGTGTCTCACTAATTAGCTCAAGGCTATTGCCTCGGACGAGTTTTTGATAGTTAGTCAACCTACCCCTATAGTCAACTAGCCCCGGTCTCCCCTACCTTTGGAATTATTGAACGAAAGACAAAATAAAATGTCAAGGTTAGAAAACATAACAAGGTGCGTAAGACGGTGTTTCTACTTTTTGTAAAGCGTTGCTATAAATTAAAATATTTTTCATTGTTTATCGTAATGATAATTTATTGTTATTTTTTACTTCGAAATAATACTTTGTTTAAATTCATAAATATTGCTGCCAATCAGGTAATTGGTAGTAATAACTGAGTTTATAAGTGAAAGAGAAATAATTTGTAATGGTAATTCTATTGCAAATACAAGTAAATTACCTCGGATAATATTTTCTTAGATATTCGCGAATGTTTTTCAATGTGTATGATATAAAACTATTATTTACGGATTTTATCGCGGAATTAGATTATTTTTTTTCATTTTTGACTTCCTAACGGTTCGATTACATCAGAGATTTCATGGTCACGTGACAGACCGTTTTAATTTCAAATTACCTCTGTATATTCCATTTGAGTTGCGAAAAAATCAACGTCACCGAAAAATCATTTCTTGTTTTCTTTTATACCCCGTGTACATACTTTTTATAATGTTGTACAACATTATATAAAGTTATTATAAATTTCGCATCATCCATATTATGTACGTGACTTCGGTTTTACGTTCGTATAACTGCAAGTTTTGCAATTTATGCATAGACTCTCTAACTACTCTTTTTAGCTAACTTGTTGCAAAATTCGTCGAATTCAGACCGTGCAGTTTTCTATAGCTTTTTGTACTAACTTTTAAAGTTACCTCTCGACACAAGTTCAATGGTAAAAACTCAAAAGCAATAAAATTAATTAAATAAGAAAAAGAACAATCAGCCTCATTTGTAATTTATTTGGTATTGTAGCACTAATGAAAGGTTTCACCAAAAAATTATTTTCTCAAGCCAGACTTTTCATGAAAATTCGATCGAAACTTTTCGCTCTTCAATAGAGAATAAGTATAATAATATGTACAAACAAAAAGTTTTCGACTTGAGTTCCGATCCATGAGAAATAGAAGCCTGTTCGGCGAAGCTTCTACAGATTACGGAACCATTTACATATGAAACGTTTCAGTGAACTGCACTAGAATTGTTGTACTTTTATCCGCGTGCGCTCACATACGACTTATTCGATAGAACCGTTTTATGTTAAACATATGTTGATACTTAACAGCCTTTTCGAAGAGTTTATCTTTTTGTTTCGGAATATGTTTTAATGATTGTTTGAGTCATTGTTTCTTAGATTAACGCGAATGTTACACATTGAAATATGAGTATAAGATATTGAAATATAAAGTAATGGAAACGTCTAGAAGTTAAAATGCAAAAAATAAACCAAATCCGAGATAAAATCCGTAAACAATAGTTTTATTTCAATGATCGTTTGTGTCATTTCTAATATGGTATTACAACGATTCCACTTCTTATCGTTTGTGAAGTTGTGATTAGTATTTATCTAATGAAATAACTGCCTCAGTAGCGCAGTGGTACTACGGTTTGATTATAAATGGCTGAGGCCTGGGATTCGAATATAAGGTCGGGTATAGTGGTATTGGATTTTTCTCTTCGATATCAGTCCGGAGTTAGGAATTTAGAAAGCAATATGCTCGCCCCCTATCTAATTGTGAGACGGAACACACAACGCGAAACGTGGGTGTTTTCGTAGGACTCTGCGTTCTCCTTCTGGGAAATAGCATTAATGTATGTATCAATGACAAATTAAAATAATTGGGCAATTAGTATTGTATTCTATGTCAGTCAATACTCTGCTTCGTGTAAATAAATAATAACGCCGAGTCTCCGACAGAGTGGGCCAACAAAATAGATGGCCACTACGTTCGAGTACAACCATCAATCTTTCCGTGCATTCCCATCGATTGTAAGTAATTTTCATATTACCATTTTGTGTGTTCTCGCAAATAACCTTTATTTGTTGAAGATGACCTAGTTTGTTAAATAGAAGCAAAGCCGTTCATTTTTAGATATTTCAAATATCTGTTCTATACATAGTGGGTATATCAAGACTGCTACCGAAAACAAAGCCGGGTGGTAGTTTTAGTGACTACAAACACAATGCATATATCATCATCATTTTTGGGTGGTAAATCCATAGTTTTTGCTAAAATAATAATTTATACTCTTTTATACCTTAGATTATTTATAAATAAAAGGATTCACGCTATTATTTTAGGAAAAAAATGTATTTACCACCCAAACATGGTTATAGGAAAAAAAAATTGAAGCTTTTTTTGCAACTTTTTCTATTGCATTATGTCTGAAGTCGCTTAAACTACCACCCGGCTTCGTTTTCGGCAGCAGTCTTGATATACCCTGTATAATGAAGTAACTGACGATATCTGTAGTACAAGTTCTGTCCATGGAAGCTTTATGAGAGAAAACTATTAGAGGGGAGGTATATATTAACGTGATAGAAAGGTAAACAATGCTTAATATTTTGTTTTGTGTGGTTGTGCACGCTAGTCTTTATCAATTCATTACGTTGCATAAAATAATGGACTAAATGGGTAAACCTTATATAGCCTTGCATTCTACATATACCTTCGAGAATTATCAAAGGAATAGTTTGTATAAACCGGGATAAACTCCACCGCACTGGACAGATGATAGATGACACTCATTTATAAGTTTTTCCATAAAAAAGTGCGCTAAGGTATACGAGAGAGCTAAAACAGATTAAAGATTGAACACTGTAGACAAGGATGTATTAGAGTGGTCTATTATTACTATTTTAACATACACATATACATAAACTTATGCCTACTTCCTAGAAGAGGTAGGCAGAGGAGTACTAGGAGACTCAAGCTTCGCTTCGTGACTTCCGTCCCGCGATGCGATAGGGGGCGAGTCTGTCGCCATATCGGACTTAAATTCCTGATTAATAATAAAAAAGTCACATACCATTTTGCCCAACCCGGAACTCGAACTCATGACCTCAGCGTAATGGTACCGTCCATCTGCGTCACCGAGGCAGTATTAACATAGCAATATGTACTCGTATATCTTCTGTAATAGCAAAACATTCATTTCAAATTCAGAAATGTGTACTCTTAAAACACATGACTTAGAACTGATATTTCATTTTTATACTTACTCCTATGTGTCTGGTGGCCTGTTGGTAAACGAACTAGACGCGACTGTCAACATGTTCACGGTGGTCGCGGGTTCGAATCCCAGGGCACACCTCTGACTTTTCGGAGTCATGTGTGTATTGATAGTCAATCACCACGCACTAAAACGGTGAAGGAAAACATCGTGAGGAAACCTGCATACCATAGTGATTTATAAAATATTCTATGGTATGTAAGTCCGCCGACCCGCATTAGGCCAACGTGGTGGACTATATGGCCTAACCACTCTCAATCGTACTGTCGATTGTAGAGGAGGCCCGTGCCCTGCAGTGGGACGTATATGGGCTGATACAGATGCAGATACAGATATACTCCTATAAAAAAGATGAATAAGCACCCAATAGTTACATTACATGGTCCTTACCTCACACTTAGATCGAGTCTTGTGTCGTGGGTATAATACCAAAATGTGACAAACATTTTTGGTTAAAGAGATAATACAATGCAATTATAATACACATTCCTTTATCTTTTAACAATAAAATATGATCTAATAACTACGAATACACAGAAAATTACAACCAATTCGAGAATCTGACGTTTGATGTAACTGTGTGCGATCTCCGCCATGAATACCGGAATACCGAAATTACGCAATTCTGGAATCTCGGACCTACTAGACTAGAATTCGGCTGATTCTACCCTAATGTTATTACGAGAGTTGCTCTATTTGTACGTTACGTATGAACTTCTGATGTATGCAAATGGATCACACTAGTCACTTGTAATTAAACGCTTACTGCTTTATTCATAGACAGATTTAAGACCTGTTTTAGTTGTCGAGTGTTTTGTCTATCAAAAAGGCGTGAGTGCTACTGAGAAAATTAATTAAATTAAAATATTAAGGTAAATAAAGTGGATTTTAATGTACTGTACTGTATTTTATCAGCCCATATACGTTCAACTGCTGGGCACAGGCCTCCTCCACAATCGAGAGTAGGATTGAGAGTGGTTAGGCCATATAATCCATCTCGCTGGGCAGTATTTTAACAATCAATAAAATAATAAGAGAGATCGAAAGACAAGTAACCTGAATACCATAGCGATTTTTTAAATTTCTAAGCTTTGTCAAGTCCGCCAACCCGCACTAGACTAGCGTGGTGGACTATACAGGGTATATCAAGACAGCTACCGAAAACGAAGCTAGGTGGTAGTTGTTGTATATTATAGTCAACCTATGTAGAGTAGTTATTTTTAAAAATAAATTAGTGCGTGTCAAGTCATCTTTGATTTACAACATGGTGACAGCGGAGGGATAAAAATAATTTATTTTCTTGTTGTATTCGATAATAATTCGAGATGGAACAACCTTGTGAGGATAAAGCAGTGCAGATACTGAAAAATGATTTATGCAGTGCACCTGTGCTTGCGCTGTTTTCTGTCGATGAGCCGGCTGTAGTGTCGGTGGATGCTAGTGCTCATGCCGTGGGAGCGGTGCTACTGCAAGGTGGCCGTCCTATTGAATTTGCATCTCGTTCCTTGACCGAAACTCAGAAAAGATATGCGCAGATAGAAAAAGAAATGCTTGCAATTGTGTTTGCTTTGGAGCGATTTCACCAATATATCTTTGGAAAAGAAGATGTGTTGGTTGAAACTGATCATAAGCCATTAGAGCCTCTTTTTGATAAATCTCTTGACTCTGTTCCTGCTCGATTGCAGCGTATGATGCTCCGTGTGCAAGGGTATAAATTTAAAGTTGTATATAAGCCCGGGAAGTATATGTTTGTAGCTGATACTTTATCGAGAGCTCCGTTACCTGATCTTCTGCACAATGACATATCTGAAGAAATGAATTATCAGTCTTGTTTTCTCTTGGAAAATGTTAGATTTAGTGACCAAAAACTAAATCTTGTAAGGGACCACACGCGTAGTGATTTACAATGTCAGACGCTGATAAGGTATCTTAAGGATGGTTGGCCACTGAATAAATTTATGGCTGATGATGTCAGTGGCGGTACTTCCATACAAGCCCAAAAGCCCGGCTTGCCTTACTTAATACGCCTATACTCAATCCTAAAGGCAAATTAGTACCTTAAATAAAATACATTCGTTTATGCAAAACGTCTATCATTTTTAAATTTACCGCGCGTAATGGAGCCCCGCGCCTGCGACGGAGCACCCGCGTTCGCAGCGCCGCACCCGGCAACTCGCCTAAGCGAGCGCCGAGGTCAAAAACTAATAATAAAATTATTTCATTCAAAATCAACGCTGGTCCACGCGTGACGCAATATCTTAAAAAGATGGAACACACCAAAGTATTATCTATCTTTTTCTCTCTTGTGTGCTTTTACCTGGCTTCTGGCGTATATTGCCCTCTCAGTCGCACCTATGGGTGAAATGCTACTACCATGACACTACGTACCTATACATATAGCTATTTTTTTATGCAATTTGTACCAAGCAAAATGCCCGGCTTCGCGGAGTGAAGTTGTGCACTTGACATGTCATATTATGATCCAAATTTATCGAAAAATATATATGTTTTGCTACAAGTTATATTGGATAATATATAAAATAAAGGACATGGCCAGTTTTTGTATGGCGCTGTGCCTAGTACTTCGAATCTCGTCTACATCAATTAGTTTTGCATTGTTGGGGTAAAGTTTGTTCCAAGATTAATACAGAAAAGTTACAAAGCCTAGGAAGTTCAGGGTTTTTAGATATTTACAAAAACATATCTTATTTTGAGGTTAGGTTTTGTAGGTTATCTGTCAATTTATTGAATCGAATAAAAATACGTTTACATAAATGCTTTATCATCGAATTTGGAATTTAAAGGAACTAATATTTTATAAGTTACACATAATATACACCGAGACGTATTTTAATTGTGCCACAATGTAAACAAATAAACAAAGCATGGTTCCTGTCAAGCAACTGTCAAGTGTCAAGTATTTTACTGCAGCGTTTAGTTGTTGCAATGAAAGTGTGTAAAAATGGGAAGAATATATGTGTAAGTATATACTACAAACATTGCTTTATATGTATTTAGTATTGTTAATTATTATGACTTATTACCTACTTTTAGATTATTTTTAGGAATATTTTAGACTAAGTTATTATTTTTTTCCTACACTAGCTTTACTGCGAACGAAACGTTTATGCGGGGCCAACAATGGCGGAAATGGGTCATCAATCAATGCAAAATCTTATTAAACTTTATATTACTCCCTAAACTTCTACAGAAATATGACATATTCTTAAATTAATAGTTGATTTTTTATATTCATTCAATTATTGCCTTGTTTTTGTACATGATGAAAAGTAACTAGGCAGAAACTGTCCAGGTCCTTTATATTTTTTGAGACCGTATTATGATGTTTTAAATATTTTTATTAACATAAAAATATTAATAATTAATTTAGAATTGTCCATCATTTATGACCTGTGGCTAGCTTCACGCTTATTATTATGTCTTTCGAGCGGACGATTAACCAGTAACCACCGTTTCGTTTTTACGTTTAGTTTTCGTTTAATTATAGTATTTTACGTTTATTACGTTTATTACGTATAATAATGGGTGAAAATGTGCCTTGTGATGGTTTGAAATGTGTGCAAGTGTTGATCAGCGAGGAAAAGGTAAATTCATTACATTTCGTAGACAAACAACTACTCGTATCTGGTCGAAAACCTACGCCTGATTTGTTGTGTATTTCTCGAAAGTAGTGAAAACTATAGAATACAATTTTATAGATCAGTGCACATAACTACATAGATTGCTGGATGTTCTCATAGTAATAAGTTATACTGTCGGTGTTGTATATTTGTTTCGAACGATGTACTTAAATTTTTGGAATTGTTCCGGCTATAGTGATTTAAATAATTAAACTGGTACTTTTATAGTAATTGACAAAAACATGTGAATGCATTAATATATTTTCAAAATTCCGGTAAACAGCGAATATAAACCTCTTTATGCGTCATATACATAATATGTGATGAGATTTCTTAACATTATGCTCGCATTAACATTAGACAGTAATCTTAGTGTTTTTCAGATATTCCTTAGCTTCCTTTCAGGGCTCATGATGAATCAAAAAATCACATGCATACACAAAAACATAACATGAATGTATTAACAATAATTTCTGCGCGCGAAGTTAAACACGGCGCCGTACTTGTGCTATTGTAGTGTCGTTTATTAATTTACAAAATAATTACAATATAAATTTACGTATGCATGCATGCCCAAAAGTAATTTAACTTACACATTTGTTTTACTCATCTATTTAAAACTAATGATGGGCCCTTCAGTATTTTGGCAATATTAAATAGATGGCCGTAAAAATCGCGCCATCTATTAGATTTTTTCGAAACAACTTGTTGTAATAGATTTTTTCATAACGGTGATAAAGATAGTTATTATTTTATTGGTTTTTATCCTAATCTTATATAGATCGTGTGGTAGGTCTAGGACTGCCTCGATGGCGCAAAGTTGAGGTCTCGGATTCGAATCTGGGGTCGTTTTCTACATATTTTTTTATTTAATTACATTACATAGGCTCGCCCCCTATCGCATGATGAACACGTTCTTCTTTCTTAATACCATTTTGCTCCTGTACCAATACATATTCTTACTAAAAAAATATTGGGCTTGCCCTAGTCCACGACCCTAGGCACGCCACTGGATGATGTGGTTCGTTCTTGTTGGAGCTATCGGGGATCTTTTGAATATTCCAGTGGAATATTATTTAAGGATAATTTAGTATTTATTCCAAAGGATCTGCGTTCGGAAATGGTTGCACGTGTACATGAAGGTCACCTTGGAATTGACAAATGTAAACGTCGCGCACGCGAAGTTATGTTCTGGCCGGGTATGTCTCGAGACATTGAGCAGTTGGTACGTCGATGCACTATTTGTGCTGAAAAGTTGTCGATGCCATGTCGTGAGCCTCTAATACCACATTTGATTCCTCCATTACCTTGGGTGAAAATTGGATCAGATATTTTTGAGTATAAAAATAAATATTTTCTAATTTTAGTAGATTATTTTTCCAATTTTGTTGAAGTGTGTTCTTTGAGTAATATTACGTCTAGGAGTGTAATTTTAGCAATGAAAGATCAGTTTGCACGTTATGGAATTCCACTAGAATTGGTAACGGATAATGGGCCGGCATTCAGTTCCAAAGAATTTCATAATTTTGTACTTAATTGGGGATTTAAACATATAACGTCCTCACCTAACTATCCGCAATCTAATGGCCGTAGTGAAAGGGCTGTACGCACTGTGAAATCGTTATTATTGAAAACAATTAGTGATAATTCGGACTTCTACATGGCTTTACTTAATTATAGAACTGCCCCGAGAGATGGAATTGCAAGTCCGGCAGAATTACTTATGGGTAGGAGATTAAATACGCGATTGCCAGTGCATATTGAGAAGTTAGTTCCTGGAAGAGATAATACAGAGGATTATAAGAACATGTTACGCAAACAGTCTGTAACAAAATCTCATTATGACAAAAGATCTCGCATATTGCCAAGTATACAATTAGGTGATAAAGTTATTGTTAACGATAATACACAGAGATATAGGGCGAGTGTAGTAGGACGTTCTGAGTATCCTCGTTCATATTTTGTTAAAGATGCTTATGGGAAAACGAAGCGAAGGAATAGGAAACATTTAATTAAGTTAGTAGGATCAAAAAATGCATCAACCTCCGAGACTTCTGAATTTCGGCGAGAGGATAAGGGTGAGAGTAGTAATGATGATGGTGAATATTATGATTCATTTGAAAATATGTCTGCACATACCTCTAGTCGTATAGAAAGGGCAGCTGCAAGGCGGGCAAAAGAAAAAATAAATAGATTGGTGAAGAGATTGTAAAAGTATGTGTCAAAGTATGTGTCTATGTTGAGTTTAATTTGTAATAGTCTGTGTCTATGTTTAGTTTAATTAAGTTATTGTTAATTTGTGTGTTTAATTAATATGTTTTTTAATTTAGTTCTTCATTTAATTTTATTGTTTGTGTTTGTTTCTTTAAAAGGGTAAGATGTTGTATATTATAGTCAACCTATGTAGAGTAGTTATTTTTAAAAATAAATTAGTGCGTGTCAAGTCATCTTTGATTTACAACAGTAGTTTTAGTGACTTCAGACATAATGCAACTAAATTTTGTGCAAAAATGGTGACGAATTTTTTTTGTAATTCTTTTTCTATAGTCGTATTAGGGTGATAAATACAAAGTTTTTTCTTTAATAATAGTGTACACCCTTTTACTTTTAAAGACGCTATGGTAGGCAAGGCTTTAAATTATTATTTTAGCAAGGACCAACAACAATTTACCACCCAAATTTGACGATATTTAAAAAATCATAAAAAAATTGTTGTGTTTCTTTGCGAATTTTTTGTTACATTGTGTTTGTAGTCACTTAAAATACAACCCAGGTTCGTTTTCGGTAGCAGTCTTGATATACCTGGTATGGCTTAACCAGTCTCAATCGAATTCTCGATTGTAGACTGCGCCTGTGCACTTCAGCGGGACGTATATAGGCTGATACAATAAAGACGCTAATTATCATGGCGATATTTAGAACAGTAATCCAAAGTGATTATTACAATATACAACTACAACTTGTCTACCTAACTACTTCTACCTTCACAACTTCTTCCCATACTAGACTTATGCTGTCGCTCCGGATACTATTAGTACAAGTTCTAGAAAAAGTACATAATAGGAATTATACTGAATGCTAAATAATTTTTCTGTATTAACCCATATACGTCCCACTGCAGGGCACGGGCCTCCTCTACAATCGAGAGTACGATTGAGAGTGGTTAGGCTATATAGTCCACCACGCTGGCCTAGTGCGGGTTGGCGGACTTACATACCATAGAAATTCTTATAAATTGCTATGGTATGCAGGTTTCCTCACGATGTTTTCCTTCACCGTTTTAGTGCGTGGTGATTGACTATCAATGAATGATGAATGCTAAATAATATTGTGTTATAATTTAAAAGTATATCATACACATATTGCCTTAGAATAATGTTTAATAAATTGTATAACACATCCTTACTAATATTATAATGACGAAAGTAGCTTAGTCTGTTTTTCAGTCAGGCTTTCGCGCCTAAACCACCGAACCAATTTTGATGAAATTGGATACGGAATATAGACCTTAAGAAGGACATAAGCTTCTTTTTTTTTGCGAATAAAATACTTCAATGGCTTGAAATAAGAGATGAAACTTTGTATGGAAAGTCAAAACCATTGAACTTGCAAATGTCAAATTTGGCAACATAGATACACGCCTAGAAACAAAAATTACTGTGTGCTTTGTTTTCTTAAAATTAACCCTAAAAGCAATATTATTTCACATATGGTGAGATTATTTTTCTAGATAAGAATTAATACCATATTATAAAAACTTATTCGCAAATAATGCATTATTATAGAGCAAATCTACCATTAATAAGGTTATAGAGCGCTAACTTAGACTGGACTCAAACAGTTCTTCAACCGGGCAGCCGGCTCCCTATTAAATCGAACCAGAGGGGGGTACATCACTCCTTTAATTCTATTGAGTGAGTTTTCAAAAGTATGCACGTCTTAATTTCTAATCGGTGATCATATTCAAGTTTTAAATGTACCAATGAGGTAATCATTCTCCTTAGTCTTGCTCGAATGCCTTATTGATCTAGTGGCAGGGAATATGTGCGACACATAATCCTAAACACAACAGTGCATTTATACTGCTGTTTGGCGGGAGATATAGACATTGCGGTGGCACCTACCCAGGCGACCTTTCACATATGAGAGACCTACAACCAGTGTACCAGTGTCATACTTTGTCTTGCATTTTCAAAAACCTCATATCTACTTTTCGGAACAAAATTGATTCTCGACTCTATCACTCCAACACATTTGTGTCAAAATATCGACAATCTATGGTCGGTAGTAGGAGTACACTAGTACTACACTTTAAGGGATGTAGACGTGAGCACACATATGCATGTGAAATTATTTTAAATGAGCACAATATATAGTTTGGTAAAACTAATAACGCTCGAGCGCAACTGTTTAGATTGAATTAATTACCCACAAAGTTTTACTTTTACAAGAGTACCTACTCCGCCTGTGACAGCACAGTTAGTAGCGATTCCTAATGTAGGTCACTTTAACTCTGAGCTTTAACCGGAACGAGTTCCATTTTCAATTAAAGGAATAAGAATTAGTTAACCGCTGAATGCGTATGGGATCGCAAGTTATGTGACTATATGTACCTACTATGTGTATGTTATACACGGTGGTATTGACACATGATGGTATTTCATTTATATTTATTACTATATATATTTCCTGTAAATATATATACTATAAAATTGCGATGTTAGTTTTCAAGGCGTTCGATCAAGCCGGATAAGTACAAGTCTTTTTACGCGTCAGAACTGAAGTAAACCTAAGTGGCAAAAATAGAGAAAACTAAAATCACATTTTTTATAAGAATATTAACCCGGATTTTTTCATATTTTGTACAATGTCACAGGGGTGATGAATAAACATTTCGATTAAATTAAATCCTACCATATTATCGTTACTACTATTAATTTAAGATTTTTAATATATCATCTTGGCGAGCAATAAACGTTGAATGTTAAGTTGCGTGGTTTAGATGGTTATTACTTAATATTTGAAATAATATTCAGCATGTAGCATTCACTAGCCATACCAATTTAACAAAATTAGCGTGCGATGATTAATTAATTTCCTCTCTTCCACTTGTTTTTTAAATGGTTTTATTTTACGGTTCATCCATCCATACAGGGCAATAAGCAACAAACTATATTTTTCTTGATCTGTATCTGTATCAGATCAAGAAAAATATAGTTTGTTGCTTATTGCCCTGTATGGATGGATGAACCGTAAAATAAAAAAGTAAAAGTAAATATTTTTCTTGATACTTGTTAATATTTGTTGATTTTTTTAAAATCATGTCCTTACCGCCAATAACAGATAATGACAATATTTAGCAAAGAATAATATAAAAAACTACGTTACCATTTTTACAACATGCTAGGACACATTACTTAAAATATACTAACGCGGCAATGTACTAACTAATAAAGAACATTTTGTAATCTGATGTTGCTGCGTGACATTTGGAAACATTGCTCCACCAAAACAACTGCTTTGTATATGCACTTTTAGATATTAACTAATATGTGAGAAATATGAAAATATACATATTATTTCCAATTTAAAGTATCTCTACCGGTAGGAATTTTTAATTTAATCAACTACGCAATATTTCCATGAAGCGACAAGGGGCGACTCGTCGTCCATCTCTTTAATACTTAAGTTTAAATATCTAATTTTAGATATTCGGCTCGTTAGTGTAAAAAATATTATTAGTTTTAGCTCTTTCTCGACCAAAAATAAATGGCGACCTCCATTAGAATTACTCGCCCGTAATACCCTTCCATTAGAGAATTTAGTTTAGGCTATAGTTCGTATGTTGGCTCAGTGCCGATACGTTTCAAAATGGATTTAGACATAAGCCATTCTACTGCCAGAATTTTCGAACCACCCACAGCCTACAGGAATGTTCACATAGCTTAAGAATTGTTTTGACAACATTATTACGTGCTCTTTCAAATAAAACACCAGATTTTTTTGTAATAAGGGTCTATCACGAAAATAGCTTCTGAATCCTAATATATGGCACTTTTAGTCATTTTGACACACCGTATAAAATTGCGGTAGTAATTATATAGATTGATATACACGTCGATACCACATGGCTGTATTTAGTAATTGTATTTCATGATGTGTTCGACTGTATCATCAATTGTGGTATTATTATAATTCTACTATTCGACTACGACACACATAGTTTGCCTTAAAACGCGTACGATGTGATGAAGCTGCGAAAACCTAATTTTAAAATTATTATTAATTCATTTATTGATCATTTGCACATGGTCGCCTCCTTTTACGTTATATCAAACTAAACTGCTAACATTAGATTTCATTTATAAGTAGGCTATACCTTTAAATATAAAGCAATATGATACAGAATGTTATACTATCCAATACACAATTCATATTGAATTACTAATGACGGCAGAAGGATACGATTACGGAAATATTATGTTGTCAACTAAATATAAAAATGACACAAATAATGATAATAAACTGTATACTACACATATATGTATAAATATACGTTTAACTTAACTTAATAAGCTAGTTTAATATGGGGTATTAAAAATAAGCCCCATACTTTTGTTTCGCCAACTCTTCGATGTTTAATACATAGCAAACGCGTGTAGCATATAACAAGAACTCCATTTCAGTTGCGAAATTAATGGCGGGAGTGACTAAGAATCCCAACGCTTTTGGTCATATGAGAGGAGAACGGGCTCATATTTTAGCCGGCGGTACTCCATTAGTGAAGCGGGAACCCCAACCAATATGGCGGGGCGAATCTGCAGTGACAGGGGCATTCACCCCGCGTGCAACCAACCCCTCGTTTTTGTTATAAAATCGATATATTTGGGAGAGGGCTTTCTACTTGCAACATTTCAGACACAAATTACATTATAAACAAAAGCCGAACAATCTTTAAAAGTTTCTAAACTTCAAACAATCGCCAACCCTAAATGTAAAAATCAAAGTTGAGCCAAAGCAAAATTAATTGTCCTCCATTTTCAGTTTTACGAAACAAAACGAGGCCTCTTTAGGACCATTATCATATTTAAATGACGAGGTCGCATGTCCCTGGCTGTTTATAAACTAAAAGTTATGACTAATTCCACTCACCGTTAAATGCCATTGTGATTAAATAATTTTCTTTTCTCAAAGTGGGTGACGCACTTTGAGTATTGAGTACATCCGGTTAGTCAGATGTTAGTCATGTTTCACAATATTTGGTATTGTTTGAACTCGGCTAGTTGTATTCGTTACGTACCGAGCAAAGATCCCTCGTAAATGTAACTTCATTCTTAAGTTTTACGTTGGCTTGCGTTTGAAACAAAACTAGATAAAAAAATAACTTTATGGTGCGGAACTATTGAGATTAACCTAAATATTCAGAAAATATAGTTACAGTTACTAGAATTTGAAGATAAATGTGTCTAGAGTACATAAGTTCAATTTTTCTTTTATTTCCATTCGGTTAGCTAGCCCGAGAGTGAGATTTACATCTGACACCAATTCTATTGTCGTCCCAAAAACGCATTCGACTTTCAACAAACAGGAATATTTCTGTTAAAAATTATTACGTAAATCTACAATATCAAATGGGTATGAGTAATTGACTTTCATCTGGCAAGCCTAGGATAAACTTTTGAAGTTGATACTCCATTTTAAAAGGATCAGCAAGATCAGAGTGGGACTAGTGTTAAAAAAGCGACGCAAAAAAAATTGTATTGAACATAATAAAAAAAATCCAGACAGACTACAAATATCGTAGGTGTTTCCCAACAGCAGTGATTACATGATACGCTATTTTAGGCCTTAACGCGTTTATCAATCCCGTGCTATAAATAGTTGTTAAGCCATGGAAAGGATTTCCAACGTGGCAACGTCAAATTCAATTAGTTGAGTTTGAAGGCTTAACGTATTCTCCCCATCGCTGTTCGTCACGGATTTTAACCCATATCAATCCTGCGCGCTATTTAGTACCACAAAAATGCATATTCTCGACTCGACTAAGAGTCCGGTCGGACTAATGCGCTTTTTCTCCCACCAGATGTTGATCCTTGCGCGGTGTTGTAATAACTAATTCAATGTTTCGCATTTTTCAACTGATAATATTTCTGCTGGTTGCCAGCCCGATCAATCAGTCAACCTTTTCAATAATAGGGTTAAACATTACGTTACGTGCCGTGGGTTATAGAAGCCGCCAAGACTCTAGGATCCACCGTCACCCAAAAACCAAACTGGATATAAATATTTGTCGTTCACACAAACATTTGTCTCGATAGTCGGCACTCGACGAGACTTTTCACATCCGGATTCTCGCCTATTACACCACACAACCTGTCAAAAACACCACATAGCATTCCTTTAGGTGCTAGTTTTTTAATTCCGCTTTGTCCTTCTCAACGCCAAATTTTCTTTTAATAACCTCTATTTTCATACGTTAGAACTACAAAGACATATTATTTTTGTTATATATAAGATAAAAATGTTTGTTTATTTAAATAACTTGTCATCTTCTCTAAAATATGTAATAATTTTAATTCAACATGAATATTTATAAGAAGTAATGCCACAAACTTCGATAAAACAGACAGTTGCTTAAATAATAATTACAAATTCTAAAGCACTTTAATATCGCAAATATAATAGAACGATTATTTGTAGAAATGTTTGTACGAACTTGGTATTAACTGTCGGGTTCCCGGATGCCATCTACCGCATATTATATTATCGCTGTTGTATAAAAGGAAATGTAGCAATAAGTTTTTATTCTCATCTATCAATCACAGGAAACTGAATACGAGTTTTCCTTCGCAATTTATGTTTTAATATACTCGCCGCGCCGCGCCATTCCTTCACTACTTTGTGATTAAAATATTGCAAAAAAGATGCTGTGTACGGTGTACCGCTGTTATTTCGATTCTTTAAGAATGTTAAAGTTTAATTTGAAATATTATTTTCATAATATGATATTACAAAGAAAATATTTTCGCCAAAATATGAGCAATGGACATACTGGTATTTCTAAAATACTTCATTAAATATTTTAAGTTATTTATTTCACTACTAGAAATAATCATATAACAAATTTTATTTCTTGACCATGTTCGGTATACTACACATTAATATTAAATATCATCATGTTTGGGTGGATAATACATTGCTTTTGCTAATATAATAATTTTAACCCTTACTTACGTCGCTTTCTCTGTCCCTATGTCCCTTTGTATGCTGAAATCTTTAAAACTACGCAACGGATTTAGATGTGGTTTTTTAATAGATAGAGTGATTCAAGAGGAAGGTTCATATGTATACTACGTACATATTATTGTACAGAAATCTATTTGTACCCGGGCGAAGCTGGGCCGGGCCGCTAGTTAAAAATAAAAGGGTGTAGTGTGTCCAATATTATTTTAGAAAAAACTATGTATTTACCAAACACGACTATAGGAAAAAAATAACAAAAATATTCGCCGCGTTTATTTTTTCAAAATGTTAAGTAGCATTGTCTGAAGTCACTAAAACTACCGCTTCATTTTCGGTAGCAATCTTGATATATCCTATATACCATAGTATTTAAATAACGCAACAAATTGGTCAGTGTTATATATTTTATTAATAAATGCAAGCACCCCTTTATAGTGTGTTGTGTTTCTGTTACTTTACTGCGTCTAGGATCGCCTAGAATAATAAGATCAAGTTAATAAATGTCCAAGCAACTATACAAAATTCGATTGTATGAGGAAATAATACAATCCCGGCTAACAGACGCACATAATTATAACCGGGAGGAGAGCGGGAAGAGAGAAAGGGTATTCAGCATCCGGCAATCTCCCTCACGAACGAAAAGCGATAGCAAAGCTGTTGCTTCACTTGTTTCCTCAAATTCATCTGATACAGTAGTACCCCGGATGAACCTGCCCATTGATGCCCAGTCTTTACTGACAACAGCATGGTTCTACCACTTATGAAAACTCGTGTTTTGAACCAAAGCCGATAGCACTCGGCAAAAGACACAAGAATACTGCTTTACATCGTGTCGGTTTGTGAGACCTGGTGGAACTTTCAGCCGATCCATTCGTACTGTAGTCCTGTTTGCCAGCTTGAATCTACTATTTTCAAAAAATTGAGTTAAACCATTTAAAACCAAAACGTAAATTTTCTTTCCTATTACAGTCCATTGTTGACAATGACGATAGTGAATTATTGCCTATAATTTATTTAGCCATATCACGACAAATTTGACGACCGATTCAATAATTCGTAATTTCTCAAGATTTCTCGCAAATTGGAAATTCACTCAAAAATTGATAATTTGATGATTGGTACATTTGTTAATTTATGTGAACTGTCTTATAATAATATTTCAAAACACAAATTAAATATCCCGTAGACTGGATAACTGAAGCAAAACCGCATATAACAGGAGAAGAGTCTAGATTATCTAATTGATTATTTTTATAGATATCTGAATACTATATACTGTAAACATCTAATTCATTTAAGACTACTTCATATTTGGAAATTGGTAAACACCTAATAATTACCTACTTTGGAAATTAAAACTACTTTGGAATTCTACCCTGCTTTTTAGACTTAACTTTTACAAAGATTTATTTCATTAAAATACCAGTTGAATTTATTAAATATTTTACAATTTCTGGAGCTTCTCGAGAAACCCGAAAAATTCTGAAAATAACCACATATTTCTAGAACTACAAAAGGTCGAAAAATCAGAAATCTCATATAAAATAGTATTTCTGATAATTGTTTGGAATAATGTACCTAAGTGCTTTGATATTAAATACATTATAGCGAATTCTGTAGTAATCATCGTAAGAGTTAATTTATTATATTCATAATGGAGTACTGCTGTGCCCCATGTGGATTAGTTCTCTCACCTCTGGGCAGGTGCCCTACAATACCAGCTCGATCCACTTGTTCCCTACAGCGATGAGCTTGTCCAATACCCCATGATCCCCATCTCCCGGATAAACTTGACCATTAGAACTTCAAAGAGATCACAGGTCTCTCTCTATATGTTCTATTGTCTGTTCCACGGGGATTACTCCGAAGAAATGTTTAAGATGATTTAACTGTTACCATTTTACCGTCCCTCCACTGGCAGCCCTGAAATGAACTCCCTGCTTTGGTGTTCCCCAAGCGTTTTGACTGATTCTGCTTTAAACGAGGCTTAAAGAGAGCACTCTCTTTTCAGTAGTCAGCAACCTGCAAATGCAAGAACCCAGGCATTGCAAAGGTCCATGAGCGACGGTGACCGCTTACAATCAAGCGGGCCGCATGCGCGTGTGACTGTCAATAATGTCAATAAAAAAAATCATTTTGCTAATAGTACCATACATATACAGATATATGTATATATTAATTATATATGCAGTTTGAGTCTTAAGTTGGATCAAACATTATATTTTCAGTTTATGCCGAAAGAACTAAGAGCTTCTGATCCTAGACTTCGATAAATCTCAAAAATGAAAATAATAACATAGTACAAAGGGCAAAACAACATGTACACATTTGAAAAAGTCAACGGCCAGACACCTGCGTTAAAAACGTTTCGATTAGGTTAAAAGAATTTTGAGTAATATATTCTTAAAATAATGCACGTAATAATACTATTGAAATTTGTAAAAAAAAAAATTTTCATGTCTGAATCTTTAAATTTGCCATAAAAATGACAAGTGTTTTACTGTGTTTGCTATTACTGTTGTTGTAGGACTATATATACCTAACCACACTCAATCGTATTCTCGGTTGATGCCTGTGCAGTACGACGTATATGCCACATGGGCTGATACAAATACTATTTTGACTTTTTAGCAAGAAAGTTAATATGATAGGAAGTTAATATGCATGTAGATATGAATTATTTAATCCTCATGAACTCTTAACCAAGTTGCCGACCACATAGATATTTTTTCTTGCACGCTGAGTGAATTTACAAAGGTGTCATTACTCATTGTTCATCATTTGTTAAGGTAAAAATGAATTTTAACTCAAAACATAAGAGAATAAGGTAGGATTACCAACAGTACTGTAATACGGGGTCCCTGTAAAAGTAGTTGTTAAGTGAAGTAAATAAATAAAAAATCAAATCTGCACGCGTGGTACTCAGCAAAAACTTGTTTTTTATTATTATTATAATTATCCTGGTTTTCAAATACGAAACGAGATTCCTGCTTTCATCATATCATACCACGTCGAATAACGAATTATTTCTCTTGAAGGATTACAAATTAAATAAAAACTCATTTACAACGGTATTTAGGATTGGATGCGATTCAAGTGTCACACGTTCGCTCAGACTAAGGTAATTATAACGGTTTATATCTGCATAATAATATAGCTAACACGAAATTCGGTCCAAATAAGAATTTCACACGGTGAAAGCCATCGTGAATCCAAAATGGCGATAAAGTACATTATCCGAAATAAATAATATAAAATAACGTGCTATGCTATCTTTTTCGATTTTAATGAATTGATGTGTCAATACACCGGGGACTAATATCACTCAAACACGTTATAAACATAATGTATAAACTCGAATTCTCACGTGATTTTGCCCAATTATAGTAGAGTTCATATAAAGACATATTTTGATCCCCTTTTTCTGCCTACATTTGTCCACTCAGATAGGTTCAATTCAGAATTACTGTACTTTTAATTTTACAATCTCCACCAGGAACATGCCTTTTTGTCAACACCGCTGCCAAGGCATTGTATATATTCAAAACCTTAAAGTGCGATATATGTAAAATTCTACCTAGATGACATTATGATAAATAATATCTAACACAATACACAGAAAAGTTAGCAATACATTATTAAGAAAATGAATGGTTCCTTTATTTAATAAAGTATGCTAAACTATAATCAATAATAAATAAAATGTTTACATCAATGATTTTCAATCGGCGACAAATAATTTTAATTGATGTGCTCATCGAATCCGATCAACTAAAAACATGTTTATTGTAAGTATACAACTAATAAATGAGCTATATAACGAGCCAGTTGGATGTATGTTAACCCGTAAGGGCGATTATACATGCTAACTGCTTTCCACACGCTAGCTTGTGCCTTAAAAATGTTCACTATTGACTTATCCTTAAATGCTTAACATCGTTTCAGAGCACTGACATAACCCAAATAAGTTCGCGAGCTTCTAGCCACGCCGATGCTGTAGAATCCAACCCAATTTTCTTCCTGTCTCGTGTGTCTTGATTAAATAAAAAAAATACGCTGAGAGCACTTCTGCCAAGCACCCAATTTAGTTCTCTGGTTTTAATAAAAGTGAAGTTTTAGTAATTTTATTATATTTTAAATGAATATTCATAGATTTTATCGCATTAACATTTCACAGGTGGGGATTACGTAATGAATGAAGCAAAAGATATGAATAATATACGCGTCAGTTTATAGTTTATATTATACAAATAGGTATATGTGTACATGTAATATGGCAATAACAAAGTATGGACTCAATGTAATCTTATAGCGATTTCATTTATTTATCCTTTTCATTAAATTCAACTTCTATGCAATAAAAACTTATATATCGCAATACAATAAATACTCATATTGACGAAAAATATTAACTCAGCTTTTGCTTTTATTTGATACCAATAAAAATAAGTTACATCAAAAAGTATTTGATTTGTTAGTCATAAAAATAAAAGCAATAGTTAGCAGAGTACGCTCAGACTATTGATGCAGTGCATGGACGCGAGAACAATAAACATTATTTATTACACCACACACAGCAGTGAATGAAGCAATTTCTACTACCTATTTCTACAACTGCATTTATAAGAAGTGATTAATAAAAGTACTTAAATAGGCTAAAGCCTAGCCACCAAAAGGTGAAATAGACTTAATTTATAAGCCATTGTTTGGTTAATAAAGGCCGCTTTAGTTTTATTGTACAAGGCTCATTTAGCTGACCGATGGGGATAGTCCGACCCTCAACAAAACTGTTTAAGTATATAATCCATGTTAAATATATTTGCGCGAAATAATATCCATGATAATGCGGCGAAATTTTAATAAATTAAAATGACTGATTCACGCAAACAATTATTATATGAAGCGTGATAATTAAAAAGCTATCGTGCCAAATACAACAAAATACTTAATTTCCTATATTAAAATCTAAATGGTTATTATATCGTTTTTTGCTTGAAACAACGTTAGTCAAATAGTTATGTATAATGTAAATATCAATAAAATAAAAACGATTACCGCACCACAAATTTCAATGCAATCGCAAACTTTAAAGTGAATTGTAACTAGCAGAATAACAAACATTACTTATATAGATCTTAATTAGAAATATTAGAGACTAGCACCACCGAACAGCACCGCCTGGGTACAAATACACTTTTTTGAAAATATTCTATGGCTTATCGACGGTCCCTACATAAACTATCGAAACTGTTAATTCGCCACTTTACACCAATAACATTGTATGTGACAAATTTAATATTTTATTATGTTGATATTACGCACTTTCAATTTTAGATTGAAAAACAGTTGAAGGTTTATTGTTTATAATATTTTATTGTAAAGAATTATAAATCTTTATATCTACTTACAATTGGTGCAATAAAACAAAGGCACACTTCTCAGCTTCGATAGTTTGCGTAGGGACCGTCGTCGTTATGTTCAGTCAGCGACATAAGTCGCTGAAAACTTCACATTTTTTGATAACCATTTTATGAATTAAAATTTGTACGTATTACTCTGTAGTCATAAAACATAACCAAGTAAATTCATCTATGCCGAGAAGTGCCATACGATATTGAAAATAATTATTATTTTGGATGATAAGACAATTCCAAATCTCGTGAATGTGTAGCCACTTATGTTGCTGACTGTTCATCAACGATAGTGTAAGCTTCCAACAGTGAAAGAATTTTACAAATCGGACCAGTAATTTCAGTGCCTATTCGGTGCGCACAACCAAATCATTTCTTTTTATACTATTATATTATTGAAAAATTATCTATAAATGAATTAAGTAAAGACAATAACTAATCATAGTTCGTATGTATATTTGACGGGTGGGTTCAATTTAATGTATTACCTTCAATCGTATATCATAAGTTTCTTGCTAGCGAAGTAATATTTCCTACACGGTATAACATACATTTTGTTTAACTGAGATGTCAAGGTCCTATACTATTGGGTGGGCCAACAATTACCAATTACCGAATTACCACTTACAGCCAATCGTTTGCCAGGGCTCTGTGTATTAATTAGAGAGCTACGTATCTCGAAAAGATCCTAATTGTCGCTGCTAATGAAAATTGGGAACACAAAAATTAAACGAAGAGACAACTTACTTTTGGAATAGTTTTGTTTCACGTTTTGTCGCAAAAACGATTCGATGTTACTGGTTTTTCAAATACTCGAAATAAATAAGAACGCATCTTACATTTTACTTAATTATCATTCTCTCACTGGTTTAGTGGCAAAGGACACTTTATAGATATACAGTAATCAAATTATTGATTGGCATATTAGTTTAATAATAGTTTTGGCATATTATTATATTAGTTTTTATATGGTATGTAAGTCCGCCAACCCGCACTAGGCCAGCGTGGTGGACTATATGGCCTAACCACTCTCAATCGTACTTTCGATTGTAGAGTAGGCCCGTGCCCTGCAGTGGGACGTATATGGGCTGATCCAGAGATATTAGTTTAAACAGTTATTGTCTGGATTTGGATACTTTCCTAACAAGTCAACTCTTCTACTACATAGTTTTGCCGACCGACGCTAGAAGTGCCAAACTATTTGAAGAGATGAATATTTGTTACTATATGCTAAGTGTATATCCCAGTAAGTGGAAAACCTCAGTAAAATATTTGAAAATAGCCATACTATTTTTAATTACTATGGTGTTAAACATTAATGATAAATGTAAAAGCGCTCATTTGGCGTGTTAACACGAGCCTTTTGTAAACAGAAGCGGCGCGTGATGTGTCGGCCGGCGGCGGTGGCGGCGGCCGGCGCTCCTGTGCCCCGCGTGCTCCGCCCGATGACTCACATGTCTCGTTTATTTATGATCCGTCATTTTCAATATCTCACTGACATTTTAGGAACCAACAATTTTATCTACTTTCCAATTTTCTACTTGGTCCCATGTGTTTTTACAAAGCTGCGACAGCCATCGAGGGCAATTATTTTACAAGTCAATGTATTTTCATAATAGGTGCACTGCAATGTTTTAGCTAGTCATGTAATTTTAATATGTAGGGCGTCAAAAATATGGTGTTTTATTCTGTTTGTCCCATATATGTATTTATATAATATTCTACTTACTTGATCTTTGATAATACTACACTATTTTATAATACGAAGGACAACATACGAGTTCTAAAAAGTATAAGTATATAAGTTTCGATTGGTTGATAAATTGTGTTATCGTTTCAGATTCAGACTATTCAGACAAATTGTGATCGACGGAAATGGTTATCCCCGGCCCATTATTAATCTTGCCTTAGCTCAATTAAAAAGATCTGTAGCCTTCACATCGCAGAAGGATCAATTTGAGGAGTGCTGGCAGATGTTGAGTAGGGGCCGACCCGCCTGGACACGATGACGCCAAGACGATGGGGCGATCATCCCACCCCATTGGTTCACTGGACAATTTGTCGGGGGACCTATTCATAATCTCGATTACTCCAAGACATATATGTCATACACCATAGGCATTTCGACGTGTTAATATGAAACCCCTGAAGTCCATCTAAAGTACAAATAGCGACCAACACGGAGTTTTAGAAAAAAAGGACGGTTTGAAGATAAACATATAAAGATCAAACTGTATTTATAACACAAGCAATATTTCGATTTAGTCGAATCCTAATGTGTCAATCTGACGCCACTTGATTCCAAGACACACGAAATTATTGAATTAATTAATAGCAAAATTACTTTGCCTCTTAATGCTAAGCCTCTTAATTATATCATCAATTATAATACCTTTGGGAGCAAGATAATTGCTACTGAATGTAGTGTAATGTCTTACAGCTACACGAACCTTTGTACTAAATTGACTTGTAATGTGAGTTTCTTATATATATATCAGAAAGATTTGGATGTTAAAAGTTGGTTGAAGTTTTAAAACGCCGAAATATCACCAACTTGAAAAGAAAAAAAACTTTTAAAATTTTCGCCTTACATTTTTCTATATTATCATTTTCAAGAACAACTCACAATCATATTGCACGCCGCTACCCGTGCGATATGGATGGATCACATGGTTAGGTATATGATCACATGTTCTGTTCGTACGACTTGGTGAAACACTATCAAATATCAATAAACCCCTCAATTTCAAAGAGAATAGGTATTATCCATATATAATTCTCGTAAACAGCTAGAGTGGCAATGATTACGAAACACTCGTAACATAAACCAAGGTTTCACTTCATTCATGATATCTATCCGTAGGTGATTAAATACAATATTGAAACACGGATACCGACTACCGCATTATTGGGTAAGCTGTGGAAAAGCCTTCCGGCCTGAGTTTCGTGCCTCGTATAATATCGATTCCGTATACGAAACATAAAGAAGTAAATGTAAAGGCCAGTATAACGATTTTAGTTAAAGAAACGTAGTTTATTTGTAGGCAGTAATTACACAATTTTTAAGAATCGAAAACACTCATCCGATGTGGACATTTTGTTAAGTCTATAAAATGCATTAAATATTTAATGACATATACCATAGCGATTCATAAAGAATTTCTATGGTATGTAAGTCCACCAACCCGCACTAGGCCAGCGTGGTGGACTATATGGCCTAACCACTCTCAATCGTATTCTCGATTGTAGAGTAGGCCCGTGCCCTGCAGTGGGACGTATATGAGCTGATACAGAGATATTCGGCAAAATATATTAAGTCAACATTTAAAATCAACAAATCAGTCGATATTCACATGAATTTAGAAAAAACAACGGCAAATATGCGAAGAAGTTTCGATGAAAATAAATATTCCACGCACTAGAAGTTAACTGCCGGAAATGAATATAATTCGATGAACAGCAATGCCTACCGTCCAACACACTCTCCTTATATCGTAGGGTGACATCGAGCCTTATGTTATGTTAAAAATAAAAAATAAAAATACAAAAAAATTAATATTATTTACGGTTTTTACCGAAGATTTATAACTTCCCAGACGCGAGACGTTTGGATTACTTTACAGCTTTCGTGGTCACGGGACAAGATAAAATCCGTAAATAATAGTTTTATTTCAATGTAAAATTCGCGTAAATCTAAGAAACCAAAATAGGTACATAAAAATATAGGACGTTATATGTAGTCTCTCAGACGAGAAAAAAGGGCAATATATCTATTATAAAATTAATTAAAATAATCCTTTAGCATTACTATACCTACATGAAACAATTTTGTACTACTAAAAAAAAATATAAAAGACTTTTATACACCAATTAAAATATTTTCACAAGCCATTCATATTAATAACTTGATATAAAATAGTTTCAAACATCATACACGTAAAGGATCTGTGAAAGAGATTGCAGCTAAGACTTAACGCAGTGCTAATTGGTGTTAAGGCGCGACCCAACTGGGTAACTGACCACCGAGCAACGGGATAAACGGATCCCGGTCTTAGCCTTAAGGTGGTTAAGCTAAGTCCCGGTCGCGTATATTGAAACACTACTTAATACCTTCCTTTGTTCAACGAATTAATGTTGTCTGTACCAGAAAAATACCAGAAAGGCTACTCAAATGCAAATATACGTTAACTTATATTTGTGGAACATTCAGCTGTTGATGTAAATTGAAATGAAACTATTATTTGTGGATGTAAATTTACATTTTGTAACTTGATGTTTCGATAACCGATGTTTCGATTACTTTACAGCTTTCGTGGTCACAGGGCGGACTCGGCAGTCCGCCCCGTTATTATGTATAAATATAATATACAGATAAAATGCAGGCATTCATTTCCAGGTTGTTCAATTCATTTAGTTTGAGCTCTTTGATAGAAACAATTGAAATTCCAAATCTCCCCAGGAATGTTAATTTATAGGAGTTTTTTTTTTTTATCGTCTAATAAACATCGTTGACAATAATCATAAAGATTTGAAATTACGTAAATAAATAAATAACACCCAACAGTCACATACATAGTCCTGACCCCACACTAAGATCGAGTCTTGTGTCGTGGGTATCAGGAACTACGAGAGACTTTTTCGGTCTCACAAACACCCAGACCCGGAAGAAATATTTGTGGGCCGCACAAACATTTCTCTCGGTGCGGGGATCGAACCCGCGGCCTCTCGTTTCATAGGCGGCGTCTTAGGATCAGTAAGAATATCTAAAAAACTAGAATCTAATAAAGTAATCTGAATCTATCGAAAAATACTGTTTCAACGCAAACGCAATTACATTAAAACAGAAAAACATACTTTTCATTCGGTCAGTAATGAGCTTTAGCAAATCTACATCTAGAAAAAGAATTTTAGTGTTCCAGCTTACATGAGTAGTAACCGTAAGGACTGGTATTCGGGCAAAATTTCTGTAAAATTTTTGCACGTAAAATCTACATCAACACTTCGCCTGCCGAAAAAACGTATTGAACTAGTTTTTCTAAATAGACTTCCCGGCTTTAGCGGTCGACACAATACCGGCATAGGACAACCTCTGAATACTTGGTGAATGCTTTTATAAGGAACATTTTTTACCCGACTTCTCGGAAAGAGGTCGTTTAAGAACCTTCTAGATATTGCTTAGGATTCTAAAGACTTCGTTAAGTTTAGCAACAACGTAGTTGAGCATGTAACAAGAATAATGATGTTTCATCGTATTTCTACGCTTAGCCGGGTGATACGGGCTGAAAGTGGCGTTACCTTGTAAATGTATTCTCTATGGCCGCACCGCAGAAACAAGTTCCATAAGCAATACTCAAGCGCAAATTTACATACGACACGGTCGGACGCGTGACACACATACACATAAACCATATAGGTATTATATTTGTCTGACTCGGTGGCGCAAATTTACTACGGTACGATTAAGCCCTGAGGTCTCGAGTTCAAATTCCGAGTCGGTCATAGAGATATTCGATTTTACTATTCAATAACAGCTCGGAGTCAGGAATTTGTCAGGAATCATTGTACTGATAACATATTAAAACCAAAACATGGGTGTCTCGATTGCACCTCTGACTAGCCCTTCTGGAAAAAAGTCGTGATGTTGATGCATGTTTAAATGTATACATAGATGTGTAAGAATTACTAATTACTAGATTATGTTAATTTTAAACTCCACTAACTTTTTTTTAATATAAACTTATTGCCAATAATCCAAAAATAACTGCATAATATGTATATAACTAAACATATTTATACATTTAATAATACTTATTAGTTTGACCGATAGAAAGCCTATCATTTGTCTGTAAAAGACTCAATATATAGATTCATGAATTGGATGTTTGTAAAGTATATCTCCGTAAAATATTGAAATTCATAAAGCATCCGTCTGCAAAAGAATTTAAATTAAAAACGAGGTCGCAAAGGGGAAAAATTCAATTCACTGAGAACTAAATATTCAGTATTGCCGTTTAATTATGCCAGAAGTTGTCAATAACGCAAAAATAAAATCAATTGTCATTGGCAACGGCAACATCATGCGCTCGGTCGCCGATGCACTCTGCCGCGAGCTATTTCCATCCAACTATGTTTTTTCATCCCGCTTTACAATTTTCACACCAGTATTAATTGATCAATGTTCTGTCAGTTTTAATTTCACAATAAACGCAAAGATATAACAAATAGTTTGTGTGGTATCTTATAAACAGTGTCCAACAGGCACACCTACTCTTGTTTCAAAATATTTCATAATCTTATTATTTATTATTCACACACGCAGTGGTTTTACAAAATTGTTAAATAAATCATTTCATATATTTAGTACAACAACGATTAATATTCTGAATATATGTTAGTTTTGATGAAATAGTTACCAAATTATGTTTCAACGTGGCCTTAATTAAATTTTGAAGACATAATGTTACAGGTTATATAATATGTAGGTAGGTATAAGTATATGATTATTTAATCCTCGATGGAAATATTACATTATCGATTTCTTGCCCAAGTAAATAATGAGGAGTCAAATTTCGTACAGCCTTAACTGACGTATGATTTTGCTCTAAAAAATATCAATCTCTTATACAATTAACTAATGCCAATAATATATAAGTATAATTAATATAATAAAATAAAAAATATATATTAATTTTAACTCTGCTACAACAAAACTAAAATTGGCTGCAGACTTTTTATATGTTTTATAATGCAGGTAAAAATAAAAATATATTACACATATTAACCGGCCAACGGACTAATAAAAGGTGCATTGAGTTAATTTTTATACTGTAGAACAACAAACACTTGGAGGCAAAATATGACGGCAATGAATATATGTTCGAAGAGCACGCCTCGAAAACTGTACACAATTGAAATATTCAGCTGAACAATCAAGATCGCTGTGCCCGAGTTCCCATTGTTGCGTACGACGAAACATCATTATTGTCAGTGAAAGTCCCCGCTTTTACGAGAAGAAAGCGCAAAGCCATTGATGGTAGGTAAATAAGATTGCCGATGTACGAAATGTTGCTTATTTCAGTTGTCCTTGTTTTCCTTCCCTGAATCAGTTTTAGGACCACTTATCTCTTGTCTTTCATAGAAAGTAGTAATACGAATGCTCAATTAGATAATGTTTATAGTCTTCTTATTTTTTATACAACCACTTGCTGAAATAACGTTTTTATTTCTTTCCTGATTAATTTTAATAATAAATTTATTATTGGACTGCAAGACAAGCATGAGGTCTCGGAAACGGATCCCGGGCAAAGTGATATTAGATTTTTCTGTACATTATTATCAGACCGTAGTCAAGAGTTTATGCCTAATACTACAAGGCTCGTCCCCAGTTACATCGTGGGACGGAACACACAAGGCTACGACGCGTGGGAGTCGAGGTAACACCTCTTCTCTTCCCTTCTAGGAAAAAGGCGTGATTATATGTATGTATGTATTTATAAATTTGTTTCTCAGCTATACATATGAGTCATTTTGCCAAAACGAAGTTAAATGGTAATCATAATTTAAAATAAATATTAGCCTAAAACGGATGTGACGCAGCGAAAAAATTGCAATGAATGAAACATAAAGAAACGCAAAGGAAACAATATATTAAAGTGTCTGCTAATACTTTAACTCCCCACATCACAAAAATAGTTAAAACATAAAACCGGATTCAAAACAAAAGGTCGGGCATACAAGCGTATGGCATCATTCATAAAAAGCATCGGCTCGTTTTAATTACCTTGTATTTCGTCTGAATGATTTAATATTATTTGAAATACTTGGAACGTAAATAGACGAGACGCCACGCCGCTCTAATGCGCTCGCCTCAAAATTCTCAGTTGTACAAAACCCGTTCACCGTTTGGCTCTAATAAAAAAAGCTGAATCGAACGGAAATGAAGTAACGTTAACCGGTTTTCCTCGGGTGGGTGGTGAGCTTGAGCCTTTGTGCCTTTTTTGTCGCCACGACAGTGACACTCCTTGCAATGGATTCCTAAGTCTTTTTAAGTTCGCCTTAGCTGAGAATAAAGGAATGTCATTCAATGTTATAAGTTGAATACCAGTTGCCGCATAGTGTAGGTATTGTAAGGCATTATCTGTATAAAGCAAATTATTTTATAGAACTATAATACTGAATGTCAAGTATGTGTATATAAGACATCTCTTAGGTGAACACAAAACGGCAGACTTGCTTATATCTTAGCATGTCAGTTTTGCGATGTTAAGTAATTTCTTGCATGCTTTAATGAAAAATATATCTGTAAAAATCTATAACTGTAAATTTAACGCATACATGTGAAATGGCGTGTTAATAATTATCTACAGTAATTTTATTTGAAAGGCCAATAGTCAAAATAATATTTTTATAAACGGCATTTGTTTCCTACGGCATTAATTGTAGGCCAGTGGTAAATTAGTGAAATCAATTCTTACAGTTATAAGAGTAAACAAAAGGTGAAATAAATTCAAACAAAGCATACATTTTACAATCGCCTGGTTTATTTTTCTTTTATAATGCTAAATCTCTTATTTTTTCAACACAAATTTACACATTCATTATTGTACATTAAACAACATTCATCGTGCATTACATAATACATTTATATTCATTATTACTATTGTTCAATGTCTTTGGATAGGATGACTATACGCATCATCCATACGCAATAATAGGTATTTCACATTATTTACGTAACTTCTTGTTTCAACAATCATGATATAATAATACACAGTACCTATTATTAATTATTTGGCGATCATACACAATATATGCTCATTCCTTTATCACATAATAATTTACATTTACTAACATTCTTCAACTAATCAGTCGCGGATCGTTCACTTTTGGATCCAATGTAACCTTCCATTATTTATCTAAATAAATTATATCATACAAAAAATATTACACTAACAACCTGTGTAGGTATAAATTACACATGCCTTAAGTACATAATTTCTAATTTAGTTTATAATTTACAATTCTTACAGAAATCCTCTAGATATGTAACAATGCATTGGTTTGTTTTAAACATCAGTGGCACAGCCGTCTTGGAAGGCGTCGTCGGCAGTCGGCCTGGTGATGGTGAGCACGCGTTTGAGTGCCGACACGGGCGGCAGCACCGGCGGCGCGCGCTGCCACACGCGCAGCGTCCGCGCGCCGCCCACCGGCAGCCCATAGTCGGCCGGGTACGGCGCGTCGTGCTGCGCTGCCACATTGGTCGCCGCCACGGCGTGCGAGCGAGGAAACGTGCGGCTCATGTAGCCCAGCTCCTCCTGGGACCCGTCCACGCTGCAGTTCTCTATGATAGGAGTTCTGTCGTTGTAGTAAGTGGGTATGGCAGAGCTGACGGTGCGAGACAAGTTATTTGACTGATTCATTTTCATCTGATCCCACAGACCAGACGGATACAAGGAATCTGAAGCTTCGCGAGCGTACTCTCCGCTTCCTGGCCGCGTGGTGCTATCCGGTCTCGTGTCATTGATGAGATCGGGATCGATAGAAGCAGAAACTGTTGGAGAAACAACTACGGGTCCTCCTGACGTCACTATACTCCCTCTTCCTTCATAGTGATTTGTAGTATAAGGAATATCATTCGCTCTTGGCGGTTTCAACACTGGATTACATTTTGGATCGTTAAAATTGTCAGTTTCTTGTCTGTTAGCAAGAACGGCAACTTGGGGACGGTCGGTAGCTGATGGATGAACTTCGTTGCCAGAAACGACTCTATCTAACGTATTAGGTGTTTTACTGTCGCATGGTGGCGTCGGCCGGAAACGTACAAAGGTTATGAGTAAAACCAGCGATATTACTACGACGACTAAAAACAGCGCCGCACCTAAGCTAGCGATTTGTGCGCTTCCTAACGATGCCATTCCCGCTGCTATCTGTGTGATCTGTACGGTAAAATTAGCTTCCGCATTTCCACCTTTGTTTTCAGCAACACAATAAAACTCATTGGAGTCTGATTCTTGCGTATTAGTAAGCACCAAAGCCGATTTCTTTTTCGCTTCGCCCTCTTCGTAAATATAAATTCTCTGATGCGAATTAAAATTGCTTCCATTCTGAAGCAATCTTCCATTCCAGTACCAGTTGATATTGGCACTGGGAACTGCTTCCGTTCTACAAGTTATGGTAGTATTTTCCCCTATGGCGGCAACAACATGCCGACTGACTGGTAATATTTCAGGTTTACAAGCAAATTCTTCAATAGGCAATTCCGAAAATGGTTTATTGGCAAGTCTCGCAGGCGCGGAACAACTAGGGGTAGAAAGCAATTTATGTTTCGCCAGCCATAATTTAAGTTCTCGTAGCCGACAATCACAAGTCCACGGGTTGTCGGATAAATCTATGGCCCTTAATTTCTCTAGTTTTTCTAACGAGCTCAGTGGCAAATCACGTAATTTGTTATGATTTAACTTTAGAGATTCCAGCGAGCGTAAATTTCTAAACGCGTCGGCAGCTATATCCCTAATGTCACATTTAGAGAAATCAAGTTTGACGACGCTGCCGAGATTGCTCAAAGCGTCAGAATGTACTTTTAGTATTGGATTTTGTGCCAACGTAAGATCTCTAAGGAATGGGGCATCCTTAAAGCTGTTTGCGGGTATCTGAGTAAGTAAATTATGAGATAAATCTAACTCAACTAAGTTAGTCAATCCTTTAAAGGCTCGATCGTGAATTTGACCAATATTACAGTTGCGCAGATACACTCTTTGAAGATTAACGAGCCCTGTTCTAGCGAAGGCTTCCTGCGGTAATATCTGCAAATTGTTTCCTGAAAGGTCGAGCACTTGCGTGGCGGGGTCTACCGGCTCCGGTACTGTGATAAGGGCTCTGTCCACACACTCCACCGTTTGTTTGCCTCCTTTCCACTTACACGCACACACTGCAGGACATGATCCGGGAGGGGCGACACCTGCCAGTATAGTTTTGGTCATCACCACACTTATAGTCACGATTATCCACTTCATTTTGATCGCAATCCAGTTTAAATACAGTCACTGTAACATTGTTTTAATACTAAAACTTCACACAGTAAATTTTGGGCACCGTTTGCAACAAATTTCAAAATCCAATAAATTCAAAAATATGCGGCGGCAACACGACGATATCGTATCACATCACTGCTCGAGAAAGTTGGCAAGCGGCACATGACGGCACAGTACGCGCCCACGATGGTTCTCAGACAACTGAGAGGGAAGATCGCCCGATCGGCTCAGCACAGAGAGCTGTACGCATGCGCGACGACGGCGCCTTCCACCCCGCGCGCCCCACCCCGCGCCCCGCGCTGCGGCTCCTCGGCCAACGAGTCGACTAGCCCAACTCCGCTCGAACAGTTGAAAGAATTTTAAAAGTGTAATTTTCTACCTGGCTGTGACCGCAACCGATTATGCCGCTCGCCGGCCCGTCACGTTCATTCATAAATACTAGCGGAGCGGGGGGCGATAGTTTCAATGCACCGAGATGTATCAAACAATATCCGTGCTCGCTGAGCTGCAGCACGCAAACCGCTCCGATTGTTATACAATACAAATCTTTTTGTCGCAGGCACGTTGGGGAACGATGTCAGGTACTGGATAAATTATTATTGGAACCCAAAGGGACGCAGGTACGCGACAACATTGTAACAGGATGTGTCTCACAAAAGAACGAGTCGTTTCCATTCACAATTTCGCAAAGCCGGTCTTGTGTATGACGGCTTAAACAAATTTTACTCAAGTTATTAGGTAACGTTTATTGAAAAAAAATGTTATAACTGTATGTAGCCGTTCAGCGTCCCACTTTCTTTGCTTCAAAATACACTCTATAAATTGCTAAAAGCCTTCAAAAAACGAGAAATGAACAAAATTATTATCGTATTAAAATATATATCATATTTTGAAATATTATATAGGCACCTTACCTACTTCTTTTATTATAACCATTCATTAATATATTCATACCTATACCTTAGCATTTAGCTTTATTATTTATTCTTTTGACGCACGTAGTTAGAACATTCAATGGTATTTGCGGAAATTTACCTCTCTGAAAATTTAAGAAGTAAAATAAAGATATGAAGGTTCAATCCAGCAGGGCAGCGGGCACGCGGCGCGGCATGCGCCTGCCGTGCTCAACTCACCATGTGCGCGAGTTACGTGTGCCGTGTATAGTGTAGTTATAGTGTATTATGGCGTGTAGGTGCGATGCATCTCGACAGTCGACGTCAGCTGTTCCCGCAGCTGGTGAGTGGCGCGCGGCTGTCGGCTGACTGCGCGACGCGTGTTCCACCCTCTGTCGTTCACAAACACTAATAAGGCGTCCGCGAGCTTTCTAATTTAATTACCAAAGGCACTTCACGCCTTGCAACTCAACATTGATGACTATTACATTATAAGTTAATAATGCTATCATTCCTTTTAATATGCTCTTGCGTCTTTGTACTTAGAACAGACTATTATCTTTTACCTCGTAGAAGTTGACACCCTCCGCCTTTCAAACATAATGAACTTAATTGATATATTAAGTATAGCTTTTAAATGGGGACTTTAATAAGCATCTAGCATATCTTTGTGCCGAGTAAAATCACAAACTATCTCACATAGCAACGAAGTTACTGAGTAAGTTAATCTATCGTAAGTAGGTATTCTAGGCAAAATATACAAACGCAGAAATTAACCGTGATGATAAATTAGATTTATCCAGAGAACCATTTCATATCTTTATTCGCAAACTTATTTCTCCCAGGACATAAAAGAACGTGAACAATAAAATATGAGCAATATTTCCCTTTAATAGCCAATCCGCCAAACAACGAAAATAATAACTGTATGAACTATTTATATAAAGCAATACAATATATAATTGTAGCTTTACAATCGTAGCTTAACCTCATCCATTATGTTTTCCATGTGACCTTATTACTTATTCACTACAGTAAGCAGGACATTTTAGTAATCAATTTACGAACAAAAATACACGTTGTTTGACTGTCCACCGCTATATTATTTTATGTAACTTTTTTAACAATACCATCACACTTAATTAACTTTTATCAGATTTTTACACTGAAATATCTGACTTGGTAATTACACCCAGATTCTCACGGTTTGCGAGCCAAAAAGGTAGGACGGTGTTGCTTTTAACTGTGTTGACAAGAATTTTACAATAACGACGCGCCCAATTTCTCAAAGCTGTGACTCATCTTTAGAATAATATTTTCATAAACAAACAACAATCAATTAAGGCAACAACTTATTAGATACATATTTTAAATATTACGTTCAAGAATGTGCTTATGAAAGCGCCAAGATCATGCGTAGGCTATAGAAATTAGAATATTAACTTTAAATAATAATTGCGAACTTAAAGTAAAATATTAGTACACGAAAATAAGATGGTTTATTTCATCCTCGTGGTATACATTTCATTGAAGTCTTAACTATTAACTAGCTACATAAACTCGCGCTAGGCTATATCTCACGAGATTACGATCGTGTAGCCGTCTGCTGTCCGTCTCTACACACAGCACAGGCAAGAATCCAGGGCAACACGTGGCCAGCGATCTTATTACACCACACTTACGGCAAAAAATATATTCACGTACTACTAGGACACAATGAGAACTGAGTCTTCGAAGCTCCCCAAATAAATATAACTTAGATACTGGATTTCACAACAATTACAGATCATTCACAAAAGTCTACAATTTCTTTTCCGAATGAACAATCTCGATTGAATACTTACGTATCAAAAACATAGCCTATAATCAGAAACCGCGGAACAGAAATATTTACAAAGATATAATGAAAATAAAATGAAACCCCATTGATGTGCACTTGAGAAAGAGCAACATCTTTAAAAAACAATAACTTTCCAGCGAACAGCTGACCCGACTCATAACAATTTGGAAAGTTATTACGAGTACCATCTTGAGCAAAACGAAATGCAAACGTAGCTTGAATGTACTCTAAACGTTAAAATACCAACAACAATAATTTATAATATAATATGATTATTTTCACAAGCAAAATTGAGAACTATGACCGTAACTAATTTATTCAAACAGACTCTTGAAACTAATTAGAAAGCAAAACTGTCTTCGCTGTCTCTGCTGTCCAATATTCGTGCGTAAATGTAGAAAATGTATATTTTTTTACACGAATATTGATTCTCTCTGTTAAGAGGATCTGTGACAACTCCGCTTTGAATCAAAGGAACAAAACCGGTATAAAAAAGTGACAATTGTTCTCGCTCCTAATGCATATTCAGCATAAAAAATTAAGCCATTTTTTTGTCAACATCCACAATCTTGCATGAATATTCATATTTGGATAGGCTGTCGGTACGGAGTGCCACTTTCCTTTATTTTTTACATTTCTCTTTCGCTGTACACTAATATTTACTTTTAAAACTAACTTATGCTAGTGAACACTTCCGTGTGTGGAGCGACGCTGGCACTATTATGTCAAGCATGCATGGATACATTTCAAGTCAAGTGTTTAATTTCCCGTGAAGTTACTGCCATAATAAAATCAAACCTATATATAATATCCTGACTAACGGACAACAAAATCATAACATATTAGAAGCTTTTCACCAGCAATCAATAATGTTATTCTGTTTTACATTTAAGTATATCTGCAATCCACCTTGTACGCCCCTTCTTCTCGGAGACATGTGCGTATTGATAGTCATCACGCTTTAAAGTGAAGGAAAACAACGTGTTTGTAAAATCTACAGTACGTAAAAGTCTGCCAACCCGCTCGAAGCTAGCGTGGTGGAATATATGGCTTCACTCCTCTCAATAGAATTTTCAATTGTAAAGCAGGCCCATGGCCTGTAATGAAACATATATGGGCTAATACAGTACGGTACAGATTAGATTTTATAATGGGAAACAAAAGGATCTTGGTATTTTCCACTTCTATTGTCTATGACGCCACTGAATAAACCTGGTGAGGCTATATAACACGCCGAAAGGGATCGTTGTCAAGAACACATCACTCAAGGTCTACAAAGGCGTGTCTACATAAATATACCATCTTATTTATTTATTTATTTATTTACACTTTATTGCACAAAAAGACAACAAATACAAAGAGAAATTACATATATAAAAAGTACAATTGGCGGTCTTATCGCCGAAAGGCAATGTCTTACAGACAACCATGGGATGGATTTAAGAATAGGATAAACAGAGGGCAGTCAAAAGTGTAAAGGATAGAACATACCTAGAAAGGGAAAAAAAATTGCAAAATACTAATTAAAATAATTTTAAAAATTACAAGTAATAAAAGTCATGAATACTCATATTATTTATTTCCATCTTGATTCTAGATAGGATCAGGGGAAAAATACAGTTTTTTTTCCGACTAAATACATGGGCCGATAGCTCCTGTAGCAATTTCCCCAACATGTTTAATTTAATAACTAATTATTCAATATCTAAAACATTGGACAAATGAGCCGTTAAATGATCATTTGAAACGGTTACATAATGTAAAAAGCTAGGCATCCGCCTAATTGCACCAAATTCACATCTGTACATTTTTTCTCAAGCTTCTTAATTACAACGGACCGTCGGCAATAATTAACAGTTAAACAAGCGTCCCAATTTAATGATTATGAGTTAGTTCCGGTGGTCAGTGGCCGCCGCTGTGTGCGCAAAACCTTCAATTTGATCCGACGCGATACTCTTGAAGGATGAAACAATTGCGGTGTGTGCCCAATTACACCGAGCTGTGTAATACCATCGCATTGTATTAAACTTGCTGTCCGCAATTAACTATAGGTAGCTATACTACCATTCTGTACTTTTGATATAAGCAAGGAGAATTTTGTGGGTCGTGTGAAGCAAAAACAAATGTATGCAAATGTATATTTACATATTTTTCACCTCCCAATGACATTTTGCCGAGTACGGTTTTGTTTCGGGGCCGTAGTGGGTCCGGTAGTAGGTAAGACTTAATTTTTATACACGTTTTTACACTTGATTTCGGTCCCTTTGAAAGCAAAAAATTGCCACAAAATTATCATAATTAAAGAAATTACTCTTTAGCCACACATACACTTACGATGGTTTTATAGTTAATTCATTCGGAATACAATTTTGTGAGCTTCTAAGCTTATCCCAGTAGAAAAAATCCAATTTGTATATTAACATCACACTGCTGTTTAATACCCCAAAGATCTGTTTGGCGATCAAAATGTAAACTAAAAGGCTCACAAGCATCGGTCAAAGAGTTCCCGACAGAATATTTTCAGCAAGACCCGACAGTACTTCGGCATATATGTATTTATATAGCGGAATACTCTTTTGCGGCTTCTTCTTTACTCTTTTCTATGTTAAATTCCCCCATTTCATCTTTATATTTATAGGGTCCAACCACGTATCATCTTCTCTTTCGATTTCCTCCTCATAGCTCAGACTTTTTAAAATAATACATACATAGTCATTATATTAATTGTGTATATGTATAATAAATAAAATAGTTTATTAATATATAGTTATTCATGTATAAAATATGTTTCATATGTATGTTTGTAATTTATATATGTAAATTATAGTTATCATTTTAGTTCATGTTTCATAGTCCTAATACACCAGCTGTGCTTCATTTCTACACCGCCTTTAGGTAGACTCCAAGAGAATGCCTCAGGCACTAAGTTTGCTCGTGTACTAGTCGGTTTATGAAGCCTAAAATAATAACACTTAATAATAATCAGTTATAAAGCTAATATAATACGCCTATGCTTATGATTAACTAAATATAGAGCAACCTGTCTGCAAGCCTAGACGAATTAATCAAGTTTCTATCGATCCGTTTATATTCGAGCAGTCTGTTCACTCCATTTGATAACTGATATCAATCTCGCGCACTCATTGAAAGCACGCGATAATACTTCTAAAAATTAAAATCTATCATTTAAAACTCAACCGTCGACGCACATTTGAAATCAGCTTCTTAGCTATGAAATATAAATCACGAAGCATTTATTTAAATAAAAAATATTAAATAAAGCTAGTATTGCATTTCAATAATTTGATCTTGGTAAGTATATTCCCGATATACCAAAAATACATTTCACCTGCGCAAACGGTAACCGATTTCATCGCCCCCAAATGCCTACTCAATTATGATCCGGATTATGTACCTTTTCAAAGAGCTTTTAATATGATTGTGAAAAACTGATTCATCATACTTCGACTTGAGTTCGTTATTGCCGAATGAGGATTATCAGGGAGATACTCGAATATTTAGAAAATAAATGTAGATTACGCGTTCGATAAGGTTGTTAATGGCGGTACTCGGTAAATTAAAAAGCATAGTCTTAGTTACTTCTACCTCGCCCGGCGTCCAGTCTGGAATTGTGCCGACAATTTGCATTTTCCGACGCCCACATACACAATATAAACGGTTTTGTAAACCGTACGCCGTTCTCAATTTCGGAAATTCCTGTGTTTCATGTACGAGCGGTGCGAAAATGGTTTAAAATGTCCTTGAGAGATAATTATGTGTTTTTATAATTGTTTGCAAAGAACGTCCAACTGTATAAAATTATTGTGGGGAGGTTTTATATTAGTATATTAAGAATGAAAAGAAAAAAAGTTGAATTGGAATGAATATGGATATAAATACATACATACATACATACATAAACTCACGCCTATATCCCAAGAAGGGGTAGGCAGAGGTGCCAGGACACCCACATTTCGCCTTGTATGTTCCGCCCACGATGTGATAGGTGGCGAGCCTATCGCCATATCAGGCACAAATTCCTGACTCTGGACTGATAATGGATAGAAAAATCCAATATCACTTTGCCCAACCCGGGATTCGAACCCGAGACCTCAGCTTTGTAACCGTACCTTAGTACAACTACGCCACCGAGGCATTCATATTATGGATATAAATAGTAAATACCATAATTAATCCTTTTTTCTTAGGTATTATATAATTCTATGACATCATCAAGTTGACTTAAAATATTATAATAAATTATGATTTGAAGTATGTATTACAAATCTATATTAATTAAATATTTCTCCTCGGAATATTTTGAAATGACTCATGTGCCTACAACGCTACGATTTTATAACTTTTCTATTATGGTCCAAGATCCCAGGGCCCCCAGACGTTACTTATTTTCTCATAAAAAATATAAATGGGATAAAGTAGTGTTAGTACGTACTTTGAATGTGTGCATACCTGCTAGCTTGTGTCGACGGCCAATTCATAGGTACCAGGTGCTAAAGGTAGATAAATACAGTACTGATTTTTCTTAAATTCTCAGTGGTGATTTTTACATATGTTTTAGATAATTTTGTTAAAAATTAATAATAATTATTGCCAGACACTTTCCATCGGCGCTTATCCTTAACAGACGCTTTAAAGCTTCAAAAAAAATAACATATTTTTACTTATAATCTCACTCTTGATTTTTATATATGATACTTAGGGAACTATTTGAACACCCCTGGTCAGCAGCCAGACCAATTGGAGGGGTCAAACATCCCCCCAGACACACATAAAGTGTCGCTATGTGTATGAGCGAATGAAGAGTTCAATCGCAAAAATGTGAAAAACTTTGATGCAAGTAACTTACCACCATGCAAAAGTGAGCTTTTACAGCAGTTTGGACGAGCTAATTACATCACTAGTCTCTGGAAGAATGCCCATTTTTTTTTATTGCTTTGAATGGCGAGACGAGAATGCCGTTCGCCTGATGGTAAGCGATACGACCGCTCATGAACAGTAGTAGAACCAAACAACACCTTGAATTACAAAGCATTGCTTGGCATTCCACTGCGCTCGCCATCCTGAGACATAAGATGTAAAGTCTCAATATGTCCAGTAGTTCCTCTGGCTACAATATCCTTCAATCCGAAACACAACAGTGCATTTAAACTGCTGTTTGACGAGAGAAATAAACATTGCGGTGGTACCCACCCAGGCAGCCTCTCACATATGAGAGACCTACCACCAGTAATATATGAAGAAAATTAGTATTTTTAGTTCTGACAATAATGGGACGTTGGAAGACAATATCATTTTAACTGGTTCGATGGGGACCAATTGCCGAGCTTTGTCAGTGAATCGCTTCAAGAAGCATTAGGTATTATACTTTAACTTTGAATAATTGATATAACCGTGTAACTCTTTGATTCTTAATTATGTTATTTTTGTAACAGAAAATGAAAGTAATAAGGATGATAATGAAGATAGTCAATACCAACATTGGGTTGATGATGACTTATCAAACTTAGACGATGATGACAGTAAAGATCACGCTGAATTGCAAAATGTTCAAACTACAAATAATCCGAAAGAAGAAAGACATGTATAGCTTTGTGTAATTTTAAGATATATATTTATTGTCTTCAAACGTCCACCCATTATTGTCAGGACTAAAAATACTAATTTTCTTCCAGAGACTAGTGATGTAATTAGCTCGTCCAAACTGCTGTAAAAGCTCACTTTTGCATGGTGGTAAGTTACTTGCATCAAAGTTTTTCACATTTTTGCGATTGAACTCTTCATTCGCTCATACACATAGCGACACTTTATGTGTGTCTGGGGGGATGTTTGACCCCTCCAATTGGTCTGGCTGCTGACCAGGGGTGTTCAAATAGTTCCCTAAGTATCATATATAAAAATCAAGAGTGAGATTATAAGTAAAAATATGTTATTTTTTTTGAAGCTTTAAAGCGTCTGTTAAGGATAAGCGCCGATGGAAAGTGTCTGGCAATAATTATTATTAATTTTTAACAAAATTATCTAAAACATATGTAAAAATCACCACTGAGAATTTAAGAAAAATCAGTACTGTATTTATCTACCTTTAGCACCTGGTACCTATGAATTGGCCGTCGACACAAGCTAGCAGGTATGCACACATTCAAAGTACGTACTAACACTACTTTATCCCATTTATATTTTTTATGAGAAAATAAGTAACGTCTGGGGGGCCTGGGATCTTACTCTATTAGATACTCAGTAACATGATGACCCAATAGATAATTGTATGCAACACATTTTAAATGTAGACAAGTCGAGTTCTCTTCGGTACTACATTAGAATTAATTTCAAATAGAAAACCTTATTACAAACCCGGTGGCTTAATAGAAGGCACCTAAGGAGACCTTCACGAGAAATTACATAAACCTTTTCTGTGACTGAGCGGCCGTAACACAATCTCAAAGGTATTTTTAATTTACCTATGTATGCGTGGCCTTTTATTTTATTTGTCACTACATACGTTCTGTTTATGTATTCTTAGCGGGTTAGTGGACAAACAGAATATAAGAATTATATTATTTAGTAAAAAATACTTATAGTTAGTTTAGTATTCTGTGCTTATAGTCACGTCGCGTCGGTTTTAAACAAAATGAAATCAGGGCACCCTTACTTAGATAAAATCTTATGTCCGTTGTGGTCCAGTGGCTGTTCTTATAAGCTGTAATCCATGAGGGCCTGGGTTCAGTCCCCAAGTTAGTCAATTCACTTTATAAGAAAACTCTTTGAGTATTTCCTGGCACTGCGATGTGCACATCACAATAGACTGGACCTTATGACATCAAGGGCGAAAATAGGTCGTTAATTGTGGATGGCAGAAGTTCCACCTCCGCCTGCCTCTTCATAAAAATGACATGAAAATAAATAAAAGTATATAAAATATATGAATAAAAAAAAATTTGAATTCGTTGCTGGAACTTATTCACTACCAATATTATCTCAAAAGGGACACTATTTTTTGACCAACTTCCGTTATTTTACATTCTAACCATGTAACCAATTATTCTCTTTGAAAATTTTACGATATTTTTTACATTAAGTAACTAATTAGCCAATCGCTAAATTCAAAACCAATTTTATTTCAGTGATTATTACAAAAGGTACAAGTTGGTTTCATTCAGAGCAGTTCATGAGTAATATGCTATAATTTATAAGGTATTATTTTTGTGAAAGCTAAACCGTTATTATTTCTATTCTTTTGTAAGTTTTATAACATTTTTATACATACATATTGAAAAATACAATTTACATAATTTATAAATATTAAAAAAAAAACAATAATCCTTCGGTGACGAGGCTCATGACTCAAGTCAACGGTGGGTATGGACCCCAAGTGAGGAACCTCCTCGCTATGCATGCCGTGTCCAGCAATACTGCCACTAATTATTGATCATTGTGTCGAGAGCCAGTCTCAATTATTGAGAGCCTCTGGAGACGTTGGTCGACTTTGTTATTACTTTGTTACCAGAAATAACAATCGGGACAGTAGTTGCTAAGTCGACACCCCACATGTCAGTAACCTCGAGGGCCAAATCTAAATATTTACAGAATTTGTTGTTTTCAAAGCTAAAGCATTATTATTAACAATAATACAACAATATGTAATTGTGATGCACTAATTTATATTCTGAGAAAGCAGGCATGCTTCTATAGACATGCGGAATATAATAAGAACTATAATTAGAATATACTTTGAATTTATGTTCACAGTGTTATAACGTGGATTTATGTTTAATAAATCAAATGTATTCCGTCGAAGCTTTCATCGCCATGTAATTTTTTTTTTACTTACAACAAAGTATATTATGTACCCCTACCTCTGTAATCTCAGCACCATCTCAAGGTAGACTGGTAGAGAATGCCTTTGGCATTAAGTCCGCCTATGTACATATTTGTATATAAAGTTAAATAAATAAATAAAAATAAATATATTGTGTACTTTTGTTTATGACAGGTAAAAACAATATCTGTATAGAAAGTCGGTAGTTATTGATTTTTATAACTCCGTATCCAAAAGGTCTTAAAGGAACTCTTAATGCTGTACGTCTACTCGTACAGTCTGTTCAACATGAAGTCACCTTGGTTGTCATGTTTTGTTCAATCAGTAACATTGCAAAACAGCCAATAATTGTTAATCTTCCTCTCCTTTCATCTCCCATCGTCATCTATGCGCTATCATCAGATTCCAATATCTAACACACTTGTAGTTGTAAAAACACTTCAGACGTCTTTTGTGAATTCATATAATAAGTCAAATATTTCAGAATGATTTCCTAAAAAAGCTTTGTAACACAAAATACGTAAAACAAGAGGAAATTAACAGAACAGTGATTATATTAAGGTAATATTAATCTCCACAAACATTTCTAGTTTATCACGCCATTACACTCCCAAATTATTCATATCTCGTATCTATACAATAAAGATTTGTGCGCTGAAGCTATAAACTTGTCCAATATCTTATAACTCTCGTTCCTAAAGGGTAATTCGCAGATAATATACTCCCACTGACCGAACAAAAGATACATTCTAGCCGGTAAACCCTGCCAAAAGGCTATTTTGAACCCAATTCATTCGTTTCCGTTCCATTGAGTTTATACACCTCTTGTGTTTTCGTCCATATTTCTATGAGGAACATATGAGTCATTCTCATCTCGAAAACTTGATATGACGCACATTATAGTCTATACAAAAGACTGACTAATTCAATACAGTTACCTATTTTATAACGCAATATAATAGCTACTGTATTTACTGGTATTGTATTGTACCTGCACTTCACGTGAAATCAGTACAAAGTAGCTTTTTTAATATTCGTAATGTTTCTTAGATTGCAAGAAGAATGACTAGAATTTAGGAATATCGCCCGACTAATAGTTGCGGCTAATCGGCTGCTTATAGTTGATATCAATCTCTACTTGTAAATTAAGTGCATATTTAATAGTAAATTACAAAAAGATAGCGGCGCCTCAGCCACCTACGTAAACCAGTATGGAGTTTTTATTAAAATTTGTTATATGTAGTACCTACAGATAATGTAGGCCCACATTTTGTTGAACTTTTAGGTTAGCTGGGTGTAGGTTTTTTAACCGCGCCGTAACATACCTACGTCACGACTATTTGCCATTCTCATTGTGAACAAGTGTAGCACTACGCAGAACCGCCGGGGGAGGACAAAACCAACATCCTTCACTCCGCACCGCGTATTTATAATCTCACATTCATTTCCTGTTTTTTGTCAGGGGCGCGTTTGAGAAGGAATATTCCTGAGGTGTTAACGTAGAGCCTTAACATAGTTAGCGTTGTGTTAGGTGCTCTTTCAGAATATACGGTTAAGGTAACTTTAGTTGTAATAAAACCTTGATCCAGTGTAATGAATATTATTAGGTGTATAGCTATGAACATTGATTTCTTCTTAAGTAATGTTTATCATATATACACATCATTTCTTGAGATACTCGGACTGATATCGAGACACCATCAAAAATAAATGGAGCGATTTAACGAACAAATATTATTTCTTACTTATTGCTTTAGTATTTATCGTTGGAATTTACAAATATATTATTAACGAACTCTTATTTTTAGAGGTAAATGAATACATGCGTATTCTTGTGTAGATACGAATTAATAATTTATTTCTTCACAAATAGTATGCAGTATTTGAATTTGAAAAAACCACAGAATAAATTAATGCCAACACTAAATAACTCGAAGCCGGTACGCAAAACGGATATAAGTCAGAGCAGATTACCGACCACGGAGAGCATGCCTGTTAAACCATATGCAAAATGCGTGCAAATAGCAAATACTTCGCACGCGTCCATAGTGAGATTGTTGGCAAATTTCGCGTAACTTTAAACGAAGCTGCTGTCCGCAATCGCCACTCGCCACTCCTCACCGCCAACCCGACTCGGGACGAATCCAGTCTTGCTGATAGGGGGACAATCTTTATTATCTTGCTTGTCTTCACAAGTTTTTATTCAATCAATGGCAAGAAGGGCCCGCCCTTCACCTGATGGGCGATATGAACGCTCATGCACAGTAGCAAACAACACTTTGAATTACAAAGCAATGAAAATGCCACTGTTCTCGCCGTACAAACTTTTAAAAGTCTCCAATGTCCAGTAGTTACTTTGGCTCAATGTCCTTCAGACAGAAACAGAACAGTGCATTTAAACTGCTGTTTGACGGGATAAATAGAGGTTATGGTCGTACCTATCCAGGTGGCCTCGCCGGGGAGATCAACCAGCTAAAGTTTTGTCGGATTAATGTTTAAATGATAACTTCCAGTTTTGTACTGCCTGAGAAAGTATATGTGTAAACGCATTTTATTTTTTCTATAAATACTGTACCACTACTTGACTTTGGAAAAATCGTTCCTGCTTCCACATCCCAAACTTATTATACATCTAAATCTATACTAATATATACAACTAAAGAGGTTTTTGTTTTATACAGCTAATCTCAGGAACGAATAAGTTGAATTTAAAATTTATTTCTCTGTTAGGTAGCTTATGTTTCGAGAAAAAATATATTATGCTGTATAACATCACGCTATGGCCAATAGGAGCAAGCAGTAGTGAAAATGGTTGCAAAAATGGCGATATTTTATTCCTTTTGAGAGCTTCTCTTGCTGTGTAAATGGTTGCAGTCACTTGATGACGGGTTTGTTCCTCTTAAAACGGTCTAAATGACTTTATGTCTATCTTACTAGGTTAGCTTACCATAACCTTTTTAATACCAAGTTACCAGATTTGGTTTATAATAATAAAGGTTTCTAATGCATTATTTGTGAATGGGTTTTTATTCTTGTGGTGTTAAATCCTAATCCATACTCTTTATCCATTAAATAAGTGATTCATTACAAGTATTTACTTACAAACAAATTTTGCCCCAACATCATTTGATTTCAATAAATATTTTTGGTTTTAAAATATCTCTCCTGCAAAATAATGTCGAAGTATTGTATAAGCATTTTTATTTCGAGAACGCATCAAGTCAGGATAGGACGGGATGTATGGGATGAGATGGGACAAGCAGTAGGTATAATGGTAGTCGCGGTTAGTAAGTAACAGCACCCGGGCGAAACCTGGCCCCTAGTATAACATAATACAAAACTTATTTGGTGCTTGCTGAATAATCACTTACTAAATAATATTTCGCCTCAAGATCAGATAAGTAAGGTATACAACTATTTCTATCTGACTACTAAACATAATTAGGAAGCCGTTGTTCCGTCTGTTGGAAGCTAACCGCTAACCATTATGATTTATGAACCACATTTCTTTCGTCAATTATAGCATGTTCAATAAAGTTAGCTTTTCATTTTGCTACCATAATCAATGCCGCTAAATAAGTCCACTGACACAATTCCTGGAAATTGTTTCACATTTGTTCAAAAAGGGCAATACCTAGGGCCCTACTATATAAATCCGAAACGAAGTTCGAAACTTCGGACGATCCAAGTTTATATACGATACGAATGTATCTACTTTGTAAAAGTTCGAATTTGTATAACGTACAACGTAACTATAAGTTTATGGTTACGACCATAAGTAAATAACGACCATAAGTATATGTAGGTGCATTCGTATCGTATATAAACTTCGATCATCCGAAGTTTCGAACTTCGTTTCGTTGAATATAGTAGGGCCCCTAGTTCTAATTTTCGCAAACAAAGTGTCTTAATTTGGCCTAGTTTGGGTGGGCGTCATGAACCCGTGACTGGTACCTCGATACGAACAAGTAGTAGTGTAGTATGCACTGTGTAGACTGTAGTATGTGGGTAATATACATTAATGAGATACGTCAACTATTACACAAGTTTCTCCACAATATAAAAACTCCAGTAGAATAAAAAACTTTCACCCAAAAATTACGTTTCGTGCGTGACTATTTTAATAACCTTTAGAATTGGCAAAACTTTAAATTATACTTGCAAGAACCTTTCCTAACCTATCGAAAAATCTACTATGACGACACAATTGACAAAAGGTTTAAAATAGGCTGCCATTTCGGTCCCAAAAATCGATCCGCACCTATATTAAATTGTCCTCTTGGAGACCCTTGGGTATCTGAATGCCATATGAAATGAGAGCGCCTAAAATAGACAGGAATTGTAGCAAACAGCAACATCAATAGAGTGCTTTGAACCCCAAATCTGATTGAAATCAATTTCTGCCGGGTTCTGTTCCAGTAATAGGTCAACCAAATTGGACTTATTATTTGTTTTCTTTCCGAGTCAGCAAGTTTACACCAGAGGCTAGCTCTTTCGCAAATTGGCCTGCAATGTAAGTTTGCGAGAGTAAAATGATATCGCGACTTCATAGGACAGGGACTCCGTGGAAATCATTTTACTCGCAACGCAAAATGCACTTTAACATGAGCGCTTTACAGCTGTATATTGACTATCATCAGTTAAACTTGCTTACCCAATTTAAAAAACTATGAAGGAATCATGTGACCTAGAAACAGATTTTGTTCCTTTTAGACTCTGATACTAGGACAAATAATGTTAAATATTTTTACACTTCAGTTTTGCTATTGTTCCACAGCCGTACTGCACAAAATATATTATGAGAATATTTTGTCGTCAATGTTTTATCTGTAATCTGCAATATTTCAAGCTCTCATCTCAAGCAAGAATTGTAGATTTAACGACATATTTATAGTTTATACATGTATGTGTGAAACTTGTTCTACCTATATTGATTTAAAAATAACAATGACTATCTTTGTTAAACTATATTTATGATAAAATAGCACATGCTTTATACTGAGACATGTTTGAACACGCTTCATCATGTTCAAGGAATTCGTTTATGAGCAACACACGGACCTATATTGCAAATATAGCGCAAGTTTTATGTGCACCTATTAGCTGATATTATATTGCGTAGGCAATCTATAATATCTAGGTATCTTTATTCCTAAACCTGCATACCATAGCAATTTATAAGGATTTATATGGTACCTATGTAAGTCCGCCAACCCGCACTAGGCCAGCGTGGTGGACTATAAGGCCTAACCACTCTCAATCGTACTCTCTATTGTAGAGGTGGACCGTGCCCTGCAGTGGGACGTATATGGGCTAATACAATACAGTTATGAGAATAACAAATTAATATTATTCATTGTTTCTTTTGAATATTCATTAACACTTAAGGATTAAGCAGAGCATAATTTAGCATAAAAAGGTAAATATTAATAGTCAAAAGGTCTGCAAAGTAAATGGATTTTACAATAAAAATAGATATGATGCATCATCATTATAATTATCTTCAGCCAAAAGACGACTCATATACCTATTATAAGTTTCCCAGGACTCTCCACAGTTTTCTCGGTGGAAGGAAGCTGCAGTTATAGGTACCAACTACCCCGTTTCATAATGATTCCACTAACAGGTAGGTATACATATTAAGAAACCATTGATGTATTATACTTGTATTATACATATAATTATTAAATAACAGCGATCGCGAGTTTTGCTGTAGAAATTGTAGTCTCGTTTTATTTTATGTAGAGCTACTTATCTGAAATATAAGATACGACAAATTGCAGGCTTATAGATTTTAAGTGACATTATTAAAATTACACAATGGATTTAAATAGCACATGTACGCGAAATTGTACCCAGCAATTGTTACAAACAATGAGCCAACTAAGTAAAAATAGTAAAGACGCGTTTCCGGCTCATCGATAATGATACGGCTCAACGTTTTAACCGCATATTTACATATTGCTATGAGTCAGTGATATCGCCACAAAAGCTCGTTTGCATAGCGATAAACCACACGGCGACAAAGGAACAAGGTTGAATCGACAGGTTAATACAAGTCTCGGCTCGTGAGTCGTGGCTGTGTGCTGCCGAGAGCGCGGACATGCAGACATACACACTTACTCACCGAGACAGGATGTCTCGCACACCTTCACATACCCACTAACTACATGTGTGTATGAATTGCTCACTCACTCGTGAGGTGTAGCATGTAGGAGTAGATCGCCGCCGCCTAATGTACCAACAACTACGTAGTTATGTTATTCCTCAGTTTCAAGTTTCAATGGTAACAATGTCGCCCTCGCTACCGATTTGTTAAATAACATGTGCATGTGTACTCGTGTTATATCGTAATCTGGCCTCAAGTAATGTCAATATTTTAGATTAATCTTCTTGGAATATTGTTTGATATCTGCATACACGAAATAAATGTACCAGCATATTTCATATTATTACGAGAATCGCTTTCACGAGTGTTAATGACATGTTAAGTTCTTAAAAAGTCAACAAAATATCAAGACTTGTCATGGTAACTACGTTAATTTCCTTGACGAATATTGATTTTTATACCATTAGTTCTCTATTTAGTAAAACTGTTATTCTTTAATAGCTGTCAATCTAGCCATTCTCTGATGTCTTCACAACGGTCGCTTTCACCATTATCGTAATAAACATAAAATTACACAGTGTACTGTGGCCAACCTAAATTATGAATGGCCCGGTTCTACGGGACAGATAACATAATACAGACCTTAGGTATAGACAAGTTTACAGCCGAATTTTCTTCAATCAATATTATTGATGAGGGGAAGTCAATATAACTCCTTATCAATTACTTTTTTTTTTTCAAGTCCAAGAACGCAGCTACAATTCCTCATTTGATGTGGGTGTTTATACTCGACGGTAATTACCGCTGGGTGGTATGTGCTGCTTGATAGTTTGCCGTCTTTACTTCTATCTGAAACTAATAACATGTCTAATAAAATAAAGTAAAGACAAACAGCCTACCAATGATATAATAGTCATCGATTTAGCTAGCTCGGCCAACCGAAATGATAGCGAAAGGGTAAGAGATCTCTCGGTTTTGATAAAACATTAAGGTCTAACAACGGCAACTATAATTTATTTGGGTTTTAGTGATGTTTTAATATATTGCAGGTCATTTTTCCCAGCACAAATAAATGTTCAAAGATGTTTGTCAGATGGACTCTTTTTAAGAACAAAGTGTAAACAAACAACACGATTTTCCACTTACAACAACGCTTTCAATTCGTTGAGTTTCGATATTATCGTCTTTACCTAAATATTAACAAATATAAAAGTTAAAAAAGCAAGTGTTTATGTTTGCTTGTGGGTTATATTACGTAGTGGAAAATATTCACGTAAATAAGGATTAAAGTAACCTTAGATACAGTCATGAATGTAGACACACACTTAGAAGCAATAGGCTAGTCGATTCCAAAATAAGCTGATAGTATTGTCGCCAAATATTGAATTCACGATGAAACAAAAAATGTATCCCTCAGTGTTACATTCAGTCTCTCAAATGCCTAAATCTTAAATCACCACAATATTTTAAAAGAAACCCATCGACATTAGGACCCTTGCTGCAAACTACAAGGAATCGACGGACTCGACGCGACAGGTCGGTAACTACGTTAGTGATAAAATGTTAAATAAATAAATAAATTACCTTCCACATTTGTGGGTCCGGACCGTGAGATCATGCCATTGATAAATACTGGCCGCAGAGCCTGAGTTAAAAGGGAAATTGTGTTGGAATGTGTACAGTGGTCAGGGCTGGTATCCTCCCATCGACGGACATTAACTTAATAACCCCATCCTTTATAGTTTTTACTGCTGGAGGCGTCAAGATCAATTTATTGTTGCGTGTGTTGTTTGAAACATGTTATATGAAAACTTCCTGTGTAGGAATCCTCGTCAATACTTCGAAAAATAGTTTAAAAAAATCTATGTACCAACATATCCATGATTTCAATATATTTGCTATAACAGATCTATATTTTTAGTTGTATCTACAAATTTTCAACCACCACGTTTTCTGTTTAGTTAAATAATATATGTACGTGAATTTTATACCGGAATGAAATTATATTCAACTGATCATGCAGTTTCTATCATCTATCATATTAGAGACTTAGTCCGAAGCCCTTATTTAGGGTTGTTTCTAAATTTTTAATGCCTTCACCTCTTCCCATGTAAATAATAAAAAATATATTAGATCTTAAAATCATGCGACTTTTGGTAATTTTGTAAAATAAATAAAATGTAATCGGTTCAAGAAAAGAGATTTCTTATATTTCTTTTATACAAATATACAGAATGTGTGCATAATTATTATATACAGTGTAAATAATAAAGATTGCTTAGTAATATAATAAAGATAATGTTTTCAATGCGGCAGCCCTGCACGGGTAGTGTTAATGTGAACCCCTACTCACAAAAGTGGCATTGTCCCCCACGCTGGCCGAGCTCCTTAAATATAAAGAATCAAAATTTTACCTTCATTCTCAGTATATCCGTAATAAACAAAATAAAAGGTAAACGCCTTAACGGAACGTTAGGCTTGAATGTCAGCAGGCAGTCGATGCGGACTTCAAACATTTATGAGTACATTACATTTATAAAAAAGAAATACGCGTGGTTCAAATGCTTGTGATGTCAAGTAAAATTTGCTTACAAACAACAAAGCCGTTCTTACTGGAATTATATCCTTATTATTATCTTAGAGTATTTATAATACAGAGGGAGCGCTGTCTTGTATTGTTTCTCCTTTTCCATGTATTTGTCGCATGTTGGACAACCTGTCAAGTATCAGCGAATAGGAGGACAGGCAAGGTGGCCTGCGCCACCATTTTTATCTACGTTTTTGAAGAACTATTTCCCCCTCTGTAGTATACATATTCTAGGATTATTATATAATTTACCTCGCGGCGACAAAGCTGTCAAAGCAATGACAGTATGAGACAATGTATTTCAAGGCACCAAATAAAGGAACATACGATGATTATATTAGTCATTATATTACTTTTTATAACCACAATATATTATGTAAGTATATTAAACAACGAAAAATATAATTCATCCTATTGTGACTTTATTCATAGTTTATGACGAACATTTGTACCAACTACCAAGTTAAATAAACATAAAAATATCATGTGTCTATTCAGAAGTATCGCAATTATCAATGAATGCGTACTCAAACTAACGTCAATTCCCTTAATTACGCCAGTACCTATCTACATGTCTAATTAATTTGGACGTAGATAATACTAAGGCCTTTTGTCTTTAAACCATTGCATTGACGTCACACATTAATTAGCCATTTTCACAGCACATCTCTCAACGTCCCTAACCATTAATAACTAAATAATTAAGAGAATCAGTACTTTAACTATGGAATAAATTAAAGTAGAATGATAATATAATTCTCGACTATGACAAGCGTGGGCAACTTGCAAAGAAGCTACAAAAATTAATCATTCTTAAGTTTTCCTAGAAGTTTTGTCTTTCTTCGAGCACAATTTCATTTAATAAATGACGTACCTACCTACTATGCGAATGCCATTCCAAGACTTTACTCTTTGATATATTATTATAACATTTATATTTTGCATAAAGTTGAATACAACCTATATATCAATGAATGGACCCTAATTGTGTGATTATACTTTTATAACAAAGAGTCACAGACCACAGTTATAACTCTACTCATTAACCGTGTAATTACAAACTTTTAATAACGATGTACATACAAAAAACCTAATATTTTATTGCGCCTTTACACATGAAAGCATTTCCAAAACTTATTATTGTTCATATGAGGCAGTGACCATTAAAAACATTAACTACTTTTATCATAAACAAAACTCATGCATCCGGCGTCCGCGTAGCTCGTCGCTTCAAAGTAACGGAAATAACTTATCAGATACGCCGCCGCCGCGCGCACACTGCCGCATTTACATTCGATGTGACGGCATCGCCCCGTGTCGCTCTACACTGCACTCTGCCGGCAATAAAAAACACTTAGGCAGTAGGCACAGACACCAGCTGACTCAACCGACCATGCCAACAAGATGTACAAACCGCGAGCCTTTCTGTCCTCCGTGCAACAATGACGACTAGCTCGGATTATTTTTTATGTCACGAACAGGTAATATTAGTAGTGAGGGACTCCAGACATCGCTCTATCGACTCGCAATAAATACTTAACGCCTACACACCTACCAACTGGTTTTTACCGACATTCAAGTAAGAAACGTTCGTAACACGGAACACATACATAAAATCACGGCTGAAATTGGTAGGCAGAGGCGTAACGCGTTCACCCACGTTGGGCCAATACTTCCGTACCTTAATGTACCTACAGAGAATATTCGGCTTGGTTTTATTTTAGAACAAACTATGTACCAACCGCATCAATAGTGAACCTAAACAAATAAATCATTAGTAATACAAAATTTGTTTACATCATAACGATATAAAGATAAAGATGATTTCACCTCGTCTCTAACTAAAATAAATTACAATAGTATAATATCCATTAAATCTATTTCCATATGGAGCCTTTAATCTAAAAATAAAGCAATTCAACTAACGTATTATTATAGATTGGCCGTGGTGGTGCGCACGTCATAAACGAGCTCATCAAAGAGGAGGCCGTAACCCTCCGCAAGAATGTGTAACATGGAAACAATAGGGCGACTGGTGAGTAATCGACAAACAGTGTTGAAATCTCTAGCTTGACGGCAATATCGCAGCGGTGCTATGTGATTGGCGCGCGCCGTGGGCGGCTGCATAATGAACCGACGGGACCCGGAGGTGGGGGGCAGGTGGGTCCAGGGGGGCTGCCGTGCCGCCGAGCCGCCGCCGAGCCCGTGTCTCGTCCCGTTTGACGCTAGATTGGAATCCGTACGAGCCAGCGCCTCCTATCGTCAAATCCGTCAACATCTCCGTTCGAGATTTCCGGATCGTGATCTATTGTAACGTGTTGTTGTTATCCCATTCATGAATTTATATTGCGCGCTGTTGTTTTGGACTTATATTCACGATGTCGGCTCTGGAAAAAGCATTTCTGTGATATTTGCTGCATCTTATACTGATGTTAAGTTCGTTAATTGTAACAATAGTATAAGTATATATAAAAGAGTACTGAGAGATCATTATGCTATGAAATTTAAGAATTTTCTTATGAAGTTCTCGCATTTCTCGTATGCGACATATTTTATTTTTATTTTTTTAATAACAGTAATTTTCTATACCCGTAATATCATCTAATATACGTTCTATATTTGCTATAATATCGTATAATATACATTCTACGTTAATCGATTGTCAAATAAATTATTAAATACTAAATGCAGAATAGCAGTTAAACTCTAATCTCTACCAACTCTTGGTGGCAAAAGTTCGAGATGGTATTTTAAGATCATCATTAGTTTTGTACTTTACGTCCGTCCCTTTAAGTACACAATAGGTTAAGGTATCACGGCATATTATAATAGTTATAACAGTTCATTTTTGATGTGAGACATTCTACTAATTTTATACAGACGTATGTATGTATGTTTGTCATTTTTTCACGGTTATAGGGCAAGAACAAATTTAATGTTGGTATGGAAATACCTAATATAACGAATTAACACATAGACTCCTTTTTATTCCAAAAAAATAGTGTTCCCGTGGGATAAGCTAAGAGTTCATTAATTTTTGTCACTCTTTAAAACTCAAAGAGATGAATCGGATAGATAAAATGGGACAGAATAGGACATGCCTTAGATTATGGAACACATTGAGACGGGACATGACGGGAAAACCTGTATTAAGAATGAAGGACGACAGTCACGATAAGTTTAGATACAAAACAGTTAGTACGCGAAATAATAATATTTTTTTTATATAGACTGGACCCAACAAATTTTCGCACCCGATCAAAGCCGTCAGATCGTTCGCTTGCTTGATCGCGGCTTCAAAACATTTGCATTTTTTTTTTAATTCACCATTATGTCTCATTAATAAACATATACTTGAAATAATTCACTAGTCATACATGTGAAGCAGACGCAAGTAACAAATATAGACCTATTTTACCCAACTAAGTGTCTGCTACGTTGGCTGGAGCGATGCGACGCGCCGCGCGAGACTTCATATTATTGTATATTCTCCACGAGTGTGAATTGCTAAAGAAGTATGCACCTTAAAAAAGTCGGGTGCATCACAAAAAATCTCAGCAGAGCCGTGATACATTTAGCAGAAGTACGTTGAAAGCGATGCCTGTAACATAAATATATAGATTGCAAAAGCAGAAAAAGCTCTGGCAGAGAGATGCACGAGTGACCGGTCAAAGCACCCCGGAGCGAGCTACTTTTCCTCTCGATTGCGGCAAGCGTTTCCGCCGGCCTTCCGGCAAAATTCTACACTCACTTCGGATTTTCTATAAATTGTAGCTTGATTGCTGGAAAGCGATCTTGCTATATTGGATTATATTGTTATACTAAATTAAGAAGTATATATATATTGTTCAAATTAATAACAATAATTTGATGTATGTGTTTATATATATACACAATTGAACTTAATAATTTGTATTCGATACACTATTATATCGTTGCTGCTACCCTTTACACCTTAGACTGTCCTCTAATTAGTTCTTTTAACCGACTTAAAAAACAGGAGGAGGTACTGAATTAGATTGTATGTTGTTCTTTTCTTAAATTCATCTCACGGTTGTCTGAAATCATCGTCTTTGAGCGATAAGACAGCAAATTGTAATAATGTGTATATAAATGAAGTAAATAATTAAACACTGCTGGATTAAAAAATTCGCTATGCTTCCGTTTAGTTCGGCTAATGATATTCAAAGTCAATAAAGAAACTTTATTAAATAATAAAGAAAGAATAATATTTATTGTCACAATAGGTGTACAACACTAAAAGTACAATATCACACGAAGTAAAAGAACTTAACAAATAAAAAACAATAGCTATAATTATTATTCACTACAATTAAGCGTGGTGGACTATATGGCCTAACCACTCTTAATCGTACTTTCGATTGTGGAGTAGGCCCGTGCCCTGCAGTGGGACTTATATGGGCTGATACAGTACAGTACAATTAAGTAATATTGCATCACCATATCGCGACAACTAGGTGGCCATCTCAGCATAAGGTTGTGAAGTGAGCCAATGAGGAAGCCGCGACACAGTGTTGATTTTCAGTGGCCACCTTAAGTAACGTACAAAAGCAAAGACAGCCTAAACAGTAAACTACAAGATGACGGGTCTACAACTAGTGGGGCCGCACTATACCGCACCGGTCGGGGTATTAATATTCTTTGTTGTCCTTCCACGTGTATTTAATGAACTCATTGTGGTAAAATATTTATTGAATACTGTGAAAGTGATGTATTAAGACAAGAATGTTGTTCGAACAATGCTGTCATTTAAAGTTCAACGTGCAGGGACAATAAAGCAAGCATTCCCGAGAGGAATGCAACCGCACACAAAACTGAAACTGATTGTCAGACGCGTACAATTATAATTGGCCGGAAATAGAATGGATAAACAATGCTTTTATCAGTATGTCGTACATTTCGATGGCTTTTCCTTTATGAAATAAGTTTAATTTAAATCTGAGTTATAAGCTACTAAACACAGGTAAATGAAAGATGTATGTTGCACTCTTAGCTTACTTTTACTTTCAGAACATATGCACTAAATAACAAAATTGACGTTTTCTCGTGATAAATATTCTAGAAGTCGACATGACATAATTACTAATTACCGTATTCTTTCATACCTCGTAAACCAACGGAAGCGACTTGAATATGACTATAAAACTTATAAATGAGACACTCTGTTCGATTCCCAGATTAAGAAAATGTTTGTTTTTCTATTGGAAAAAAAAGGAGTAATCCATAATATTGTTGAATGTCCAAAAGTATTAGAAAAGTTACAAGAACAAAATCAAATATATTCTTCACCTCTTGATTAGCCCAAGATCGATTATTATCAGAGTGGAATCTACGCTACGCTAGGATAAGGTTAAAAGTATGCTTAATCGACGAGAATGCATGAAGAGATTAATGAAAGTGGACGAACCGAAAGTAGTATGTCAGGATTGAACAAAGTGTAGATCAATTATCTCTGCCTACCCCATATCCCATGATACAGACGTGAATTTTATGTATGTATACAATTTTAAATCGTATTGTATGTTAAGAATTATAATACCATGCATAATCAACACTCACAGTCCCATAAAAGTCACCTTTTAATTTTACCTTTATATTCACCTTTAAATTTAATTACCGAAGAATACATCTGCTGGGTCCGCACGGAGCACTCCGCAATATGTTAATTAACTTTTAGTTTAATTTCGGCACATTAAATAAACACAGTGTTGAGAACGACAAAGTTTAATGTGGAATATTGACACTTTATAAAGGCACCGGAGCGTATTGTAACACTAGATTCCAGAAAGTTAGTTGACGCATTCGCTTCGAACGACAAACAACGTCGCGTATGCATTGTGACACTAATTAATTACTTTTTTCATTAGGTTGTAAAAAAATTCTCGAATGGAGGCCACGTAGTGAAAAGCGAGCGTAGGATATCCATCGACAAGGTAGTCAGACGACCTGGTAAAGGCCGCGGGACGTCGCTGGATGCAGGCTGCCTCCAACAGGTCATTGCGGAAATCATTGGGGGAGGCCAATATTCAGCAGTTAACATCCTATGGCTGATGGATGATGATGATGCTTCTGAATAAAGTAAAAAAACTTGTAAGTCCGTTCTAAATCATATTTATTAACCATCCATGTTATTTTCACTATTTGAAAATACTTTGTTACTTTCTAATATTAAACAACAGTAGGAGTACAGTCTCTGTAAGTCTGTACCCGTTTATAATATATAGTACGGCTAGGGCGACTCGACCGGGGTGGTGAAGTCAACAGTCTTCTTGTTCAGTTTGGTGAGAGCAATGTTCGGAACCCAGCTAATTTTTTTGCCGCGAAAACCGGTATTGTGTCTACCTACATATCTAGTCTTATGCATTGGTGATGTTTGAGTGCGTTTACCACTAAGTGAGTAGTTTGATAATTTCTCAGACCTTTACCGAATGACAAACACCTCTTTTAAAATATAAACTGGCAGATAAGAAATTAATTAAAGAAAGTATTTAATGTATATATAGTTCACTTGTAGTTGACATTTTAAAATCATAATACCTATACTAAGATCTGACGACCTACCAGTATTACAATACACGGCGCCTCTACTAACTCTACCCTTAGGAATAATATTCACATAGCCTTAACAACCATGGTTTTATTTTTCGATAGAATGTATTCATGTTAGATAAAAAGGATTTATGTGGTTGCCATAAAATGTTTCAGATCGTAATATCTAGCGTTGAAACATAATAATATATAAGTACAATCCCCTGAGGAAGTTAACTGTCCCGCCGATACCTTTCTCTTTAAAACAACATTATATTCCAATAAAACTACCAATATCAACGAATATCTAATACACACTAGGCTGCGTCTCAAGCCTAGTTCAAGCTAACAGAACCGTCGAGCATCACTGTATGTAAGTTTACACGGACCATTGGGAGCCATTTTTCGGCCCTAGTACCACAAAAAAAATGGCCTATATATTCATACTTGCAAGGTACATAATGTGTTGTAAATTTCATAAGCTCACATCTATCGGTTATTTAGATATTAGCGTCCAAAAATCGCCATTTTTGTAACTATCTGATTATTATTATATACATTAAACAGTTAAAGAAGAGCCCCTAATTTCGATGGCTAGTTTCTACCAACAAGCCAATTTTTTTGAAAATTAAGACAATAACTTTCAGCTTTGAAGCTTGCAAAAGATCTAAGATCTTAGACCTTAGGCTTCGTTAAATTATCCTAATTTATAGAAAGAAATAATGTTGTTAATAATAAGATGTTTCAATATATTTTCTTTTATTTAAATAAATTTAAGAACGCCATTGAGCTTGGCATCCATTTAGATCTCACTTCTTTTCTCGCTGAAATCAACAACCAAGGCATGTATCACAATATTCAAATTGACTCTCATTTAATATTTATTTTTATGATGACATATAAATATCTCAGGAATACATTTAAAAAATACGTATTAAACTACTCATATGGCTACAACGAGACAAGCTATGTGCAAATTATTTATTATTCAGATAAGAATAAAATATTTCGTTAAATTAACGCACTCATAAAGCTTTGAAGTAAGTGGAATATAAAACATTTACAAAACGCAATTCCTCTCATTCCATGGATTCACATGGGACAATAAATCCGCGCATGGGCTGTCTGCTCGCAAAACGGGCATTTTATTTGTAGACGTGACGTAATTTAACGGCCCGTTCTAGTCGCGTACGGAACTTGAACTTTGCCATGCTTTATCTAAACGCCGTACGCTTTCTGCATTCATGTTTTTGAGAATAATACTGGACGCGGTCGTCGCCACTGTCGCAGCCACAGACGCAGTAGCCCCTTTAAAAATATTCCCCCATTGTACTTCGAAGCACAATAAGCTTGTCTCCGTAATGTCTCAATGTTGTACGAACAATGAAGATTTAAAATATTTTTAACAACTCTGCAGAATTACCTTTGGTGCTAAGATATTTGATTTCTTAGCGGCGCTGCGCGAGTTCGGTAATGCCTCATTGCAATTAGACCGCACTGAGTATTCTGGCTGGTTCCTCTTAATCCTTTAAAAACCTCCAAGTGTAAGCGGCGCCGTCTCTGCGAGCCGCAATAACACTAACTCTTATAAACTGGGATTATACCACTCTCTGTAACACGACTTAAATTCAAATATGCACTTGCTTAAAAATGCTATATATTTGGAGAGCAACGCCAGTGTGGGACTGCCTGAGTTTCAGTTACTCTGGACGCTGTTAAACGAAAAAGAACTTTGTTATGAAAGGAGCCAACGTAAAGTTTTGTTTCAATTTGCCCGTGCGAATGAAGACGACCAAGAAGCTTAGCAAACGCAGCCCCGTTGTAGAAATTAACATACAGAGTTAATCAGGGTATTTAGGCGGTTTCGTATGAAATATAATAATAAGTTATTATGACAAAGACCACGCTCAGCCACATGACAAAAACCAGTGCATTCGTGCAAGGATAAAGAAACACCATTTATAAGAGAAAATCACAAATGCGGCGAGCCTGCGAATAAAAAATTGCCTTTCAAGAACAAAAGTGTGAATGCAATGCGGCTGCCACGCGATTTAAAATAAAATCTTAAGTTGGTATGCTTTATACAGGGTATCTCAAGACTGCTACCGAAAACGAAGCCGGGTGGTAATTTAAGCGACTTCAGACACAATGCAACAGAAAAAGTTGCAAAAAAATGCGACAAATTTTTTTTGCTTATTTTTTTCCTATGACCATATTTGGGTGGTAAATACATTTTTTCTAAAATAATAGTATATACCCTTTTATTTATAAATAATCTAAGGTATAAAAAAAGTTTAAATTATTATTTTAGCAAAAACTATGGATTTACCACCCAAAATTGACGATATTTAAAAAATCATAAAAAATAATTGTCGCGTTTCTTTGCGAAATTTTTAGTTGCATTGTGTTTGTAGTCACTAAAACTACCACCCGGCTTCGTTTTCGGTAGCGGTCTTGAGATACCCAGTATAGAGGTCGGTTTAAGAAGATTATTAAACAATATCAAGCATTGACATAATAAATCAAAAATTAAGCCGATTTCAAATATACTATAAAGTATAAACAAAGGGAAATAAAACTAATATTTTAATAAATTTAAAATACCTAAATATGGCATCATTTTTTTTGAGGGCGGTATTAGCTACTTATAAATAGCTTACAAGCTATATTAACATAACAGTGCGAACTATGTGGGTAAAACCGAAGGGCATAGCTGGTCCAAAACAATAAGGGTGGCACCGACCTAGAAATAATTTTTGATATATATCGATATTAAAAGATTAGTTTTATTACCACTCTGCTCTATCTCAAAAAGTACTGGACCGATTTTGATGAAACTTTCACTGCTTTTAAGTTGGACTTTCTAGTGGTTGTTACTTGCTACAATAGCCATAGTTACTATTGGACTTATTGAGACTTAACATTGTATGTCTCAGGATGGCGAACACAGTGAAATGCCAAGCATTGCTTTGAAACAACACAAATATATTTTTGTAGTCTAATTCATCTTCAATCGAAATCAATTTTTTTTAGATATGCGTGGACATACATTTATGAAATGGCACACGTGTTCAGAAGCTGGTATAGAATAACATATCTAAAAACGATACAATTCTGATAAAATTAAATACGTACACTTCGAATTCAAATCTCCTTTTTTAGAAGTCGATTAAAAATGTGTATTGACGTTAGTTCAGACATTGTAATTATAATGTATGTACAAAGTTTAAATTAAATAAATTAATAAACAAATAAAAATAAAAACAACTCAGATAGATAATATCGTAGGTATAACATCATAATTCAATTATAAGTATTATTATAAAACATGCACTATTTCGTTATAAACGCTTGAAATATAATAAATATGACTGCTTTGGTAAATAATGATGATCCATACTACATAAACATTGAAAAAATGCCTGGAACGCTAAATTAAATACGCCAGATAGTGGGTGGAATCCAAATTTACATAAACATGCAATTAAAGCGAGGAAAGGACATCTACTGGCCTGATAATATTGAAGAGGCTACGGACATTTTCATAAACGTCAACATACGTATCGCTACCACAGTTATTGCTTTTTGAACAATGCCTTTCCAAGATATAATAATATATATCATAATATTAACATTTCCAACCAATGTTATTAATTCAATAAACAAAATATATCAAGCGAATTGTTATCCACCAACAGTAATAGTTGAAATTTAATCCTCTTTACATTTTGCAATAAAATTTAGTACAGTTAATTTTACAAATTACATAAATTCAAATGAACATTTAAACCGCTTTGTGTCATTAATACTTAAAATGCAATATTGAAAATGTCTTCAAATTTCACATTCAGGAAGCGGAAACTACGAGCTCTTTTAAAAACAGTTCTCGCAGTAATTGCAGATTTTCATAGCGAATGTAAAACGTCACAAACATTTCACAGCGAGACGCTTTTAAAATCGAAATGTAATATCGAGCACAACCGCGGAATAGTAAACTTCCTCGCGGGACTTATTTACAACAATCTCCGCTCACAAATATCATTACCAGAGTTTCGCTTTGCTAAGCTATGTGAGCTGTACACTCTGTACAGTGTACATGTAAGCTTTATTCATATATACTTCATAATCGGCTTCCTGTTGACAGCAAATTCTATTCGGAAGAACATTTCCAGGCCCCTTTGCACTGGCTTAAACTCAAATCATAAACGTTACTAAATGCAGATGTTTAGTCCAAACTTAGTTGACCTTTTCCACTGAAAGTCACGTCACTTCACCACTCTTGCGAAGGCACGTACCCATTTTACGTATTCACTCCGTTCGATGCATTTCGTGCTCGCTTCTCGGCAGGCTACAAATAAAGGAAATAGCTGCGGTACCTGTTGGTATTTCTTCATATTGCCCTTTATTCGTATATTATACGGCTGAAAATTCAGAAGGTTTCACTTATCTGGGATTTCACACGGTGCGGGCGTGACGTGCTCTCTCGTGCTGAGCCCAAATATATACAGACGATTGTCGACATTCCTAGCCCTTAGACTAATAGGGCCCATTGACATAATGTGAAAGGGTAATGAACGTAACAATATCATAAAAGCGGTGTAGTCAACTCTAAAGCGGTGATACGTGGACGCAAGAATTTTCGTCATAATTCCGGGAAGTTAACGGACTCCCGGGAATCACTTTCATTTTCACTTAGTGCCACCGACTGCTCCATAACCATTAAATCCTCTTGTTTACGGCTCTTCGCAGGTTCAAAGGCACTGGCCCTCTCTCCAGTTGTCTAACTTATTCACAGGACCGACTAAACAGTAAACAAGGAGGAAACTGTTCCTGTGAAACATTTCTCGGATGAGATACGCAATTTTATATCGTCGATGCATATTTTAAAGCCAGACATAATTTGCTGCCTCGCTTCACAAAACATTAACATAATATTTCAGTTTCTTTTGACATTTTATTGATTCTTAAGTTTATTAGAGTTTGTTGTCCTTCTTGATATACTTAGCTTTAACTCTTTTCGATGTAGTTTATGAATGAACCAAAATAAAACTGAAATAGGGAACTAAAATGATTAAAAACCTCACAGTTGTAAATCAAACATTAGCTAACAAAATGCAAGTTCACCACGCGATGTTTCTGTTATTTCTCCTGGATGGTAGGTATGATTTTCTTACAACTATACAACTTTTCAAATTGACCCTCCTATACCATAAAGTTGTTGATATATAATGAATTGATACATGAATACATGATTAAGAAAAAACATTTTTGTAATTTTCATAGATGTCCATATCGTATTCCACAGCCTATCTGTTTATATATCCTATCATAAATACAAACTAGCTTAAATCAGATGTTGGCATACATCCATTTTTCATTTCGCATGTAAACAAAACTTTTTAAATCTCGTTATGCTCTAGTTTGAACTCTGATACTTATAACTGGTATCATATTAATAAACTTTTCAGACAAACTCAAACAATTATGTTCATAAATTACGTTAAAAACTTATTTTCAACAATCCTATTAAAACATAACCGTATTCCAACAACATACGAATACCTCATATACATAAACTGATCTTTATTGTGACTAAGTACTACGAAATTAGGATTTCACTGCAATAAACTGAAATATAAAAGAATACTTTAAAAATGATACACCGTTTAACATCAAGTGATTATATCAAACGATACCAAATCCTCGTAAATTAGTATTGACAATACCTGAAGCTTAGCATGCACATATATTATAAATATTTTTATATTACTTCATCTATCTTCTTTGTCTTGTGTGGCGAATATAAATTTTAAAACGATTTAACATTAAAATTTATATTTTAAACGCGACAATTAAAATTTTAGTAAGATCTATTTGACGTATTGTTTTAGATAGTTTATTATAATATAAATATAAAGCATTACAACTCTTAAACAAAACTATGAGATGTACAGTAATGAGAAAAACAGATCCTGTTAGCGTCAGCTTGAAAACAACACCATTCGGACTCTTAAAGGATCGGAAACGATCGCTACTTAATTTTCACGACAAAATGACTGCAATTCGTCTCATGGCTTAGCATCCACGGCCCACAAATGTGCAGTGTCTTTTCGTTGGTGTTGGCAATCCTCGTACACCAAGCTGAACATAACACGCTTACTGAGGTTCGGCAATCTATTGTGACCATGCTTGTGACTAACACGCATGATGTGTATATGTGATATACATACATCGCAAACGCCTTGCGTCAAACCTCCTTTGACTCGTTTACAAAAACCGACACTCGCCCCGATCGACGACGATCTCAAGCGAGCCGAGCCAAACGCACTGTATACACCCTTGAGATTGTGGACATTTAACGAAGTTTGCCATGCTCTGCTCTCCTCGGATATGAATAGTCTACAATCAGGTGCAACGTCATTTTTGTATTGCTTTTTAGACTACATATTTTCAGGATACGGTAGTTTTAATTAAGGATCTAACAGTATTACGATAGACTTAAGATTAACATATAAGCTATCCATATAATAACAAAATAAGATAATGCTGGAACTGACCTGGCTGAGGTTGCAGGAAGGCTCGATACAGGTCGATGTGGAGATCCTTGGCAGAGGATTATGTTCAGCAGTGGACTTCCTGTGGCTGAAAAGATGATCATGATGATGATGACTAGAATTACCTTATGTATTCTCATAGTCATGATTCGTACTCTCGATATGTGATTCCGTATATATGATATAAAGTAAACAACACAACAGGAGCTTGGATCCTTGAGCTTCGTAATTTCGCCTTTGTGTCATAGAAAGGTATTCGTATCTCATCTCAAATATCGAGCACGTAGCAAAGTCATAATTTCACGATGAAGCACCGCATGGGCAGGGTGCGCGCCCTTTACACTGGAGAGACTAGTGATTCAGTGCTGCGGTTCCCCACATACATTCTATATATCGTGCTAGCTTTTTTCCTACAGAATCCACCTGTGCACAGAAAGGAAATGAAACAAAAAAGGTCATTACCACGATCGTGCGCTGCTTGAACGTGATCACGTAAATTGCTATCGATATTACAGAATCCATTAATTATTTACCGTATCTGTCTACGTAACACCTGATATTTAATGCTTAAGAGATACGTAACACGAAACTAAACCATACCTATACTGCTGACTTAGGGTAAGCGCTTATAGATATACAGGCCGTACCTTTATGGAGAGGTAGGAACATGAAAAAGACAAAGGCTTACAAAATTCCCCAATTAAACTTTGCTTGAAGTTTAATTCAGTCAAAACAAACATTGATTGTTTATTCATGTGGCATATTATACTTGTTTACACAGGTCCATCCCACATATACCGTCTAACGTTATTTCTCAAATTTACTGGGAGATATTGGTATGTATGTATAAAACATTTGATAAAGACAAACAACCTATCTATAATAATAATAATAATAATATGCTTTATTGTACACAATGACAACATACAGTTTTAAGATCACACACTATAACGGTTATGTACAATGGGCGGCCTTATCACTAGTAGCGATTTCTTCCAGGCAACCTTTGGATGGACAGGAGTTATATGTAGATTATTCAGTGTGCAGCAAAAGCATACGACGAAAGAATATTAAAAAGTTGTGTAATAAATAAATGTAACACATTCCATAAACATACAATAAACATTATATATATGTATACATAGTACGTACATATATCATAAACACATAATACCATAATAATAGATAGATATCAATATATAGATATATAAATTTGTATATAATATATATATACACAACGATAGTATATTAACTACACAATGACAGATAATGATTTTGTGTCAATTTTTTAAAGGAACCTAAAGTTTGTGCACTTCTTATTTGAAAGGGAAGGGCATTCCATAGTCTAACAGCTTGCACCGTAAAAGATTTGTCCAGAAAGTTAGTAGTATGCTTCGGAGTACGAAGCTTTAAATTCTCCGACGACCTCATACTACTACTATATACGTCGACCTATACTTTGGAGTTTATAATTAAATTTTAATCACTTTGGTTATATACAAAAATGTATTATTAAGTCAGCAACCTATTAAAAAATGTCATCCTTATCGGCAATATAAAACTGAATGGATAAAAAGCACCAATATAGGTATATGTTTATATAAAGTGAATAGAATGTTTTATTTCAATTCGCACTCTCCCTGTTACGCCCGACTTTGACATGCTAGTTATCAGCATGAGCTTTTCAGACATCATCTTTAAGCTTTAAAAGATTCAATTTCGACTTAAATATACACTATTGTACACTGATTCATATATATACACAAACGCCAATACAATCATATGACAACTGCAAACTATTCTCAAAGAACACTCGGAAGGAAAAAGATAAGAAAACTTCTAAAACAAAATAACTAAAAACAAGCAACAAAGTAAACACTGAATTGGGTAACGTCAGATAGAAAAAGAACAATTCTGGACAAACCACCGAGACTTGAAACCAACTTTAAGTAATAAAGCTCTCCTAGCTATTCTACTTAAATGCAAGCCAAGATGGATCTCGGTAGTCATTAGCGAATAGTCTAAAGATTCTAAACTATCTCATTACCATGAAAGCGTTTCGTTGTTCTTATTGCACCGTTTCATCTAACTTTATCAACTTCAAACAACTAAAAGTAAAATTTAAATATTTTCAAATTGGCACTGCTTAGAAATTCATATTTCAGATGTAAGACAATGACTGGAAAGAAGGTGTCCATAAATTAAGGCGTTCTCAGTTCTCGAGAGGCAAGTCTCAGTTACACGACACGATATAAATAATTGGCCGACGGTAAAATTTATTGCGCAGACAAATTATGACAAATATTTTTCATGCCAAAGAGTTTCAGAAAAAAATCTTTACCAACTATTAAATGTTGTAATTTGGTGCAAAAAATATTATCGTCGAAACTAATTATACCGCATTAAAAACTCGGTTACCCCGACCCTTCGCCATTAAACAGGCTGTAACCTAATTAAAGCGCAAATTACATAATTAATGCGCGAAGTGTTGATAACATTATGTAAATATTGAATAATATTACCGAACTAATTAGGCTATTAGTGGATATTCCCACGATGCCCCGGCACTCAGCCCCTGCCAGCACAGTAGCCAACAGTAGCTAAACTCCATGCATACAGATTGCTGACAAGGCTTTTTGATCCAAAAGACGGATTGCGGTAGTCGACCCTTTAATGAAAACGGGAACGTATTTTGTTTATCTTGTCATTCTATTAATTAGGGACCTTGTTTACAGTTCCAACACGACATGACAAGTCTTAAATACGCCCCGCACGGTTGAACTTTTATCACTTTAATTCATTTATGTTTGGGAGTAGAGAGCAAATTGCTTTGAGTACCTACCATCCCTATATCCACTAGACACATCAGATCTTTAATTATCTCGGCTCGAATTCGGGCAAAAATTAAATTACCTATCCAAAACAAACATTGCGTTGAAATAAAGTTGCTGTTTAAAAATTTAAGTACGAATTCAATGTATTTCCCACGCTGTAATATGAAAATATAAGGCGCAATCAGACAATAACTTTTTTCTCATTTTCGCTTTATATTAGGCGTAAACAGTAGCATAAACTCATTTGTATGAAGATTTGGTAGTATATTTTTATTTTAGGTTTAATTTAATTTGAAATTACAAATTGTTAGGAATGTGCACACCGTTCAATCAACATACATTCACAAAAAATAAATAAATATTTTACTATTATGGTTAGGTAGTAGTGAGGGTAGAGGTATTTGTATTATGATTTGTACCACCCAAATATTTAACTTGGCATATATAGATATAATTCAAAGCAAATGTTTATGCCATAGATTAGAATTATAGTTTATGTTACAGAAGCGAAAACAACAATACTGAAGAATGGTACATAATACGTATTGGTGTCTACCACCACTGAGGATAACGAAATGAAATAATTGAGCATGGAACGCAAACGATCATTTGGTTCTTTAGTATTTTCACGATCTACATAAGAGTGAATGTAATTTTATTAATTCAATACTTCACAAAAGAAGATTCAAGCTATCATCAACATAAAAACCTATCAATACGCCTCTGTCACTTACAAAACATTAAGTACAATACGTACACAATAATCGGTGCTCATGCACACTTTTCTATTCTCAGGAAACACAGACTATCATACCAATACACAGAAGAAGTGTTTCTAAACGTGCTGTTATATTTTTTAATGGCGCGTTTACACAATCGCCCAACATCGGCAACTATAGGCGATGACGGTAATGTGTACGGCTTATTGCCTTTCATTGCCGATATTCGTGTAGATCAAGCAGTGTTGCTAACGAAATATTTTTCATTCCCAAATCTGGAGAATGTAGCGGTTCCGCGAAGTATAGTAAATAAAATTATGCTTATGTTAAAATAAGTAACAAATTATTTATAATGTTGACTCGTGTAGTGTTTTTTTTTTTTTTGTAATGCATTTTTATTGTTAATCTTATATTATTATAATACTAAATAACTCACATTACAGTGTAATGACTCTGATAATTTAACTCGTTATCATAAAATGAACCAATTAAATTATTAAGATATACACCCACAATTTAGGGATTTGTTCCAAAACTTATAACCCTGGTAAAATTTTACAACATTCGTGTTCGGGGTTTTTCGCCAACTGTCGGTAATCAGAGTGAGAGTAAAGTGAGAATACCCATGTTTGCCTGTCATCGTCGACGATCCGCTAGTTATGGATTTCTAGCCACATGCCCCGCGGGTTTGTGACAGTGTATTGCTATAGAAATTTAATTTTTCATTAAAAAAAATCGAAATACAAGTTTCAGCAACAAAAAAAAAGAAATAAAATTATCAAAATTCATACATGTAGCATTTTTTATTAAATCCGGTTAATAATTGGTTCAGTTTGGTGACAATACGAAAACTATTCAGAAAAAACTAACATAGTTTGTGTCCATAATTTCATGACTCCACTTATCCCGATGACGTACACTGTATTTACTGAAACGTGGTCTGTTCTGAATATGTTTGTTCAATTTATTGTTATAAGGCCCGCCTACTTCCACTTTGGCTTGCTATTACGAATCGATATCTTAGTTGATTGCCTACAATATATACCAAAAGAAAATAACAAAACATTAAATCTTTAGCCCATAAACGTCCTACTGTAGCGAATGAGCTTCCTCTATAATCAAGGGTACGATTAAAGGGGCTAGACTAGAGGTGACTTGGTGGTAAAGGACCAAGCACGACTGCCAACATATTCACAGTGGTTGCGGTTTAAAATTCCAGGGCACAATCCTTTGGGCCTGTGATAAGGAGGTGAGAGAATTGCGTCACGGTATCCTATGCTTGTCGTAAGAGGCGACCTAAAGGGGTCATCGGAGTCACTGTACATACGGCGGGGGCGATGCGCCATCGCGTATTACGAATCCGAGATGTGCGATAGAGCCTCGTTTCTGTCATGGACGCCCATAATAACCTGAACAGGTGACCAAAAATAGGCGTAAAAGGGGGTCATCTGACCCTCCCATAATAATGGTAAGACCTGCAATGGTTTTGCGGTTACGCGGACGTAAATCGGCGCGCCCTTTGCCCTGGGATGTCCGGTGCCGCCCAACAATGTGTGACGGCCATCGAGGGGTTTTTAGTCAGTACACTGGCATAGGTATTGCTAGGGATTTGAAGCCAGGATTCAATCATGCGCTTTGCCTTGTGAGTTGATATATTATTGACTAATGACTATGTTATATTATAATTAATTTCAGTGACAATAAATAAAATTATAGAAGTATAGAAAACGTTTATTGCAAATAAGAATATACAATAAATACTTTAATAGGAATAAGTCGAATTACAGGACAGTTTCAGCCAGTTTCAGCTGTATCGGCGCCTAGTTTCCTGGTGCCACTTCTTCGTTGTCTTTTTCTTAATATAAAATTCCCAACCATAGTTCAATTCCACTGAAAGCTTAATTGTATTATTTTTCTAAAAAGGTAAAAAGTAAATTATTATCCTGGAACCACGCCATAGCAAATAAATTATTGTCTTGGTAGCTGTCAGACCATTGCCCAACAATGATGTTTCCTCATTGCCAATATAAATCATCAAACCTGGATGTCAATCTTTTTTCATTCGGATATTTTCGGAAATATTCGATACGTAAGAGCAAGAATACCCGCATTATTTGAACCGTTGCCGTTATTGTTTTTTCTGACATATTTTAAGGAACATTGCGGCGAGTGGTAGTGATATTTGCAAAATCTAAATCTATTACAATGGCATGGACAAACGAAGAAACTTTTAAATTTATTGAACTGTTTCAAAGTGAAGAATTAATTTGGAACCCTAGAAATAAATATCATAAAGATAAAGTAAAGGTAAGTAAAAAAACCACTATTACCAAATATTGAAGTAATCCTAAACAAACTGTTTCTACATATCTGTTCACTTACACCCGATACTAATTATAATAACCATATTTTTAAATTTTTGACAAAGATGTCAAAATTGACATCTGTATACGACCCATTAATTCAACCAAAAACCTTCATCGTCCACTAGCAATTCAAGTTTCTAATGCAAATTTTATTTCTATAACTACTAACTTCGTTCTTTTATAATACATATTTTACTACTTAGTTTACGAGTACCTGAAAAGCAATGCCTAGTGCATTGCGATTACTTCAATGATTTCTAAAATGAAAAATAAATTACATATGATCATATGCCAGCCTTCGTGGCACATGGTTAGATGTCATTTGAGGCCGCAGGTTCGATTCCTGCACCGTGAGAAATGTTTGCGCTACACATAAATATTTCTTCCTGGTCTGGCTGTTTGTGAGACCGAAATGTTTGTCGAAGTTTCTGATACCTACAACTCGAAGACGTAATAATCTTAACGCGAGGTCAGGACTATGTATGTGACTGCTGGGTGTATATGTTATGGGCCAAGTGATTAATCCGGCATTGTTTTGCTTTTACATCACTCTGCCCAATAGGCACTTGGCATAATTCATAATGCCCGGGCAATGTGATAAGTTGATTGGTTATAATCACATTGCCCGCTCTTATTTGGACATTATTCATACTGCCCGGGCATTATGAATACTGCTCGCATTAATTACTTGGCCCATAACATATATATTTATTGATTTTATACATGAATTATAATGTACTAAGATAATAAACATTAATTTTGACAGGTTAATGATGCTTGGAACCGGATTGCAAATAGCATGGATTTTCCGGTTGCCGAAGTAAAAAGGAAGAAAGAGACACTTTTGGCAGCATTCCGAGTCAACTACAAAAAAGTAGTAGCTTCTCGCAAATCGGGCTCAGGAGAAGCAGATATATTTAGGCCTATTTGGATTTTTTATGATCCACTGGCGGCCTTTTTGGGAAAAGTCTATAAGTGCAAAGCTTTAATTACCACGGAGGATAATGTAAGTAAAACGTTCAACGATTGTAATATTTATTAAGAAAAAAAAAATTACATAAAAAATAAAAGTAACTTATGTACGGTATAAAGTTGACAAGGTTCAGTTTAAAAAAATAATTTATTATTTTAAAAATAAAATTCAAATAAAGTGACATTGGTTTGGATAAACATGTATTTTATTATTAATAAAATAGGAATAATTAATAGTTATTATGAGATTTACACTGAGATAGCAAAATAATAATTTTCAACGTTACTACTACACTTGATGCATATAAACAATAATGATGGCCGACAACTGTGTAGGGAGTGAGAGAAGTCTTATTGTGTGAGAGAAACATGAGACCGGCTTCGTTCTCATCCCTACTCCGTGCTGTTTACTGGGTCAGAAGTGACACCTGTAGACAACTGGCGGGGATAACTAATTAAATGACGATTGATCAGTTTTCGACCGGAGAGGAAAATTGATTAAATTACTAAAATGGCTATTAAAAAATAAGGGTTGATCGTAGAAGGGTGAAAATTGAGGATTGTATGTATTTTTGTATGTTGTATCATAAAAAGATAGAAATTAAAAATTTTGCCTAAAAAATAAAAAATAAAATAGGGGTGGACTACCCCTAACATTTAGGGGGATGAAAAATAGATGTTGGCCGATTCTCAGACCTACTCAATATGCTCACAAAATTTCATGAGAATCGGTCAAGCTGTTTTGGAGGAGTATGGCAACGAAAACTGACACTAGAATTTTATATATTAGATAATATAATATTATGGACCTAGGTGATTAATAATATATCTATGTAGATGGCTTATTTTAAAAATTAATTATTTAAAAAAAATTTAAAATGTTCTCTTATTTGGTAAGCGCTGCAAGTAGATCTACGAGGCAATTGCTGTAGAGGAATTAAATTATTGTCGTTATTTACTCTCCAGGAACCTGTGGAAACTAGTTCTTCATTTAGGTACACATCTGTGGTACCAGGCGGTGTATACGTGTTCCTTGATGTTGAACTTTTTCTCAAAAAATTATGTAAATATATACATGTAATACTAACAATAGAAGCCTTTTCTTCATTTAATTGAATAGGCGTTTTAAAAATTCTAAATTTACTAGTAAGAATACCAAAAGAATTTTCGACTACCACACGCGAACTACTTAAATGCTTGTTGAATATTCTTTCAGGAGTGCCTATTGGATGATGTCCAGGATATGGTTTCATAATGTTTGAATTTAATGCAAAGGCCCCATCAGCCAAAAATACGTATGGTATGTTAATATTATCAGCATTTCGAAGTGGACTAGGCGGCGGTAAATTAATACTATTTGTGGATATTTTTTCCCACAAAATACTATTATTTAACACGCCGCCGTCACTAATGCGTCCTTTTGCGCCAACTTCGGCGTACATAAAATTGTAATCGTTATCAACTAGTGCCAATAAAACAATACTAAAACCCCCTTTATAATTATAATAATCTGATGCACTGTGAGCTGGGGGTAGTATACTAATGTGTTTTCCATCGATAGCTCCAAGGCAGTGAGGGAACCGGAATTGAGCTGCTTTTCTAAGCCATTCATCTGGGGTAGTGGGTAACTGAAAAAAAATGACATTATATATTTTTCACAGTTGGAAGAAAATGTGCGAGCTGAGGAAGAATCTTCTTTAATTGAGTCGTCTCCGAAAGCAACCGAAACTCGCTCCACTCCTCTCCACAAACGGCAGCGTAACTCCAATGCCGCCGACTTATCCGAAACGACAGCCCATGTGAACAGAGCATTAAACGCAGTCACTAATATTCTCGGTCAAAGAAAGAACGACGATGACTGTGACCTTTATGGCAAACTTCTCGCCAATAAACTGCGATACTTTAATGTAGACGACAGACAGGAGCTGATGTACGAAATTGACGGCCTAATATTGAAAAAGAAAAAATCTGTTAACATTCCATTAGATACAAGCACCACATCATATACACCTAATACATCAACCTTACCTTCTACATCACATGCATCGTCAGTTGATTCTTTTTACACTTCTGAAGTAAACCAGCCTCTTTTACATCGTCCTTACTTAAACACATTTTCGAATCCTCCATCGTCTTTTCATTACTACAATCAACCTCTTCATCATGTTTATGACACCTCATCTCAAAACCAGCATTCTACCAGAGCCCATTCACCCATTGATTCGAGACCAGAAACAGCTTACCATCATCAACAACCAGGTATCAGTGGTGCTTGTTATGATTCTGAGCTATGCGATGAATAAGGATCCATTCGCCAGAATTAATTGGTTTATAATTTTACGACCAGGCCTTGTTTTTTGACTTAATATTATAAATGCTAAAAAAACTCTCTGTGTGTCGTCTGTCTATTTTATTTATCCAATTGCAAATGAGAAAACAGGTCGCCTGATGGTATGGAATTACTACGGCCCATAAACATCCATAACGTTCGGATCATAGATGTATTGCCTGTCCATCAAATTGGGAGAGGAGTGGAAAGGAGAAAGGATGGAAAGAAAAAAGGAGTACTGGGCATCTGGCAATCTCGCTCACCGAATGCAACGAAAAAGCGTCGATCTACTGTGCGACAGTGGTACCGCCCCGGATGAGCCTGTCCATTCATGCTGAGCAATAACTGACAACAGCGTACCTCTTACACTTCTGTTGGTTTGTCTGCCTGTTATGCTTTTACGCCTAATTTACTGAACCAATTTTGATGAAATTAGATACAAAGTTTTAGTATGTGCTATCTTATAAAAGAGTTTGTTTACTTCAATACACTAATCTCCGGAACTATCAACACGCATAAATATAAAACCTACTGTGTCGAATTGTAGTGTCGAATAACTCCTTTATCCAGGATGCCTGTAGGCTGTTTAACATCACGTTATGACTTATAGTAGTATAGTCTTTTTAAGAGATTCCCTTGCGTGCGATGTGTAAATGGTTAAAATTACGCATCTTAACATATTTTATTATTCTGTATTTTATGTATTTTGTTATTAAAATAATAATAAAATCGATACATTAAATAAAAACCAATGTTTTTTATTTACCTTCACGTAATCTTTTAAGACTTCGTTTAGTGCCTGACATACTTCTAAAATAATTCTTGAAATGACTGGACAGGAAATTTTGAAGAGAAAATGTAAACTTCGATAACTATCTCCCGTTGCCAAAAAACGCAGAGTTACTGCCAGGCGAATTTTTACAGGTATTGCGTCTCTAAATGTGGTATTATTCTTGACAACTAATGGAGATATTTGATGTACTAGATATTCGAAGTCAGTATACGACATTCGAACGAAGTTCCCAAATTCGTTAGATGGCTCCTCTAGCAACTCCATGATTTGTTGATCCATAGTTTCCCTGAAATTAATTTATATAGTTATCATTATTATGTAATGTTAAAGAATAATAAGCTAAAAGATTTCAAGGCCAATAAAAAAATAATAGGAGCCCGTAAATTGTTGACTATGACATGAATCAAAACAATACTCACGGTTGATAATAAGAAAATATTATTTCCTAATGTGGTGTAAATTAAACCCTTGAAAAAATGCTCATTTACTGTGTCGTAAGTTTGGTTTTTACGATTACAAATACCTGGATCGGTTGCGGTGAATACTTAACATCCACCATCTTCTTCTTCTCTGGTTTCTCCTTCTTATTTTGTCACTGTGTATATTTAAAAAGCGTGTATAGGCACTTAATAAATATGTCGTGGCAACCGTTAATGCATCCACGTCCATTTTTGACGACTTACCTATTGACAACTCGCTCGAATACGTGGCGACGTGCGCAAAATTTGTGGCAATGATGCGCAAACGTGTCATCGCCTATCATCGGCGAACATCGACGATTGTGTAAACGCGCCATAACAAGTATTCGGAACAAAAACAACAAAGAAAGGATCTTGATAAACTTTTTGTTCCAGTGCTTCAATTAACAAAGTAATTTATTTGTGCCAAGCGTAAAACCTACTCCTTTCCTCTTTGTAAAAAGCTGACCGGTGCAAATTTGTTGTTAATTTTTCATTACCCTTATGGCGCGTTTACACAATCGTCGATGTTCGCCGATGATAGGCGATGACACGTTTGCGCATCATTGCCACAAATTTTGCGCACCTCGCCACGTATTCGAGCGAGTTGTCAAAAGATAAGTCGTCAAAAATGGACGTCGATCGACGTCGATGCATTAGCAGTTGCCACGACATTTATTTAAAAAGCGCGTATAGATACGAGTTTTATGAATATATATAAAAACCAAATAATACCGAGTAAACAGATAAGTAGAAGATGGTGGATGTTAAGAATTTACCGCAACATAACTAGGTATTTGTAATCGTAAAAACAGCGTTTTTTCTAGGGATATATTTTACACTACATAAGAAAACAATATGTTCTTATTATCGCCCTTGAGTTGTTGTTGTTTTGAATCATCATTAACATTTCTGATTCCTTCCCGTTACATCCCGTCTTATCAAGTTTCATTCGATGCCATACCTCAATCCTGTCCTATTTTATTCGCCTCATACTTTCTAGCATACCATCCACTTACATGCAAATAGAGCGTCGTAGATAGCCAGAACAACCCTTAAAGTAACTTATTATTTGTATTACGATTAATATCATGGTTATAAACACAAAATAGAAAATAATACATTATTTAAATAATTATTGAAACGATTATATTGAATAAAAAGAAGATAGACTTATATAAATTACGACGGATATATTTTTTGAAATTTATTAGGATTAAAAATTTTGCCTTATAAACGTAATAGATAACGTAACTTTACCCGTTTACACAGCTCACACAAGGCAATTGGTTCAGTGGTGTAGGCGTAAAAGTTTAACAGGCACTAGACTGTCAAACAAACAGAAGTGTTAGAGCCACGCTGTTGTCAGTTATTGCTCAGCATGAATGATCAACGTGAAGTAACAGCTTTTCCATTGCATTCGGTAAGTGAGATTGCTGGATTCCCAATGCTCCTTTCTTCTTCCCATCCTTTCTCCTTTCCACTCCTCTGCCATTTCATGGACACGCAATACATCTTTGATCCGAACGTTATGGATGTTCATGGGCGGTAGTGATTACTTACCATCAGGTGATTTGTTTTCTCATTTTCCATTAATAAAAACAGACAGACGACAGACAAAGAGTTTCGTTTGAATTTATAATATTAAGTAGACATAATAAGATGAACAGAATCAGAGCAGCACGAGCAGAGACATAGAATTAATTGGATTGATAGAATTGGCTGGTCGTAAAATTATAAACCAAATAACTCTGGTGGATGAACCCTTATTCATCACATAGTTCTGAATTATAACAAGTACCACTAATACCTGGTTCAAATCAATGGGTGAATTGGCTATGGTAGAATGCTGGTTTTGAGATGAGATGTCATAAATATAAGGAAAATAATAAATAACACCCAACAGTCACGTACATAGTCCTGACCCCACACTAAGATCGAGTCTTGTGTCGTGGGTCTTTTCAGTCTCACAATACCCAGACCCGAAAGGAGTATTTGTGGGTAGAACAAACATTTCTAGCGGGGCGGGGATCGAACCCGCGACCTCTCAGTTCACAGCCGACGTCTAACCAACTTCGCCACGTAGGCTGGCATATGATTCAACGACATTTATTTTTCATTTTGGAAGTCAATCATTTAACTAATCGCAAAGCCCGCAATGCCTAGTGTTTTTTAAATCAGGTACTCATAAAACTCGTAGTAGAATTTCATAAAAAAACGAAGTTATTAATAACAGACATATTAATTGGATTAAAAACTTGAATTGGTAATGGACGATGAAGGTTTTTGGTCGTATATATCCACAGACGTCCACAGATGTCAATCGTGTCATCTTTGTCAAAAATATAAAAATATACGAAAATTATGATTATTTTATTTAGTATGGGGTGTAATTAAATAATAATGTACAAACAGTTTATTTAGAATTATTTCAATTAGTAATTGTGCTTTTTACGTACACTATATTGCATGTAGTGAGAATTGAACAATGGTGTGGAATTTTATAATAAGAAAATGAAACCGAAGAAGTTGCAGCAGGCAACTAGGTGCAGATACAGCTGAAACGCACGCGTGCCCTGTCCTATAATTCGACTTAATTATTTTAAAGTCTTTTTTGTATATTCTTGTTTGAAATAAACATTTTCTGTACATCTATAATTTTATTTATTTTCTTTTAGTATATATTGTAGAAATATCAACCCGCAATAGCAAGCTAAAGTGGAAGTAGGCGGACCTTATAACAATAAATGAACAAATATTTTGAGAAGACCGGGTTTCTGTAAACGCAATGCACGTCATCGGCATAAGCGGAGTGATATTCATACAGATATAAATCATAATATTCAAATATATAGTTTAAATCATGTACAAACACTTATAAACTATGATACTTATTTCTGAATAGATTTCGTATTGTGATCAAACTGAACCAATTATTATACGCAAGTAACTGATAGCTCCGGAAAATGCTAGCTGTTGTTACTGAAACTTGTATTTCGATATTTTTTTAATGAAAAATTAAATTTCTATAGCAATACACTGTCACAAACCCGCGGGGCATGTGGCTAGAAATCCATAACTAGCGGATCGTCGACGATGACAGGCAAACATGGGTATTCTCACTTTACTCTCACTCTGATTACCGACAGTTGGCGAAAAACCCCGAACACGAATGTTGTAAAATTTTACCAGGGTTATAAGTTTTGGAACAAATCCCTAAATTGTGGGTGTATATCTTAATAATTTAATTGGTTCATTTTATGATAACGAGTTAAATTATCAGAGTCATTACACTGTAATGTGAGTTATTTAGTATTATAATAATATAAGATTAACAATAAAAAAAGTGCGTGGTGGCCTGTTGGTAAATGGACTAGACGCGACTGCCAATATGTTCACGGTGGTCGCGGGTTCGAATCCCAGGGCACACCTCTGACTTTTCGGAGTCATGTGTGTATTGATAGTCAATCACCACGCACTAAAACGGTGAAGGAAAACATCGTGAGGAAACCTGCATACCATAGCGATTCATAAGAATTTCTATGGTATGTAAGTCCGCCAACCCGCACTAGGCCAGCGTGGTGGACTATATGGCCTAACCACTCTCAATCGCACGCTCGGTTTTAGAGTAGGCCCGTGCCCTGCAGTGGGACGTATATGGGCTGATACTGAACAATAAAAATGCATTACAAAAAAAAACACTACACGAGTCAACATTATAAATAATTTGTTACTTATTTTAACATAAGCATAATTTTATTTACTATACTTCGCGGAACCGCTACATTCTCCAGATTTGGGAATGAAAAATATTTCGTTAGCAACACTGCTTGATGTACACGAATATCGGCAATGAAAGGCAATAAGCCGTACACATTACCGTCATCGCCTATAGTTGCCGATGTTGGGCGATTATGTGAACGGGGCATAAGAAAAAACACGAGGCGAAATTCCGCAAAGACGTCGTGTCAGATTGATGCATGAGTTCGTGTTTTTCTTTGTGCCCACACCATCAATCTTACAGATCTATTAACGTCCTCTTTAGTACCTCTCCTAATTATCTGAGCAAACTCTCTAGCATCCCTTGAGATTAAACTAAGCTGAGTGCGGGCAAACAACAACATATTAAATTGTTTTGTTTAGCATGCTCACTGAAATCAAGAGCTAGCGTGAACACGTCGTTGATATAGTTCCCGCTCGATATAAAATCTACACATCTCTTATTGTACACCAGTCTTCCTCAAAGTGGGCGATAATGCCTCCTTGTGGGCGCTGCTTGGTAGAGGGTGATCAAGAACCCAGAAGACATTGTATCGCTTGTTAGTATAGAAATATCTATATTTGTATTTTGTAAAAGATATATCTATACTTGTAAATTGTATTGGAATTGCAATAAGAATTCCATGATACTAAATATGATTTAAACCAGTAGCAATGCCTTATCTTCTTCCTCTAGACATGTGCTTTATATAAATGCTATAGAAGAGTGCATAATTTTAGCTGCTTCATATATATGAGCGAATTCGTGAGAGCATTCTTCATTTCTTTAACACGAGACTTCATTTAATGAGATCTGAAACCAAACCATTTCGAGAGCGTAACAAAAGAAATTCCAATGTATTGGGCAAAATATACTGAATGAAAATTTATTAAAAACGCTACAAATGCATCTTACTCACATAATATGTGCCTTCGTTGTGTAAAAAAACTTACTTAGGTCACGACGACGCATCGTAAAAACTTCAAAGCGTACTAGGAACAACCTCGTGCTCGTACTCTAGTGTGCTCGCTAAAGGCCCATTCATAGTATCGATAAGAAATATCGTTGATCCCGATACCGATACTCCTTAAAATACATTATAGCATTTTATCGTTTGTTCTTATATTTATAGTTATGTTAAACCGGGAGATATTCACACTACTTAAAAATACTATATAAGAGATCCGTAATATATACCGGGTATATCAAGACTGCTACCGAAAACGAAGCCTGGTGGTAGTTTTAGTGACTGCAAATACAGTGCAACTAATAATTTCGCTAAGAATCGCGACAATTATTTTTAATGATTTTTGAAATATCATCATTTTTGGGCGGTAAAGCCATAGTTTTTGCTATAATAATAATTTTAACTCTTTTATACCTTAGAGTATTTATAAATAAAAGGCTTACAAAAATATTATCGCTTTTTTTGCAACATTTTCTGCTGCATTGTATCTGAAGTCGCTTAAACTACCACCCGGCTTCGTTTTCGGTAGCAGTCTTGATATACCCTGTATAAACATAATATACCGTCTGCTGTATTTTTTAATCCGTGTATTTATGTCTGCGGTTGCTTGCACTGACGCTCAAATAATATTACGACCAAAAGGAACTGTTAAACAATATATCTTTAATTATTTTAATACGTTCCACCTGAGACTGTCGTTCAATATTTTAAGGACGGCATTTGAGCATACCATGTAAATAAACGCGAAGATATATAAGCATTTATAAATAAATAAATTTGACTCAATATACTAAGAATATTGTTACTGTCATTTTTTATTTAAATAAAGATCTAATACAAGGCTCTAAAGAAATTCCTTTTGGTACAAAACCGTCGCTTTATTATGTAACATATGTATGTAAACAACATACACTATCATCGCAATTGTCTTCAGACTCCGAACATTGCGCCAAGATTTATCTACATTTTATAACGGTGTTTACATAGCATTATCTATTCTCTTTACTTGTACGAAGATCTACGTAACATCGGTAGGATAAGAAGAATCCATTCCAAGAAACCCTAAAAACGTCGTTGCAATTGTGGGGGTTTGTCGCGCAAACAGGCAATAAATGCCGGCTGAATAAGCCAAAACCGAGATTGCCATTCTACTATTGTCGATACTGCTGCGTTTTATATAGAGATTTATTCTTTTTATTTAAACGAACCGTTCACGTAAAACATTCGTTCCTTTGTATTGATTTCGTTTCTTTTAGATACTGAAAGCATTACTTTGTAATTCAAAAGCCTCTATCAGAAGACATCAGTTTTATTAAACATTTTACGTAGGAGCTTATTGATCTATGCTTTTTAATTTCCTTAAACTTCAATGTGGGCTTAATATAAAAAGAAATGTTTTAATATAGGTATTAGAATACAAAAGAATTTAAATTAATCTAATTTCTGCCAGCACGATAGATAAGTTTATCGGGGCTTTCGATTACCTTACCTTACTACTGGTGGTAGGTCTCTCATATGTGAGAGGCTGCCTGGGTGGGTACCACCGCAATGTCTATTTCTCCCGTCAAACAGCAGTTTAAATGCACAGTTGTGTTTCGGATTGAAGGACATTGTAGCCAGAGTAACTACTGGACATATTTAGACTTAACATCTTATGTCTCAGGATGGCGAGCGCAGTGGAATGCCAAGCATTGCTTTATAAATCAAGGTGTTGTTTGGTTTTGCTACTGTTCATGAGCGATCGCATTGCTTACCATCAGGCGAGCGGCATGTTAGTCTCGCCATTCACTGCAATAAAAAAAAAAACCTTAGAACTGAAAAATACGTTTTGTCACACAATTTCTAAATAACATAAGATGAATTTTTCGTTCTTGAAGATTTCCTAGAGATTATATAAATTAAATTTAACAATTCCATTGTCTTATCTACGGGAGAAGTAGTGTCCGTAATATTGTAACTTAATGTCACTCTTAAGATTGTATCAGTGCTTAAGCCCCTTTGTGCCGGCTATTTTAGCAGCCTCCTAACCTGTAACACTATAATTAAGTTACGAAACAAATCTAAGGGGAGTCAGTCAGATTGTAAGTTGAAGAAACGGATTAGGGAACAAATTGGAAAGGGAAAACTGGAACTAATTACTCGCTCAATACAAAACAATGCGGAAAATTGGACGTTTAACCACCAAATACCGAGTATTAGAGGAGGCTTTATTGCATGCTAAATAGCCACCTACCCAGCCACACAATAACACTATCTGGCGTGTCACCTGTTATTGAGCGCAATTAATTGTATTCCTCAACATTCACGGTTAAATCATATGCCTCTAACAAAAGCGACATGTCCAATCTAAATCTATTATTGCAGGTTAATAAGCCTTATTGATATATGTATGTTAATTAGAAGCTGGATTATATGCAATATACGAGTATAAATATAATACCTCTTTGAAATATGCATAATATGTTCATGTTTTTTCCTCTCATGAACAATTTCCTGCCCATGATTTCTCATCACAAACTTATTAACATCTGTTACGCTGTTACACCCCCCCAATCCTGTCTTAAGTTTTGCACTTGCTTTGTTTTAGACGAATGTACAGAGACAATGTGTTATTGCTTTGTTTTGCTGGTGGTATGTGTCTCATATGTGAGAGGCAGCCTGAGTAGGTTCCACCGCAATGTCTATTTCTCCCGCCAAACAGTAGTGTCAATGCACTTCTGTGTCCCGGTTTGAAGATCATTGAAACCAGAGTAACCACTGGACATATTAGGACTTAACATCTAGTGTCTTAGAATGGCGACCGTGGTGGAGTACCAAGCATTGCTTTGTTATTTAAGGCGTTGTTTGGTTTTGCTAATGTTCATGAACGATCATATCGCTTACCATTAAGCGAACGGCATGCTCGTCTGGCCACACATTGCAATAAAAACAAACAAGTTTAATAAGAACGTTGCTAATATTAACTGGGACGAGTTAAGAGCGTTTATACCCTGCACGCGCTTTTTGGCTTAAAAACAGGATTTTTCAAATGAGTTAATAGCCACCAATAAACAATTTAAAGGAAAAATAATTATTACTAATTTTAGATAAGGTTGTCATCTAGGGATTTTGGTGGAAAACATTATAGATTGATAGATAATTTGTGAGTACTATACGGATTACTGAACACAAGTTTCGTTATTTAGGCTTTAAATGGCAATTTAGAAGCTTAAGATATCCTTAACTACTAAATATAAGATGAAAATAAAAATATTATCAGACTAATAAGACCCTTATGGAGGGATTTTGCTGAGAAAAATAATCTTTTTGTGTTTAGTTCCTGAAAAATAAAAATTTAAACAATGCGAAATTATTCAGAAACTCTCGTCAAGAACATATTTTTTTTCACCAACTTATCGTACATAATTTTTTATAACAATTGCATATTATAATAGAAGAACATCTTATCAATAAATTACCATTTTTATATTTCAACAAAATTAGTTTTCATGTTTTCTACAAATATTTTAAAAACCACTATAAAAACACGCTGTCCGACGTGGATCAAATCAGACCGCCGCAAGGCCTTCTAGAGGGAGGACGTATCGCTCGTCGCTCCGGCCTGGCTGCAGTCGATTATGCCGCGCGTAGTAAAAATAGCCACGCGCGGAATGCGATTACCACATCTTAGTACTTTGGTAGTAAAATATTTAATTATTTTTATTACCTACAATGATTTTGTAGTGAGTATAAATTATGTTTCAGGTAATATAATGGGACGTAATTCCGAGGCTAAATTATGTTATGTATTGTAATATAAAATTAAATATATTTCGTAATTGTAAGGGGTTGTAAGGCCCTAACACTATTTATGTGTTCGAACACGAAATGATTAATAAAACGTCCGTAGTGTCTAATGATTGAACACTGATTTGAATGCAACTTAACAATGTAATAATAACGAAAATATGATGAGTATCCAAAATTTGTATTATTCTTTGCTTGCACAGTAATATTTGTCTACTTATAATGCAAATAAAATATTTTTATGATATTATATTACAGTTACATTTCAATTGAATATTTGAAGCGCACGGATCAAAGTTGTTTGAGCCGATTGTATAGCGAGCCGACGCGGCAGCTCTACGCACACAGCTTTGGTCGCTTATGTGTGCGTGAAATTAACGAAGAAATACCTATAGTTGACTTTGCGCGCAAGGTGTATACGCTCTTAACAATAGCTGAATCCGTTGACGAAAAAGCCGAGATTTTTAATACGAAAGTTTTCATTCTTTTTTAATACAATCGTCCTGTTGGGTCGTATTTGACACCTGGAGTTTGAATGGTGATGAGATGAAAAAACCGTGCTTTTCGTGAATTTAAAAGGGATCACACAGAGGAAGCCTGGTTTTCATTCAAACCTTCAAGGAATAGTTATAATAAGATAAATATTCTCAGTATTTATCTATCAATATAATATCTCCTCGTGTTCTCCAACTAATAAATGGAATTTGGAGATTCCTGAAGACTCCGGGTATAGAGAGCATACATTTAAATAATTTCTTAAAGTGGCTTTTGATCTCGCTGAGTATCCTGAGTATATATATATATATATAATATAAGTGGAAAATATAATACATATCACCGTATGCGCCAAAAATAATTAATCAGATATGTATCTAACACATAAAAAACCTATAGATCCAGAAAAAGAATATTTGGGAATAAGGCCAAAAAAACAATATTAATAGGTTAAAACAATCCTGTTATGCAAACCTTCATGATCCCGTCTATAATTACAAGAGAAATCTCTTCATTCTGTAACTCTGATCCTATATTAACAAATAATAGAAGACTCTAAACACTGGTCCTGAAAAAATACAAAGCTTATAAAAACATTGATTCTTTTGAATTTTATAAATTATATTTTATAAATAAAGAATTGTGTAAAAGCTTAAAGATGTCCTGAACGCTTCAATCACCGTTACGCGACACAAAACTGAGCGGAAAAGCCTAACTCAACAAGTATTACATTTTCTTCAGCTTATTATATCATACCGACAGAGTATAATTTAAAATAACTATATAAAACTCTTTTGCATATAAGAACCTGCCCTCTATTTATCCGTTTATAAAATCCATCCCATGGTTCTCTGGAAGACATTGCCTTTGAGCGATAAGACCGCCAATTGTACTTTTATGATTGTGATTTTCGTTTTATTTGTATTTTTTTTTGTGTGCAATAAAGTGTATAAATAATAAATAATAATAATAAATAAATAACCTGCTTACGTCACACCTGGTTGTTTTTCTTCTCTTTCCCTCTCTTCAGCCACTCTACTGCTGAACATCGTCCACCACCAAGGATGTCCAAATCAGTCTGTTGGTAGCGGCCTACATCCAACCACTTCCTGAAACCTTAACTAAGGCGCCCGTCTACCTTTGTTTCTTATTATTAAATTAGTAATTATCAAAAATAAATTACTTATTATACTTGAATTTCATCCTAAATGTTTTTTTTTTATTATTAACTTTCTATCAAAAATCTGCTAAAATCGTACCCTAAGTTAGACTGGAGCAAAATATTCCATCACGATGTCCCTTAGCCTGCCTTTTAAAAGATTCGAACAACAGATGAAATGTTCCATTTATGAATTAATAAAAACAAGGATTGTACGCATGTACATATTGCACAAAGGCATCCTTGTTCTAACAAAAATATCAACCCTTGGCCGCGTGCCAACGTGCAGAAATTCATTTGTTACAATTTTATAGTGAATCGTACTCGAATCGAACAAAACACGGATTACAGACTTTAAATCTAATGAACTGGCTAATCCATAAATTGAAATTGAAACCTTCAGCTTTCTACGTAGCTTTACAATACTTCTTTGCAATAGCACAATATATTAAAGTGTGTATATAATATTGTACATTAATTATTGTCTACATTTAAAACACAATAAAACATTCTTTTCGGTTACAGTATTTTTTTATTAAGACAACTGAGTTATAACAAGGAATAATTAAACAATATAAATATAAGTGACTGAGAAATATATAATTGTGCAAAAAACTCTAAGTAAAATGTAAGAGCATTAACTTACTTAGTTTAGGTAATATATGTATGTACATAAGTTGCGCAAAAGAAATTTCCATCGCCTGATTCAAAGTAAGTTTACAGTGGTGCGGTCCAACAGCACATAATTCATGCCACTCAGTGAAATATAATGCGGATGTTCTCATAATGTACGACGAGCAACTTAATCCGACTGCGACTTTTTCCCTTACAAATATGTATTTAATGCTTTGAATACAGATTTGTGGGATGTAGAATTTGGCAAGGAGAATATCCATAATATTCATAGAATTAACGCTACGCGGATTGTGTTTGATAATATTTTTGATTCTCGATATTGTATAACTCACATTAATTCTTCATTCTCTTCTTCATTATTTAAATAGTTATTGTTAGTAATAAAAAAGGCAATATATAACACAAAATTGTAAAAATATATATTCTATGTGCCCTAGTATTGTAAAGCGGAGAGTAATAGAGAGTAAGAGGGGCCGTTTATGCTGCATCTACATTTACCAAAATATATATTGAGTGACTAACAAAAAAATATTATCAAATAATATAAGAAATTCAACTGCTGAAAGACCCAAAATTCTTATAGGCCCCAGGATATCCACAGTGTCCTTTTAGTATCGGCACTTCATTCAGTTTCTACCTGCAATACTCATTAGGTTTGGATCGATTTTCATCTACATTGTAGGTGCGACGCTATGCTCACCTATATTGGCCTCCATTGGACATCCTTTTGGCGCCAGAGGCCTTCAGTTATTGCTCAAAGTCTGAGACAAACTAACTACTCGACATAGTGATACTTGACATCTTATGGCTCGGGATGGCGATCGCGGTGGAATGTCACGCATTGCTTTTATATTCATGTTGTTTTTGGTTTTACTACTGTCCATGAGCAGTCGTATCGCTTACCACCATGGGAATGGCATGCTTGTCTCGCCATTTTCAGGAATATAAAAAAAAAACATCTTTCCATTAGCAGTTACTAATCTCCTGAGTTACGTCGCCAACATTTGTCATTAAAATAAAAACATTATAAGGTGGATTATATAAGAACTTGTGTAACTGAATACAGAAAACGTATAAAAAGCTTAAGCAACAACTGTTATAAGGACTCTTTTCAATCATGTATTATTACGAAGAAGCTAGACGCCCGCGCCCGTGTTCAAACTTAAATCAGTGCAGAAATTTTCTTGTCTACTTAGTCAAAGATGCCATACAAGTGTAGCTTAGAAAACTTTAACTATACAATATGCTCGTAGGTTTTTGATTATAGCTTATAACATGATCAAAGAATAAAAAAATATTATTATAGCGAGATTTACATAGCTTCTCTTTTGCAAAAAAAATAATCTTTCTTTAAGATCTATACTCGTAGTGCATAATAATTTAAATGGTTTAGTAACTAGAAACGAATAATTTAAACCCTCATTTCGGCATATTTTAACTAAATTAGGTCAAGAGAAAGTTAATAACTATGCAACCAAAACAATATTATTGTGAAACTCAAAAATATAATTAATCCCTTTAAAATATATTCTCGCTATTTAACCAGAGCGAATTCAAGAAGCTTTTGGAAATTTGTTAACCAGTTATATAAGCAAATATTTGTTTGTACATATACAATATCTGAGTCCTTCCCAGAAAACTAGTAAAACTTCACCAATTACGAAAATCTTGAAGGATATCGTGTTGAATATTAATGAATCTGAAAATTACACGAATTAATTTGTATTTTATAAACTTAGGTACACAATCTGCGTCCTTTAACGCTTTTATAATTAGAATATGATGTAGGTGATGAAATATTTATCATAATATATTTTCTAACATATATTAAGAAAAACACATGTTCATTTTGTTAATGCACATGGGGTGTATATATTTCTCGGCGGCCGCGACGGCCTCGGTAACTCATATAAAGTTCCGGCGTAAAAACGACACAGCCGGACAGCGGCCGGCGATATCGCACTACGTGTGTGCTGTGTATTCTGTGCGCTGTATACTGTATACGGTGCTTTATTTACAAGTCGCTTCTAAGGCTTCACTCACTCACCCCGCTCACCCTTCTCACTCTTAAAGCTTCCGGTAAACTTGTTTACAACAAAATAGCTTTTCAAACCTTGTCTTACATATACATGCCAAAATGTTGTCTTATTTCAATTGTATAAACATTTTATAAAGTATGTACATATATAGTATAAAATATGATTAAATCACGGCTTTGACATGGAATTTCACACGACTTTCCAGAATGTATAAAATTACAATATTTTATCAAAAACTGTCTCAGTTGTTTTAAACAACTTCGCCTAATGAACGCTAATGCTGATGTAATGAAATGATTTTCTGGCAAGAAATATATGAATACAATCGCTGAACGACCTACGCGGCCCGCTGAGTCGGTGCCCGGCAGCATTCAACACTCAAATGGTAAAGTTTTTAGAGAAAGAATCAAAAGAAAATAAGCGCAAAAAGAGCCTTCGAACAAGCCCTCAAAAAATATCGTAGAGGCAGTTTTATGCTCATTCCTTTGTTATTGCTCAAGTCGACACTACAATGCTCAGCTTGCAATAAAACTCTTGAAATTGACTCGAACGTTTTACAAATCGTCTAAGTGGAACTTGCGGGACGAGTGAAGTGCATAACTACACCTATCGACTTGTTCATTCATCAACATTTTAGGACTACGATTTAATAGAAAAACATTAATTAAAATACATTTTTTCTCATACACTTCACACCTGTACGGTAAGTTAATAAATTAATATGGATAATGTAATTTTTGGAGTTATGTGTGAATTGATTGCGTATCGGACACTCAAACAGTAAGGAAAATGTACACGTCCTACTTACCATATAGATTTTTATAATAATTTATAATCCTATAAAGTCCGTCAATCTGCAATAGACTGGCTTAATGGACTATTGCCTAAAACCTCTCAATGAAACTCTTAATTGTAGAAAAGTCACGTAATCAGCTGTGGGCGATTATATACTAGTATTGCATTGATTTATTTATATTCAGTGTGATGCAAAACAATTATCTTATAGGAATAAAAAATTAATAGTATGGCGTTTATTTAATTTAGTATACCAATGTCGGCGTGAACTCAAAATCAGGCCATAATTGCGAAATTATAGGTGTTTATTGGTTCACCAATTCGGCAGCCTAATTCGTACAGAAAAGAACATTTTGAATATTATTTATTCATTTTAATTTTATTTGAAATACAACGGGTAACTGTGGCCTCAACCTAATATACAAAGAGTGTTTGGTGTATCACTGACCCTTATTGTCTTAATATAAAATATATCTTAGCTTAATATATCATTCAAAAATTGCGGCGGATAACCACTTTTTTTTCTTTGTACAAAACGAAAAGGTTTTGAGATCCTCTTTCGGTACCCCGGCGGAGACCGAAAGGGCAAAAGTATTGCTAGTCCATCCATTATTAGGGGTCTGAATGCCCAACACTTACCACTGTTTTTAGATGCCCTTTGAGATGTTGTGAGCGTCCACGACAGAGACTAACCCATGCGTTCTGTGGCGCACCTCGGAGTCGTTACCTTGGAGAGCGTATTGCCCCGCAGTTGGGCCAACGACCCTGATGACCTCTTTAAGTCACCTGTTACGAAGGGCAGAATATACCGTGGTGGAATTCTTGCTCTACCAAACCACAGGGCATAGACACAGGTTCGGCCGTTTTTCACCCGCGCGCCTTCTGCTTTGGGATCTTTCAGCTCTCGATCCCGGTCCGCGCTCTCCTTCTGTGAAATCAGAATCTCGCAGTAGGAGACCTTTGTCTGCTATGGAGATACTTCCGACCATGGAGGAAATCACGCCTGAGAGCGTAACGGCTGCCGGCTGCACGGAGTATTCCACGCTCGTCACCACCGTCACCGTCACCAAGCTAGACAATCCAAAAGAGTGTGCTGGGCTGTATCTTGCTCGTTGTCACAATGATACACGACGGTATCTTCCTTTATAGCCAACCGCCACAGGTATGTACCAAACCAGCCGTGCCCCGATACTGACCACCGCGACTACCAGGCGGAACGTCACCATCCCGTGACGCCTGTTCAACCACTGGTCAAGAACAGGATACGATAGATAACTACTAGTTAATTTACAAAGAATATATTCTACGCTCCACATAATCTCCTATGATTCAAATTAGTAGAATACGTTGCTTGACAATTTTTTATTATGAATTCTTCAATTCTCAATCCTTGTAATGAGACAACATATTTTTTTTCTTTTACGTTTCGTTTATAAACATTAAAGCAAAAGACACATTACCATAATTAAGCTGGCCTTTTACTGTTAATTAGCTGAATTGTATTTAATTATCCGTTGCGAACAGCACGTACCGTGAATATGTTACGGTAATTTCCCTAATGTCAAAGACAATAGCTCACACCTCATTTATTGTAATATTTTTGCAAATTTATTATACATTTAATTTTATTATCACCACTGGCATCACGTGTGACAGCGGAATATTTATTTTATTAATTTAATTGCAGATTGTAAGCCGTTTATGTACTAAATGCGTCGTAGAAAGCAGGTATGACGATAATTTCTTATTCATTATTAGAAAACATTTTGAATTTGTCCTATCTTGTGCGTAGAAGGAAAGTATAAACAACAAGGAACTTGTCTCTCAACTCATCGATCGCTTACAAGTATAATATGCGTTGAACCGACATTTGTTCTACCAGGGTGATTCAAGCCGCTCTCACCCATTTTTTTGCTGAAATCTTTCCTACCTAGATTTCCTATTTCGATATGAAAGCTGTTAAATAAGACTATGGATCGCTATGGATCGTCTACAATCTTTTAGCGTCGGAATGCTGTGTTATCATGCTGTTATCAAAATCAATATCAAAATATTAGGAACAATTTTTCTCTCCTTACGTTTTATTATATTGAACATGTTAATACTGTTTATAGTATGAAAACATGTATCACTTTGTGCATTTTATAGACATTTTTAATTTTTATTTGTAGTTTCAAATAAACACACCAAAAGCATTTAGATGAAGATTAGATACACACGTTTATAAAAGACATAACTGCTGTCTTTTTCTTTTTCTATACTGTTACCAACCCTCTTGAGAGCAACATAGTATGCAAAACAAGTAATAATAATTTAAAAGCTAAAAAACACGCTTTAGTTAAAAAGTGTGCCCACGAAACATAATTTTTGTAAGCACCCCACGTGATTTAACAATAAAATAAATTTATTTAACTCCATTCTTTAAATCTCAATCATTATTTATTATTTTTAACTTTTGAGTCGGGCCTTTTGCTTTTTTTGTTTTTAAACTGTTATTTTAATAACGGCTATTCTGTCCACGGAGGATATTGCTATCCTGCGCGCAAATTACCGACTATAAGGATATTCAAAAATACGACTTTCGACGATAATATAAATAGATAACTACATAAAAACAGGAAAAGATAATATAGAATCGGATTACTCGTATCTAAGGAAATTCAGTCTAAATTTATGAAATATAAAGCCTTAGCTAATCTTGTCTAATTCATACGACAATTTTATTTTATTTTTTTATTCATGCTTTACAAGCAGAGTTGTATACAGGCACATAAATTCAAGAAATTAGAATATTACATTTTCCTAATGTATTAACAAATGCTGACTTCAATTAAAATATATACAATTTCACAGTGATATCGTAAATCCGTGAGTTTATTTATTTGCTAAATATTTGCGCTCGGTAAGTTATCGAACATGCCGCTCTCGGTTTGCTTATAGTTTGTGTTACGTACAAACACAAAAGATAGTTTTGTATTTCATTCTGTCGGGATATCCCGGGGAAATGGAGTTCTCTTGGGAAAATACCTATCAGCAAGCGCGAGAAGCCGCAACTAGCAACTCTTATTGTTATGTTTTTCATTACGTTAGGTCAAGTTAGAATTTGACTTCTAATTACTGCCGAAGAAAGCAGATGCTAAAACGGCAGCATTTAAACCGATGGTTCAATATCCTCGCTAATCAATACTTGTTTGCACTCTAACTATTTATATGCACACAGCATATGGAATGCGTCTATCTAAAACTAATGCGCATGAAAACATTGATATTCAACAGACTGTGCAAAATAATACGTTATACATATATAACTATACAGGATGTAGCAAGAGTGCTACCAAAAACGATACCAGATTGTAGTTCTAGTGACTACAAACACAATGCAACTAAAAATGTTCAAAGAACCGTATCATTTGTGTTTGTGATTTTTTAAATATCATCATGTTAGTGTGGTAAATCCAAAAATTTTGTTAAAATAATAATTTAAGCCCAAGCGCCACTATAGTGTCTTTAAAAATAAAAGTACACCGTTTACTGTATTTAAAGTTTTATTTTATACTATTATGATAGAAAAAACATACTATGCATTATGCTAAGTCGTTTTTTTTGCATAATGTTTAGTTGCGTTATGTCCGAAATCACAGAACTTACCATCTTAACCATAAGTATTAAATTATTATATTAAATTAAAGTTGGACAATACAGATAATGCATTGACATGTTATGTGTGACCTATTTTGTCTCAGAAGATGTGAGCTTTGGAAGCAATAGCATTGAAGTGCACGTTTACGCCACCACACGGTAGGCGGCAGCACTCGCTCTCCGCCCTTGCCGCGGAAACATGCCTCTGCATGCTATGCGTGACAGGGCATCAAAATTTTTTCGAGTGCTTCTAAAATACTCGAAAAATGCTCCCATTTTTCACTGAAACTGTCTTTGGATACGGATCGGGACAACAAATAAAGTTCCCTTTGCATTTGGTAGATTACAATAGTTTTAGTTTATCCTCATAATTTTTATCTTTTCTTTCGAACTGCATAACTGAAAAAATTGCAGGTCGATATAGACGTTTGAAGTATACAAGTATAGTAGAACAGACCAAGATTCAGAAAAATAAGGTTTCAACGCAGGATCTAGCAGGATTTCGTAGAAATTTTGGGTTTTATAGTGCGTTCCATACATCAAAAATCTAAAATATATTTTTTAGCCAAAATTATAGGGTTAAACAAAAATGTACAAAGAATGAATATTGTAAGGAATGATAATATCGAACCGTTGGCGTCAAAATAAATTGGAAATTCCGAAAAAAATCGTGTCACAAAAAATTGCCATTTCGACTCAGTAGGCCGGGCCGCTAGTAATAAATAAATCATTGCTTTTGTTCCTTAATACTAAAGTGACTTATGCAATTGTGGATGTCTCATTAGGATAAAGATGTACATAAAAAAAACGAAATAATGTAAACTAAAAATATAAACTGTAATCGATTAAGAAATAATCGGATAATGTACTAACCGATTTATTTGACATCATCCCTATTTCACAATTTTGAGATTTTTTTATTTTTTTTTTATTGCAGTGAATGGCGAGACGAGCATGCCGTTCGCCTGATGGTTAGCGATACGACCGCTCATAAACAGTAGCAACATTCCACTGCGCTCGCCATCCTGAGACATAAGATGTTAAGTCTCAATATGTCCAGTAGTTGCTCTGGCTACAATGTCCTTCAATCCGAAACACAACAGTGCATTTAAGCAGTGTTGTTTCACGGGAGAAATAGACATTGCGGTATTCGGTATAGAGATATGTCAAATGGAACGTTTTAAATTAGAAATGGTATAGTCGCCGTAATAAGTTGTAAATATTATATTATATTCTTATTTGTTTTAGAAAACGAAGCAGATAGAAATTAAAAGTTGCCGTCTTACAACAATTATATTTGCCTTTTAGTTCGAAGGTATTTTTGATATGCACTAAAGATAATACTCGTAATTCACCCAGTAAACGATCAAACTGAAACTGAGTTTTCAAAAGTAAGATTGTCCGACATTATAAAATTCATAAACTGCAATTTCATAGCAAATTATTTAATAAATACAAAATCTACTGAATGCTTTTATTTAATTAATACATTAATAATTCAAATACCTATTTTAAGGGAAACATGATTGTAAGAAATAAGTGGTCACCGTCCCCATGAACATATAGAGCACCAGTACCCCAAGCAAGAATATTTTGAAGTATCGTATAGTAATAGTATCGTGACAACGATTACTATACTATTACTACTCCATATCGGTAGCATGAATCGTTTAACCATACTCTCGTGAACTCGATACTATTACTTTACGATAGTGATAGATAACCTAAGGTAATGAACGAATATTATTGAATGATTCGTGCGGAATTGTCACTCACTACGTGGGTAAATTAATTAATTATTATTATAGAATAACAAAAAAATATAAAACATGCATTAATGTCGCGTAGAAAGGTTATGGAAATAAATTATTAAGCAAATACATATTTATTGCTTTTATTCCGCAATATACAAAAATGACTCCAATTAATTTTGCATTTAGATTTCCGAACGTAGCAAATTTTTTTTGGTTAGTTGTCACACATTAGCGGTTTTCTTTTTTAATATAATGCAAATTAATAACTCTCATATTATTTATGTTATAGATAAAGATAATGTTTTATAAAATCCCTCTACATTTTTAAGAAGGAGAGCTTCATGAAAGTATTCTTTAAATTTTTTCTCGTTAAGTGCCTCGGCAACTATTTTCACATATTAAATGCTCACACTTCTCTGCCCTAAGAGCTTGCTCGACTATACATTGAATATATACTATATGCTTATGACATAAAATGATTAAGTAGGTACGCAAAACTAAAATCAAAGTTCCATGTAAATATTTTATTTATAAGTTTTTTACAGTTTTAGGTTAGGTATGTTTTTAACTACAATAAATTCCAGACTTTCAATATCCTCATACTTGTTCACAAGATTCCCAAGTTCTTTTCTCCGATTCCAAACAGTCCACAGTCTAAGAAATAATCTTCATATTTGAGTTAGGTATCACAATAATTGTAACTTCATATCGAAGCATTGAATTTCATATTATTAGCGACATACGGAGTAGATAATTACACACAATAACACTACGGCATCCGGAGACACTAAGCATGACCGTAATTAACACATTTTTCCTTAATTCGATGTGTAGAAATGCAAAAACATACTCCCGATAATGTTCTCACGGTAAAAATTTCGGTGACAAAACAATCGTATTTCTCGATAGTAAATCGACGATACTATACGTCAAAAATTATTCCTGCTACCACTTTTCATACATTCAACTATCACTAGACTATACGATTACCATACTATAGTGTCGTAAACGTTTCCCGCTGCCATAATTTAGTTCCAAATACGCTCACCATGGCGCTGTTCAAATTCCCATACAAAATTTTACTATTATGATTACTATACTATAGAGTCCTGCTTGGGGCACAGAGGTATCGTAGTTGCGATGCCAGCCTTTACAGAGTCGGCTCTTATCTTGAATGTCTGTCTCTCTATTTGGGTTTGTTCCGAAAATATGCCCAAATATGCCCAAGAATACTGAATATAAAATTTAATGCATCAAATGTAACATAACATCTTTTTGTTTAAAAGCGAATCATCAAGGGGCAAAGAAAATCTGCGCCTCTCGTTCTTACGTTCCTTTCAGACACAGGAAGTCGTTTCAATTCACTGCTGAAAATGGGCCTCCCCAATGATATCCACGTCGACCTGTTGGAAGCGGCCTGAATCCTGCTTCTTTAAAGAAATTAAGTAACATTATTTAAATTAATGAAAAATAAATTGTGGTCGGAGCAATAGATGCGCGGTGCACGCGGCCGCCACACCACGCCGTGACGTTGCTCAGCCAACTCGTGCCAAACTAATTCAACTTGTGTGATCATATGACCGCGCTCCCTGTAATTATACCCGACCTTCTAGGTCACCGGTAGAAGCAACGGAAAATAAACTATCCTCAACAATTTCACCTCATTTGTATTAGTAAATTTAATAACATGACCAAAAAACAAAGTCATCCTTTATACAACTTGTAAAATCACGTAAAATTACGTTTTCAATGAATAAATTCGTAGAAATGGTGAACTTTGTTGTAGCTCGTTAAAGTTGCAATATTAATTGGTCAGATCAAATGGAATGGTTCTACTGATTGATTTGCGGTTGCGCTTCTTTCAGTGGTAAACTAACAGGTTGAAAGGTATTCTTATTTGAAATGCAACTAGCGTGCAAGGAAGTGGAAAACCATCATAGAAACACAACCAAGAATTCAGCTGGTTGCAATTCACTCTGCGTATATCTGGCTTCTAGCAGACCGGTATTGGGTGAGAGAAGCCTAGATGAAAGGGTCGGACAAGATGTGTGACGGAATGTTTCTATATTTCCTAATGTTTCTATATTTGCTTGGTATTTTATTTGGTTTTTGCATAGATTTTTCTAAAATAATAATGTAAGTATACCCTTTCGATATATCACCCAAATACGATGATATTTAATACAACACCATTTTTATTAACATTGTGTCTGTAGTGAGTAAAACTATAACTAGGCTTTGTTTTCGGTAGCAGTCTTGATAAACCCTGTATTTGAGAACAGAAATTCAGCCTTGCTGGAGCCAGCGACTTGTGCAGGTGATTCTTGTTTTTGTGTCAAATTATTACACTAGCAATGCTATGCAAGGATTATTATTATTGATAAGGCTTTGTCTCTCTGCGACCACACCACCCAATAATTTGGCTTTGCGGAAAATCCAATTTGTCTAATAAGTGTTAATATGTTTGACATTCCGAAATCGATATTTTCATTGATATAATTAAATCGGCAATATCAAGACAATATTATGTATACTTACTTTTCTACTTATTACGTTATGAATTCCATAAGCATTCGAATGAAATATATGTATGTATAATGTATATGTTAATGGTTTTTTTTTTTTCAGGAAACTATACTAATTAAAATAGAATAGGTACTTATATTTGTTCATCTAACATTGCGCACATTTTTGACACATAGTTTACTCTTCACTTTGGTTGAAATGTATTCAACTGCGGCCCAAATTATGAGCTGGCAGCCCAAAGGTCGTTGAACGTGGTTTTTTTTTACACAATAAAGGGAAAAAACGGAAGTTTTTGCAACAAGCTCGCTGAACACGAATGACGTCGTCGGAATCTTTGCAATCACTGCTGGCGCTTTGCCGATAACAAACCAAATAAAACTATAGCTCCACCTCGTTCTGCATTTTCTTGTTCAGAGCCCGTATAAAATCAAAGGCCCTTTTGGATGTTTTAAAAGTTCGTACAATAAATTGCTCACTCGTACAACCTATGCATCTTTTTACCAAGCTGCAATGCATCAGTGTCGTAGAATAAGGGCAACGGCTTTCGAAAGTAAGAAAACCTTTGCTTTTTTTATACAACAGGTCCGGCTATGAGCAGTATATGTTACATGTTGCTGATTGAGAGATGACTCAAAAAGTGTCTGCACCCTGATGAAGGCAGGCCGGCTCCTAGTTTTATAATATAATTCTTAAGTATTTATACAGACTGTAGTATAGGCTATTCTCTGAGATATTTTTTCTAATATCAACAAACGAGCAAACGCTATTTACATACCAATCCACGTTACGCCTGTTTTTTATCTAACACAATTTATAAAATTTCCTCTAACGATGATGTATAATTTCGGCAAATACCTACTTATAGTTAATTAAAATTGTGGAAGAATAAGGTGCCTACAGTATAAGTTAATTACACTAATGAACAAGGGAAGGTGCGCTCAAAAAATCCACCGCAAGATCACTCCAAAGTCTTTAGAACGATGTTCTTCGCGCGGTTCATTAGCGCCTTCACTTAAAGCTCGGCTCACATACATATTAATACAACAATCATTTCATTATTCATTTATATTTCATACGCATTATAAAATAACAACAGCTTCTTGTCAACTATTATTCCAAACGTTAGTAATATGTTTTATTAACTGAACACTATCGGTATGTCTCACTTAATATGTAATGTTATACCATTGAAGTATTATACTAGAGCGGACATCTGGAACAAAATCAGTGAATTTGGTGTGTGCACAAGGGTACACAGTGAAGCAAGAGGGAAGATATGTTCCTTCGTAGGCGTGACAGAGACAAAAATAGAATGTACCCTTCATTTTGAACAACCCGTGGAAAATTTTGTTTGCAGTGTCCCCTCTAGTATATTATCTCAATGTGTTATACCAAATTATTATTAATGAACTGCTCTGATTTAAACAACTTGTAAGTTTTGTAATAAGCACTTAATTTTAAACTGATTTTGAAAAAAGAAACACTAGAGTGTTTTGCCCTTTGTTCTGTAGTGAAAACCGCTTTCCGGAGCGAATGGTAGGTAAAAAAGTTACTGAATCTAAATTATGTAAAATCTTAATGGATTCTATAAATTATTTTCATTTTCATTACCAATAATAACTGCTCTTATATTTTATTCGCTGTATATACTTCGAATTATTACTTATTTTGTATCATCTGCTCGTAAAACAAACTATATACATTTATTTTAGCGATATATAATTGGAAGCAGCATGTAACTCAACGTGGATGAATAGAGTAGCTGGTTCATTAGTGGTCCGCGCAACGGCAGGATATAGACCGCATTTTTTGTCTTTCTTCCAAAGACATTTCCTTATAAACGTAAGACACTTCGCCATATCTTTTCAGCGAGCATTATTAGATATTTAAAATTATATTTATTTTACTATATAGTAGATAGCAGAAAAAGGTATATACACGAAATGATTAAACTAAATACAATTGTGAATTATAAGTAAACTTAAAAAATGTGCAACTGATTTAAAACCAATGCTCTGATACTTATTCAATACATTTGGAAGCTGTTACGTAACTGCAAGATTGAAACATTGCCAGAAAGACGTTTATAAATGCGATTTTATTCCCAAAGGAAATGAAAGTAGATAAAAATTCCGGTTGGGAAAAACATGCGTAAGTACTTAGAAAATTGTTGTAAAACCAGTGTATTTCCGGAGCTATTTGCCCTGGCGAAGGTATGAGTACTCACACGGTGTAATCCGTCCATCATACCATGCAAATTGAATCACGTCTCTCATCTGCTCACATAAATGTCTTTCTGGAAAAACGCTGCTCAGTGCGCCACGCGCCAGATCAAATTATATCTGCGCTGCTTCATTTGCCTTATTATATGAAAAAAATGTTATACTTTAAATAGTAATTAAAACTATTACAAATATATCTTTGCAGTTATTCTTAACGACCGCGTCACATCGCGTTGTTGACATTTAACATGAGCAAGTTGCATTTAATACGTGGAAATTCCGTTATACAGTTTTGAAAACCTAAGATATGCATCCGACGTAAAAATATAATGAGATCGTCACTTTTAATATGTTTACACGAGGAATAAACATATTATATGATGAACATATACGATTTCTTTATTTACCTCACCTATTTCCATTGATTATTTCTTCGTGACTGTAATGTCTTCATTAGGTTTTATTAAGTTTACAAAGTACTTAAAAATAGTCTTACTGATATAAAGAAACATACGAACAGAAAATTGATCACTGTGCCTTCAAAAAACATGCGCGAGTATCGTTATGAGAAGTAAAATAGAGGATGTGTAACATGCACCTACAAAACTAGGCGCGTACAGAAAGTTTCATCAAACATCGGTAGTTGGACAGTTGGTGGAACAAAGAGGGGCAAGTTGCAGGCGGACCAACTTGAATCTTACTCGTATCAGAAACTAAACGAGATCTCGCTTTATTCGTAAACAAAATACGTCGGACAACGTCCGCCATAAAACTTTTAACACGCAAAACTGGACAACGACCTTCGCATACGGATTGCTGCCTTTATTAACATTTACATTTTAGTAAAAAGGAAATGACGGTGAGAGTCATTGTCTTGTGTCTTCATAATCAGTTTTCTATAACAAAATAAGTCAACCAAGAAAATTTAACACCATTTCCTTTATTTTAGTAAGTATTCGTAAAAATTACCCATAGTTTTAAGTGTACGAAACTATTATTTGATGTAATGAGATAAATAAAATTATGAAAATATATCATATTCCGCCTCCGTAAGAAATGAAACGAACGAAACTAAATCACACCAGCAGTAAATTATAAGACGCAAAGAACCAAGAAGCCAGAACAAATGGCCCAAGTTAAGTGAAATTAAGAGAGAGAAATCGAGTTCAAAATCAACCAAAGCCCTGGCCGAGCCATTAATATTCCCCAGCGCGTAATACGCGTTTCTACAATAGATCTACATTGGTGCCCGTGTACGCAAACTCGTTGAAAAGCTTCCGAGAATTTATTCAGACACGTATAATGTACCGGCCATAAAATATCGTTTGGTTTTATTGCCCCGCCTAATTTACGAAACAAATTCCGTTTATTGCTTACAAATAACTACGATTCATATTTAATTACCAAAATTGATCAAATATTTGTACATTAATTAATTCTTTCTCCCTCTTTTATATTCGTCCAAAAATTGTCTGGTAGAGATCGCTTGTTAGCGATAAGAGCGCCTTTTGTACTTTTTATAGATTTTATTTCTTTATATTGGTATATTATTTTTGTTTGTGTACAGTAAACATTAGGTAAAATAAAATAATAGTAATAATTAATTTTATTCTAATATCAAATGAATTATAATAATATCAACAATGCTTCGGTGCCATCTATTATAAATATTTCGGTAGTGGTAGTTAAAAATCCCGGAACAGTAAAAGTGCAGATCCGGTGACCTAACTAAGGAATTAATATTTTTATTTTAAAAAGACTTAATCACCGTATCATGTGTATACGAAGCTTGAAAAGTTCGTAATGGTGGGCGTAACTCATTTAATTTATTTCACTAACGCTGGAATAAAATCAGTTGTGACTGTAGGTACTCCCTCTAACTCTCGATTAAAGCTTTTATCGGAGGACTGATTAAGTGTCGAGACCAGGATGGATTTATTGTAAAAGTTGGCCGTTCGCTGAGGTTAGTGATTCAAGCCTGCACACTTTAGTCGAATAATTGTCTACGTGATCGGAATTGTGGCTTCCTGCCGCCTTTAATAAGATCAGATAAAGAACTTAACTTGTTTCTCTGAGCAGGTGCATGTGTAAGCCTACATTCAATCCTAATAATATAATGTTTACTATTAATTCAATAATCATCTGCCAACTTTGGTTGTTAATGAGTTTAGTTATACAAATAATACGCCTTCCTTGAGCAGGAGGACAAACTACGAAGTACCATTTTACTGTTGTGTGTACTGTACGTACATATACCGTGGTTAAAGCCGTATATAGTATCTAGTAATCTACTAAAAATAAAATAAAATAAATGGAAAACTGAACATGTTAAGATATTGTGTGTTTTATCAACACTATAACTTTGTGGACGCTCAATACCCATTTTTAATTTTTCTTATACGTGATCTCCTTCCTATAAGATGCAAAAACGCTGATTAGGAATTGACTATCGAGTATACTACATAATATTAGGTAGTCAATTTTATACATTTAACTAGCGGCCCGACCCAGCTTCGCCCGGGTGCATATAGATTTCTCTACAATAATATGCACGTATTATACACATAAACCTTCCTCTTTAATCAATCTATCTATTAATAAAAACCGCATCAAAATCCGTTGCGTATTTTTAAAGATTTAAGCATACGAAGGGACATAGGGACAGAGAAAGTGACTTTGTTTTATACTATGTAATATAAAATTATAACATGTGAAACCATAGCTATCACTTAAGATGGTGCTAAGGAACCTGGTAAGGGTTTCGATTATAACTCTTACAACCGCGAGCCGACACCGCTAAACCCTTACGTATTTTGTAGTGAAATTGATAATATTTACTCTCTTTTGTTTTGTTGGTGTAGCATTTAGAAAGCTTTAATTAAATACTAAAGTTTCATTTGTTTGTATTCAGTGTAGGTATTACCCATATTTACTTCAATATATATTCGGATTGCAAAAACAAACCTAAGCTTCAGCTTGCAAATTAACATGTAACTCAGTATCAATATAAGTTTTTTTTATTTTTATTATGGCGTGACGAGCGTACTATTTGCCTGATTGTTAGCGATACTAATGCTAAAGGATAGTAGAAAAAACAAACAAAATGAAATACGAAGTAAAGTTTGGCCTTCCACTACGCTCGCCATCCTGAAACATAAGACATTAAGCCTCAATATGTGTAATAATTACTTTGGCTACTATGTCCTTCAACATTTACAATCCTGCTTAGCAGGAGAAATAGACATTGTGGTGATTTCTATCTGGGCGGCCTCTTCTACAATATGTTAGGTGTACCACCAGTAAAATAATAAATATATTCATTAAATCGCCTATTAACATTTTCGACTGATACGTGAATCAATATATTTCAACCTTCTTTAAAATTTATAATCCTTAAAATTTTCGGATTTTTACGCCCAAATTAATATGCGAGTATAATCGCCAGCACTAAATTCGTAAACGGCGAAATAGCAAGCGCGTGGTTCTACTTATATATTTTAAAGATGTTAGTAGAGGTGGAATAAGAGCCATTTCTTTATAACGCTTCTGTCTATATATACTCGTTAGATGTTCGCGGGATGTAAACAAGTCTCTTATGGAAATTCTTTGAACATTTTCCATTACTTCATTTGCAGATACCGAGATACTTTTCGATCGACATTTTACGCTTGACAGTGACTTGAAAGTGTTATAAATACAGACATAGAGAACGAGCTCCAATACTCAGCCTTTTAGTAAGGACTACAATTGGACTTTTTTTTCTGGCCCCGCGTATTGACCATATCCAGGTATCCAGGACCCTATCCACCGCGTATCCAGGCAGAGTATCGATTGGCATAAGACGGCAGTCCCGTGTCAATCGATACAATTTTGCTAAGATGCCACTTCAAATTCAAATTGGTGCAGCACAAAAAAGTATTTGATAGCCTTTTGGTTCGTTCCGAGATGGTGTGGACCCTCAAGCTATGGCTTCGCAAGCCAGAACGCGTAGTCTGATTAGGAATGGAGAAGAGGGTATCAAGTTTCACAATTCTTCATAGCATTCACCGTGATACAGGCGGTAGAACGCACTTAGATAGGCGACACTACTCCGCAGTTGTAGCGACTCTAATCATAACGTCTGCATCATTCACAATGCGGATGGCCCACTGCCGCAATCCATCGAAAGCATCGAGCAGGTGAGCAGGTACTGGGCGGATCCATCCCAGAGGTGCGAGCAGTATTCCGGACCTGCGCTGAAAAACCGACGCACCCTGTTTCCACCCTGACTGACTCCAACCCTGCGTGATGTGGCAGATATTTCACCCTCGATGCATGAGCGTAGCCAGCCACTGGCTCAGGGTGGGGCAGCAGTCTAAAATGATACGTAATTAGAAAACTGTACGTGTTTTATACAAAAAGGTTACATCCTAAAGCACCCTATATCTAAATTTATAATTCGATTTATCCTAAACACTTTCTTATTGCTCACCTGTCTAGTACTTTACCTAGATCATTTAATTTTTTAGGTTTCGTTATGTACCTTACAGGCCAAAGCCAGGGTGAGGCAAGCGCCCCACTCTGCCCTACCGTGACAACGCCCATGCCTCGATGGGATCCCTTGGATTGAGATCACAGCAGATATCCACACCAAGGATACCTATAGGAGGATATATAGAATTTATTTTGAGTATTAAACATTATGAATAAACACAGACATTATTTTCCGAAAGGTTGTTGATTTTTGCTAAAAATATGTACAAAACGTATTTATGACAGAATTTTACAGAAAAACAAACATTACACAAAATATGATACTTTTCATTAGTCGGAAGTCAGCCTCTCGCATATTCTTTCGTTTTTATTATAGACATTAATTATTATTGTATATATATATATATATAATATTATATTATGTTCCCAGAAAATACCTGTCACATGCATATTAATTTGGGCGCAAAAACCCAAAAGAAACAGTTCAGGGAGTCCTAAAACGCTTAAAACAGATTAACGCAAATACCATTAATTACAATAAAACGATGATCGATAACGATAGTTCTTGTAATAATTTATTTCCTAAAGAAATTGAAAAATATATATTTGTGTCAAGACTCAAGAATGTACAACATGAATACGCGAGTTAATTTATATACTTTATCTTTTGGCATGCATGTTAATATACAAAACAAAACTTTGGTTTTCTTTTACAAGCCTAATGTGTAATAAAATAAATACGGATAATTTCTACACTAAAATATAAAGTTTAGTATTTAATTAAAGCTTTCTAAATTCTATGCTACTAACAAAAGCATAAGAGTGTAAATATATCAAATTCGCTACAAAATACGTCACGGTTTACTGGTGTTGGCTCGCGGTTGTTTTAAGATATGACACTGGCTAGATTCCTTAGCACAATCTTAAGGGTGAGTTGCAGGAAAAGTCCTGCTAAAGATAGAGGTAAAGTTAACTTTAGCAGTGTCTTTGACCATGACCCACTGAATTTGACAATCCGTCTGTTGCACCACTGTAGGAATTGCTAAAGGTAAAGTTAAACGGGTGACCAGGAAAAAAACGTTTTAACACCCCAAAACGCTACAGAGGTAATTTTTTATCAGTGACAACACTTCAATACAAATTTCAATTTTCTTTGAAATTGTGAATCTGTTTCATTACACGCTTTATATTAGCTTCACTTGTATGTTTGTTTGTATTTTTTTAAATCAAAATTTGTGCTTTACAGTTCACAATACTGTTTCAATTATAGGAATTTGCGATCGACGATATTTAGATACTGGGAGTTGACAATGCAAATATTATGATGCCGATTGTCGCCAATTTTGTACAAAATAATACCAAATGTGTGTAAAAAAAAGAGATTATAATTACATAGTTGCTATTGCTATGCGGCTGGCCACATAACGTGAAAAACTGATGAAAAAAAGGAAAACCATGCAATAAGGTGATCTTGTACAAATATGTCATTTATGTTACTTCCAAAGACATAACCCAACACACTTTATTGAAGTATCGTCACTTGAAGTTCTCGATTCCCATAAAATATCTCGTAATAAAGACATTAATCCATTTTAATTCTTCTAAAGCGCTGTGGCATTTTCCTATATATTGTATTATCTATGGTTGACATTTTACAGACATGTCTGTAACTTTAGCCCTTAACCGCCCGAAACTGTGGAGCTAAAGGTAATGTTATTTGTGACGTCATTTTTTTTTTTTTTTTTTTATTGCTGTGAATGGCGAGACGAGCAAGCCGTTCGCCTGATGGTAAGCGATACGACCGCTCATAAACAGTAGCAACATTCCACTGCGCTCGCCATCCTGAGACATAAGATGTTAAGTCTCAATATGTCCAGTAGTTGCTCTGGCTACAATGTCCTTCAATCCGAAACACAACAGTGCATTTAAGCAGTGTTGTTTCACGGGAGAAATAGACATTGCGGTGGTACCTACCCAGATGGCCTCTCACATATGAGAGACCTACCACCAGTAAAGCACGCATTTTGTCAAGAGTTAGATTTTTGCAACCCGAAAATGGCGTAACTGTAACTTTGACGGTTGATTTGACGTTTGCTACAGGCAAAGTTACTTTCTGCAACTCAGCCTTAGTAATAGCTATGGTAAAACATACTTTTATAATTTCATATGTAAGAAAAATATCTGTTATTTATATTTAATCATCGAGATATTGTACTAGAGGGGACACTGCAATCAAAATGTATGTAACAAAATAAAGGGTACATTCTATTTATGTCTCTGTCACGCCTACGAAGTAACATATCTTCCCTCTCGCTTCAATGTGTACCCTTGTGCACGCACCATACGCAGAGATTTTGTTCCCGATGTCCGCTCTAGTATAATACCTCAATGTATTTCATTTATATATTTAATATGGTTTGATGACTCCCACCAAATAAGCAGTTATTTGCAATAAGGATAGGTTATAGTCAAGCTATTAAATGTATTTACTTAGCTATTTACTGGTGGTAGGTCTCTCATATGTGAGAGGCTGCCTGGGTGGGTACCACCGCAATGTCTATTTCTCCCGTCAAACAGCAGTTTAAATGCACTGTTGTGTTTCGAATTGAAGGACATTGTAGCCAGAGTAAGTACTGGACATATTGAGACTTAACATCTTATGTCTCAGGATGGCGAGCGCAGTGGAATGCCAAGCATTGCTTTGTAACTCAAGGTGTTGTTTGGTGCTGCTACTGTTCATGAGCGGTCGTATCGCTTACCATCAGGCGAACGGCATGCTCGTCTCACCATTCACTGCAATAAAAAAAAAAAATGTATAAATATTCGTTACATAAAATTGAATCATTCAGAACGAGCCAAATGACGAGCAGGGTATTATCCAGATTAAAATACCCGTGTACCGGCTGGTTCAAAGAGATCGAAACATGTTTAAAACGTTACTCTACATAGTTGAGCAACAAATTACATGGAAACTCTTTAAAAGTACTTATAAAATAAAATATGGATCGCAAAATATATGAACACGTGATCCACTTGCGCATAAATCAGAAACTAGTACAATTATTGGTATAAACTTTTATGCAACCGTTTCTTTTTCGGTAATTCTCGAGGGGCAGATAAACAGCCTTTCGTCCGTAAAGAATAGTTTATATAAATCGAGTACAATTTCGCCGCAAAAGTGTGCGGTAAATAACTTGGCCCGCACCTTGTACATAACCACAACGTTTTAAACATATGACCTGCAATTTGCAGTAAGATTCAACTATTATGCAACAAATACTTTCCGTAGTGTATCGTCGGAAAAATAGCTACGTGGTAATGTTTTCACATATGTTACTTTAAACACTAATATAATTACTTTTGCTTCAGAACACCTGTGCGAAAAAGATTACATAATATGATTCATAATGCTAGTAGACATCATTAGAGCATGAACTTCAAAGAAATGGTCGTAGCTTCCTGTTAGAAAAGGCGCTCAGAACGAAGTTGCAGATTTTTATTTAACTGTTCCAGAGATTACAATGATAATATCTCGTTTGAATCAGATTACTTAAGAAAATAAGTCAAATAAGTAATAATCGTTGAAAATAAGATAAGCAATACCTTTATTTATTAAAATGAAAAAGAAACTAAGTGGGTGGTACAATTATGTTTTTTATCCTCGGCGCGTGAATCAGACTAACACTTACTCGATTTTATACAGCAAAAACTCGACAATGGGAAGTACAAATGTGTATTTCAATATAAAAAGAATTCTTTATATTTAATATGTTCAAAGCAAGCTCATTGATTGATACCGTGAAGTGGTAAAAGACTATTACCTACTTTCACGTCCCGTTCGGTCAATAAATAGCAAATTGCAATAGGCTAAACGATTCAATTCCCCTGTTACCCATTTTCAAAGGCCGGTGACGTACCTGCGATCGTCAACTGACGCGGGTATATTTAATAATGCCAGTGACCACTTACCACTGTCGAGTCTTTATAGTACTAATACGTGCTCGTCTGATACACCTCCTACTAAAATTGAAAAAATAAAATACAACCCACTCAGTTTATTTTTCTTTCTATTACATAAAGTTATTATACTGGATTTGCTTAAATAATTTTTAACGATTTTCTTAAGTTATCTCACTCGAACAGGTTATTAACATTGTAATTTATGGAATAGGTTAGTAAAAATAGGTATTTTTCTTATTATTTAGGATTCTTTTTTAAAGTGAAGATTATGTTAACGGAAATGTATGCAATCCATAATTTTAGACAATTCCTAGAAAATCTATACATTTCCTTAATAGCGGTCGGAAATTAAAAAAAACATTCAGGATGTCAATGTGTACGAACGCTAACGAATACAATGGGATACTTAGGTTATGTTAGGATTGAGGTAAGAACAAAAGTGGATTAAATAAAAAAAAATACAATATGAAACAGTTCAGTAATAATTGAAATAACCTAACCTAAAGATTTTTCATTCAACATACATTTGCCAGGAAATGTATGTATTAGAGAGCCTTTGAATAATTATTTAACACGTTTCCTATAAATGCTCGGAAAGTATGAAAACTTTTCATGAAAAATTTCCGGTAACATGTATACATTACTATTGAACTTCACAGCAAGTCGAAGCAACGTAGTGTGTAGCTTTGATAGCAATTCATTTAAAAATATTATTTTGGCTTTTACGTCCATAGCACGGTAATGGTATATTTTGTTGTAACTTTTCTTTAGGTCCTTGGTCGATCAGATAGGGGTGGGAACCTACGTAGCGCGTAAGGTGGCACTACCGCAAAAGCTAATGATAAATTCATACTATAGTACGGAATCGTTACAAGGTTTTACCACTTCCAACACTCACTCTAATATACTTGTCACACCAGTGCAGTAGCCAATACCTGGTAATCATCATCGTTATGAACTAAATTTTAGTCTCAACCATTTGCAACATATAAATTGAATAAAAATGTTCGAGTATTTTGTTTCTTTTGCCGTTTTTTCTTTACAGTAATGAGATTTTGAAGCGATGGCGACATGACTTGACGACACAAATTATTATCCTTTGGGAAAATAATTGCAAGGAAACGAGAACGAATATTTATACAATTCACAAAAACATTTATATTTAGATAAATGTGGGTGAAGATTTGTCAGTGAGGTATATTGAATTTTTGATATAAGTGTTACGATCTACGTACTTGTAATCGTACTGCCATATCATATTTATACAAAAACTTAATGACATAATATTCAGAACGTATCAGCTATTGATACAGAGAAGTTAATCACAGAGTACATTTTACATACTAAGAAAGTTAATTACCTCTAATAAAATGAACTTCAAATGAGCTACAACCTTTGCTTTTAGCTTTTGCGGGTATGTATCAATAAGTCTTAAATAAATAATCAGAAATAGGGGCGGAAGAGCCTAAGTACGGGACATTAACAAGGGTCCAGTCCAATTTTCGTCCTGTCCACATTGATATATTGAAGCGAAGCCGTCCTACAGCGGGACGTCGGGACTATCCACCGACAGTACCACTCGTTTCCTTTTTCTCTCTACACTTCGAAACATTCATTTCAATGGTTTGCTTCCATTAGTAGCAGATATAACGTAAATTACAGCAGACCAAGATTTTAGAAGTTGTGAAATTTTCTGTATAAAAATATTTTGTGCTCTTGTACACATTTGAATATTGAAATAAAACTATTATTCACGGATTTTTTCGCGGATTTGGTGTAATTTTTAAAAAAAAATTAACGTCCGGACGTTTTGATTACTGTATAGTTTTTGTGTTCACGGGGCGGACCAATTTGTACCATTCACGTAAAACTAAAAACTATTAATCATTAACTAAAAACTATTATTAACATAAATAAATAAGTACCATTAACCAGTTTGGATGAAACAATATTTATTTTCACACTTTATTTGCACCTAAATGTTTATCTGTAGGTACGGATTATGGATTGTTTTTAATTTCATGCGTCTCATGTGGTTGACGATTTCGACACTTTTACAATAACAAATGTCTCTTCTTTAAAAAAAACTCGAAATTATGCAATTGATCGCTTAATCTGGCTTAGGGTAAGTGGAAACATACGTTTTTATTTATATAATATTGAAATACCTACTAGAAAATTTCCTAAATTAAACTAATAGTGTTTCTAGCACTTACCTTTGATATTTAATAATATCACTTCAAGTAATTAAAGGAACATATTTTCGTACCAAGCTTACAAATATATGTTATGTTTCAAATCAGTTTTGGTACCATATTTAACTGCAAAAGTTGTTTACTGTTTTAATTAATTATAGATATTTATATGTACTTCCCTAGATAGTCAAAAACTTAAGATAAATCGAATGCTGTTGTGTTTATAACAATATGTTGCTTTGTTTAAAATGAATAGAGATTTCTGTGAAATATTTGCTTTCGTAAAAATTTCCACTCGACTGCCTCGGTGGCGTAGTTGTACTACGGTACGGTTACAAAGCTGAGGTCTCGGGTTCGAATCCCGGGTTGGGCAAAGTGATATTGGATTTTTCTATTCAGTATCAGCCCAGAGTCAGGAATTTGTGCCCGAAATGGCGATAGGCTCGCCACCTATCACATTGTGGGACGGAACATGCAAGGCGAAATGTGGGTGCCCTGGCACCTCTGCCTACCCCTTCTGGGAACAAGGCGTGAGTTTATGTATGTATGTATGTAAAAATTTCCAAAAATATTTCCATTCTTCATGCGATTTCTATTCGCCATGTTTTACGGTACCCAACAGTCACAGACGTATGTAGGTTGACCCAAACCTAAAATACCAAGTTTCTTATCGTGAGTATCAAAAACTAAGAAAAACTTATTTTTGATCTCACAACGCTCAGACCCGAAACCAATATATTAACCTACACAAACATTTGTCCCAGTGCGGTATTGCAACTACGAGATCTTTCACAACCAACTCTCAACCAACAACTCCACAAAGGCTGTCAATCCAACATGTATTTAGAAACAATGAAATCATTGCCAACGGAACTTGTTTAAAAAAGGTAACAAAATACAAAGCGTGTAAAGCGAAGATTCTGCCCCTGCAAACCAACGAGGCATGAGGTTACCGGTGCTTTAAAAATTCAAAGTGTACCAACTCGCCACGCTTGCATTTTTCGAGAGTACTAAAGTCTGCTTCGTTTATATTAAAGACCTCTATCTATTCGTTTTATCCACCACGAAATATGCTTTCACTCTCGTGGGCTCTTCATCGTAAGAGCGGCTCACTACAGTTTCCTTGTGAGCAAAATAACATGATGTTATCACAATTTTGCTTGCAAGATACTCAGCAGCGAGTAGAGAATTATTTTTGAAAGTGTGTGATGTACGTAAGGAATAGGCAAACATACTACCCGTTCTATATTTAATTAGCGGGATTCAAAAAGTGTTTATTTAGTAAACATTCCAAATAAACGTTGGTTATAAAATATCTTATCTTGCTATTTTTGTATATATTGGTGTTACACCTTCTTTTTTAAATAAAACAATAGCTACTCTTTAGACTCTATACATGACTATTTTTATTAAATCTATGACTCTACCAATTGTATCACTCACAAGTTTGTGATATACTTTGACCACTCTGTTTATTATACTTTGTATCTCCTACTCGCCGTGCTAACTCTAAAGAAGGTCTTAGCTAAGTAGACCTGACTATAAGAACTGTAAATATAACTTATTTTCTTAATTGGGAAATTTTACCTTCAAATGCACTGTCGTATTTCGGATTAAAGGACATTGCAGCCAGAATAACTACTGAACATGTTGAGACTTTACATGATATGTCTCAGGATGGAAATGTCAAGCATTGCTCTAATTCAAGGTGTCGTATGGTTTTGCTACTGTTCATGAGCAGCCGTATCGCTTATCATCAAGCGAAAGCTCGTCTTGCCATTCATTCCAACAACAAAAAATCTATGAATACTTTCATAGATTTTGGAAACCCAATCATAACAGTGATTTCCATGGAATAATAAACCTTCCACTAAACTTTGTGATGACAATTGACATAGTGTCTAACCTTATTACTAGTTTATTCGCTAAGATATATTATATATTTAGTATTTGTCCAAGCGATGAGTCGAAATTATCCAGACTTGTGTTAAGAGGGCTAGGTACCACAAGGATTTTTACTGAGTCCTGTACTTTATAATATTTAAACTCCGGTTCTGGAAACCATTTGAAATTATTCCGTTATATTCTATTGTAAATTGTATATATAATTGGAAATTTGGTTGCCAATAAGAGTTTCACAATGCAATCAGCTGTGGACTCATTAGGTATAATCTTTGATGACTTGAAACGGTTATTTTTTGTTCGTTGACCTTACCGCTTCTAAAAGCTCTTTACTTACTATTATTTAAATGTAGTAGGAAAAATATACATATTATGTTCTGTAAATAACGTTATGAATAGAAATAGTTCCATTCCCCTGAGGAATGAGGTCAAATTTCTCACTATTATCCTCGAATCAGGACTAGCAGGTAGCATATCTTGTCACGAAACTCTATTGAATAACATAAATCCGCGATACAACCCGTAGCATTAGCTTTACTTCAATGTGGAACATTTGTGCAGACATAAAAAATACCATTAAATAATTAGAATCAGTCTTTTACTGTCAAAGCAGTTCGATTGTGGAACGCGCTTCCTGTTGTGGTGAGACAGGCGCAATCGCTGTCTTCGTTCAAGAGGCAAGTTAAGGAGCATTACCTCTCACTTTAAATAAACAGATTTTAGTGGATAATGCTATTTCCTACTTCTAAATCATTTAAAATTTGTATTTATTATATATGTATATATGTGTATGTAGTATTATATATGTATGTATTTATGCTTTTTATTATGTATGTTGTGTTGGTGTATTTTTATGTTTAGATAGTTTGAGTATTATCTAGTTTTCTCACTTTTATTTATTTATTTTACACTGCCCTCTCTTTCCCCTTCTTTTAAATCCATCCCATGGTTGTCTGTAAGACATTGCTTTAAGCGATAAGACCGCCATTAGTACTTTTTTTTTTAAGTTTCTGTATGTTGTATTATTTTTTTATGTGTACAATAAAGATTTAAATAAATAATAAATAAATAGAATAATATAATTTTAGATTTGGTAATGCCACGCGGCTGTCGCATTTCGTTTGGTGAGTAAAATTGTCGGATGCCCAATACCCCTTACCTTATTCCATAATTTTGCCTTCGATTTGATATGCCAAAAACACATCTATCATGATCTATATCTGTAGATGTTCATAGGCGGCAGTGATCACTTACCACCAGGTCACCTGTTAGCTCGTTTGCAGGTAGGTTCTACGCAATAATAAATCATTTATGCTTGTACTATTGTTACACCGATTCACAAAAAACCTCGATTAAAAGGATTTATCTAGCATTAATTCAGTAACATCCGCAAATTGATTTTTACAAACTTCTGGTCTTTTATCACATTAACGTCCATGTGAAGTCAGCTGCTTATTGTCATTAAGTCAAGTCTGAGTATTTATTTATTATTCTTGGTATTTATTGACCGGTATAAGCCAACAAGAAAAAGTAACAAAAAAAAAAGACGGGTGGCACTCGAAGACTGCCGAGGTAAAGCTATTGCATAGCATTTTTTATCAAGTTATGTAATTATAATTATTTATTGAAATAAAACTATTATTTACGGATTTTATCGCGAATTTAGTTTAATTTTTACATTTTTAACTTCCCGACGTTTCGATTACTTTACAGCTTTCGTGGTCACGGGGCGGACTGATATAATTATTTATTTATTTTATTTATGCAGTATTTTTTCTCTTTGTTTTTCTTTGATATTAATTGTACAGATATTCACTGTTATACGTGCGAGCTTCGTAGAGTCGTACCATGAAGTAAATACAAAGAGGAGGTGCCCTAACAACGAAACTCTAAGCAGGCATGAGTCACCAGATTGCGGGGCGAAGACGGGGATTACGCATGCGCAGTAACGCCGATACAACCAATGCCACCTAGAGCCGCTGCTGAACTAAAGAGCTGCTGAACAGTGAACTAGAGTTGCTGAACTAAAGAGACAAGCGTGATATTTTAAAAAGTCAGTAAACGTTCTGCTATTCATCGATAGATGGCAAAACTAAATATCGAAAGAGGTTAGATTACAATTAATCACGCAATAGCTTTGCAATTCGCATTTAAAAGTACTGGCACATATTTGAATCAAAATAAAAATATTAAATTTAAATTTTTGTCGGCCTTAGGTTATTAACGTAGTGATTTAAATTCTCTTTTATTTTCGTTACGGAATTTCTGGATTAAGTCTCCACGCTCAAGGCCCGCGATAGAAGCTATGCAATAGCTTACAAATGTGCGTTATCACATCTCGATTTGTTTACACGTTGGCTAGCGTTGTTAAAGGTACGCGAGTGGAAACGAGCAGAAGTTGAGCACAAGCCGAGTCACTCTACTCGCGGTGTCAAGTAATTTTGGGATAAATAGTAATAGCAATCACAAATAGCAAGTGAATATGCTAAATTTTGCGATTTGCGATTGTGATTACTGGTGGGGGGAAATTAGCAAAAGCAAAAAATATAGAACATGCTAAGGTTTCAAAAATAACAAGGTGATGTTAATTTGAAATAGCAATAATTCCCATCACTAGTCAAGTTTTGTTGAAGACTCGTAAATACTTCCAGTCTACACGAATTTGTCATCGGCTTGTGCTCTCGTTCTCTACCGGAAACCAAGCTTAACGTTACTTTTCTATACTTTTCTATTACTCATAGTCCGTGCTTGCCTCGAGACTACGTCACTTTGATGTCACCGTCAACACCGCCAGGCGCATTAGCAATTAGTGAGACTTATAGCAATGAACGAGCGAACATTTGAGCGCAGTACAAAATATTTGATTAATACGGAAATTAAAATGATTATGACTCTAAAACTACAGACCTGATTTAAATGAAAAAAGCAAGGGTGTTTCTGAACACAAATAATATTTACATATACGGTAAAAAGAATTCAACTCAAAGTCAATTATACCATTGACGATATAAATTTGAATTATAGAAATAATATCAAGCATATAACCTAAATCATCGATAAACATCAATCATCCTTGTTCATCGAGCATCTCAAATCCGTAGTGTGTAGTTTTTTTTGCTGTGACAACCAAGGAACTTATACTCTAACTGGAATGCTCACGGGCCTTACACAGGCATTTCAAAAGCGTTCCGAAGATTACAGCTTCAAGAAAGGAACCGTGTCCTCTTTTACTAGTGCATCCATATAAATGTAAACAAAGGGACATTTTTAGTATGAGGTATGAAAAGTAATTTTGTATCCATAAAAAAGCTAGATTTCAAGATTTCTTTGATAGCTAATCTTGGACTCGACCCTAAGGCACGAAAGTATAAATCACTTTAGATTACATAAGTTTTATATCCTTTAATTTTAGATTTTTGCACGAGGGGCTAAATCCCGCATTTACAGCCTCTGAGTATGTTGGTTCAGCCCGCTGCCCACGACGCTTGTTTTACTGCTGGATTGCTTGCGAGGTTCGCCATTAGCTGCTCTGCTGTCAGCGCTGCGAGAAAGTGACGTCACTACTGTCTCTGAAGCGTATTCGCGTGCTGGATTTCGGTGATCGAATGCGTGCTATTTTTCGTGATAGATTGCTTGCGTGTTTGTTTTTTTTTGTTTTTGATATAATTAGTGAGACTGGAAGGATCTTAAACAAAAAACACAAATGCGTAAATAAAAATGTTATGTCAAAATATTAAAAATTGAAGTATGAAATTATAAGCCAAAAAATATAGTAACAAATAAAGTTGAAATGTTATAGATACATACCCGAGCTCACTAAATACCATGTTTAATACATAGATCATTCTATCCTGTATCACGCCGTAACAGCCACTCGCAACTCCACAATCGACGTTTTCGTTGGCCAAGCTCTCGTTTCCGTTTAGAAGCAATAACTGCAGCTGCCACAATAATAGTTTTTCTACGTTGAATTATATCAGCTGCAATGATTTTTGTACTCGAGCGTTCATGGTACTGCAGAAATTATAAATAGACATGTCTTTAATCGCGACGTCGCTTCGCATGCACGCTTAGAGGCGTGTAGTGGCAACCACCGTGTGGAGCCAACATATCGAGGGAGCTATCATTGCACCCAGCGCCACAGCCAACTTTGAACCCAGCAGCAAAACAAGCTCACTACTTCATAAATCACCTGAGATCGTATAAAAATATTAGTCGATAGGTTTTGTGAATCACAATCGCAAATCGCATTTAACTAATTTATGTAACTGGTGAAATGTTATTATCGTCTTCACTTGCTATTTTTGATTGCTATTGCTATTTAACATTTATTCTGACACTACTTTTTAATCTGTGGTGATAACTGATAAATATGTCATGGACTGTGTATGTCATTTTCTGTAAAAACGATTGTGAAAAATGAAAACTATGTTTCTTGTGTTTTTCTTGTGTATACCATTTAAAATGTAATTACAAAGCATAACAATGGATGAACGTAAAGTGTACGACCTACCCTATTTAATAGCCTTCAAACCAATTCGTGATGAATTCATCAATTTCAATAAAATAGCGTTAACAAGCCAGGAGGTATGATTTAATAAGTTTTCATTTAAATTACTAACGTGTTTGAATTTTTGAATTAACAAAGACTTTTTACGATATGATATTTCAGCACACAATAGGACGAGGACGGGAAAACTCTACTGTCATACCGGTCATAACTATATCACGGAACCACTGTAAACTTAAGAAAATGGAATCTATGGACTGGCATTTATTTGATTACAGCACATGTGGCATTGAAATAAATGGCATTAAAGTTGGGAAAGGCTCAGAAAAGAAACTGTGCAATGGAGACATCATAAAGATGAATCCAACTGATGAATTTACCTATAAATTTGTTATTCCCAATGATAATGAATATAATGTGCCAAGAAAAAGAATAAAACTTGAAAGCAACCCATCCAATTCAGAAATGATAAACAATGTTAAAGTTAAATTTGAGCAGTCACAAAATTATGAGCGATTACACATTGAGCAAAAAATGGAGACTGCAAAACAAATGACGGCTAAATCAATGATATTAAAACAACAACTGCAATCCGATATGGACAGGAAAATGCAGAAACTTGAAGATGACTATGCAGTACAAATAGAAAAATTGACTGGTGCAAAAAATGAAGTCGAGCGAAAAACTGACTTGCTAATCAAAGAAAGAGATGCACAACTCATTGTCATACAACAGGAAATGGGGAGCAAAGTAGCTGAACTTATGGTAACATTATATTCAATTACTTAATATGTAGTCTGACAAACTTTTTATTGCTTTGTCTATAATGTAATTAGTACTTGCTGTATTCAAAACATGAGTAGTTAAAAAATAATTGTATATGTTAGTCCAGAGAAAAAGATTTAAGGGATTACTTTCTGCTTCCATAATTTATAAATGTAAAAACTTCATACACACATTCAAATTAAAGTAACTATCAAAAACAATAGCTGTAACACTTTGTGCTGGTCGCCTGGCACTACAGAGGTCCATGAGCAGCAGTAGCTGCTTACCATCAAGCGGGCCTCAAGCTTGTTTGCCTACATGGCAATAAAACAAACATTATTCTAAAAGCAGTGGCCTAGCTGGTCTTCTCCTGGGTGCACATACTTTTTGAGTCCAATTCTTAGCAAACAATATTCATTCATACTGTTTTTTTCCCTGGCGAGATGAACATGCAATGCAATGTAAATGATACAACCTCTCATGTTCATGAAAGGTTGTATCGCTATCGTAGCAAAACTGAACAAAGCCTCAAATTACAAAGCAATGCTTGGCATTCCACTGTGCTCTCCATCTTGAGACATAACATGTTAAGTCTCAATATGTCCAGTAGTTACTCTGGATACAATGTCCTTCAATTTGAAACACAACAGTGCATTTACACTGCTATTTGGTGGAAGAAACAGACATTGCAGTGCTATCAACCCAGGCGACTACTCACATAAGATCTACAACCAGTAAAAAATTATTAGTATTAAAATAAATTGGGAGTTAAGCATCATTACTTCCTTACATAAACTAGTTAGACTACACTGTTTTCTTGTTATTATTACTATTTATTATTTTTATTGGCTCAAATGCTCACAAAATGTGGCGTTATGGGCAAGTAGGTATATTGCCACTATCAGTTTGTATTTGTTTTATCAACTTGTATTTGTTTTCCCAAACATGTAATAGATGAACATATTGCCATACCAGCGACAAATAACTATGTGATTGTTGTCATGAATAAATAAATATTTTAAAAGCTGAGCTATTCAGTTTATTTCTATTTGAATTCTATTAAACTTTTTCATGTTATTTGTTTTTTTTAGGAGCAGATTAAACAACACAGTGAAAATGAGGCACAGCTCTCCAAGGAGAACAATTTGTTAAAAGAAAAATTGGAAAATGAAAGACAAGCATTTTTAGCTGAGTTGCTTCGAGAGAGCTCTTCTAAACAAGATATGCTGGATCAATTGGAAAAAAAGATACAAGAACAGGAAAACATTAGAAGAAAGGAAAAAGAAGAATTGGAAGATATGCATAAAAAAGAGAATGAGCTATTGAGACTAGCAATGGAAAAGGTAGATATGTACCTACTTAATGCTGTTATAAAATCCTTTTTTTAATAAACACATGACAATATTTTAATTATGAAACTTTAAATTTCACTGTAACAATTCTAATTAACACATTTCAAAACTAATATACCGGGTATCTCAAGACTGCTACCGAAAACGAAGCCGGGTGCTAGTTTCAGTAGCTACAAACACAATGCAATTAAAAATTTCGCCTAGAAACGCGACAATTATTTTTTATGATTTTTTAAATATCGTCATTTTTGGGTGGTATATCTATAGTTTTTGCTAAAATAATAATTTAAACTCTTTTATACATTAGAGTATTTATAAATAAAAGGGTATACACTATTATTTTAGGAAAAAATGTATTTACCACCCAAATATGGCCATAGGAAAAAAATAACAAAAAAAAAATCACTTTTTTTTGTAACTTTTTCTGTTGCATTGTGTCTGAAGTCGTCTAAACTACCACCCGGCTTCGTTTTCGGTAGCAGTCTTGATATACCCTGTATACAGTCTCTGAGGCTCCGTCGGTTAGACGCACGTAGGGAAACGTGAGGGCGCGGGTTCGATTCCCACACCAAGACAAATATTTGTGTAATCCACAGGTTGTTTGTTTCAGTGTTTGTGTTTTTTTTAAAAGCCTTTATACTATAGGCACACGAGCTAGCGGCCCGCCTGATGGTAAGCGGCTCATGCATCTTTGCAGTGCCAGGCGACCAGCACAACAAATTCGCTGCTTACCTGTAGGAGAGTACTATCTTTTGTGAGACCAAAAATTGGCCCGTGTTTCTGATACCCACGACACAAAACGCGATATTAGTGTGGTGTCCGGACTATGTATGTGACTGTTGGATGTATTTACTTATTTATTTACATGTCAGATTAAATTGTTTATAGGAATTAAAAGAACTTGAAGAACAAAGGAAAAAGCGTGAAGAAGAATTAAAGCAAGAACTTGAGAGTATAAAGGAAAACCTAGAGAAACAAGTTAAACAGACTGAGGAACAGGAATCTAAAGCTAAACAAGAACTTATTGAGAAGCTGCAGGAGATGCAACAGCTTAGTGATATTGAAAAAGTCAAGGTTGAAAAATTGGTAAGATTATTCATTATTATTGATCTTAATATTCAGATCTGGGTTGTCTAACCTACCAGAAAGATGGAATATTTTTTCATATATAAATATTATATCTGTAAAGTTGCTAAAACCAAATTAACCCCATGTGTCATAGGAATTAAAAATTAGAGATATTTTCGATCTCATAAAAGCTAAATCAGCTAACAGCACACGAAAACGAAACACACCTCATTAAAATGATTAAAACTCAGACCTGTGGCTTTAGCCTTGTCATTATCATAGTGGAATTTAAAAAAAATCTACCATTTCCAATATGGCAGGCTTTTTTGTCAACATTGCTCAAAAAATATTCCAATGTCATATTAAAGACTATTGATTCATGTCACACATCATGCTCTTTCTCATCCTTAATTCAAACCCACAATACCTATATGTTCATATGTAGTTAACATCTAATTATTTACCAATATAATTCATACATTTTAGGAGAAAGAAAAGGAAGAGATGAAACAGAAACACGAGGAAGTGCAAATAAAAGCAAAAAAGTCCATCATAGATTTAATGGTGAGACATTTATTTAACAAACTGAAAAAGCAAATAGCAATATATGACAAAAGTTATTTATAATTCATTTTACAGAATCAAGTTAAGAAAAAAGAAACGGAAATCACAAATTTAGCCACGGAAAAGATTCAAAAGCAAGTTGATGAATCTAGTGAAGTCATTCACACCCTACAACAAGAACTCGCGATGGTAACAGATTTTTGCGCTCTTTGGTTTAATTTCAGTTAGAAAAATAATTAGTGTTTTCTAACACTACTCATAAGTATCACAATAGACCAATTATAAAAGTATGTTAGTACTTTTATTTTAAATCGCAATTTTCTTATAATTATGTGATTCATTCAAGCATTAAGTCCCATTTACAATTTAATTTAATTTATACAACGTGGACAATTTCTCGCCTCGCAAAAAACAATTATCGTAATGATATAAAAATTTTGCACCATGTAAACTTTCGTCGAATACCAAAATCTTAAGTCATGTGATTATGCCGTTCGATTCACGAGAAACTTTCCCCTGGAAATGGCGCTATAATAAAACGTTCCCATAAATTCATTAAAGGTGTGCCTTCGTAATGTAAGTACAGCTGTAGACGATATATACTTTGTAAAACTTGGAATTGGGCGAATTCGAACGGAGTAGTAAAACCGACTCGAGTCGACCGTATTATTGTCGTTATTCATTGAATGAGTAAGATTATCAAAGTATCAAAATTTTAGATATTGGCAAACAGTGGACGGGACGTAATGGTGACACGATCCTGGCGTAAAGTTGACGGACCGCGAAAGTTTTAACTTGTCATGTATGGATTGATATGGAATATGTTATACAACACTGCCGCGTCACCGTTCCGTCCCGCGGTTTGACCTTTAATTCCTCGTCCCATTCTATTTTTATTCCCTAACATTTTCCATCATTCCGTGAAAATATTTTATTCCTAAGGATCTGGACAGTTTCTGCCTAGTTACTTTTTATCATGTACAAAAACAAGGCAATAATTGAATGAATATAAAAAATCAACTATTAATTTAAGAATATGTCATATCTCTGTAGAAGTTTAGGGAGTAAAATAAAGTTTGATAAGATTTTGCATTGATACTTATCCATTTCCGCCATTGCCGGGGCCACCGCATAAACGTTTCGTTCGCAGTAAAGCAAGTGTAGGAAAAAGATAATAACTTTGTCTAAAATATTCCAAAAATAATCTATTAGTAGGTAATAAGTCATAATAATTAATAATACTAAATATATATAAAGCAATGTTTGTAGTATATAACTACACATATATTCTTCCCATTTTTACACACTTTCATTGCAACAACTAAACGCTGCAGTAAAATACTTGACACTTGACAGTTGCTTGACAGGAACCATGCTTTGTTTATTTGTTTACATTGTGGCACAAATATAATACGTTTCGGTGTATATTTTGTGAAACTTATAAAATAATAGTTTCTTTAAATTCCAAATTCGATGGTAAAGCATTTATGTAAACGTATTTTTATTCGATTCAATAAATTGACAGATAACCTTCAAAACCTAACCTGAAAATAAGATATGTTTTTGTAAATATCTAAAAACCCTGAACTTCCTAGGCTTTGTAACTTTTCTGTATTAATCTTGGAACAAACCTTACTCCAACAATGCAAAACTAATTGATGTAGACGAGATTCGAAGTACTAGGCACAGCGCCATACAAAAACTGGCCATGTCCTTTATGATTAATATTATATAACTGTGTCTTACTGTTTTTGTAATCCGTCAGGCCAATAATAAATTGAAAGAAAAAGAAAGCAATACAACCCAGGAAGTTTACATTGTTGATCCGGAAGAAGGTACATCTTCGAAAAATTCAGTTTTAAACGAAGTTGGGAGTATAATGGAGAATGAATTGCAGTGCAGTGTCTGTGCCGAGCTATTCATAGAGGCCACCACGTTGGGTTGCTCACATACTTTTTGTGCATATTGTATTGGCATGTGGAAAAAGAAAAAGAAGGATTGCCCTGTTTGTAGGTAAGAATTGCGTTGCTTTCAAATGCTATACACATGATTTTTTTTGCATCGTGTCCAAAAACTCTATAATCATTCGGCCCCAGTGGCCATCGGTTCAATGATTTATGTGCCCGGCCCACTTCATCTTGCTAATCTTATAAGCTATGTCGGTAAACTTTATTCTCCTACGCATCTCTTCATGTATGATTCGATCTCGTAAGGAAATACAGAGCATAGCCTTCTGCATAGCTCGTTGAGTGACTTTGAGCCTCCTAATAAGGCCCCCAGTGAAAGGCTACGTCTCGGTGCCGTATGTCATCACTGGTAACACACATCTATCGAATTGAAAACAATCTTTCGATTTAAGACACTGAGGTATTTTTGGACGAGATGACATCGCGAAGTGTCCCGAAACAGTTACGGAGATATGACATCTCCGTTTCACGCCTCTCTGTAGTAGAATAGCGCCCTGATCTTGTCCTCGGACCGACATGGTGGCGATGTACCCATAGTCGATGTGGCATCGCTTGAGAGACTGTAGCACAGCCCAGGTCTCGATTGAATCAAAGGCTTTCTCAGTCTACAGACGCTAAGCAAAGCAGCAAGTTACATTCCTCGTTTTTTTTTTTTTTTGTAAAGCTTTCCGACGCTCATGAATGTGGTATATGGTACTAAGCCTTTTCGGAAACCGGCTTGTTCGGGAGGCTAAAAGTCATCAAAGCTCGTCGTTCGAGACGATTTGCAAGGACCCTACCCTAAGCAAACTACTTATAGACATGGCTCAAGAGCGAAATGAGCCTGTAGTTCTTAAGCAAAGTGTTATCACCTTTTTGAAGAACAGTACCACCACGCTCCTGCTCCCTGTCTCTGGCGTTGAGCCCTCGAGGAGAACGGATTTCAACAGCCTCTGAAGGACTTTCAGTATCAGCGTTTCGCCCGCTCTCAGAAGTTTTGATGATTACGTTCTCACCCGCCGCCTTGTTGTTAAGTTGCGTCAGGACCATTTCAATCTCACACAGGCTGTTGGTGCTCGTGTTAATATAGTGAAATCCTTATTTCATCTACAAGTTTTTTGATCATTGAATAGTCTGTATTGGCTTAGCTTAAATTACTAGAATGTAAAATATTATTATTCGTAGACAGTTTAGGAACCTATTTTAGCTATCGAATTTTTTGTCTTCTTCGCGCAAACTGAAAGCAAATACCGTTCAATAGGGAATAAACAACCTATAAATAAAATGGGTTTATAAACTGTCTATGAATGATGATGATGATGATTTTAGATTGTTTATAATTCGATATTTTTTCAGAACCCCAATAACAACAGAATGCCGCAGTTTAGTCTTAGATTCATTCATTGAAAAAATGGTACAAAATCTTTCTGAAGAAATGAAAGTGAAAAGGCAAGACATGCTCAAGTCTCGAAAAGGTATTTATGAGTTGTAGTTAATTCTTGAAACTCGATTATTTTTCGGTTTGACTTTTCTAATCGGTAGACTGAAGAATGCAGCTAACTATTAGTTAATTGGAGTATTTCGAAGTCAGCCAGCCTCCTCACACGATTGGTTAGACCCCGGCTGTGAAACGAGTGGCTGTCGTTTCGATCCCCGCACTGAGAAAAATATTAGTGCAATCTACTGGTATTTATTTTGGGCCTGGGTATTTGTGAGGCCGAAAAAGTCTCGTAGTCATTGATATACACGACACAAATCTATTTATTTACTCAATACAATAAAACTGAACTAATGATTCCTAATATCAAATTTGCTATTATTCCTCCCTCTTTCCGACAAACAAGAATATATCACAACGCTGCTACACTATTTTGTTAAGAAGTATCTATAGCCGAGTTATTTTAACACTACCATCGAACTACTTCAACTGATCTTCAAAATATATGTCTTTCAATGATTTACCTCAAACGATACATATTATTTCCTTATTCTTGTAGTCCTAGTAAAAACCTCTGCCTACCCCTTCTGGAAAAAGTATGATTACTTACAATGATGTAACTTCTTAGAAAAAATATTTTTCTGCGATGTTCGGACAATCAACAAAAAAATTTGAGCAAAGTCACCCGATGCGATGGTGATGCGGTGCCGATGTGGCATCCTACATACAAATGACTATATCACGTCAAACGACTGTTTGTTCGCCGCACTTGCGAGCTGAGAGACGAGGCGGGAAGGGGTGATGTGATGTCCGTGGGCCCTACTATATTCATCCGAAACCAAGTTCGAAACTTCGGACGATCGAAGTTTTTTCTACGATACGAATCTATAGATAGCGCGCGAGTTGAATGCAGTCGGGGCCTGAGGTGCGGAGCGGGAGCGTTTCCCCCCGCCGTCCGCACACCTCACCTCGCACGCCTGTAATTTAGTGATGTGCTGTCCTAGCTAATTGTACGCTTACCCTGTTATCGCGTTAATAATCAATTTGCAATCCATGTTATTAGTTTTATTGTTTTTAATCATTCATAATGACTGATCCGATTCCATCAAGTTCCGTAACAAAAAAAAACGAGTTTTCGTTCAACGCCAAGCACGAGAAATGGCGAAAAATATCCTAGATATGTGTGTTAAAAAAAAGGCAAAACAACAGTTTGGTATTTTCTTTAAACAATGCATTTTTGCAATTTCTGAATTTGACATAATTTTTTTTTTATAATTTGTTTTATGTTATTTTGATGTATAAAATTATCACTTATTAAAAATGTGTGATAATTATTACCTAGTTTTTTTAAATTATGTTAATCTAGTGTGAAATTAAAGTTAAAATAATGTTAAAATTTATCGACATACTTATTGTGATCATAAATAATTAGGTCACAGCACTACCGCATTCCTAAGCTCTGCATTCAACTCGCGCGCTATCTATACGTACTCTGTAAAAGTTTGAATTTGTATAATGTACATTGTAACCATAAGTCTATAGTTACAACCATAAGTCAATAACAACCATAACTATATGTAGGTACATTCGTATCGTATATAAACTTCGACCATCCGAAGTTTCGAACTTCGTTTCGGATATAGTAGGGCCCCATGTGTCATCCGATACTCCGAATGCGTTACGGTGCAACGCCGCACCGCATCGTCACGGCGTCGAGTGGCTTCGTCCTTAGAAAACTATTCCGAAACATACATATATTTCGAATTTTCAAATATACAAAATATATCAATCCAGATTTATGCAAAGTTTTAACTTGAGCAAATGTGACCACAAAAATAATGAAATTCATTTTTAATATTGTATTCACAATTAAAATATTATTGACTCTAAAAAACGTTATGGAGCAACTAAAAAGCGATTGTGAAACAGGACGACAGGCTTTTAATAGTGTTTACATCGATTAAGAACCGAAAATAGGATTAAAATTGTGGCAAATGGGTATAAAATTCCACCACAATATTTCCCCGTCTATCGTAAAAGCAAAGCTACTTACAATAAGAATTTAAAATTAACAAAAGATTTGACAAAATAGATTTATGGCGCTGTATTGTTTTCAGAGGAGGCCGAAGGAAGCGGCGCTGATAACAATCGGTATGCTCATTATTATTATTTATTGACAATATTACATGAGAGAAAATGTAGATAACTGAATTAATATTACATGGCGTGTCATCACAGCGCTTGGAAACTAATAATATCCAAGTTTCTACGAAGTCCAAATTAGATCTACATGTGAGGCTGATCGTTCGAGCATCGCAAAAAATGTATTCAGGAACACCTTAGGCTGATAAGGGAACAAAAATTGACCCAGAACCATATCTGAATGATATTTTGAGAGAATGTTGGTACTGATAACTGTCTGATTCGGCAAGTTTTAACTTTCTACCTAATTTAGTTTTCGAATAAATCGAATAAAAGTCTCTATCTCTTCTCTTCTCTCGATTTTATTCTATTGCTTTTTTCTTGTGATCGCGTCTTTGTATAGTATAATTAAAATATATTTGATGACTTTCAGTCTAGATTAACACATTACTAACTAAAATTCTCAAATAGGTTTTTAAAAAATTTAATAGTTTTTTCCATACAAAATCGAAATCCGCTGGTGAATTTTTACTATCTTTCGACTGTTTGTATATTCTTTCCACTTTTTCTACTTATCATTGTATTTGTCAGCGTGTAATGACTTTGTCTAATCGGTCAACATAATTATATTAGCCTGTTTATTTCCGTATAAAAATGAAGGATGAAGACGAAAAGCGACTAAAAGGTACTCACTAGCGACTCACTCACTGTAATGGGCATGATACAAATAGAGGTTCTAATAAATATGCGTGACAGTTTAGGCTTTACAGAATGTACCACTCGCTGCAGGATTGAGAAACACGTACACACTATGTTTTCGGATTACATATTTGGCAACGGCTACAGTTACTAATGAGTACCTGGCTTTATTCTTGACACAATGACGGTCGCTATCCAATTGTAACTTCGAATAAACTGCCACCAGGTTACAGTAGTAGGGACTATGTATGTATTTGACAGCCTCCGTGGGGCAGGCGGTTGGACACCGCCTGTGAAACGAGAGGCCGCGGGTTCGATCCCTGCACCGAAAGAAATATTTGTAAGGCCCACAAATATTTCTTTCGGGTCTGGGTGTTTGTGAGACCGAAAAGTCTCTCGTAGTTCCTGATACCCACGACACAAGACTCGATCTCTGTGTGGGGTCAGGACTCTGTATGTGACTTGGGTGTTAAATATTTATTTAATATTTATTTGCAGATCAAAAGGAAGCATTGACACATCGGAAACCAGCGACATCGAGTACTCCGAGGGGGAGGGGTCGGAGGAGGGCGAGGGGGACTCCTCGGAGATCGAGTGAGTACTCCACTAGCTTCATCGTACATACCTATACACTTTACCTTACTTTGTTGAAATTGTATGACTCGAATATTTATGAAAAAAAAAACAAACCATTATAGAGTAAAAAAAAAATTGTATTTATTTAATTTTTCTTGTACATGTTGATTAATTTGTAATTGATTTGACTAACCATCAAATCAAAATATATGTGTAACAAATTGAAGTCGGGCCACCAAGAACCAAACATGTAGGACATATGCCTTATATTAAATTAAATAATATATGTGTTAAAGGACAGCAAAGTAAATAGTTAGCCTATTGAATTGTAATTTTTGGGCAGCAGCGAGTTGGATAACGAGAGGTTCTACGAGAGTGGTGACACCCCGTCAGATTCCAGTCGTGGACTTGACGATGCTTCCGATACCGACCTCTACACCTCAAGACTCGGTTACCTTAGAGATTACAGTAAGAATCACTACATACATTATCAACGCTTCAAATAACCTAGCAACGATTTTCAATTTATTCCAAAATAGTACCGAGAATTATGTCGATATTGACGCTCCCTACAAAAACTATCGAAACTTAAACGTGTGATTTTTGTTTTATTGCACTTATTGCAAGTAGATATAATAGACAATAGTTATAATAGTAGATAGCTGTAGACGCGTTACCTTGTAGTTTAGTTACTGTTTGGGCTGTCTGCTTCCGTACGTTACTTGAAGTGGCCACTGAAAACCAGCGCTGTGACGTGGCTTCCTCACGGTTCACTTCACAGCCTTATGCTAAGATGGCCACCTAGTTGTCGCGATACAAGTATTTATTATTCGTTACAATAAAATATTATACACAGATTTGAAGAGGCATCTTATCAGGCGGGCATAATTGTATCTATTGGCATGGGACTGCCGTCTGATGCCAATGGATACTCTGCCTGGGCGGCATTTGCGCTCACCAACAGGTGCAATGTGGCCACTATGCCGGGCCAGAATTAAAAAAAAAAAAACAAATATAGACTCAACTGTTTTTCAATCGAATAAAATTAAAAGTGCATAATAGTAGGAACATAATAAAATATTTAATTTGTCACATACTATGTTATTGGTGTGAAGTAGCGAATTAACAGTTTCGATAGTTTACGTAGGGACCGTCTATATACAGCTTTGACTTTAGGTTCTATATTGTATTTTCCCCTTGAATTTTTAACTTACATTTTATGCATGCGAGTGGTAAAGATATATTATTATTAGTGACACGAAACTACAACAATGTCGGTATAAATTAGAATATTTTTAACGTTATGAAATTACGTGTCAAATCAAAATTCAAAAATAAATATTTTCAAAATAGTTAAAGAGGTACCGTTGAATATCATTTTGTAGTATTTAGAGTGCAAATTTAAAACCATATCGCGCTAGTCACAGTAGGTATGTGATTTTTAATTACATGCATGATTTTTTCCAATTTACTCATGATGAGCAAATAGATTAGAAGCAGTACCAGATTTTAAACACTTGTAATCAAAGTACCAATATTACAAGGTAAACATTGTCAAATATTAGTGATGACTGAACTCTTCATTGTTATTTTAATCGCTTATAAAAATAATTTGATAACTGAAATATCCGGTAATGCAGATTAATATAAAACAGGAGGATACATCAGGAGGATCCTGGAATCAACACAACCTATTGGGAGATACTACGGCGGCTACGGCAGGTGCTTCGAATGTGGCGCACGAGGACACTGGGCACCACAATGCCCTTTTAGATGATTTACCAATAGTGATTTTGTAACTACTCATTGTATCATAATACAAATTAAAATGATAGTAACACAATATACTCTATTATATTTACTTTTATGCATTTTAGTGTTATCTCACAATAGAGTAGTTGACTCGAGTTTTATTAATTTTTACTAGCGGACCAGCTCGTTCGTCTGGGTGCAGTTTATAATCCAGTCAATATCGACATCATATCTTGTCGCGTACTTACTGTTTGAATATTAAACTTAATGGATATTATTATAATGTATATTGTTTTCCCAGCCCGTCGCGTTATGTCGTTTTCTGTCCCATTTCATTATGTCTCGACTTACGTGCGCAACTTATACAATCCTGTCCTCTCTTCACTCTGTCGTATTTTCAACTCTCATAACTTGGGTTTCGAGTATATTAGATAAATAAAATTCTCGGGATGTGTATATACTATTGGCAAGCCAGGCTGTTCAAACTTAGATTATTTTACCATACAATAAGAGGGAAATAATTATGCCAAATGAAAAGAATATTGTAGGTAATAGAGAAACATTTTCAACAAAATAACGTTCGAATGCTTAGTAAGAAACGCATTGCGGCGTTCATACGCGATTTCTGACAAAAAATTGTCAAGTCCGATATCGTAGATTTGTTTTCTTGTTTTTTATTTAAGTATACATATTTCTCTCAAATGTTTTACGCCATATTTCCAATATGGCGAAGCGAAAGTAAAACAATTACGGCAACACTATTAAAAATGTAATAATGAAATATGATTAATAAAAATGAATAATTTTATACTATATTTCTATAAATTTTCGCACGTTTTTTTTGTCTTGTGATTCAGATAAACAAAGATACTAATAAGTAATAACATAAATAAAATCACGCGGATTGATTACCTCCTCTTTTGAACTCGGTCAAAACTTAACAAGTATCTACACATTTTCCGTCATAGTATATCGGATTATTAATTAGCCAATAATAATATGATAAATTCAATTTCCAACTACAAAGAAATAATTTACAAATTTGTTAAAAAATATATCTATTACAAATATGCGGAACAAAAGCAGCTACAATACAACAAATAAATAGTTTAGGGCTATTTAATTCCACTCAAACTAGTTTTAAACGGTCAATAGTTTATTATAATTTCTGTTATCAAAGGAATGTATAGCAATTTATTGCTAAATAATTAATTCCATTTCCACTAATATAGGAGTGGTACCAACATTACATACATACATACATAAACTCACCCCTTGTTCCCAGAAGGGGTAGGCAGAGGTGCCAGGGGCACCCATATTTCGCCTTGTATGTTTCGTCCCACAATGTGATAGGTGGCGAGCCTATCGCCATATCGGGCACAAATTCCTGACTCTGAGCTGATACTGAATAGAAAAATCCAATATAACTTTGCCCAACCCGGGATTCGAACCCGAGACCTCAGCTTTGTAACCGTACCGTAGTACAACTACGCCACCGAGGCAGTCCAACCAACCAACCAACATTACGAACAAGAAAATATCTACGTTCTTCAAGACGCGAATGTATGGCAGCACTCCCTCTTTATTATAATTACTCTAAGCTAATACACTAGTAAGGTAGCGTAAACAAAAAAGTTCTAACACTATTCTTCCAATACATAGTTTTTTAACCGACTTCAAAAAAGGAGGTTATTAAATATCACATATTACAAAAGCTTAAACCATTTATTTATTTATCTAAAGAAGATTAAGAACTTCAGTCATTTTCAAAAAACAGTGGAATACCCTATTGTCAATAAAAAACATACAGTCGAATTGTGAACTTCGTCCTTTTTTCGAAGTCGGTTAACAAAATTATGTTATCTATCAGTTGTGACCGTCAGCCGCATCCAAAGGAACGTCCGATAATTTGTTTTCAACTGTATGTTTCTGCTTAAATTAGCATTTTATTTTGATGAGACTAATGATCTAATGATGCGTGATATCGTGGTGACCAGTGCGAAACAATACCTACACGGTAGCCTAACGGTCTTATTGAATACAGTTCAAATCTATTTTAGCTATGGAATGTTGTGTCTTCTTCGCTCAAATTGTATGTATGAGTTCGAAAGGGAACAAATATTCGTTACTTAAAATAAGTTTACAATCTGTCTATGAAGAGATATGGCTATAAGACCGTAAATGGAGAAATAAAAAAACCACTCTTCAAACAAAATTCTTTTATTTATAGTATAATTTATTGAAACTATTCAGCAATAAAATTACGTCAATTAATTATAAATAACAAAGAAATTAAGTTGTGCTCTACAAACTACATATCCATTTTACATAAAAATACATTTTACATATCAATGAAAATATTTAACATTAATTATTAATTACCAAAGATAATTATAGGTAAAAAGATATAAGTAATCCTTTGAACTATTAAGATTAATATTAAAATTATGTCCGTCAAAAATCGAAATTTATATCTGACATGTTAAATGCAAATTTCCAACATGAAATAATATTGTGTAATAAATATGTTCTGAAATAAAAACACAACTAACATTTTTATTGCGAATCTTTCGAAAAGGATTCATTATTTATTGAAAATCTTAAAGTTTTAACTACTATTATGTTGGACGAACAATAATATTTTAGTCATCAGAAAAACAACTATAAAGTTGTAATAGTTATCAAATAATGTAAAGAGTAATCTACAATAAGAATTTACAACCGTCATTCACAGAATACTAAACTAACAGAAGTCAAGCTTCATACAAAGCGCGCTAAATCAACGCACACATAGACAGCGTTCACCGACACTATATTCGAAACCAGTCGAGACCACTGCGAGAGCGAGTTTCAACCTTTGCGCGAACGCCGAGCGTAGTGTGAGTGTGGCAACAAAAGTGAAGTACATACACAAGCTTGACTTCTGTTAGTATTCTGTGCATCATTGGATTCAAATAAGACAACAATAAATACTGATAAGAAATATACATATCAGAATCACAGCAACCTCTCGCCAAACAAACTGCCTCGACTATCTTTACTACGAGAAGTAATTTAATATCTAGCTAGACAAATTAATCACCATACTGAAGACAGGGTGAGGATTTAATACATTATTAACACAGCGATAATGTGCATCAATTTATTTCTAACACATACGTAATATTACTATGTCAAGAATAGCAGATATAATGGATTTATTAACGGGTATGGAATGAGCAATATTAAAACTTAATTGATGCCAAAAAGCAACAATGACATTTACAAAATTCACATACCGAACACAGTGTTTGGTGTTTGGGGATTTTTTGTATGCAGCACTCAATACTTAGTTTAATTTTTCGATAATAATATAAATTAACGTTCGAAACAGTGGCAATATTAACTAGAAAAAAATTAACTAATATTCGCACCATTAATTACAATGGCGGGTAATATAGGACTATCCCAAAATTACTACGGACTTACATTTAAATAATAATATTTCTGTTCAATCTACAAATTTTAACACATAGCCTTTATTGAAGCAAATACTCAGTGAAAATTAGTGGATATATTTTTTTCACTAAACTTGATAGTATGCAGTAATTCTGAGGTAGCCAAAAAATATATAAATTTAATCGTTTTTCTTATCACCAACATCTTGTTCTGATTCTGTAATAGCTGGCGTGCCATTTTTGGCAAGTTTTTGCTGTTGTTCCATCTCACCAGAGAAACCAAATTCGTTGACACGCTTGTGATCCACCTTGTACATCCAACGTTGATACAAGAAGATAAAGAACACAATATCTGAAACATGAAATGTTGGGTTTAAGTATAGAACTAATCCTTATTGTAATATAATAAACATATAATATACTATATCGTGTATATAACGATATGTAATAGGTTTTTTTTTTATTTTCACTTTACAAACAGACACTTCAATTTTATTTATATGTATAGATACACAAAGTATTAAAATTTTAAATGCATTTAGCATATTATGCAATTTAGCTATCCAAAGAAATAAATAAAAATATTTTGTAAAAATTGGATACTATATGATTTTCTCTTCAATATCGGGGAAATCCGTCATACATCAATAGTTTAATTTATTACTTGTTTTAGGAATACACGTAATGTTATTGTGTTCATTGGTGAAAGACGATCATTTATTTATAAGTTTCAGGATCTTAAATATTTAGTTGTGGTCACGATTTATTTGCATTAAACTATTTTTGGGGCTATTCCATCATATTGGTGAAGTCAGGGGTTGTAAACATATTTTGGGTAACTACCCAAAATGTTTACCTACCTACACCTATTTTTACTAGTCATAGTAACACAATATATTGTCAACATCAAGATATAGTATTTTTCCATTTTGATAAAAGTGACCAGTTAGTTTAGTTTTAGGTTTAAATTAAATAAAGATACCCATGAAAAAACTATGATTTGACCATTATTGTATTAGATTCATATTTGGTTTACGCAAATATGATCATGTTTCAGAGTTCCGTGTTAAGCTCAAGTGGTTGCCTATACGACTTCGTCGGAATGCTCATATTCTTTATCTTCTGTACAACATATTGTTTAATCCTCTTACCCCCTCTTATCTCAAAGATCGATTTGTATTTCTCCACGACTCACATACTAGATCCCTGCGGTCGTCAGAGAACTTGAAGCTGAGAATGCCCGTGCACTCCACCACTTTCTTGGATAAATCGTTTACTGTCCAGGCTGTTCGACTGTGGAACGCATTACCAGTTGTGGTAAGACGGGCACGATCACTATCATCTTTCAAAAAACTTGTCAAAGATTACTATCTTTCTCACTAAACTGACACATTTCTGTGGATAATTTACCTATTTGTATGTACTGGTATTTTAATATATATGTATATATCAATATATTATATATATTTATCTTCCAATGTATGTATTGTTATTATATTATTTATGTATGCATGTTTGTATATATATATATATATATATATATATATATATATATATATATATATATATATATATATATATGTTTATATAACATAATATGTGTATTTATTATTTGTATTACTTGAAATATTATTAAATTAATTGTACTTATTTGCAACACTTTTCCTTTCTAAGCAAGTTCTATCCTTTACACTTTAGACTGCCCTTTATTTATCCTATTTTTAAATCCATCCCATGGTTGTCTGTAAGACATTGCCTTTCGGCGATAAGACCGCCAATTGTACTTTTTATATTTGTGATTTCTGTTTGTATTTGTTTTCCTTTTGTGTGCAATAAAGTGTAAATAAATAATAAATAAATTATCAGTGTTCAAAAAGTTGACAAAGCATGTTTCAAAAAGTCTCGTAACTATTAAGATAAAATGATTAGAACTAGTTAAATGTTTTAAAGTTTAAACTTCTACTATCAAAGATAATACTAAAATAAAATAAATAGTGTCAACAAAGCATATCTTTACGTCGCTTATTTTTATTAAATTAGATTTCTTAAAGGTAACTAAAACAATAATTAATTAAATTGTAGTTATCGGGGTTTCTTTAATGAAGGAAAAGTTATATGAGAAATGTTTACAATATCTGTAATTGGGTCTTAACGGCATATGACAATTTCACCCCTTTTCAAATAGACGGAATTATGCACTTAGTAATTTTGAGGGTACAAATTTATGGCATCAAATATTTGTGCGTACTGCGTAATGTTTGTACTGCGTTTTCAAGCAAAGAAATGCGAAAATTACTTAAATGGCCACTGAACTACAACTACAACAGGGTCTCTTAACACTGTAATCTATATATTTTTTAGCTTATCTTTGGTAAAACAAGAGAGGGTGGCACTCGCATTTCATTTAAAAAATTCAACTGAACTTTCAGAGCCCGTCTTAGTCTATTCTGTAACAACTTGTATATTCTCTAAATTGAATTTGTAGCAAAAAGCGATGCTATTCTAATATTCGAACTCTCAGTTATTAGAAGTAGACGGTTACGCCCCATAGACGGAATATACCACGCTGACCTTATCAATTATTTTTACTTTTAGTTGAGTCTTTTATAAAAGCTTGTATTTTAGTTTTTTTAAACAATCTTATACATATCTACGGCTCTCTTATTAAAGGAAGATTAATTGTAATGTCATATACTTTTTAAATTATATACGGCCGATGCCAATAATCAATCGAAAAAATTAGATTGAAGTCAATCTGTTTTGTTGTCAATTGTTTTCTACTTTTCGATTGGTCTCCTGTCATGTTGCCATAGTTTATTCACTACTGAGATTGATTATTGGCAATATAGTATCAGAAAAACGATTGAGCTGTCAATCTAAAACGGCAAATTTTGGATTGGGTTTGTTTATTGGCAGCGGCTGATAATGTCATCGGTCCGCGGCAAATCTACGTTTGAATGAAATCTGACCGTTTTAAGTGGGTCAAATCGCGCCCAAAGGAGTCGGTTACAAAACAAACATACAAGTGAAGCTAATATAAAGCGTGTAAAAATATAGGCCCGGGAGACGCCATTTTAGTAGTTATTATTCTGAGCAATTTGCGTCAAAAAAACAACGAAATCTAAACTAATCAATAAAATATAAAAAAAATTACAAGAAAACTATTATCGCCAAGTTAACTTTCCGATTTGACGAAAAAAAGGAAAATCAAGAAATGGAAAATTAAAAAAAACTGCGGAGAGAGAGAGTTTGGAGTGAAAAATTTTCGAAAATCAAATAAAGGCAAATGTTGTGGGGCTCCTTTTGTAAAGTAAAAAATTAAAAACCATCGCAAATCTCATTTGATTATTAAATTAAATATTAATAGACTTTATGTATGGAAAATCAAATATTATAGTAATTATAATTTTATCAATATTAAGTAACGCCCAAGTTGTACCTTAACACTCACACTCTATACGTATAATAAAAAATACCTTTGCACACAATGTGCACTTTCGCTGCGCGACGTGATGTAGTCAAAGGGTTAAAAGCATGCTCTTGTTTAAATACTAATTAATATTTGCTTTAGGATAATAAAGTGCGTGGTGGCCTGTTGGTAAACAGATTAGATGCGGCTGCCAACATGTACACGGTGGTCGCGGGTTCGAATCCCAGGGCACACCTCTTCGCAGTCATGTGTGTATTCATAGACAACCACCATGCACTAAAACGGTGAAGGAAAACATCATGAGGAAACCAGCATACCATAGCGATTTATAAAAATTTCTATGGTATGTAAGTCCGCCAACCCACACTAGGCCAGTGTGGTAGACTATATGGCCTAGCCAATCTCAATCGTACTCTCGATTGTAGAGGAGACCCGTGCCCTACCGTGGGACGTATATGGGCTGATACTGATTTGCTTTAGAAAAGTAAATATTATTATTTATTATTTATAATACATATAATTATATAATTATACTCACCATCTCTGAAGCAGCCCAGTCTGTACATTGTTGGCATTTTTATAACAAATGCAAAAATATCATCAATAAATGTGTTAAGGAACTTGTAGGTCATCATACGCCATGGCAGGTGTGCTACTGACTTGAGTTTGTAGTTGATGAATAACTGGGGAGTCATCATGATAAAACCAAAGGTCAACAAATAGCCATACATCATGTTCAATATAAATGAATACCATCCCTTATGCTCCTGGTACAACAAGGAGTAAACACCATATCCAATCAGTAGTGGGAAACAAGCCCATCCAAGATACTGGAATGCAAGCATGTCATATTGTTTAGTACTCGACTCTACATATGATCCTTTGTCAGTAAATGTAATTTTAGGTATACCAAATATACGATCCTCTCTATTGATTTTTACATCCATTACTTTATTAATTTTCCAGATTTCAATAATCAAGCCAATGAAGCATGAAATCCTGACCATAACATTAGTTTCATTATCAAGCACATAAAGAAGAACTACAGTAGACTGAAAGACATTGAAGAACACAGATCTCACTGACAAACCTTCCAAAGATTGTCTATTGTTCCAAAATTGGATGTCATTTTTGAATGCCAGCAGTTCAAAAATAGAATGCAAGATGGACACAGTGATGGTCAATGCCAATAAGTATGGAGATGTGTCCAACAATAATTCTTTAACAGTATCTTGTTCTTCATCTTGCTCCTCTGCCCCCAATGCAGAGAACATGCTCAGTTTGTCCCTCATTGCTTGTGCGGTGTATAGTTGCCATTTAAATAAGCTTAGTGGCTGATATGTGAGTTGAAGTTTCAAATTGGTAGTAGTTTTATTTATAGGGACATAATCTCGCATCATATTCCAGTAATCATTTAAGAACACGGCAGGCTTGTATTGTTTCCCTTCAGGCAAGAAGTAAATAAATTCATCTAAGGGTGGTGGTACACTGCCTTGCATCCAATTAGTTTGATCAGTGACCAAATTGATTGTCAGATTTGGATGCCAGTGTGAAACTATTTCCTCCTTCAGTGTTTCTGCTTTCTTTATCTCCTCTTCAGACTTCTCAGTTTGGCCAGTTAATAAATTATGAGTCTTTAAATACCTCAATTTCTTATACTTGTTCAACATCTTTTTGCCATATGCAATGTATGGTCCAGCATAATCCTTGTGCTTAGGATCAGGAGATTTTCCTTCTTGTACTATGAATACATGTAGATACATAGAACCATTGTTTTTCAATGCATGCGAAGGAGTGATTTCCGTAGAAAAAGAAAATGTCCCATCATTATTTGGTCCAGAATTCCAATCACCATAGACTAAGCCAGTGTGTGTCCAAATCAACTTCAATTTTTCAAATTCTGCATAATATTCATGATCTGACAAATAGCAATAAATGTCTAGGTTCGTACCATTGGGGAACATGTTGGTCGCAGGCACACGAACATTGCCAGAAGGATTATTTATGTCAGGTTTAGGTGCAGATGGTTGTCTGAACATTGACGTGATGAAGTAAACCACCAATGCTCTAATAATTAGGGATTTGGTAATAGCAAAAAAAGATTCTAATTTGGTCGGCTGCATCCTACGACGCTCCTCGTCAATTTGTGCATTGATCTGGAAAGCATAACAAAATATATAGGTCAAGAGTGATTACGTAGAGGTTATATTTTACGTGACGGGAAGCTAACTAAATAATTCCCTCATTGTTAATTGTATAAACGATATAAGCAGTCGTTATAATTACTTACATCCGTATTGGTACCAGCAACCTCGTTGCTCTCGGCGACAGCAACGGTATCATCACTTGTATTATCACTAGGTGAACTCGAAGCCATTTTCACTTTTTGTATTTATGATGGCTAATGAGTTGATTTTATTGTATCCTTTTTTTCAAAAACCATAAACCATTTGTACTATCTAGTATATGCCTCTCAATATCTACAGCATATCCGATTCTGAACTAAATATCACTCTTCTCACTTCTGCCCAGCATGACAGATTTTTAAAATGTTACCAGCAAAAGACACGACATATAGCTAATAGCTATAAAATCAATATTATGTCCAACAACAATACCTAGTCGTCGCGTCGTCGTAAAGTATTTGATAATGCCTGCTGGCTGCATTTATTATGATAGAAAGTATCGTAATAAAACTTGGTTAAATATTTTTTATCACCAGTACGAACTAAATAACTACATTTAATAAGTATTATTGTACACAGCTGTAGCATTTAATTTACATGTAGGTAGTTCCGATAAACCTAATAGATGGCGCGATTTTCTCATCCATGTTATGATACACCGTGATACCAAGCGTGATACAGAGTCACAGACTACAATATATCCTTTTTTTTGGCTTATCCTTAATTTTGAAATCAGTTGGTATTTCTATCAATTATGCAATAAATAGCGAGACGAGCATGCCGTTCGCCTAATGGTAAGCGATACGACCGCTAATAAACAGTATCAAAACCAAACACCTTGAATCAAAAAGCTTGGCATTTGATACATAAATGACAGAAATAATACCACAGAGAAATATGGCTTTATTCCACTAAAAACATTAGGTACATGACAAAGTACATGAAGTATAAAGTAAATAGATTATAGAGTACAATAATAGAGTGTGAACTATGAGCCGAAGGTGGCCAGTAATATATATCATTCACCCTCCCCTAAAATGTAATCCTTAAAGTGCTTGGGTGGACGTTTGAGGCGCGCGGAACGCCTGACATCACCTCTCTGATCTTCAACCATAGGTTCAGGAGTTCCATAATTATTTATTATAGCAAAGTCAGGAACGTTATCATCAGGCGTTGATGCAGTTGCAGTTTCATTAACCATAGATTCAGGAGATTCAGTATTATTAGTAACAATTGGCTCAAAATCATTTTCATCTGAAGATGGTAGTGGTGCTAGATGCCTGTTTGATATTGTTCCTTCTCTTCCATCTGAGTATCTGACATAAGAGTAATTTGGATTACTTTGTAACAGTTCACCTTCTTCAACAACAGGATCAAATTTTGTATTCCTAGCATTTTTTTTAAATTAAGATTGGGCCTGGGTTGATCAACCACGCAGGCAGAGATATTCCGTTTGGACTTCTTCTTGAATGACTAAACATTCGTTCATGTGGTGTCATGTTGGTAGTCGTACACAACAGTGACCTAATCGAATGTAACGCTAATGGCAAAACTCTTTCCCATTCTGTAATATCTAAACATTTGTTTCTCAGACTTAATTGAATAGTCTTCCATAATGTTCCATTTAAACGTTCCACTTGGCCATTTCCTTGAGGGTTATAAGGCGTCGTTCTACTACAGGCTATGCCTAGAGAAACGAGATACTTTGTAAGTTCTTGCGACATAAACGAAGTTCCTCTATCTGAGTGTATGTAGGCTGGTGTCCCGAATATGAAAAAAACTTCATTAAGGCATTTAATGACAGTGCTTGCAGTCATATCTTTACAGGCAAAGGCGAAAGGAAAGCGACTGAATTCATCGATTATGGACAATATATATTTGTTCTGAGTTTTAGATGGTAATGGTCCTTTGAAATCAATGTTAAGCCTTTCAAAGCATGCTGTCGCTTTAATAAGTTGTCCATTTGACTGCGCGAATCTCGGTTTGATTTCAGAGCATACTCGACAATTAGCTGTCATTTGACGGATGTCGTTAATTGAATACGGAAGATTCTTTGATCGTACCCAGTGATTCATTCGTATTATTCCTGGGTGACATAAATTTTCATGCAAATGTTTAAGATTGCTTATGTCCATATGTGCGCACACTCGAGACAAAGCGTCGGCAGCTTTGTTCTCCTTGCCCGGACGATAAATTATATCATACCTATAACAGGATAATTCTAATCTCCAACGCTCAATTTTTTCATTTTTTATTTTACTTGAGTGTTTGCTAAACATGAAAGACACCGATTTTTGGTCTGTTATAAGTAAAAAAATGTCGTGATCTAAGATAATGGCGCCATTTACGAAGAGATTCAACAATAGCAGCAGCTTCCTTTTCAATCGAAGACTGTCGTCTTTCTGAGTCAGTTAAAGTGCGAGAAAAAAATGCAACTGGTTGGCCTTTTTGTGTTAAAGTAGCCGCTAGCGCGTTTTCAGACGCATCTGTTTCTACAACAAATGTAGCACTCTCGTCAATGGCGAATAAAGTTGCCTTAGCTATATCTTTTTTTAGTCCATTAAATATAGTTATAGCTTCATCTAAAAGCGGAAAAGTATTTATAGAAAGAAGTGGCTTAATTCTTTCTGAAAAGTTTTGTATCCATCTTGAATAATGAGCGAAAAGTCCTAATGCTCGTTTTAATGCTGCGGCATTTTCAGGTGCCGGTAGATTCAACAATGGCTTTAATCGACTTTCATCTGGTTTGATCTTGTTATTTTGTATCGTGTAGCCCAGAAGGCTTATAGTAACTTGATTATATACACATTTTTGCTCGTTCAATGTAAGATTATAGTTACTTACTGCTTCCATAAATTTTGATAAATTATCATCGTGCTCTTGTTTCGTCTTCCCGCAAACAGTAACGTCGTCAAGATAAATGAATACTCCCTTCAGATTCCCTTGTTCTACAATATAATTCATAGTGCGCTGGAATGCTGCCACACCATTTGTTACTCCAAATGGAATCCTAGTAAATTGGTACAATTTACCATTTGCTTCAAATGCTGTATAAAGTTTTTCTTTCTTTACTATAGGTACTTGATGATAAGCGCTTTTTAAATCGATTTGGCTAAAATAATTGAATTTAGCCACTTCCGAAACAATAGTTTCGATTTTAGGAAGTGGAAAAGCGTCAAGTTCTGTGAATTTGTTTATTGTTTGCGAATAATTTATTACTAGTCTCTTTTTATGATGGCCTCCACCTGCAATCAACACTTGTGCCCGCCAGGGTGAAATACTAGGCTCAATAATTCCCTGACTAAGAAGCTTGGAGATCTCATTGGTTATAAATATTTTGTCTTCTTGACTGTGGCTTCTTGAACGAACTGCAATGGGCTTTATGTTCGGTGTTAGATTGGTGAACAGTGATACAGGTGGTAATAACGCTTCCATGACATTACAAATTTCTAATGGTTCATCCGTTCCGCCAAAATTTAGTTGTAACGAAGAGTGTTTTCTTAATATATCGTGACCAATAATGACATCGGAACAAAGATTGTTCACAATTAATAATTGTTGACATTTGTAAATGTGTTTTCCGAGTGCAATATTTGCTTGACAGACTCCTTGGACAAAGGATATATGATTAAGAGATGCTAATGTGACAGCTTGGTTACATGGATTAGCTTTTATCTTCAGTATTTGTGCTAAATTCCTGTCAATAAAACTAACAGAGCTACCAGTATCGATTAAGGCTTCAGCTTTGTAACCATTAATAGTAATATGTACTGTAGCCTTTCTTAAACTGTTTTGAGATGCTGCAGATATGGCAGATAATGTGTCGTTACAACTCTCTTGTTGGACATCATCTTCTATTATCGCGTTTGCTCTTTGTGCTGGTCCCGATCTGCACACGTTTGCAAAGTGCCCCTTTTTAGAACATAGCTGGCAAATTTTATTTACAGCTGGGCAACTGGTACGTTGGTGTACGTTACCTCCACAAAAGAAACATCGACGTTTTGAAATGGGACGAAAATTTGTGGAAGTATCTAGTGCGTTTTTCCCAGAATTAGATGCAGCATTAAGATTAAACGGCATGGAAGTAGAATTCTCACCAGTAAAAGCTTGATTGTTATTCTCAGCATTCTCAAGAGAAATAGCCACATCAACAGCTTCGTCTAAACTCAAATTTAATTTTTCAAGTAATCTCTCTCTGATTTTTTGTGAGCTTATTCCTGCAATAAATGCACCGCGTGTCGCTTCGCTTTTGTGTTCTTCAGCAGTAACATTTTTGAATTCACATTCAAGCGCAAGTATTTTTAGTGCTTGGACATAATCTTTTATTGATTCATCTGTTCTTTGTTTGCGGTTTGTGAGTAGATGTCTAGCTAATATTACATTTCTAGGCTTTATGTAAATACCTTGTAATACCGTTATTGCATCGTTGTAAGTTTCACATGCTTGTATATAGCAGAATATTGATGGTGAGAGGTGATTTATCAATAATTTTAATTTCTTTTCATCCGGAATGTCAGCGCATTCTTCGGCTAGAAAACTTTCAAATGTGGAACGCCAATGCTTCCACTTCAAGTCAGAAGCCGAACTCCTTGGTTCTTCGTCGAAGCGCTCTGGGCGCAGATACTGCGATAATGGATTTTCAGTTTTCTTTCCAATAGACATTGTGGAAACAATTTAGTGGAATAAATTGATACATAAATGACAGAAATAATACCACAGAGAAATATGGCTTTATTCCACTAAAAACATTAGGTACATGACAAAGTACATGAAGTATAAAGTAAATAGATTATAGAGTACAATAATAGAGTGTGAACTATGAGCCGAAGGTGGCCAGTAATATATATCAGCATTCCACTGCGCTCGCCACCTGAGACATAAGATGCAAGGTCTCAATATGTCCAGTAGTTACCCTGGCTACAATGTCCTTCAAACCGAAACACAAAAGTGTATTTAAATTGCTGTTTGGCGGAAGAAACAGACATTGCGATGGTACCTACCCTATACCCAAACGGCCTCTTACATATGTGAAACCTACCACCAATAAAAATGAGGATAAATTATCAGAAGTTACGAAAATAAAAAAATCGGCCAAGTGCGAGTCGTATTCGCGCACGAAGTGTTCCGTACCATCATCTATAAATGAAACCCTAAAAATCACGTTTAAATTGCTAAAAGATTATGTTTGTTGTATGGGGACCCCCCTTAATAATTACATTTTTTTATATTTGTTGTTATAGTGGCAAAAATTACCCTGTGGTTCGGGGGTACAAGAATTCCGCCACGCTATCCTCTGCCCGTCGTAAGGGACGACCTAAAGGGATCATCGGAGTCACTGGGCACACGGCGGCGGAGGCCGTGCGCCCTCGCGTATAACGACTCCGAGACGTGTAATGGAACCTCGTCTCCGTCATGGACGCCCATAACAGCTTGGCGGGCGTCCGTGGGGGGTGTAAGTGGAGGTAATCTGGGCCCTCATAATAGTTTTGCGCGCGGCGGTTCGCGGACGTAAATCGGGGCGCCCTTCGCCCTGGGATGTCCGGTGCTGGCCACAATGCGTGTGACTATCGAGAGGTTTTTAGTCAGTATGTTGGCGTAGGTTATAGCAGCAATGGAAATACATAACTTGTGAAAAAAATACATAATTTGTGTAAAGTTCAGCTTTCTAGCTATCACGGTTTATGAGATACAGCTTCGTTACAGGCGGACAAACAGCGGAGACTCAGTAATAAGGTTCCGTTTTTACCTTTTAGGTACGGAACCATGAAAATTAAAAAGGTACCTAAGTAGTTATTGAAATAAATTGCAAATTCTTTTAGGTAGGTACATATTTGTCAACGTTCATACAATTTGGAACACGTGTTGCGTATCGCCCCATGCCACGTGGCCGAGCCGCGCGCGCCCCACGCGTGCCAGGTAGGTCGTCAGTACGTAGTGCCTACGTATTTCACACACAGCAGCGCCGTACAAGTTTTTCCGAAGGAAATCAAATCTTTCTTTTTGGTGGAAAGTAATAATTTTATGTTCTTTAGGATAGGATCAGGATCTATATCAGCCCTGATCTATTCTTTGATCAGCCCATATACATACCACTGCTGGGATTACTGTCCCGCCCTCACACCCACCACTGCAACTCCTGTAAGCCAGGATCAACAGTGGCACACAATGTAATGACGTATTGAATCTCGGCGAATCTCCGGAAATGTCTAACTTGTCTTTAACCCGCAGCGAAATCAATCAGAAAGTTAAATTAATAGGAGTCGGAAATAAATTATTGTCCACTTTCAACCGTGCACTGCTGGGGTTACCTGCTCTTTGTTCCGAAACGAAGTTCGAGTGTTTTAACGTCGTACGTTAAACTGTACGAGTCTATGTACTCCACAAAATGTTCCCAGTCCACTCTCGTGCGTAGTCGTCAAAGATTATGTATCATAGAAAAAAGTATTTATTTTTAGAAGGGATGACTTACTTCGAACGTCGAACATTCGAACCTCGATCGTATCACAGAGGAACCTCCCTGGGCACGGGCCACGGGCCTTCTCTACAGTCGACAGTACGATTGAGAGAATAGAAATTCTTCAGAATCACTGGTAAGGTAGGTTTCCTCAGGATGCTTTCTTTCGCAGTTATAGTGATTGACTGTCAATACACACATTATTCCCAGAAAAACTTCATAAAGTGTGCCCTGAGATTTGAACCTGCCACCACTGTAAAAATGTTGGCAGCGGCGTCTGGTCTGTTACAAACAGGCCAACACGCACTATCTTACTCTATAGTGCAAAAGATTTACAATCTGCATTATTTCGATTATTATCTGAATAATCGAAATAATGCATGGTTCTGAAAATATGTATTTTAACAGATATAAATGTCCATAGCTCGTTAATCACAGGCAATAAACAAGGACTTACTATGCTGTCGCGGGGTTTTTTTTAAGTAAGTGGTTCATCATTTTAATGAAGGTAACTCATAAATGATTGTATCGTAAGTTCAACCGTTTACACAGCACACGCAACGAAAGCTCAATAATTACAAAATGTCTCTCGTTGCCCTTATTGGTCGTAGCGTAATGTTTATAAGTACTAACGCAGTGCACGCGGCGCTATGGAAAACTATCAAGAGATACATTTTTCAACTTAGTTGACTAAAACCGTCGATGCATTACCAAATTACCTTTATTTTATCAATTGTACACAGTGTACAAAATATATAGCATGTATTGATCTGAAATAATGCACCTTTCAAATTGTAAAATAATTTATCAAGTAGATGAAGTAATTCTAGATATTTCCCCTTACATACAAACTTACAAAGACTACTTTTCCGTAGAAGCTGAACTTTTGAATACCTACACAATATATTTACCATAATATATCACTAATTAAAGGATGCACGTATGTTTGCGGATAATGACATATTCATCAATTAAATAAAGATAATCAACGAACATTAAAATTAAAATAGTGCACGAAATTAATATTAACACATTTATGTATATTATTACAGTAAAAGAAGAAAAAACTAATCCCATCCAAGGCATGGCTTCATAAATTTGAAATAGGTACCTGGAACAAACGTATACCTGGTATAGGTACTATGGCGATAATGGGTTCAGCATTGATATCAGAAATTAAACAAATTTCCTCGTATTTATCATTTATTTCAAACGCAAAATTGAAAGACTGAGAGTTAATCGGACCCAAAATGCATTCGGAAACCTTACCTTAGATGATTAGATTCCCAAACCATTATGAAAAATTAGTTGCTGCAACATTAAACAAAACATAAAAAATATAACTAACAGCAATTCACTTATAAAGTTTTCCTAGAATCTACATGTAATACTCAGATTCTGTTACGCACATGTTGACATCCAACACTGGTTTCCATCACAGAGATTTCATTAACTACATTTGATGATTAATTAAAATCATAGAAACGCTATTTCTTCTAGCAACATAAATTTATGCACAATTTTCTGTCTATTATTATTGAAGGCGCATAACTAACTACCTTGCACTTACAAAATATACCTTTGCTTATTGATTTCACATCTTTCACTTGCATTCATCACCTCTCAGTGTTCCATGCGGTCCTCTGTACATACTGATATAACATAACTAACATGACACAGTGATATTTTACAAGTGCAAGATACACACATACAGCAATGGCAACAGTTCACCTAAATCTCTAAACAACAAACTGTTAGTATCATTGGATAAAAATAATCCATAAATTTATTATTCACTGACAATTTTATGCTGTGAAAAACTATTTACAGACAAAACAATTACTTATATTAAGTACCCGCTGGCATTAATGTTACATAGTTTGGGCCCACGCTCGGCAACCTTTTAAGTGAGATGTAGTCAATTATTAGCAACTTGGACGCTACACTGCCTCCAGTCGGAATCTGAAGTAGCAGAACATCTGTGTATCAAAGTTCAAAGCGCTTATGGTATATTATAATCAGAATCTAAAGAAAAATTGAGTCCCAGCAAATTAAACACGAATTCATGTGTGTTGTTACTATTATTACGATTCATGCAATCCTAATTTAAGAAAATTATGATATTGTTCATATTATTGATAGTATTTTATTATTTAAACGTGTAGAAAATTTGTTGTTTGTTTTTACGAAACCCAGTTTATATCTAAAAAGATATCGTTAAACTTAAAATCGTTCTTAATTTTAATTACGATACGAATATTCATATATAGTTGGTATTTTAAACGCTATTAATGCAGCGAATTACTTATCTATTTTCTAAAATTTCGATCAAATGCAGTACGAAAACGCCCTTAAAATATGTGAATTTAGTTCTCCCATCGATTCATTATGTAGATTTTCATCAACAAAATTTCATGCATAGTATCTTATGAAAGACCTTATATATTATTTTCATAACATACTATGTTGGTGTAGGAGTACATTTTAAAGTGGAAAAATATATTCTTACGTATTATTTTGTCAGTATGTAAATAGTTATAAGCGACAAGTCCCGTTATAGAAAACCCTGCGCAAAAATGGACTGCAGTAAACTGGGGCAAACAAAACTGGGATATAATTAATCCAAATATTTATCTTTATTCAAATATTTGTCATTTTCCATTCATAAAAAAATATGATTGTGTGTACTGTGAAATACACATATCATAACAAAAAAGGTAAACAATTCTGCCATTAGTACCTGCACAATATACTATTAATGAATAAAACAGAATTAACATTTACTAAATTGAATGGTTGTATAGCCCATGAATTATGTTCAATTAAAATAAATATGATATATTTTTAAATTATTACTGGTGAGTTTATCTTTCTTATCAATTAATTATCATTAAATCAATTGGAATTAAACAAATAGTAATAATCGTTTTTGAGCAACACCATGTTAAAAAATAGTGTATGGGTTGTGAGGTATGTATGTAAATAAAAAAAAATACTTTCAATAGTTATGTAAAACAACAAACTTAGTAACAATAGCCATATTTCCAAGCACTTTTCAGTCCTCTTTATTTCTTGGAACTCACATGTTACAATTTCATCTGTCATATTAACAAATTATGTGAACTGTTACCATTTTCACACGGAACTATTTTCACTTAATCTTGCATCTCTTCAGGCAATTCGTGTGGATTTAGAATGCCTGGAACTGACAACTGCACCCTTCTCTTCTCTTCCTGCGCCTGACGAAGTACAAACAAACGCTCTTCCAAATATAAGTCACTGTCGTCTTCACCTGTATATTCCTGTAAACCAAATAACATATTACTTAGTATTATATTACTTATATCTCTTTGTTCTGTTTATCAATCGCGAAAACATTTATATGTCGTTAAAAATCTGCAAATACCGATCCACTATAAAATACCCAGGTGGGTATACTCTGTGCAAATTTGAGTTACATTCAAACAAATAAGTTTTTCTACACAGCATTAATAGAAAATGATGTCATAAAAGTAAGGTGTAAATTAGGTCTGAACCAAAAATAGATTTTGATGTGTATGATCTCAGTCAAATCTCAGTGCACTGTAAATTTTCGAAGGATAACTGTTTTAATAGATAAATATTAATGATTGAATCATCTTGAAATAAAAAGAAAATAAAATTAGATACTTACTCTTACTTGTACCAAGAAGTCTCTCAAGTGATCTTTGAAGGCAGGGATGTCTTGGTCCAGGTTAAACAATCCTTGAACTGTTATTTTTATTTGATTATCTGTTAAGTGGGGGAATGCTGTTTTAAGGAGATTAGCCACATATTCCTGGAACAAACAAACAATAATGCTATTTCTCCAAGCTTTAAACATAGAAATTATGATAGAAATTATCCACTGGTATCTACTGATTTAAATATACATTTATTTACATGAAAAACCAGACTTATAATAATAGACTATACATATAAAACTACATAAAGTTCTTATTCTTAGTGAAATACATTGATACTCCCACCCAAATTACTCAAAACCTTTTTTTATATGTATACATAAAGCATATTATTATAAATATTAATTATATTACCTGAATATACATGACATTGTCAGGTGCAGGTCCGAGAGGTACAGTAACTCTGCCAGTCTCCACGAGCGAAAACATGTGAGCTAGAATGGTTGCATGCATTGTTAGTCCAGCGCCATGTGATGTGTCTGTGACCACACTGAACACATGCTCCAATATGTCACAGAAGTATGTTTGGTAGAAGCTTTGTGCAGCTTGTGGATGTAATTCAACATTATGCAACAACCTATACAATATCTGTAGACCTGTGTCTGCCACATTTCTCATAGTGTGTTTAAATGCCCAAATAATGGAATCCAACACCAATTTGAATTGTGCTGGTGGTATGCTCAGGAATGCTTTAAAGCAATTTGTGTTCACTGCCTGCAATAGCAGGAAGAATTCTGTCCGATGTTCAGGATATTCTTCAAAATCTTTGTTGATCATCTCAAGTGTACACTCAAAAACTGCATCAAATATTTTTGGTACTTCAGAAGTAATCTGTCCTCCAAGTTTATACACAATGGCAGCCATGCAGGACAACACTTCAGGTTCTCGAGCATCTGGCACTGCAGTTCTTTGATAATCTAAGAGGACAGCGTCTAGTAAGGGTGGAATAAAATTTTCTAAAACCATGCTATTATCTGTTGACCGTGAAACCCAACTAGCTATCAACTTTAATGTTTCTTTTTTGATTATTCTCATGTTCTTGATAAGGGGCTGTTTATTAACAAGAACCCCGTTCAGTGCTATTGCCTGATTAATATTTTCTGACATCACTTTGTAAACATTGAGCATGTCTAAATATATTCTTCCCAGCTGCACAACATATGGGTGCCCCAAAGCCCGGCAAGCACGCACATTAGTTTTTAGAATGCTTACTAGCTGTTTGACAGCCTCTGGATCTTTAAGTATGTCCACATTATGTGATGCTTGTGATATTATATCATCCCAAACTTGGTTGGGTAAGAGCATGTATTTTTCAATGAGTTGCTCTTGAGCAACTTGATCTACTTGTGCACTGATCATATAGCCCACTGCTTCATAAAAAGTGTGAACCTGCAGAGTCTGTAAATCACAGATTATAGAACTAATAGTGCTTAAGATTTCTTCTATAAATGGACATGCTTCTCCAACCTGGGTAGTAACAAAGTGACGACGACATTTCAAGGCGATTTTTATAAATGTGTCACAGGCCATATCTTGAACACCTTCATGAGTCTCGTGCATGAATTCAAACAATTTATTCACTACAGTTTTCAAAAATTTCCAATGGGCTCTCAAAAAACGTGGATACTGTCCAACAACATACATGATATTACTGGCAATAATAGCCTTGTTGTCTTTCCCTTTCTTCTGTTCACACAGGCCTAGAAGCTCTTTGATTACAATAACTAGAAATCGTTTTTCATCTTCTTCAGATGTCGCCCCTGAAATAGAGCCAATAGCCCAACACAGTGTGTTTAGATTCTTCCATGACCATTCTGTGCCATTTACTTGATTTTGTAATTTCTCTGTCATAATACGTTCAGTATCCTGGTAATCTAAATGAGTCAAGTAAACTAATGTTTCTCTCATATTTTTGTACAAATTTATAGAATCTGTATCCTTCATGAACTCTCTTACAACCTCGCCATTTTCATTTTCTACTACCAAAACTTCCTCTGGTTTTGCCATTCTTGATATCATGATGTAGCGAACACTACTTAGCACATCAGAGTACAATGTTTTTCGACATATACTCTTTCCCAATGTGTAGTTAGATAAGTGTGCACAAGGTACTATTTTATATAAATCTGCAGTTAAAGCATGCCAGAACTCTAAACATATTTTAAACACTTCAACATCATCCACTTCAGATATAAGCACAAGATATCTTAGTACATTCATCAAGGTGTTTGTCAGGCCTCTTCTTTCTATTAGCGCTCCATGCTCTTTTAGGTAAGTGCAAAGAAATAACGCGAGATTTTGGATAAACACTTGTTCCTGATCTCGACCGGCAGCATATGCTTCTCTGATATTAGTAGTAAGGGGAAGCATAACCTCTAATTGTTCCATCGTCTGCACTAACAAAGCAACAAACTGATCTTCATAATTGCTGGCAGTTACACCTGCTATTTCTGTCAAACAACTCAATGTAACATTGCGGAACATTGGCACATTCAGAAACTTGAATATGAGTGTGCTTATCAATTTCATTTCAAAAATGTATCCAAGTGGAATCCAGTTGAGAAATTTCAGCAGAGTATGTAACGTGGCATCAACTAAAGGTGCATTTTGTGAATTTTCAAGTACGAATTGACAAAGTTGAAATATTTGGTTGAACTCTGTGCACATGGTGTCCTTTAGATGTTTTGCTTTAGTTTGCGTCAGTTGTCCCGTACTGAATACAAAAACTTCTTCACTGAGTAGTTTTAAAATAACCATGTTATTTTGACACAGACTCTCATTGGTCTTAGATGCACCTACAATGTCACTTATAAATGTTTCCCAATTGTGAGGCCATTCTCTTTTTAAAACTTGAATTAAAATCATGTTCAACTTCTTCAAAAATACTTTATTGTTTTCCATTGTAACAGGATCGGATGAATTTTTAATAATAAGACCAACTATATATTTCTTAATACCCTCACACTGGTTTCTTGGTAATATTTTCCACCTGGTCTGTATCACCTGTTCTAATATTTGCAGAGCATAATATTTTGTCTCTTGGTTCTGGGAATACTCAAGAATAGTGTCAACACGAGTCCAGGCATCTGGATGTTCTTTGAGGGCTGTCAATATGTCCTGAGCGATACGTTGTTGCTCCCCGACCGTCGAGTACAAGCATCCAACAATGTTATCCAGCAAGTCAATGTCCAGTTTTTGGTTAAAGTCCAAAAGTTTCGAAGCTTGTTGCTCCAAAGTTGCCATTCTGGTATCCTTAATATATATTCAAGATTTGTTCCCTTTATTGAAAACCAACTTAAATCAATTTAAACACATTCATTCCTCACCAAGTACAACACTGAAAAAAACAAAAACCTGCATTAGAAAGACTCTACTGCCTCTAACCTCTCTCACATAATAAAGATTCCAACATAGCTTTATCAATATCTTTACACAAGCACATGTTCACAATAAACGCTAGGGATACTGATCTCGGTACGATTACAGTAAGAAACATATCGGTTAATCTTTTTTGTAGTGTTTCAAAATATAGAGCACACACCCCGCATAAATTGTCAACGACGTTATTATTCTAGAATCACACAATTTGAGTCCAAAATAAACATAAATGTTCAGTACTAGTATCGTAAAGGACATGAATTTACTTTAACAAATAATAAATAAAATTACTTACCCGAGAAAATAATTTGCGGCGCAATCAGTCTAACGCACTACCATACATACTAATCCGTTGTTTTCATGAAGCTTGAAAAAGCTTACATACATATTGTCTATGCTTCATCAAAAATACCTTTTAGATGTATTAAAAACAAACTTAATCCTTATTTAATTGATTTCATATATGAGTAATGTCATCAATTATTAAATTATTATGTGCCTAATAATTTTAACATTGTTTTAAAAGCATGGATATAATTTTTTTTTGTGCCATGTATGAACGCTTTACGATGTAATACCAACCAAATAACGTAAATAAATGCAAAATGGCTGAATTTGTACCAAAGACAACGAAGACAGAGTATAAACGGAAGAAAATAATTAGCGCGTAGATTATTAGCACTCCATATTCTCTGGCAAAAATAAAAAATACTAGTGAAAGAATTACTTCGATATGTCAATTAGTTTCCAATTTAGAAGTAAAACAAGTTGTAACCGTACGACCCGGGCTGCCGGTTACGGTGTGACGACAGAGCACAACACGCTCACCGGCTCACTCAGTCCGCTCGTGGTCGCGCGCCCGTGCCGTTGAATTTATACCCACAGAGTACTATAATATTACGTTTATACCTAAAGACTTTTAACAATGTCCAATCCAAATACTAGGAAATCATGTGTTGTGCCCAAGAAGCTTATACCCAAATGGAGATTGTATTCCGTATATAAAAGTGAAGCACAAAAATTTGACCTTAAATGACGTCGCTGTTATCTTCTATCCTTTTCTATCGAGTGACAATGAATGAACATAATGTCATTTTCATTCATTGTCACTCTAAAGAAAAGGATAGAAGATAACAGCGACGTCATTCAAGGTCAAATTTTTGTGCTTCAGTGTTTTATACGGAATGCAATCTCCATTTGGGTATAAGCTTCTTGGTTGTGCCTAAATGCACAAACACAACTACCAATTCGCTAGAAAAGTTGTTTTTTATAGTTCCAAAGGACGTTAAAATGCGAAAAAAATGGATAAAGGCTATGAAGAGGTTACTTATGACTAAGGTGTGGTACGTACGCGGTGTTCTGGCGTGATTCTACATTTAACCATACATACATCACCTACTCTTTTTACTTGAATATAACCAATAGCATCATCGCCATAGCTGTCTCTTGCCGATCTGAAATAAGTTTCAAATAAAAATAAATGGCCTTACGTATTTTATTAGTAGAAAAAAAAAACAAATAACTAAAAAAGGTTTAGTACATCTGTTCAAACATCTATATCTATATATATAAAAGAAAGTCGTGTTAGTTACACCACTTGTAACTCAAGAACGGCTGAACTGACTTGGCTGGAAATTGGTGGGGAGGTAGCTTAGGACCAGGAGGAGGACATAGGATACTTTTTATCACGTTCTCGGTTTCCCGAGTTTCTATTAGCTTATTAACATTTTCTTATACAAAATGTTCTTAGGTTTGTAACTGTCAAACATTTAATGTTCATCCAGTCGATACGGTAAACTCTTCCCTCAAATTAAAAAACTTATTTAAATAAAGATTTCGAATTGACAACATATATCTACAATATTCGGTTAAAGGCGTATTTTATGCCCCGTTCACATAATCGCCCAACATCGGCAACTATAGGCGATGACGGTAATGTGTACGGCTTATTGCCTTTCATTGCCGATATTCGTGTACATCAAGCAGTGTTGCTAACGAAATATTTTTCATTCCCAAATCTGGAGAATGTAGCGGTTCCGCGAAGTATAGTAAATAAAATTATGCTTATGTTAAAATAAGTAACAAATTATTTATAATGTTGATCGTGTAGTGTTTTTTTTTTGTAATGCATTTTTATTGTTAATCTTATTATAATACTAAATAACTCACATTACAGTGTAATGACTCTGATAATTTAACTCGTTATCATAAAATGAACCAATTAAATTATTAAGATATACACCCACAATTTAGGGATTTGTTCCAAAACTTATAACCCTGGTAAAATTTTACAACATTCGTGTTCGGGGTTTTTCGCCAACTGTCGGTAATCAGAGTGAGAGTAAAGTGAGAATACCCATGTTTGCCTGTCATCGTCGACGATCCGCTAGTTATGGATTTCTAGCCACATGCCCCGCGGGTTTGTGACAGTGTATTGCTATAGAAATTTAATTTTTCATTAAAAAAATATCGAAATACAAGTTTCAGTAACAACAGCTAGCATTTTCCGGAGCTATCAGTTACTTCCGTATAATAATTGGTTCAGTTTGATCACAATACGAAATCTATTCAGAAATAAGTATCATAATAAGTGTTTGTACATGATTTAAACTATATATTTGAATATTATGATTTATATCTGTATGAATATCACTCCGCTTATGCCGATGACGTGCATTGCGTTTACAGAAACCCGGTCTTCTCAAAATATTTGTTCATTTATTGTTATAAGGTCCGCCTACTTCCACTTTAGCTTGCTATTGCGGGTTGATATTTCTACAATATATACTAAAAGAAAATAAATAAAATTATAGATGTACAGAAAATGTTTATTTCAAACAAGAATATACAAAAAATACTTTAAAATAAATAAGTCGAATTATAGGACAGGGCACGCGTGCGTTTCAGCTGTATCTGCACCTAGTTGCCTGCTGCAACTTCTTCGGTTTCATTTTCTTATTATAAAATTCCACACCATTGTTCAATTCTGACTACATGCAATATAGTGTGCGTAAAAAGCACAATTACTAATTGAAATAATTCTAAATAAACTGTTTGTACATTATTATTTAATTACACCCCATACTAAATAAAATAATCATAATTTTCGTATATTTTTATATTTTTGACAAAGATGACACAATTGACATCTGTGGACGTCTGTGGATATATACGACCAAAAACCTTCATCGTCCATTACCAATTCAAGTTTTTAATCCAATTAATATATCTGTTATTAATAACTTCGTTTTTTTATGAAATTCTACTACGAGTTTTATGAGTACCTGCTTTAAAAAACACTAGGCATTGCGGGCTTTGCGATTAGTTAAATGATTGACTTCCAAAATGAAAAATAAATGTCGTTGAATAATATGCTAGCTTACGTGGCGAAGTTGGTTAGACGTCGGCTGTGAACTGAGAGGTCGCGGGTTCGATCCCCGCCCCGCTAGAAATGTTTGTTCTACCCACAAATACTCCTTTCGGGTCTGGGTATTGTGAGACTGAAAAGACCCACGACACAAGACTCGATCTTAGTGTGGGGTCAGGACTATGTACGTGACTGTTGGGTGTTATTTATTATTTTCATTATATTTATGACATCTCATCTCAAAACCAGCATTCTACCATAGCCAATTCACCCATTGATTTGAACCAGGTATTAGTGGTACTTGTTATAATTCAGAGCTATGTGATGAATAAGGGTTCATCCACCAGAGTTATTTGGTTTATAATTTTACGACCAGCCAATTCTATCAATCCAATTAATTCTATGTCTCTGCTCGTGCTGCTCTGATTCTGTTCATCTTATTATGTCTACTTAATATTATAAATTCAAACGAAACTCTTTGTCTGTCGTCTGTCTGTTTTTATTAATGGAAAATGAGAAAACAAATCACCTGATGGTAAGTAATCACTACCGCCCATGAACATCCATAACGTTCGGATCAAAGATGTATTGCGTGTCCATGAAATGGCAGAGGAGTGGAAAGGAGAAAGGATGGGAAGAAGAAAGGAGCATTGGGCATCCAGCAATCTCACTTACCGAATGCAATGGAAAAGCTGTTACTTCACGTTGATCATTCATGCTGAGCAATAACTGACAACAGCGTGGCTCTAACACTTCTGTTTGTTTGACAGTCTAGTGCCTGTTAAACTTTTAACGCCTACACCACTGAACCAATTGCCTTGTGTGAGCTGTGTAAACGGGTAAAGTTACGTTATCTATTACGTTTATAAGGCAAAATTTTTAATCCTAATAAATTTCAAAAAATATATCCGTCGTAATTTATATAAGTCTATCTTCTTGTTATTCAATATAATCGTTTCAATAATTATTTAAATAATGTATTATTTTCTATTTTGTGTTTATAACCATGATATTAATCGTAATACAAATAATAAGTTACTTTAAGGGTTGTTCTGGCTATCTACGACGCTCTATTTGCATGTAAGTGGATGGTATGCTAGAAAGTATGAGGCGAATAAAATAGGACAGGATTGAGGTATGGCATCGAATGAAACTTGATAAGACAGGATGTAACGGGAAGGAATCAGAAATGTTAATGATGATTCAAAACAACAACAACTCAAGGGCGATAATAAGAACATATTGTTTTCTTATGTAGTGTAAAATATATCCCTAGAAAAAACGCTGTTTTTACGATTACAAATACCTAGTTATGTTGCGGTAAATTCTTAACATCCACAATCTTCTACTTATCTGTTTACTCGGTATTATTTGGTTTTTATATATATTCATAAAACTCGTATCTATACGCGCTTTTTAAATAAATGTCGTGGCAACCGCTAATGCATCGACGTCGATCGACGTCCATTTTTGACGACTTATCTATTGACAACTCGCTCGAATACGTGGCGAGGTGCGCAAAATTTGTGGCAATGATGCGCAAACGTGTCATCGCCTATCATCGGCGAACATCGACGATTGTGTAAACGCGCCATCAGATTTTAAAGATGTAAATTAATGACATTAATTAAACGGATTGACGTTTAAATTGGTTGTCAAATAATGCGTTCAGAAATGTATTTTGTGTGAACTAAGGAGAATATATCAAGGTACATAAATAGAGACAATTAAATAAATAATTTGCACACGAAAAAAGTTATATGTCGGAAAATAGATGATTCCTCAGCATTATTTCGGATTGCAGCACTAGCGCAATCTATTGAGAAGAGGTTGACATCTCGATTGTTTGTGAGGTCCATCGTTTACTTTAAATCCTCAACTTTGTAATAAATAATTACTTAATAAATTAAACACAATTAATTTCTGTAACACTTGTATTTTAAACACTTATTTCAAACACTTAATTCAAACACTGATTTTAAACACGTTTTTAAACACTTAGTAGTTTTTATAGAACTTTTCCATACGAAGGCGAATTACTGAATCCTCAGCTCAACAAAAGCCTTCTACAAGAAAATTCTGTAATCGCGCTGATTGGTCAACCAATCAAGCGCTCCGATTGGTTCAATATAAACAAAGTAAACTAAACACTTTAAGAGCGTATACACCTTGCGCGCAAAGTCAACTATAGGTATTTCTTCGTTAATTTCACGCACACATAAGCAACCAAAGCTGTGTGCGTAGAGCTGCCGCGTCGGCTCGCTATACAATCGGCTCAAACAACTTTGATCCGTGCGCTTCAAATATTCAATTGAAATGTAACTGTAATATAATATCATAAAAATATTTTATTTGCATTATAAGTAGACAAATATTACTGTGCAAGCAAAGAATAATACAAATTTAGATACTAATCATATTTTCGTTCTTATTACATTGTTAAGTTGCATGCAAATCAGTGTTCAATCAGTAGACACTACGGACGTTTTATTAACCATTTCGTGTTCGAACACATAAATAGTGTTAGGGGCCTTACAACCTCTTACAATTACGAAATATATTTAATTTTATATTACAATACATAACATAATTTAGCCTCGGAATTACATCCCATTATATTACCTGAAACATAATTTATACTCACTACAAAATCATTGTAGATAATAAAAATAATTAAATATTTTACTACCAAAGTACTAAGATGTGGTAATCGCAGTCCGCGCGTGGCTATTTTTACTACGTACGGCAAAAATCGACTGCAGCTAGGCCGGAGCGACGAGCGATACGTCCTCCCTCTAGAAGGCCTTGCGGCGGTCAGATTTGAGCCACGTCGGACAGCGTGTTTTATAGTGGTTATTAAAATATTTGTAAAAAACATAAAAACTAATTTTGTTGAAATATAAAAATGGTAATTTATTGATAAGATGTTCTTCTATTATAATATGCAATTGCTATAAAAAATTATGTATGATAAGTTGGTGAAAAAAAATATGTTCTTGACGAGATTTTCTGAATAATTTCGCATTGTTTAAATTTTTATTTTTCAGGAACTAAACACAAAAAGATTATTTTTCTCAGCAAAATCCCTCCATAAGGGTCTTATTAGTCTGATAATATTTTTATTTTCATCTTATATTTAGTGGTTTCGGATATCTTAAGCTTCTAAATTGCCATTTAAAGCCTAAATAACGAAACTTGTGTTCAGTAATCCTTATAGTACTCACAAATTATCCATCAATCTATAATGTTTTCCACCAAAATCCCTAGATGACAACCTTTTCTAAAATAAGTACTAATTATTTTTCCTTTAAATTGTTTATTGGTGGCTATTAACTCATTTGAAAAGTCCTGTTTTTAAGCCAAAAAGCGCGCACAGGGTATAAACGCTCTTAAAATAGCTATTCTAATGCAACATCTTATAATAAAATCTTAAATTACGCGTATGAGAGTTTACATAATTATTTATGAATATTGATAATCATTTTATAGTCAAGAAATTGTTTTACATCGAAAGGATGTCGCTCCCACATAATTGAGATGCGCGACATCTATACGGTTGTAATGTGAAACTGAAGTAAAAGGAAATAACAATCAAGTATTAAAAGTTTAGGCCTTAAATAATCAATGGAAAATGTAATATGGTTAAAATTCATGTTTATTATTTTATTACGGTGATAAATCATTTTATAATCAAAAAGGAATAAAAAGGAAGTAGCTACATCATGATTACAATGTGCGCCATCTGTAAACCTACATTTTAGAACTTGAATTACTTTAAATAAGAGTTAACATTACAAACATAGAGCTTTAGAGCTTGTAGATGATGTATAAATTTGTATAGTAAATAATTATGTTTAAAATAAGTAATAAAATCAATATTTATTATTTTGCGGCGACACGGCCATTCTGATCGGCGGTGCGCGCTCTGCACCAGCCGGCCTTTCGTCACCCAGTAGTTTTGCATAAACATATAGACATAGAAGTAGTTTGCAGGATTAGGAAACTTAATAAGAATGTTAACAAACCAGTGCCACACATAATGTTAGTATGTTTATATACAGGTGTATAGTTTTGTTTCTTTCTCACGTGACGGAAATGCTCTGTGATAGACACAAAGTCTTTGATTTGACGGGAAGTTAGGATGGGATCAGGATCACCGCTCTGTGGTAGACACAAAGTCTTTGATTTGATGGAAAAATAAGGTGAGGAGTTTAGGACCATTGCTCCGTGACAGGCACGAAGGCTTTGTTTCGATAGGACATAGGAGCCAGGTTCTGAGCGGTCCTGAACGCCGTGGTCCCAGCGGGATAACATGAGAGATATTGAGTCTCCACGACTTCATTTCATTGGTGTGATGTCATGTCTTGCTTTGTGTTATATTTGCCTCCACGGCTTAGGTGTTAGTGGCACTTGGTGTAACAGGAGTTATTTGATTTCGCTCATATAATTTTGTAAAGGACAATGGGCACAAATGTATGGAACCCGGTACCAGCTCCAATCGGAATGAGTGATACGTCGTTAGAAAGGTATTTTAGTGTAGATTAATGATATCAAGGGCGCTTGACCTGATTCATTGTCCAATCGAAGAAATCTTACTTTATAGTTAAACATTTTTTGTTACATCATATTATGTACACATACTTTTATTGATTTTTTTTTCAATTTGACATGGTATTATTATAATCACAGGACACTCCTGTTTTCTCTAAGCCATGTGTAGAGTGATAGTCAATTACCCTGCACTATAACGGTGATGGAAACATCATGAAGGAAACCTGAATATCATAAAGATATTCTAGAATTTCTGTCTAGTTAAAGTTCGCCAACACGCACTTGGCCAGCGTGGACTATAGCCTCATACGTCGGTATTTCGATTGCTAAGGCATGCCTTGCAAAGGGACGTTTAATGGGCTGGTATTGTTAAAGTATAATATTACTCTCATATGTCATTAATCGTGGAAAATCGGCCATATCATTGGCTTCCAATCTCTGAAAAGCAGCTCTTCTGTTATTTGATCTTTTTTCTTTTTCATCTGTATCAGCCCATATACGTCCCCCTGCAGGGCACGGGCCTCCTCTACAATCGAGAGTACGATTGAGAGTGGTTAAGCCATATAGTCCATCACGCTCGCCTAGAACGGGTTGGCGGACTATATGGAAACCATAGATTTTGTTATAAATCGCTATGGTATGCAGGTTCCCTCACGATATTTTCCTTCACCGTTTTAGTGCGTGGTGATTGACTATGTCAATACACACATGACACCGAAAAGTCAGAGTTGTGCCCTGGGATTGGAAACCGCAACCACCGTGAACATGTTAGCAATCGCGTCTAGTCCGTTTACCAACAGGGCACCACGCACATAATTCTTCTATATTTCATATCACTAGATTTCATTACATTTCTTCTATATAATTGTACAATACGCTTGGGATTTACATTTTTTCAGTTATTTTTTTGTAGAAAAGCTTCTGCGTTTTGGCCATCTGCAATTGAATAGTGGAAGTGATTTATTATTGCTGTTGCAATCGAAAAGTCCGCAAAAATATTATGAACTGTATTAATTAAAATATATTAGGCACAATAGCTTAAAATATCTTTTGATTCGGTCGTTAACCACTTCCACTACCCATCGGCATATTGTAACCAGTCGGGAATTATTTTCATGAAGAGAAAGTTGTGTATGTCCCAGGTTTTTTGTTGGAAACGTAGTATTCGTACCCATATTCTTTGATATTGCCTGAACTGTTTCTTAGCCCACGGTCTAAAATAAATACATCATTGCGATGAAGCAATATGTGCAAGCGGTTTTTCTCATCGTTGCATCCGTTTCCTCATTTTCGAATAGTGTTTTAGGAATTCTGAGGTTTCTATCAAGGACTTGTCTTTAGGTACGTGATCGAAACCCCTGTCAGGCACAATGTAGTTCGTTCTAGAACACTCATGCAAGGGCCAACTGGCGTTGGACTTTTCTTTCTGAGACCTGACGTATTAAACAATACCCCATCTCTTTCATTGTATTCTCGAGAAAGTAGCCTTGTCAAAAAATACCCAAAGTGGTTCTGGGATCCGAACTTGCATTTCGTAGCTAAGTTTTTTGATCTAAAATTGCATTAAACTGTTCTGTAGTACATCTAGTCTAAAAATACCAACAATGCATATAATGACTGATTCTTCGTTCGTTCGACTTTGCTTCACTCAGCTATATTATATTATATAATGTAAACATGCTCGTTTTCAAAATGTTATGACAAATTATGAATGAACTGTTGTGATTTAAACCAATTTTAAAAGTACAACACAGCAGAATTTCTTGCCCGTTCTTCTCTAGTGAAAACTGCTTTCCAAACCAGGTGATAGATATAAAAAATGATTGAATCTAAATGATGTAGATCATCTTAAATGTCTTAAGTCAGCCTGGAATCAAAACCTGGAAACATGATTAACCTGGTAGCACCCTAGCACAGCATAGCTACTAGCATCTGCCTACCCCTTCTGGAATACGGAGTGAGTTTATAAAAAGTTGATTGACAATTAACCTATAATGTAGTATATCTTCGAATTAATTCAGCTATATCTGCATGTATTCTAAGTTAGTTTTCTGATTAAATACGCACTTGATATCATCCTCGGTATAGCCCTCTTCAGCACATTACACAGTTACGGAATTAGTCGGTTATTACATATGTATGTCCAATATCTTCTGACGACTATATTTCAAAACGGACAATACATACAGGTTTTTCGCCATAATATTATTTTCTTCTCTTGAAAAAAGCTATCCAACGAGGTTAAAATCATTTTGATTGGACATGGGTACCAAAACGCCCATCATCCTTTTCACTATTTGAATCTTTAAAAATTGATCATTATAATGCAAAGCTACAGGGTGTTACCTAGGCGGCGGGCGTTAGGCGAGACGTCAGACGACGGCTGTTCGCTGTCCGGTGACGGGTGCTCGCTGTCCGATGACGGATGCTCGCTGTCCGATGACGGATGCTCGCTGTCCAGTGGCGGCTGTTCGCTGTCCGGTGTCGGATGCTTGCTGTCTGATAATAGGTCGTCCGGCGACACGGATGCTTACTCACCAGGTTGTGGCGCTCGTCGTAGTTGGTCATGGGCCACTTTTTGTGGCCGTCCTCTTCCTACTACCGGTTTAATGAAGTAGCGGTCGTTTTCCAGCACTTTGTGAATCTCGTAGGGCGCACTAAATTTCAAGTCCAATGAAGTTTGGTTACGAGGATTGTTCTTCATTAAGACGAATTCGCCTCTTTCGAATTTGTGTATCTTGGCTTTCTTCGAATCAAATCGTTTCTTCTCTCTAATTGCTGCTTCGGTCATTCTACGTTTTACGTGTTCCAATATCTCAAAATCAATCGTCATGTTATCAAGTTGCACTAGGTTTAACAATTCCGGTGGAACGCAGTGTTGTCGTTTTGTTAATAATGTCAGAGGTGCAACGGTAGTCGTTGAATGCATGGTACAGTTGAGTGAAAGTTGTAAACTATCGAGTGCCGTATGCCAGTCAACTGTTTCGTAATTTTTGATCATGGTTAATGCGTTCTTTAGAGTTCCCATTATTCTTTCTACTTGCCCATTCGCTCTACTAACACCAGGAGCTATTGAATGAATTTCTATACCGTATCTTTCACAGTATTCCTTAAACACTCCAAAAAATTCGCGTCCACCGTCTACAATAACGATTTTCGGAGTTCCAAATAAATGAACAGCATTTTTAAGAGCTCCAAGGGTGCTGTGCTGACTTTTATCGTTTGCGTGATGTAACAGAACGAATTTGGTATAAGCATTGACGGTCACTATCACATACTCTGTCGGTAGGTGTTCCGAGTTTCCCAGTCATATCCATCTGGATCATTTCAAATGGATTCGTAGGCTTCGCTATTGGGTGCAATTGTGCTTGAATAGCGCCTGATGAATTTTTGGAAGTCTTACAAACAATACAATTGTCTACAAATTGTCGAACCACAGTGTTCATTCTTTCAAACCAATATGTCTCTCATCTTCGCTAAAGTTTTATCCCAGCCAGGATGTTTGAGACTCGAATGGAAGGTATTTATCAAACTCCATTGAAACGTTTTTGGTACAACAACGAGTTTCTGGGTTCCTAATAGCTCATCTTTGCGTACGTGTTTCAACAGGTCGTCTTCAACAAGAAATCCTTCAACCGACTCTCCTCTGAATGGAGTCAATCTTGGCTCGTAATGAACCATCGCGGCGTTGCTCTATTTTTAACCATTGTAAATCTCTGGCAGACTGCTGTTGATTTGGTTTTGTTTCTTCAGCCACATCAACATCTCTGCTATGTAAGCTAAGATTCTCGTAGGACCTCGTAGATTTGTCTGTAACAATCGTAAGCCCTTTTTGAGATAGGTATCTGTGTACCTTAGTATTATAAAATTGATTTTCAATTAGTGGTTTATTTTTTGTGGTACACTGTGGTGCGTTTTTGTCGTAGGGTACCAGAATACGCAACCAAAAGCAATACAAATTGTAGTTTGTTACATTACTTTTCAGAATTAGCAAAGTAAAACCAAAATCAAACAAATATGGAAAGAACTCACCAAGTTCAAATACTCCTTTGCACTTGCGGCTATACAACGTAGGACGATCCCACTTCTGATGTCGGAAAATAGATGATTCCTCAGCATTATTTCGGATTGCAGCACTAGCGCAATCTATTGAGAAGAGGTTGACATCTCGATTGTTTGTGAGGTCCATCGTTTACTTTAAATCCTCAACTTTGTAATAAATAATTACTTAATAAATTAAACACAATTAATTTCTGTAACACTTGTATTTTAAACACTTAATTCAAACACTGATTTTAAACACGTTTTTAAACACTTAGTAGTTTTTATAGAACTTTTCCATACGAAGGCGAATTACTGAATCCTCAGCTCAACAAAAGCCTTCTACAAGAAAATTCTGTAATCGCGCTGATTGGTCAACCAATCAAGCGCTCCGATTGGTTCAATATAAACAAAGTAAACTAAACACTTTAAAATAGCTATTCTAATGCAACATCTTATAATAAAATCTTAAATTACGCGTATGAGAGTTTACATAATTATTTATGAATATTGATAATCATTTTATAGTCAAGAAATTGTTTTACATCGAAAGGATGTCGCTCCCACATAATTGAGATGCGCGACATCTATACGGTTGTAATGTGAAACTGAAGTAAAAGGAAATAACAATCAAGTATTAAAAGTTTAGGCCTTAAATAATCAATGGAAAATGTAATATGGTTAAAATTCATGTTTATTATTTTATTACGGTGATAAATCATTTTATAATCAAAAAGGAATAAAAAGGAAGTAGCTACATCATGATTACAATGTGCGCCATCTGTAAACCTACATTTTAGAACTTGAATTACTTTAAATAAGAGTTAACATTACAAACATAGAGCTTTAGAGCTTGTAGATGATGTATAAATTTGTATAGTAAATAATTATGTTTAAAATAAGTAATAAAATCAATATTTATTATTTTGCGGCGACATATATTTACTTCTTTTCAAGATCGAATGTCACTTTTATCCAGAATTTTACAGTAGCCTTTCCTTCGCTATTATTCACTGATAGAAATTAATGTAATATATCGTCTCTGAGTGAGATAGGTTATATTTAACCTAAATATTGCTTGCAATATTTTTGGAAAAGCAGCATTGTGGGTGTGAAATAAGGGATGGAATATTGCATGGATAATCAGAATCACTAAAGTTATTAATGTCAAAATTCATAAGGCACACTATTTGGATAAGGAGAGACGGGATTTAATAGAGTGGGAGGTACGGGAGAGAATTGGGATAGCTGGCAGATTTGATAGGACGAAGTATAAATGCACGGTATAAGACGGAATGGATAATGAAGAGAAAGGACGGGACGTATCGGGAAGTGACTGAATAGACGGGATGGGACGGAATTGAGCAGGACAGTAGGATAGCTACGTCATGTTAAGGTATACAAGAGCTTATACGAAAAATAACAGGTATTTGGTGTGAAGTAAAAAACAATATATCTGCATCCAGGCAAAGGTGGGTCGGGCTTTTTTGCTATGCTAAATAATTTAATGTAATATTAATTATATAATAACTAAGCCATAGCGGAGCGTGGTCGGGTCAGCTATGGTATTTTTTAATTGATTTCAATGAATGTCGTCGGAGTAGTAACAGTGTTATAATATCTCCGTAGCAAAATAATGATTTAAATCTGGAGAGATGGGATAGAATAGAATATACGGTGGTTAAAATGGGCCAGAAGAATAGGTACAGGATGGGATTGGATTTTGATAAGCACTTTAGACAACGGCTGTTATGTTGATTTTAAATAAAATATGGACTGTAATCTGTATTTACACCCAGGCGAAGCCGGGCCGGGCCGCTAGTTTGCAATAAAAATGAGATTAAAATGGCCTTACGTATTTTGTAAGTAAAAAAATACAAATAAAAAAGGTTTAGTACATCTGTAACGTTCAACTCACTACATCTACATAAGTACCTATCCTACTTCCTACTAATATTATAAATGCGAAAGTTTGTGAGTGTGTGTGTTTGTTATCTTTCACAAAAACAACTACTGAAAGGATCTGTAGGACGATTCACGTAATTGTATAAGTTCAGCTGCAGTGCAGTTGCGGTTAAGTTTCGATCAAAATAGCCCTTTTCGTATTCTCGTAATTTTGACAACCGCTGTCAAATACGATCGCGTTAAGTTCGCGTCACGCAAACATTTTAGCGTATTCTACTGCTGCGCGTATATGTCAATCTCAAACAAATTTCATACATCTGACGTACAGTTGACGCGCAGCTCACGCGCAGTTCACGCGCAGCTAAACACTTACAAGAATACCATTTTGTACCAAAGCGTAAACTTAATTGTAACCGTACCGCAACTTGATCGGCGCGTCATAAAGTTACGTGAATCGCACTACTGGACGAAGTCTGGAATAACACATAGGTTACTTTTAATACTGGGATAATGTACAGCTTCTGAGGGAAACTGGGGCGAAGCTGCTGGCGGAAGCTAGTTTGCAATAAATCAATATAGGTGATGTGTATGTATTCATTTAAATTTACTAAGAAGAGCGTTACCTACCTATATTATACATACGTGCCTACCAATAGCTACAAAACTATAATACATACATATTTGTTGTCTTTAACTTACAAATTTAATGGTAGGTAGGTAGTTCTACTATTTGAGTTGCATTCTTCCATTACGACATTAGTTGGGTATTTTGTTTTGATAAAACAATTTAGAACAGATAAACTATTAAGCATAAGTAGTAGCACGGAAATTTCACTTACCGTTGCATTTTTATTCCTCGCATTTCGGCGACAACGAAATCACTATTTGTTGATAAGTAATGCGCAACCATTAATCCATCTATTTTAGGTAGATTATCCGATTGCCCTTTTTCGAATCCTTCATCCATTTTATTAATCGAATAATATTTACTATTATTAAACTATTAACTTAATACGCGAACGAAAACCAACAACAAAACACTGCACAAGCTATTACAACTACTATAATCGCTGGCGATTTGATACGAAGCGAGTCGTGGCCCGTGCGGCGCGTTGTGAAATGACGTCACAAGCGATCACGTGACTGTAGCGGGACTCGATATTTTTCAAAACTTTGAATACCTATAAAATCAAAACTACTATGTTTTTGGACTACAATAAAAGCTAGTGTGTTTGTATACATAAAGGCTTTACTGAGACAACATTTCAAGCGATTTGGCCTACCTAGTAACATTGTCCATTGAACTCGAGTTACACAACTCGAAAAACTGAGAGTTACGATTTGTTACAAATTGCTTTTTCGCATAGTTGTTTTTTATCCAACTCTTTATTAGCACAATTATCATTATTTGGTAGGAAGGATTAAAATTTAAAGGTTTTATAATTTAAGTGCATTTTGTTCTATTCTACTAATATGTAAATGCGAAAGCTTACGTACTTGTTACTTCTTCACTGGTGCTTCTTCACATTCAAACGGCTATACAATACAATATAATTTTGATGAAATTTCGTATGGAGCTAATACCCTGATTTAATGAATAGGCTACATTTATCCTTAAAAATGAAGTGTTCTCATAGGATGAGCAAAGCCAAGAAAATCAAAAAAATATTTTTTACTTTTCAAAAGTAAAAAGGAAGGAACAGATAATAGAGCGGATGAAATGGGATATAAGTGAATAGGGTTGCATGACTTGAGTCCACGGCCGTAGCTAGGGGGTAGCATTATGAGATTTGTGGGGCAATGTTCAACCTTGAAATCCCAATGCCCTACCTTAAAAATACCAAAAACTAACATAAATTATTATAAATGAATTGTTTGTTTATAGTTTGAGATAAAAAAAAATGTATTGACTATCACATCATACATGGTGATTGATTTAGGAGCCCGTGCTTCGGAGCAGATCGATTATGGTAATTTTTTTACTTCCGCCCTACCTGTAACCAATGCTGTCCTACCTCAAATTCGACTCTAGCTACAGCCCTGCTTGAGTTTTTTTTTATTGCAATGAATGACGAGAAGAGCAAGCCGTTCGCCTGATGGTATGCGACACGACCGCTCATAAACAGTAGCAACATTCCACTGCGCTCGCCATCCTGAGACAAAGATGTTAAGCCTCAATATAGTAGTTACTCTGGCTACAATGTCCTTCAATCATATAACTAGTAAGCAGCTTTCACACAATAATACTTAAGAATATTAAGGCGCCTACATCACGAACGAATTGGGCTCTCCATCTTTCGCATCAGCTTCCGCGATTTTCAAACTCGAGTTACAGCCGTTCTCAATAATCTATCTATCTTTAACCAGGGATTTCATTATATATTTAGATGCATTTTATGTTTCAGTTAACAAAGATAGAGAGGTACAGATATGATGCATATGTTATGGGCCAACTGATTAATGCCCGGGCAGTATGAATAATGCCCAGACATATCGGGCCAAGTGATTAAATACAATCTATGAACTTCATGTAAACTGCATTCATTGTCACTGTAAAGAAAAGGATAGCAGGTAACAGCAACTTTATTTAAGGTCAAATTTTTGTGCTTCAGTGTTTTATACGGAATGAAATCTCCATTTGGGTATAAGCTTCTTGATGTTACCGATAAATGACTTATCCGCGAAAAATATATAAATAAATGGAAATTAACATATTCACGTGACATTGTTTTTGGCTATCATAATACAAAATATTATTAATTAATGTAAAGTAAAACTCAGCCTTGCCTTAGCATAATTTTTTTTCAATGAAATATAAGATATTATGTATGCAAAATCAAAACCTCGGAAGTTATTCATATGAAAATTTGTAATTTAGCTACTTTAAATAAAAAAATAGGAGTTTCGTGCATATTCCCTACTATAAGAATATCATAAACGCATTAGAAATAGGCTTGGGCAAAAAATATCGATATATCAAAATATCGATATTTTTTTAGAAAAATATCGATATAAATTAGCGATATTTTTTCCCGCGATATATCAATTTTCGATATTTATTTTCATATATCAAAATCGATATATTTTTTAAGCTCTGCTGTCTGCTCATGCGTCACATCATGTTTTTGACCAATCCTATTTTTTTAATTTAGAAAATATGGGAAATTATTAAATCTGAGCATAGGTTCGTCAGAGGTTCCAAGCAGTAGCTGTGTCCCCAATGAACTGAAGCAGTATTTGGACCAACCACTTATAGAAAGAAAATCTGATCCAATATAGTTCTGGGTAAATTGTCAACATTTCACGCCGGTTCTCTTGGATATCACTCTAAAATATTTGATTTGTCAAGCATCTTCAGTGTAATCTGAAAGAGTAGCTTCAGTGGTAAATTTGGCTGTGCCAAATGATAGGAGCAGATTAACAGGGGAACACATCAAACAAAGAGTGCTCCTGATGTCAATATCAAACAAATACTGGTTTGGATAATGTTTTTTTTTTATTTTGTTTCTTTTTTTTATGTCGAGCATTCGATTTTTTTTTAAATAATATGACTTATGTTGAAACAGCCAGATGTGTATTTGCTTTAAAATTTTGATAATTTTGGCAATTTTTATAAATAATTGCAAATTGGGCAAAAAATATCGATATATCGAAATATCGATATTTTTTGGGTGATATATATCGATATATTTGAAAAATATCGATACGATAAATATCGATATTTTTTTTCCATTTGCCCATCCCTAATTAGAAAATCCTCAGAACAATGAGTAACATAGAAGTAGCGTAGCGCTATTGACATTTCCACGTACACTCTAAAGCTGAAAACACATTGTAGGTTTTTGTCTTACGCATAGAGTAAAGAGTACAAAACTATGGTAAAGAGCGCGTCTTACATGGTTCGTACGGGTCGTCAGAGGGCCCACGTACGTTTTTATTTCTTTTAATTTCATTGACAAAGGAAGGTTTTCTCGTCTGCCAATGACTAAGCTTTTAGGGATGGAAGAGTCGATTTTATGTACTCTTTATCTCATCTCTATATAAACAAATAAATAATATATATATATTAAATGAAATTAATCCTAGTTGGCGCTTATTATAAACAGTTCTAAGTCTGTGATAACCTGTGGTACTATCACATTCTAGTTTGCAACGGTTTTACTGTCAAAATCAATGATTCAATTAATATTAAATCACACATCAATCAATTATATAATACTATGATTGAATAAATTCTGTACGCAAACATAGATTACACATTGAGAATAAATTTACTGTGGAAAAATGTTAAGCAACAATGCCGTGTACACATATTAGAAATACTTATGTAAACAATGTGTGAATTCCAAAGTAGGCAAGATCGTGTTTCGAGCTATGTATATTACTACTACCAGTGTCAGTTTAAAAGAAAACAAAAAAGAGACTACCTGAAGACAAATAACAAGATAAACTTTTTTCCTATTATAATTCCTAAAACAGCGCGTGTGCATATTTTGAAATTTTAACATCAATAACTTATTATTTAATTGTATAAAAAATTACTCGGTTATCTTTAGTATGATACTTTATTATCTTTAGTACAAATAGGTACTGACTATTTGTTCCCATACTTCTTACTTTAAGTGAGCATATTTGTATTCTTTTCATTTAACATTATAAATAATTTCTCTATTACGCACATACTCTAATCGTTTTTTTTTTCCATTTTTTAAATGAACGCACAGACGAACTTTTGGCTAATTACTGATAATTAAATAAATAATTACACTCAACAGTCACATATATAGTCCTGACCCCACATTAAGATCAATTAAGTGTTATGTCGTGGGTATCGAGAACTACGAGAGACTTTCCGGTCTCACAAAAGCCCAGTCCCGAGACAAATACTTGTGGGCCTCACAAACATTTGTCTCGGTGCGGGGATCGAACCCGCGGCCTCTCGATTCACAGGCGGCGTCTAACCAACTGCGCCACGGAGGCTGTCAATTACGTCCAGTCTAGTATTTACGAAAAACTGGTCAAAGAACTGCGGTGTTTATTTCTATTAATTCAAGTTAGATTCCCAGCAACACCTCATGTAAATAAATAGAAATGTCCAAATTGTATTCAACAATTTTAATTTGTATGCAGATTGAATGAAGAAAATTATACCTTGTATGTATTATAAATTCAAATTTAATTGTAAGTTTTAAGAAATGTTATATTAGTTTGGCTTAAAAAGCTGGTAGCCATATTTACAAAACCTATTTTTGTGTAAACTCAAGTTTGTCCACAATCGCAAATCACCCAAAAGCGCTGTGTAAAAAATTGTAAGATCATTTTCGTTTTAGGTATCGTGTATATAACGATATGTAGTTGGGCATTTTCTTTAATTTTCACTTTACAAACAGACACTTCAATTTTATTTATATGTATAGATGTCTAGTCAGTTCGAATTATCCATTCTACACATTGACACTGTATCAAAGTTTACCTACAAGACGTTTTTCATTTGTATATTTTCTTACGGTACCCCTATCAATAATGTCACCATTTATAAGCCCGTATTAACTTGCCAAATTATGTTTGCACAATGTTGATAAAATAAAAACTGATAATGGCATCTGGTTTTATAATCAAACTTGTGTTTTCTATTTATCTCTATTAAATTAAATTATCTCCTTATGAAGTCCACTATTTCTCAAAGACTGTGTCTTATGAGTGCACATTGCATGCATTCATGCAATAGTTGTACCGAGTTTGAATCATAAACGGGAATCGTTGCGCGAAATAAGATAAGGGTCCACAGTCCACACAAATACTACTACGTGCCTTTTTAGGTCTGCATCTCTCGAAGTGTCAGAGAAAAAAATAAAACTCACAATTCACGGAAAACAAGTTTCTGTCCGTTATTGATTATTATATGTATGAGTTGAATCATAGGAAAAACTTATTATTGTAGCTATCTAACTCAGGCAGTTGATGGATTTATTTTTTATAAAGAACGTGCTGGCAGCACCATTTTATTATATCAGCGTACATTTTACATGCTGAGAGCCAGATTAAAATACTTTATTCATCAGCATAATATAGCAGAAGTATATCTGCCTGGGGGTGTCGGCCTGGGCCGCTAGTATATAATACGTACATAATTGCTTATCAACGCGACACTTTTTACTTTTATGTTAAGAGCGTATACACCTTGCGCGCAAAGTCAACTATAGGTATTTCTTCGTTAATTTCACGCACACATAAGCAACCAAAGCTGTGTGCGTAGAGCTGCCGCGTCGGCTCGCTATACAATCGGCTCAAACAACTTTGATCCGTGCGCTTCAAATATTCAATTGAAATGTAACTGTAATATAATAACATAAAAATATTTTATTTGCATTATAAGTAGACAAATATTACTGTGCAAGCAAAGATTAATACAAATTTAGATACTAATCATATTTTCGTTCTTATTACATTGTTAAGTTGCATGCAAATCAGTGTTCAATCAGTAGACACTACGGACGTTTTATTAACCATTTCGTGTTCGAACACATAAATAGTGTTAGGGGCCTTACAACCTCTTACAATTACGAAATATATTTAATTTTATATTACAATACATAACATAATTTAGCCTCGGAATTACATCCCATTATATTACCTGAAACATAATTTATACTCACTACAAAATCATTGTAGATAATAAAAATAATTAAATATTTTACTACCAAAGTACTAAGATGTGGTAATCGCAGTCCGCGCGTGGCTATTTTTACTACGTACGGCAAAAATCGACTGCAGCTAGGCCGGAGCGACGAGCGATACGTCCTCCCTCTAGAAGGCCTTGCGGCGGTCAGATTTGAGCCACGTCGGACAGCGTGTTTTATAGTGGTTATTAAAATATTTGTAAAAAACATAAAAACTAATTTTGTTGAAATATAAAAATGGTAATTTATTGATAAGATGTTCTTCTATTATAATATGCAATTGCTATAAAAAATTATGTATGATAAGTTGGTGAAAAAAAATATGTTCTTGACGAGATTTTCTGAATAATTTCGCATTGTTTAAATTTTTATTTTTCAGGAACTAAACACAAAAAGATTATTTTTCTCAGCAAAATCCCTCCATAAGGGTCTTATTAGTCTGATAATATTTTTATTTTCATCTTATATTTAGTGGTTTCGGATATCTTAAGCTTCTAAATTGCCATTTAAAGCCTAAATAACGAAACTTGTGTTCAGTAATCCTTATAGTACTCACAAATTATCCATCAATCTATAATGTTTTCCACCAAAATCCCTAGATGACAACCTTTTCTAAAATAAGTACTAATTATTTTTCCTTTAAATTGTTTATTGGTGGCTATTAACTCATTTGAAAAGTCCTGTTTTTAAGCCAAAAAGCGCGCACAGGGTATAAACGCTCTTAAGTTAGACTTTGAAGATAAATAAACTAAAATTCAAAACTTAAGTTAGTTAAAGGATAGATAATTACTGCCATTCACACAAATTTTATGGGAAATATTATCTATCCATGCTTATTTATTAGGAAGGTCTGAAGTTAAATATTAAAGGACGGTGTTATGAAGTAATTAATAATCAATTTTGAAAACTGGCTGTATTAAGAATGTACAATATGAGCTAAATGAAGAGGAAGTAAATCCGTTAGCTCGCTCAAAAACTAGTGTAGTTCACTGTTCACCTATTCAACGTAAAAAATAATATATACCTACGCTAAAGTAATGTTGGAAAAATTGAACAAATTTTCAGATGTTGGTTGGTAGAGCCCCGCTGCTGTCGCGTTTCTTTCGGTGAGTTTGATCATTTCCTTCCCGCTCCCCTCCCAATTTTATGGGCCAACAACTCATCCATGATCTAAACATCGTGGATGCTTATGTGGTGGCTATCGAGTGTTTGCTTGTTTGTCGGACATACGAGTAATAAGCAAAAAACTTCATTTATCTTTTTTCAAAATATTGAAAACGTGGTGTTTTGACAAGTATTTTTATGAAGGTACTATACTGGATGTGAGTAATGTTGCACATAAAAATATGAGTGAGAGTGAGATATGCTGTGTGCTATGTTGCGTTTACACCATTACATATTAAGATGAGAAGACGTTCACCAAGAACGTAATATCTATAATAATTAATTTCCCTATTATGTCCACTTGCCTCTCTCTTTTTCTACGGCACCCAATTTAGACAGTCTAGGCTCTTTACCACACCACTATAAATACTTTTCTTAGATTTGTTTTTTGTTAATATCAGGTTCAAGTATTATGATAAAACATAACTTCTTAATTTAATAACTTTTACGGGGGTCTTAAATTAATTCGTTTTTATGTCTTATTTGGTTTCATTTAATTTTAAACCAAGTATATAAAGACTAACTACAAGGACCAGACTGTGATCCATTCTTCTGAAGTCAAAATTGTTTTTTAATACTAAAAAAATATATTTAAAAATCAAATATAAGTTCGCGTAATTTGCCAAGACAAAATGTTATGCATAACGCCTTCCTAAACTAAACCGAATAAGATAACGGTTTGAACTGTATATATTCTTGGTTTACCTCGAATTTTTTATAGTTTTTACCATTCATAAAACGAAGTTTGCAAGTAGTGAACTTTTTACAATTATTTTGAAGCCAATATTTCGATGTCGTTGTAAAACATGAATTTCCAGCTTGTTTTAGTTGAATTGTGCGTGTTGTTGTTTGGATCTCTAGTTGGTGGTAAGTTAGCACTAAAAGGTTTATTAAATCAAAATATATTCAAACAATATTAAAATTTAAAATAGTTCCAATGCTAGTAGCAGTTATTTTACTTGCGGTGGATTTGGTATTTTTTATAATATACCAAGCTAATCAATGATGTATTCACTCTGGGCCTTAGGGCCAGTGTAATCGAGGTACGCATTTGTAAATGAATTTGAACCTTGTAAACAAATTGAGGTTCTTGATAGCCATGTCAATTATATTAATAAGATGTCAGGTGTATTTTTATTTCCATTAAATTATTTTAGGTGTCTTTTTCACAAAGTAGTATCCACAGGTAACTCATTGGCGTACGAGAATGAATATGGAGATGGTTACGGCACGGAGTGGATATACTTTCCCGATGGCGATGGAATACCACATTTTGTTAATTTATCTAGACAAGTAGAACAGTTTATGCCGAGACAAGCGCAATACATCAACATTGAATACAAGCTGTATACGGGGTACGCATACAATATTACTTATCTATTTTTAATGACTTCTATTCCTGTAATACTTATCATGTAATCGATAACATTTCAGTAATGATCCAAACAACTACACTTCATTGGATGATTATGCCAGGGTTAATGATGAACGCATTGGTGAACTAAAGTTATCAACACTGCCTTTAAAATTGATAACTCATGGCTGGAAATCATCAACAGAAAAATACTCTATTAAATATATCAAAGATGCGTATGTTACATTCAGAAATGTAAATGTGATAACTGTTGATTGGAGTTACACGGCGGATTCAATTTTTTACAATTGGGTTGCGAATCAAACAATAACTGTCGGATCTCAGATAGCTGTATTTTTGGAAGAATTGAACAAATTATATAACGTATCCGGAGATCAAATACATCTAATCGGACATAGTCTTGGGGCACACGTAATGGGTATAGCAGCTTATCAAACTAACTTCACCATTGGGCGCATTACGGGTAAGTTTAATATATGTGCATAAATAAATTATAATGAACATATTGAATGAATATATGCTTTAATGGCATGGTAAGTTTAATGCGTGTTGTTTAACTTCTTTTAGGACTCGATCCAGCTAGACCATTATTTGAATATCCTAGTCGAGATGATTCTGAAAAGTTAGATGTCAGCGACGCTAAATTTGTTGATATTATTCACACCTGTGGCGGACTACTTGGTATCGAAGCAGCAGTAGGCACAGCAGATTTCTATCCCAATAGCGGAATACCGCCACAACCTGGCTGCGACAGCATCCAAAAAATTTTTGGTCAGTACTTATAAATACTTTATTGTACCATAAAAAAGAAACAATAACAGATTGATATTGAAATTTACCTTGTTATATATAGATACCTAGTTAGAAGATATTATTCCACAAATAAATAAAGTACAAGTTGAAAACTGCCAGATCATCATTTTAGTCAGGATTTACTGGTTGTAGGTCTCTCATATGTAACAGGCCATCCGGGTAGGTTCCATCGCAATGTGTATTTATCCCGCCACACAGTAGTGGTAATGCACTATTGTATTCCGGCTTAATGGACATGACAGCCAGAGTAGTTACAGTACTCTCGACTCTACCCTATTATTAGAGTATATATTACATAGTTAGGTTCTCATCTATCTGATGTTTAAGTATGGGGCGGAGAGGAATGCCAAGCATTACTTTGTCATTCATGGTGTTGTTTAGTTTTGCTTTTGTTACTGTCCAGTGTCCAGGAGATCGTATCGCTTACCAAAAGGCGAATTAGTCTAGTCAACAAGTTCAAAAACGTGTTAAATAGACATAAAGCTCCTAAAAATATGTGCCATAGCTCATTCGATTCGGAATGACGTCTAGAAAAATGTTTTTTAAGGGTTTATTAGCACATAAAAAATTGCGATTGTTATTAACAAAATAAGATTTAAAAAAAAAGGTATTTAGTTTTTCGTTAATAACTTTTAAAATAATGATATTTAAGGAATTTTGAAAAAAGAACCTGAAAGAGGAGAAAATTTCCAATAAAAAAATCCTAACTCCCGGAACTCTATCTATATTATTTATAAATTTTTTTTAACGCTGAAAATAGGGCTCCGCGAGGGCGTTACGGCATAGGCTCGCCGCCTAAAAAGCCGGTATATCACCTAAAATATATTTTTTTTAATATTAAATAACAATTTAAAAATTTGAATAAATTATAGTGTAATCTAGACACTTGAACGAAAAAAACCTCGGTGAAGAAAAATTTTATTGTCGATTTTTCAAAAAGTTACACCATTGTTAATTAACTAATTTTTTTCCAATCTCTGTTTTTATAAATTACGGTATAAAAGTTTAAATAATTGGTCTATAAATTTTTCGCTTCGTGGAGCTCTTTTTGTTTAGGTACTTAATAAAGTTATGCAAAAAAATTCCTTAAATATCATTATTTTAAAAGTTATTAACGAAAAACTAAATACCTTTTTTTTTAAATCTTATTTTGTTAATAACAATCGCAATTTTTTATGTGCTAATAAACCCTTAAAAAACATTTTTCTAGACGTCATTCCGAATCGAATGAGCTATGGCACATATTTTTAGGAGCTTTATGTCTATTTAACACGTTTTTGAACTTGTTGACTAGACTAAATGGTCTGTTCGTTTCGCCATTCATAGCAATGAAAAAACCTGCCAAGTGCCTGTATGTATTATTTAAAGTAAAAGTTCATACATCACGATAATCGAGTCATAGTTATGGTATTTTATTTTTTTATAATTAAGGCAAATTGTGGTTTACGATTTGTAACGTATTAAAAAAAACTACTTACTAGATCTTGTTCAAACCAATTTTCGGTGTAAGTTTGCAGGGTAATGTTCATCCTATATTTCTTTTTCCTATATTCATATCAGAACAATATCTTTGTTCTGAGGATAAAACTACACTTTGTATTTTATAATCCGTTTATTTTAGAAAAGGGGGGGGGGGGCTCGAGGCGTTTTACCACTTTGGAAGTGTCTCTCACATAAAGTATTCAGTTTAGAAAAAAAATTATAATATGATATTGATATCATTTTTGAAGATCTATCCATACATTTTATTTTCTCTTGAGTTTCAATTCTATGTATGGGGAACCCCCAATATTTATTGTTTTGTTTTTTTTTTTCTATTTTTGTATGAAAATATTATTGCGATTCACAGAATACATCTACTTACCAAGATTCAACAGTGTAGTTCTTATAGTTTGGGAAAAAAGTAGCTGAAACATACGGACTGACACGCAGCATACATGACGAATCCATTCCGTTTTTTGCCATTTGGCTATGGAACCCTAAAAAAGAGTGTCTGAAATTGTTGTTAAACTTTAACCAGTTTTGTATGTCTAAAAAAATCGCACATTGTCATTCATATTTGTTTGTTTTGTTTACAGAGGCGTGCAGTCACGGACGATCTCAAAATTACTTTATAGAATCAATAAAAAATATTAAAGCTTTCCCTGCATTTAAATGCGAAAGCTGGGTAGACTTTTTAGGAGATAATTGTAATCAGTATGGATTTATGGGAGAAGGTGTAAATACTAACATTTCCGGCAAATTTTATTTAAAAACTAATCCAACTGAACCTTTTGGGCGAAGTTTTGATTCTTTATGTATCTAGAATAAATGAATATTATCCATAGTTGCAGTTTAACTCACAGCTTCGTTTGTGAATAAATCAAGATCAAGACATTAAATAAGCTTCCATGCTGAAACCTTAGAGTATGCGTTAACTTTGGTTGGACGACGACGGTTGGCGACCAACTTGGTTGTAACACGTTCAATTGTATTAAAGTGATGAGAGGGTACCGTCACCGAATAATAAACTCAGAGAAGTCAAGCTTCATACAAAGCGCGCTAAATCAACACACACATACACAGCGTTCACCGACACGACATTCGAAACCAGTCGAGACCACTGTGAGCCCGAGTGTCACCCCGCACCTGCTTTGGGCAAGCAAATAATGATATTTTTTGTGCAAAGATGGAACAAATGAACAAAAGTTATTACACTTGTATATAAAACACCAGATTATAATAATAGAATGTAAATATCATTAAAAAAAATACATGTATTATACAAAAACATACGGATTACTATAACCCGCACGAGCCGGTCGCCCCTTATGTCGACTTAAGAATATTCTCCCAGACGCTAGACGACATCACTATGGCAATTCCGTTCTGGCCAGTAGAAGATCCATTGCATCCAATCAGCTTGTAGTCATTCCATTGTAAATTCCGGGACTTGCCACTATTCCAGCGCGATTCATGGAGAAACGCGACATGCAAATGTTCCGACGTTATCCACTGGATATCCGACGATATCCACTGGAGTGTTACTGAAATTAGTAGTCGCTCACAACGAATTTGAAAATGGTTGATTGTAGTGTGACAAAAAAATTACTTACATCAAAATTTTCAATTCTTACCACCGTTATGAAAAAAATCTATAATATTAATTTCAGCATTTTTTTGAAGTGGTTCTTACAGTATTTAATAGATGGCTCAATTTTCACAGCCATCTTATTTATACTCAAAAATATGTAACTCGATTTGTAGTTTATGCTATTATTTAGGATTCCTGGTGAAATTAACAGCAGTGTTCCAACCGAAAAGTGTATTTCGTTCTGACAGATTGTGTGTCTAGATTTAGGGATTTCAAATAAGTGAGACTTGCCCTTTGTTGGGCAAGCTAATATAAGGGGCGCCTGCGGCGCCCCTCTTGGTCTGGCACCCCTAGGCGGTCGCCCGTGCGCGCCCTACCCTACCGCCAGCCCTGTACACAAGCTTGACTTCTTTTTTGTTAATATTCTGGGGTACCGTGTAGAGAGGGTAAATTATGTGAAATATGAATAATTTATATCATAAGGAAAATCTTCGTACCTAAGATGTTTATAACATAGATACGTTGTCCGCGCTATATTATGGCAAGACGAAACTAAGGTAATTGCCTGACTTCCAATTAGTCATGCTTCAACCAGTGTCGGGGATACACGTTTCTCTATTTGTTGTGTTGTTTTTTTTTTTCTTAAGACCAAATGCGGAAAAAGTCGTGGATGCCTGGGAGATATTTGGCCCCGATAATATAAATTCAGAGTCACAATTGAATGTTGAAATCATTTTGGCCGGCATAATTAACTTTTTAATTATAGGCCCAATGGATCTTAACTTCGACATCTGAGAGAATCAGGGATCCTTGGCCTTGGCATTACAAATTCAGATTCAAACTCAATTTTTTATCCAAAAAAAGAAAAGAGGAGATAAAAATATACACACATACATCCATAAACGTACGCCCGTTTTCCCAGAAGAGGTAGGTGTTCCATCCGATGATTTGAGGTGAGCCCATAATCATATCGGGCAAAAATCCTGGTTTCGTGTTTATGATGAATAGAAAAATCCAAATCACTTCGCTCGACCTGAGATATGAATCCGAGCTTTGTATTTTTACTAGTATAACTACGCCCCCGGAACAGAGGCAATCCGGGAAGATGAAGATTATAGGAAACAATTTATAGCGGCATTATATCGCAGCCTAAATGCTATCCTTACTAATATTATAAGATGAAAGTTTGTGAGGATCCATTCTCAGAACCTCCTCATGAGGATGTATGAATATTCGTGACTCTTTCACGCAAAAACTACTCAACCGATTTTGATGAAATTTGGTATAGTGATAGCTGACACCCTCGATTAAATTATAGTCTACATTTTATCCCGAAAAAAATAGTGTTCCTGTAGGATGAGTCATGGATTCAAATATATACAAAGTGTCGGTGTTACAAATGCTTTAAATTGCAACGTTATTAATAACGTCAATTAAAATGATTACATTTTATGTCATAATAAAAATGAAAAAATGATATTTTCAAACAAACTAAATAATAAAATAATTTAGTTAAAATACATCACATCTTATATGTTACCTACTGCCCTCAGTTGACCCAGACATAAGAGCGGCAACGCCGCATTTTTCGTCACCACGTTACGAATGGTATCATTTGATTTGGCTTGTGATACCTTTGTAGTTTTTAGGCATAATTTTATTCGTTTAATGTATATGTATATTATATATAAGTAATAAAAACATTCTCAATTAAGTCCCCTTTTACAAAAATAAAGTAGGTCAGTGGAACAAATAGCACATCGCGTAAAGTATTACTGCCACTAAACAGACCTTCAAACAAACCATATCGACGTATTCTACAGCTGTAAATCGCGACATCATGAACATGAATAAAATGCTATCGTAATTCGTAATGTGTTGTGAGAGAAACCTGGAGAAGCCTAGAAAAAACCCTGAAGAAGCCCGAAGTACGAAGCAATCCAGATTGCGACATTGCTTGCCGGCGTCACGACGATCGCGTACTCCGGGGGTACCATAGGGCGGAGCGTGATCGATTCCGCGTATATTTTATATCGTGTGTTTCATTACGTTACCCGTCCTATACAAACCTAAGGAACTAACATTCCTAGGGACTAGACGTCAAATAAAGTGCCCGAACACGCACTAGGGGGTGCATACGCTGGGCTGGGCTGAGTTAACAACTCGGATTCTCACCCAGTGAAGCCGTGGCGGAACGTTGGTGCCCGTCTCCGGGTTCCCGACCTCCGCACGCCTACAGCTGGTCCTTCGAGCCGGATTGTTCGCCGCACTCAATATGCTAGTCACTAGAAGCACGAAGGGCGCTCCATCAAGCCTTCCAGCATCGACGACCGCCACGAACCCAACGACCGGCCACGGCCGACCACGGCGCCCCAAGTTGAAGGCACGTCGGGATCTCCGGTCACCACGACGTGGTCACAAGGGACCACAACCACTGCAACCACCCCGACCGAAACTCCTTGCGCACTCGGACAACATGAAGACGTAGCAGCTGCGACGGTTCGAAGAGGACGCTCGACGCGGTCAAGCAACACGAGAAAGGAACTGGAAGTGAGAGCAGAAGTTGCGCGCCTCGAGCATGAGGTGGCGCAAGCAGCGGCAGCGGCCGCTCGAGCGCGACTCGAACTACTAAGAGTCGAAGAAGACGACGACGACTCGTCTACGGTACAGGTGAGGATCCAGTCAAAGAAGACGCGCGCCGTGTCGAAGTGGGTGCAAGCCACGACAATAGCGCCCGTGAAGGAATACGAGGTCGAAGCTGTCACCGAAGAGGTCAAGCCCAGCGACGCATGCGGTTTGGCAGAAGCCATAGTGAAGGCCATCAACGCAGCTCCGCGGGCCGGGACGTCGGCTCCGGCGTTACTGCATGAACTACCGCTGTTCGACGGTACATCGGGAGAATGGATCGCTTTCAACACAATGTATGAAGACACAGCCTCGTTTTTCAGTCGGCCACAGAACATGGCCCGGCTGCGGAAGGCCATCAGGGAGATGGCCAGAGATGCGGTGAAGAGCGTCCTGTACTCCGATTGTAGACCGGAAGAAGTCATGGAAGCCTGGCGCCGCAGATTCGGGAGACCAGACGCCTGATGATGACTCTCTCGATATGTTGGCTTCACACGGTGTTTGCCACTACACGCCGCTAGGCGTGCATGCGAAGCGACGTCGCCATTAAAGACACGAGTATTCATAACTTCTGTAGTACCATGAGCATTCGAGTACAAAAACTATTGCAGCTGAGATAATTCGAAGTAGAAAACTTATTATTGTGGCAACTGTAGTTATTGCTTTTAAACGGAAACGAGAGTTATACATAACAAAAAATCAACTGTTTCTCAAACCTGACGGCGCCACTAAATCGATTTCCCTAAAAATCCATTAAGTAAAGCTATCTCTATATAAAATAAAGTACTCTGAGTTTGCAGCACTACTACTAACAGTGCGTTCCATAATCCATTTGACGATCGCAACTACCTACCACGCTCACGACCGCGATATTTACCGTTCCGATCGCAAACCCAAGTGGAACGGGTTATGGGGTGTTTTCAGCGTTTTTTTTTTACACTGGTATGGCATAGTGGCGGCATTGCACCTGATGGAAAGTGCGAATGCCGCCCAGGCAGAGTATCCATTGGCATCGGACGGCAGTCCCATGCCAATGGAAACAATTATGCCGGCCTGCTAAGGTGCCTCTTCACACCGCGGCGGAAGCACCCAGGATTGTAGGAAGGAGGGAACATGTGCGCCGGCAAACAATTCCACAGCCTGACGGTAATAAATATTTTAAAATCCTATAATAAGGTTAGGTAGCATTAAGCATTTAAGGTAATTTTCTACGGTGACATTATTGTTGTTTTGACATTTCAAAATCCCGCCAATATTCTCAACACGCACCACAACCGGTGGGTCGTGGTCACGTCTTGACATGGGTCGTCGTGGACGTCGCGTGAGCGTTTGTCATGACGTCATCAATGACGTGTTCACCGCGACCACGACGATCGTGATCGTCAAGTGGAACGGCGAAATGAGTGTTTTGGGCGCCGTGAGCGCGTAACGGAACGCGTCCTAAGTGTCACAGTGTGACAGTCACACAGACCGGCAATTGACAGCTGTGATTGACAGATTTTCAGTTCACTGTTCATTGGTCTATTCTTTGCTGTTCATTGTTCAATGTGGTCTTTTCTTTGGTTCAATATGGGTTCAATGCATATTTATTACTTTAATACACTTTAAACTAGAAAGTTAAGAATGCCAATTTAAGAGGTCGTACGATGCCAGTTTCATAAATTCTATAAAATACGATATAGGTGGACCCTAGGTATTTTCTTAGAAGTCTGTAGTATTATTTGTAATTAGTATTTTGTCTACTACAAAATTATGAATAGGAAAAGAAATGTCGCATATATAAAGCCAGAAGATCCGGAATTCTTGAAGAACATTAAACGTCAAGCAGGGTATGATGATAGAAATCATAAGTTTGACGAACTTGAAAATAATGATGACGACTTTGTTGATGACGAAGAAAGTGAACAGCCTCAAGTAGTAGTTCTAAAGAAAGGTGATCTTACAGCAGAGGAAGCGGAAACAGAGAAGAAAAAAATTGAGAAAATAGAATCTGAAACGAAAGCGGATTTAACACAAAGAGTTATTTTTAAGACCAATCGTACAACCAGCAAAACAATGAAAACAGACTCGCATAAAGCTGACAAAAGTGCAAAGTCCAGTGTCAAAAAAACACGACAGTTATTGTCTTTTGAAGATGAGGATGATGATGAATCATAACAGGAAAATGTTGTACTAATGTAACATCATTAGTTTGGTTTTGTACTTTTTTTTCTTTGACTCCCGCTACAAGATTTAAATGTTTCAAACTTGCTTAAATCTTATTCGATTAAGAAACTTTGTGTACAATAAAAATATTGATTCAAATACCCTAATTGCCCTCAGTGCAGTATGAGTGCTAATTCATTTTCTAAGCTGTAAAATTACTAATTAATATTACTGACTAAATTAATATTATTGACTAAATTAGTGAATTTAGTTAGTATTATTAATCACTTAGTAATTTTACAGCTTAGAAAATTAGTATCATTATACTAACCAAATAAACCCATTAAGTAAATGTCTATTTTTTTAACTGGTAGTCAGACGTATAGACGCTAGTTATTTGGTATTTGGCCAGATATAATTTAGCTTGCATGATAGGGCAAGTACTGGATATCTGTCTCATCTATAATTCATATAAAATATACAAATTGTAATCTTGTTTTGACTAAAATTATAAGCAATATGTCTATAGTGATTTATTTACCTTGTTTTATTCAGGGTAGACATGTCTGATTTGTTATTCTCATAAAGAATATGTCTCAGTGACTACAGTAATTTGCCAATTTAGTTTTTGCTATGTGTTGAATTTCATTTATCCTGATATGCACCCACTGGGCCTACTGACTAAGTTAATCATTAAGATGTTCATAGGATATTTGAAAAAGGCTGAATAAAACAAAGCTGAAAAAATATTGTTTTATTGTACTTAAAAATATAACAGAACTTAATTTATAACTTGTGGTTTTTATCTAGGATCATCAAGACTTTGTCTTTTTTTAATTTTGACTTTGGACCCATTTGCAGTTATCAATGTTTCATTTCTACAGTATGCTTGTGACATTTCGTCATTCTCATATTCTAAAATTTTATGTAGCAAAAATTTTCTTTCATCCTTTACCATAACAATGCTTTCTTGAATCTTAGCAACTTCATCACACAATGCTGCATTCTCCTGCAATAACAAAAAATGAACATTACAGCATGTTTAATACAGCTATCACACACTTGCTGTATAATTTCAATCCTAGCATGTTCTGAGGCAGACTAAAAGTGTTAACATATTGATTGCAGCTGGGCACCTTTACTTATAGGGATTATTAGCCTTTTGCATCTGCATTGTACACTAAAATGTACAATGAGAGAGTCAGCATATTATATAACTAATATCTATGTTTTGAACCCAATAACATTACAAGTCACTGTACTTGCTACAATAAGACTGTTCTGGGTACAGCCTACATTGCTTTAATCCTCTAAACAAAGAAGAGACTATAATTTCTCATTTGTTTCTCAAGATTTATTTTTTCGTATAATGTTGTGCTATGTATTTTAAATATAGACTATATAAAGAGTCAAAACAGACTACAGTTACAAAGGCAACCAGTAATTTTAAAGATTAGTCATTAAAAATTATTCCAGTCACTGAAAGTCTACTATCTTCCCAATCTATCACCATCTTCCCAACTGCAACCACTGGGTGGTATTGATAGGGCACAATACAAATGCGTTGGTTAGTTCAATGGTAACACATTGAATGAATTAATGTCAATGAACAATAATTAATGAATGTATTACTTACAATAATCAAGCTTTTGATTCTCATTTTCATATATTTATATTTTTTTCGATAACGCTTATTTTGATTTTCGTTCTGTATGCTGTTCATGAGATACTTGTCAGTCATAATTATTTACAGGTTTTAATTATAATAGCTAATAAGATACCGTTCTAGCCTACTGTTCTATTCACAATTACAGATTTCAACTAAAGAAAGTACTCTGCAGATTAATAATCACAAAAATAAATGGAATTTAAACAAGATTCACAATTCACAAGTTTGAAGTCTAGGCACAGAGTCTAGGGCTCTAGGCCGATGTTGCCAATTTATCTTTAACAATTCGTGCAAGTGAACAGAGTAGTGATATGTAGAGATGTTAAAAAATAATCGATTTTTAATTTAATCGATTATTATTTTCTTAAAATCGATTTTTTACTACCGATTTTTAAAATACTATTAATCGATTTTTTTATAAATCGATTATATAAATTATCCGTAAAAAATCGATTTTTATTAACAGTGCTATCAATGCGACGTATGAAAAATCTTGGAGGCAGTTTATACTGTTCAATATTATTGCGATGCTCATCATTTCATTTTTATTAAAATAAACGTTTAATAGTACTGAAACTTTGTATCAATTAAAGATGAGACGTATTTACGATACCAGGTTTTAAAACTAGGTATTCACTTCGAAGTACGACGCCCTGGTACGAGCAGAAAATACTTACAAGTATGAAAGTATTTCCATACGTCGATGCGTAGAGAGCCTTGGAAACTTACACATGAAAATACTTGCATAGGAAAACGATTCATAACCTAATACAAATAAGAAGCACAATCGTATCTGTCAATAACAAATACTTTGAACTTCAAAGTATTTTTTTATTCATACTATACAATACAAACATATATTCATTAACCAAATTGCGTTACAATTTCTTAAAAACTAATTAAAACATACATAATTTCTAAACTAATAACATTGCCAGGGGCTCCCAAACTAGGCCTAGCCTATCTTCTTGGGAAGCCATGGAGTAATTGTAATTACCTAGTTATATTTTATAATGGCGAAACAGTAATTGCAATAAAGTTCCTAATTGGATACATGAACATTTAGTTTTGTTACGAAAAAAAAAACTATTTTGCTCTTTATTTACCATCAAATACGGGTTAAATTCCTATGCAAGTATTTTCAAATTTAGGATTAAATTAAATTAGAACACTATACATCAAAATACTTCCATAGAAAAACTATCCTTAACATAGTATAAATAAGAATCACAATCGTATTCGTGAAGAGAAAATACTTTCAAAGTTCTTTTTCTATTTATACGTTGTTGCTCCTTATTCGTTATGAAATACGGATTGAATTCCTATGCAAGTATTTTATAGACGCCGCGCCGCGGCTGGGACGCGAAGGGTTGCCAACTCATACTACCAAAATACTTTGGAAGTATTTAGAACCAGGTTTTGAACCCTAGTATTTTTACGTACTCGTACTTAGAAACCCTGGTACTTAATTTTGCAAGTATATCTCACTCTTAGTATCAATAAATAAATTGGGTTTTCTTATTGAAAGTTTAAAGGAACATTCACTTTGATTTGAGTTTTGAATATGATATTTTTTATTCATATCAATTTATTTGATTTTTATTTTAATAAATTGTCAATATGAATTTCTGAGGATTATTTTTAAAATATGAAAAGTATTTAGATTTTTAAATGATAGAAAAAAAACGATTTTTTCACAAAAATCTATTGTTTTTAATAATAATCGATTTTTAACAAATCGATTAATATTAAATAAAGAAAGATCGATTTTTATTTAATCGAATTTTTCCATTAACCTTACATCTCTAGTGATATGCCAACTCGGGATAAACTCGACTCGAGTTTAAACTATAACTCGAGTTGAAATTCAGGTAACTCGAATTGAACTCGAGTTACACAACTCGAGTTGGAAGGAAGAAACTGAGTGTTGAACTCTCAGAACAATGAGTAACATAGATGGAGTGCTACTGACATTTCAACGTACACTCTAATTTTGACAACAAGAAATAATTGTGCTATGATCTCTTCTGATAGTTTATCGATGACGATAGATGAAATTTATTTATAGCTTATTTGTTGACACATTCGTAGATATTAAAAGAAAAGTAAAGAATATAATGTACAGTCTATTCGATTGGTAAAACTATATGGCCTACTTTTATGCTTATTTGGGATATGATTATCTCTCTTTCTTTCTCTCACTTCAATATTAAGCAAATACGGTGTTGTTTTTCCCATTGGAAATTTGTACGCGCAACAGCATGAATCCAATTTTGCCTAATGTCGTCATCTGTAGAGAATCTGCAATGAAGCCATTTTAAAATGAAACACTAAGTTTATATCATATGGCATCCCAGACCACAGCCCTCGTGCAGTGGCGGAGTGCGTTTTACCACTACACTACCGGGTAGGTATTTTAAAGTACAAGACAATTTATGTAACATGGGTAGTGAACTAAGTGACTGCCTCGGTGGCGTAGTTGTACTACGGTACGGTTACAAAGCTGAGGTCTCGGGTTCGAATCCCGGGTTGGGCAAAGTGATATTGCATTTTTCTATTCAGTATCAGCCCAGAATCAGGAATTTGTGCCCGATATGGCGATAGGCTCGCCACCTATCACATTGTGGGACGGAACATACAAGGCGAAATGTGAGTGCCCTGGCACCTCTGCCTACCCCTTCTGGGAACAAGGCGTGAGTTTATGTATGTATGTATGTATGAACTAAAATATACACGATTTATATTATCGATAAAATGTGCAGCACATCACTATTCAATATGTCGTAATTAAATTGTGTCGGCGCTTTGGCCGTTTGTAACATTTGTGACATAACTACACTTTTTATTCATTGTTCCGAGAGTCCACGTGACAGCGCTGCAACCCGCCCAGTGAGTTGCGTTGGCGTTTTCGGTTCAAAACTATCGAATGCGGTATCTATTGGAAGTGGTCTGTGCCCTGGCCCCGTCACACCACATTTATTATTTCGAGCATTCCCCTTAGTTTGGGAGATGACAATGAAAATAGGCGATTAACATTTAAAAAAAAAGTTAGAATAGGTACTGAATTCGACGCAAGGTTTATTCGTTATAATATGCTAAATTGAATAGTGGTAGAGGAGTTCAAAATTTATGGTTTAAAAAATACAGAAACCCAATAAATATTTATTTATTTATTTGGCAACTAATGCTAAAAAACATTTCCAAATTACAATTAACAATAGATATATAGAAATATTTTTTTCATTCTTGAATATCCAATATAATCATTGCATTTAAAGAATTATTTATTTATGGAAACTAGATTACATACATACAGGTGTCCTAGAACTAGACGATAAACCAGTAGATATCGGGAGATAGACCAATTGTGACAGGACACTTATTCCTGATTGTTATTAAGCAGCCATTCTTGTAAAGTTTCAACATACTTTGACCATCATTGTGTAACAACCAGAGATTTCTATAATTTATTATTTTAATTGATGTTTCGCTATTTAGCTTAAGAATTATATACCAAATTATTCCAAGTCATTGTTACATGAAATACGATAAAATTCCTCAAACAAAACCTTTTTCAGATACCCAATTATCAACTTTGAGACATCCTTCTGGAAAAAATACGGACTACAGTATCCATGACAAGATTAATCGCTAAAACTGATGCATTTCAATATCTATCTTTATTAATATCATAGAGGTGAAAGTTTGTGAGTATGTCTGGATGTTTGTTACTCTTTCAAAAACGGCTCTACCGATTTTGATGAAATTTGGTATAGTGGATTAAAACATAGGCTACATTTTATCCCACAAAATGTAGTGTTCCATGAAATGGCATGAGTCAGGGATTGAAATATACAGGTGAGTTTTTCAAGTAGGCGTGGATGGCCAAATACGAGCCCGATTTTCATGAAAATTCAAACTGTATACTTAGATTTTTGATAAATCAATATGCCTAGCTAGAAGTTGAACACAATGACTTCGAAAAAAAATACATGCTGTATTATTACACCATTCGATAGTAACATTATCGATAATAGAGATTGGGTATGTAGCTATAATTTTGTTGTTCTATTACTGTTTATTTTATCTCCCGTTACTGGTTTATCGTGCTATTCTGGAACACCCAGAGTAAAATTTTGAAACATAAACCAAATGAAAAAATATTCTATCACCATTATAATATAAATATGCATAAAATATAAAATCATGCAATTTAAACCTGAAAGTGACGGTCATCAAAGTTATGATAGATTTGATCCATAATGTAAATAGAAAATCATCTCGATGTTGTATGAAGTAAGTACTATAGAACGGTCTGCAGTTCAGACATGATATACTTAACAGCTTTGTACATAAATTATGTACCTGATAAATATGGAATATTTAACATTCAAATTGTATTTTCAAATATAAAACCGACATTAAAAATACCACTATAAATTAATAATAATAACATGATATAAAATATAGTTCACATCCAAGAAAATAAGGACCAATCATGAAAATTACTAGAATATCCAACAACTAACATATTAACTCAAAAATATGTCAGTAATCTCTAGTGGCAAAAACGACGTAATGCAACTTAACTAACAAAGAAATTTAGACATAGAGAGTCGAGTATATTTCGTTAATACTGTGTCAAAATTGAACTAAATTATGCATAGTGTTAACCCCCTTCTCAATAGTACTTTCGATTGAAGAGGAGGCTCGTACCCTGCTGTGGGACGTAAAGGTCACACTATAGTAGTCCGTCTTACGCACAGATACTAGAAGCGGCTAACTGACCAATCAGGAGAATGGAACATACAAGGTCACGTCATAAGCGTACGACTAATATTGTACACACAACAAAAAAATCCATTCGCTTCTTTAATTTACGCGTAAGACGGAATACTATAGTATGATTTCACCTTAAAGGTGAAATCATATTATGTTTAATTGTCCTGATTGGTCAATTGGCCGCTCACTTACCGCTCTTTACTCTATGCGTAAAACGAAATACCAGTGGCGTAACTACACTATCTGGGGCCCGTGGCAAAATCATCGGATGGGGCCCCCTTTGTTTTATATAATACAAAAAGGGGGATAAGCGCTCCGATTCCTTCCCAGTGATCACCCGGTGTTAAACCAGGACACAGGTCTCTCTCAGTGGGGAGCAAAGTTGCTCTCCACTTATGGACTTACTCTGGACGCCCTTTTAAGATGTTATGGGCGTCCACGACAAACGCGAGACCACGTGCTCTGTCGTCCATCGCAGAATCACAGTTAGTAAGAGTGCGCCACACAACAGTTACCCCCGCGGCCCATTTAGGTAGCCTCCTAAGACTTGCGTGGGAGACCGTGCTGGAATTCTAAGGCCCTCTAACTATAAGATAGAGGCGTCCTTTGAGCAGATCATGACCTGACGTTTTCTTCTTTAGAGGGGGCGGTGAGTGGAATGGTTCCGCTCACGATCGCGCTCGTTAACCGCGACATCACGTTCTCGCAAAACCAGGAACTCTTGGCGATGGAAAAAATCACGGCCAATACTCACAGTTCGCTCATCATCTCAAGTCAAGCTCCTCGACAGCTACTTGTTGAATGGATCGGCATGTATCCCTGCAGTTTTAGGACGTCCGGCCCTGAGATGACCCCCGTACTCACGCGCCTATATCGTCTTTTCAATTAAAACAACCCAGGCCCGGGTTCACGGAATATCGCCTATGTTCATCCAATCCCCAAAAAGGGTGACCAGTCGGATCCTTCGAATCATAGGCCGATTGCTATCACATGCTTACTCCCCAAGGTCTTGGAGCGAGTTATAAATATGTATCGGAGAGTATGCCTGGAACCGAAATATTGAGCAAAGTGCAGTTTAGGTGTCATTTGGAAGACAAGGCTAAATTGATCAGCAAATAGTTAGGGATTCTCAAGAGAGCCAAGCGGTACTTGCCGTTAGATCATCGGTTATTGCTCTATAAATGCGACGATCTGGCACGACGTGGAGTACTGCTCTCACCTCTGGGTAGAAGCCCCAAAATACCAGCTTGACTCCTTACGGCGCTGAGCTCTTCGAATCGTCGATAACCCCGATCTCACGGAAAATTTGGAGCCATTAGGCTTGCGATGAAACTTCGGGTGTATCTGTGTAATCTATCGATTGTTCCACCGAAAGTGCTCTGAGGAAGGTGGTGCCATGGTCGCTGTTCTCCCATCACACTTCCCGTCACCGCAGTAGAGTTCTTTCTTAATACCTGGAAACTATCCGTTCCCGGAAAGTACGTTTCTAGTGTTCTTTTTTACCACGCACGTGCAAGCTCTGGAATGAACTCTGTGCTTCGGTATTCGCTGAGCGCTATAACCTATACTTTTTTTAGCGAGGCTTTAAGAGAGTGTTCTGCTTATGGTAGGAAGCGACTTCATTTTGCTGGATTCCTGAATCTGCGAAGGTCCATGAGCGGTGGTGAACGCTGACCATCAGGCGAGCTGTATGCTCATTTGTCTACAGGCCATAAAAACAGCTTCACAACGAGACCAAGTAATCGTCGTAATATCTTTACTACGTGCGCAAACGCTGCAATGGTGATGGGGCCCCCTCAGAAGACCTAATATTGACGATTCATTTTTTTAAATTAAATCTTTATCTTTGGAAAAAATTAAGTAAAGCGTTTTTGATTACTAATTTTGTAGGTAATAACCATTAATTAATGTAAACCATTAATTAATGGTTTCTTAGATTTACGTTTTTTTTTATTTCAATGGGTAATAAATCAGTTAGGTTCTTTCTCTGCTTACGGCCTCTCGGGCTTAAGGGGCCGAGCCGCCGGGGGCATTTTGCGCACTATGCCACCCTATTGTTACGCCACTGCGAAATACTATAGTATGATTTCACCTTTATTCTTTTGTAACTAAATTATTGTTTAAAAAAATGTGCTATTTTAATTAAATATTTTCCTACAATTGGGATATGTTTAAATATCAAAGGGAACTGATTAAAATAGATTAATTTTACTGGTTATTTTCACAAATACTAACGGTCTTATTCATAGATAGTTTATACTCTTATTTTAGTTATTTAATGTTTTGTCTCTGTCAAGACTTCTGAAATCAATTTGAACTAAGAAAACATGGGGTGAAATCACACTATAGTATTTCGTCTTACACATAGAATAAAGAAGCGGCCATAAATACTAGAGAAACGCGTCTTAGAGCGATCTGAACAATGAATTCTTTTGTTGTGTGCACATTATAAGTCGTACCCTTTAGACGTGACCACAGACTACATAGAAAAAGCCTTGTATGTTCCATTGTCCTGATTGGTCAGTTGGCCGCTTACTTAAGCTGAAAACACATTATAGGTTTCGTCTTACGCATGGAGTAAAGAAGCGGCCATAAATATTAAAGCAACTCGTCTTAGAGCGATCTGTAGGGCGATTCACGTATTATAATAAGTTCAGTTGCAGTGCAGTTGTGGTTAAGTTTCGATCAAAACAGCCCTTTTCGTATTCTCGTAATTTTGACAACCGCTGTCAAATACGCTCGCGTCAAGTTCGCGTCACGCAAACGTTTTAGCGTATTCTACTGCTGCGCGTATATATGTCAATGTCAAACAAATTTCATACGTCTGACGTACAGTTGACGCGCAGCTAAACACTTACAAGTATACCATTTTGTACCAAAGCGTAAACTTAATTGTAACCGCACCGCAACTTGATCGGCGCGTCAAAAAGTTACGTGAATCGCACTACTGAATAATGGATCCTTTTGTTGTGTGCATATTATAGGTCATACGCTTAAGACGTGACCACAGACTACATAGAAAGAAACTTGTACGTTCGATTGTCCTGATTGGTCAGTTGGCCCCGTACTTACCGCTCTTTACTCTATGCGTAAGACGAAATATTATAATGTATTTTCAGCTTTACCGCCCTTTACTCTATACGTAAGACGTAATACTATAGCGTGATTTCATCTATATTTATTAAGGGAGTAAAAATATACACAGTTAAATTTCCCAATCAGGCGTGGATAGTCAAATCCGAACTATAAGGAATAGGGAAAAATACTCAAACGATCACTAGCCTGATTATAATGAAAATAAATACCGAATACTTGGATTGTTGTAAAATTAATATTCATAACAAGAGGCCCTACTATATTCATCCGAAACGAAGTTTGAAACTTCGGACGATCGAAGTTTATATACGTTCAGATCGCTCTAAGACGCGTTGCTCTAGTATGGCCGCTTCTTTATGTGTAAGACGAAAACCTACAATGTGTTTTCACCTTTATAGTTACGATGTAAGTTATACAATTTCGAACTTTTACAGAGTAGATACATTCGTATCGTATAAAAAACTTCGATCGTCCGAAGTTTCGAACTTCGTTTCGGATGAATATAGTAGAGCCCAAGGAACCGACGCGACGCAACAGTTTGCAAAAAAACTACATATATTATCATTGCGTACTATGTACTATATACCATGTACCATTCGATAAATTTGCTTAAAAGGATCGAATTGTGGCAAGATGACACAGGGCGAAGAAAGGAAAGAGGCTAATTCATAATTATTTACTAATTTCTTTTTTGTTACCTTATCTCCTTAACTCCCGACGTTGAGGGGATAGTATAGAATTTTTCATATTCGGTATTTTGTCCAATTATTTAAATAAAAATATACTATGTAGTTGAATTCAATGATTAGTAAATCGTTTTTAATAATTATGACATAATAGAGGCAAATCTAAGATTTTACTATTGCGTTTTCTAAACAAATACGTGCCTTCACGTGGTTTATTCGTATTGTCCAAAATAATGTTAACGAACCTATATTTAAATAGTTAAGCTAGGCATTTGTAATGAAGCATAAAAAATAATTGTTCCGATCAGTCTTAGTGTTTTCTACTCCCAATGCTGGAACTGGGTAGAAGTAGGTGTTAAGAAACAGTCAAATTTTTTTTCTAAAAATTTACATATATTATTACTTCCCTGAATTTCATCCAAATAGGGTATTTTATTAGAAGTGAGAATAGTTTGGGCTCATGGCCTTTAAGCAATTATCGCTATTCCTTATAGTTTTGGATTTGCCCATTCAAACGTACAACAATCACCATGTATAATAATAATATGTCGCTCGATGCAAGTGTCCATGTGGAAACCCCTGGAGAAGGTTATTATTAAACAGTGGACTTCCTGTGACTGAAGATGATGATGAAAAATGGATATAGAACAAAGTCTAATCCTGTTAAGACATGTTGCCTCTGATTTTATCAATGAGTAAAAATATAATTAATACCTAAGGTATCTACATTTTCTAAGCGTAACTCGGGGACAAGGCGGCATTGTAACATTCTACTTACAAGATTATTCACATCAATACCAGCTTGATATGTGGTGAATTTCTTTTTGTAGATTCATTCACAATATCTTATGATTTGAAACAATCTATAATGTTTCAATTTAAAAAATGCATCACACTTTAAATTAAAATGTATACAGGGTTTACAATTATATATATCTAATAAAATGCATTGACTATGTCTTACATAACATCACCCATTGAGGTTCCAACGTCACATACCAGTCTGACAGAAGCGTATTTTGTATAAATGCAATAAGTATTGTACTCAACGTTCCCGTCTCGCTCGTTTAGCACGCGGTGTGGGTAGTGACGGGTTCTGATCGTCATCATCTCGCCGTTTAGTCGGTGCCTGTGGTCTCTGCAACTGACTTTGTGCAGTCAACTGCAGTTGTAAAGCGTGAGTGTTAAGTCGCTCTGCTAGAAGTAATGGTTTTAAAGCAGCCATTTTATGACTGTACAGAGTGACACGAGGCCGGCTGTTCACTGCTGCTGTTAACTGTTCACGGACGCTCATCTCTGCGTTTTCCCCATTGTTATTCCATTTATCATTCCCGTTTTCTTTTTCATCTTTCTTATCAGCGTCAGCGGACTCCTTGAGATCGTCTAAATTCTCATCGGAATTGGGTCGACATATAATATTAACTTGTGCTCTCACTTCAGCATCAAATTTTGATATTGTGCTCACAAGAGGTTTTGCCCAACCAATGTGTAAAATGGGAGTTTGACTGCCTTCTTCCCATTTGCAAATTCCATCATAAAATCTACATAAACAGAATAACAACATTAAATTCTAAACACATTTCAATAAAAATATCAGTTTAAACTGAAAAAACATGTACCGTAAAAGAGATGCAAAGCATTCAGGATCTTTTAATATGGATCTTGCTGAATGACCGGAACTTTCAGCTTTCATGAGTTGAGGTATTAATTCATTTGCAATTTCAGAAAACTCTTTGTATATTTCTTCGTCATCGCGAGAATAATTATAACTGTAAATAAAAAAAAATGGTATACGATAATACTGTTTAATATTAATTGTTACGCAAAAAAGCCCCAAATTTGTACATACATAAGTAAAAAAAAAAAAATTGTTTATTTTCTCAAAAATTACACAGTCATTTTTATAAAGTTGGATACAAGTCGCTGAACACTTCACATTTTTTGATAACCTTTTAATGAATTAAAATTTGTACGTACTATTCTGTAGTCGTAAAATATAACCAAGTAAAGTCATCTATGCCAAGAAGTGCCATACGATATTGAAAATAATTATTATTTTGGATAATATGGCAATTCCAAATCTCGTGACTGTGTAGCGACTTATGTCGCTGGCTGTACAAGTATTTTTAGAAATTGCAATTTACATTAACTTAATAAAACCAGTTTGTAAAGATCTGTATGTAATGCTGGTTTGCTCAAAATGTTATCTTTTAAGTGTCTGGTATCAATACGCAATGACTCCAAGAAGTCAGAGATGTTTCTTGGGATTCGAACCCGCGCCAATCGTCTCCTAAATCCTTTAGATGGTGACCACTGTCACTTGTGTTTTAATTTAATATAATCGACTGTAAAAAACGAATGCCCATGTACTCAACTTGTTAAACGCTAAAATCTAAATATTAAGGTAACTAATATAATAATTTAGAATCGTAGATCTAACTAATTTCAATTTTTCATGAAAGATTTGAAACATAAGAAATTTTGTACTCTTATGGATGGATATATAGAAGATCGAGGTATACATCTTTCTGAATTTTATGCGTTAATAGGTCCTTCTTTCATTATTTTGAGCCAATATATCGACGCAGGAAAGCGATTTTGTCGTATCCCAAAAAATGCGTACATGCGTTTTGTACATTATGTAATTCATAAAAAAATACCGCATTGAATTCCCTCGTGAAAATGTAAGGTTTTATTTTAAAATGTTATTATTAAACATATGGTATGGTTTAAATATATTTTTTTTGGTTCAGGTGTAAAATTGCTTGTTTCGAGATACGACAAAATCTCTTTCCTGCGTCGATATGATTTAAGGCAAAAACTTTTTTTTGGATTAGGTCATTTTAATTCTAAAGGTGCGATATACAAAATGGCACATACTGTCGAATGACGTCACCAGCACATGCCCATGCATGAAATGCTTCCTTGTACATTTTGTGCCGATGATAATATCCTCCTTGGAATGTATATGGATAAACATGTCTGTCTTCATAGTGTGTTCTTGATGAACGAATTGCCTGTGCATATAAGGCAGCAGAATCAGGTCTTGTTGTGCCATCAGTTTTTATATTATTGAAATTGCCACTTGTCAAAGATGTGTCTGCGTCTCCTGAAGGAATTGATCTCCTCATGTACTCATCTAAATCACCAAGATTTCCAAGCGCCATGGGATATGCATCCAAATGTCCTGTATCGAATATATAAATAAGACATTTTACTATAAGTGAAAAAGTCTAAAAACCATAAATCTACATGGTTTCAGAATCAACCTATCAAATTATTTAAATTTACGATTTTATAGATTTCTTTTTATACATATACTTTTTTTATATTCTCTTCTACAAATGATAAGCGGTAGCTGCAACGACTTTTAACGATTATCCGTGTGTAAGTTGTAAATCATAGATAAAAAAATGTATATGGGCGATTACAGGCTGAAGAGCACGTAGTTTTTCGAAGTAAATGTTGCGGGATGCTACAGTGCATGTCCAGTTGAGCGTTACTGAAATTAGTCTACGCTCGCAACGATTTTGACAATGCTTGCTTGTATGTTTCATCCATTGATTTATTATTACTAAGTCACTGCTTGCTGTCTGACTGTCATCAGGCTAAATTCCATAAGCCGTGATAGCTGGAAAGTTTAAATTTTCACAATCTATATATCTCTGTTGCCATTTTAACAACAAATACGAAAAATAAAAAAATATTAAAAGTAGTCCCCATACAACAAACGTGTGTGTTTTGTATTTTTTTGCTCAATATTAATAACGGTAAAAGGTAAACGCGAAACATAGAATATTAAATTATTGTTTATTACTATTCACAATAAATAATTAAATAAAAATAAAGTAAATATTAAAGGAAGGCTCCCATCACAACAAACATAATTTTTTAAGCAATTTTTAACTTGATCGTGATAATCAGAAACAAACGTGATTTTTAGGGTTTCTTTTGTAGATGATGGTACGGAACCCTACGTGCGCGAGTCCGACTCGCACCTCACCAGTTTTTCATAAACTTTTTGCTATAATAATAAGTAGTTACACCTAACAGTCACATACATAGTCCTGGCCACACTAAGATCAAGTCTTCTGTTGTGAGTTTCAAGAACTATGAGAAACTTTCAGTCTCACAAACACCCAGACCCAAAACAAACACCTGTGGTTCACATGAATTGTTTCTTTGAAATTAATGACTACAACAATTACAATATCTATGTATATACAACGTTGATGCGACCGATAGGCATTTCTTTAAACTGCATATACTAGGTACCATTTTGAAGCTCTGTACTAAAAATCAATTAAATAGGAGCAGTAGTTTAGTCATAAATGATTTAAGTTTTTGCCCCATTTGAACACGATGTAGCTTTTATAACAGCTGATTACGCCTAACGCATGGTCATTCACCTTAAAACAATAGACGTTTGTTGCCGCTCTTACACAAGTCACTCAATAATAAGTACACAACAATAAAACGCGCCGCGCGCGACGTTGCCAATTTGTTATCTATTCGTATCTACAGGTCAATGAAATTAATTTACACAGGATGGTTGCGTTTTACTGCTATTTGGAAGCTATTTAGTTTGTTTGAAACAAACAAAATCTCATTTTTGGTATTATTAATTTTTATGCCGTGCCGAATTCATACCTAAGACGCATACATAGTGTAATTTAATGCCCATCAGTCGCATCAACGTTGTATAATGAATTGCTTCATATATTGCATCAAATTATTAGCCCATCAGCTTTATGAATCACAATTTTACATCATGTATTTCATTTCATTTACAATTATTAGTAATTGGTATTGTTATTTATTCCAACACATTCTAACACTGGTGGTAGGTCTCTCATATGTGAAAGGCCATCTGGATAGGTAACCACCGCAATGTCTATTTCTCCCATAAAACAACACTGCATAAATGCACTGTTGTGTTTCAGATTGAAGGACACAATGTCCTTAAGTAGCCAGAGTAACTACCGGACATATTGAGACTTAACATCTTATGTCTCAGGATGGCGAGCGCAGTGGAATGTTGCTACTTTTTATGAGCGGTCGTATCACTTACCGTCAGGCGAATGGCTTGCTCATCTTGCCATTCATAGCAATAACAAAAGAAATTGAATTTCATGTCTCACCATTGTCATATAATAACCAGAGAAGTCTGTGCTGCATTTGTGCTACCTCATGTACATCTATTGTTGGTGTTAATGTGGGATTAATTGAAGATACCAATGCAGCCAATTCCATGAGTCTGGTACACACAACTGGCTTACCAGCCACATACAGCCATGAACAAGCAGACACACCTTCACCCACTGACCGGCCTCTTTTGTCTTCATTGCCTTTACCATGCCAAGTTACCTGAAAAGTTAAACAATTGGCTAAGAGACTGTGAGAGAGTGATAAATAGTCATTGTAAAACACAATTACCGTAAAGTATTAATCCAGATAATATGTCGAATTAATTACGAAAAAAAATTATGGTCATATTTGAACGAACATAACAATATTAAAAAATACTGACATCAATTTATTTATTTTGTATAAACTTTATTGTACATAAAAAAAAACAGACATTAAAACGACATATAAAATAAGTACCATTGGCAGCCTTATTTCCCTAGGCAATCTCGTCCAGGCAACTTTTAGATGAACAACAAGAACGGAGAAAGTAAGGGCAGTCTAGGGTGTAGTGACAAAAGTATATATCAAAAAATGTTACCCTGTAAAAATTCACTGTTTATAGAAATATGGGAATTTATTTTTTCTTCCTAGCATCTTATTACTGTGTAATAGCTGAAAATCAGTCTTCATGTCAAAAATTATAGAACAGTCATGTTATAAATACAAAGCATTTCTAGCCATTAATATTATTTAATTGTTAACTGTATTTGTGGCATAAAGAAAAGTAGCGAAAATATTGTTTTAAATAAAATATTACTCATAAACATCCACATCTATTCGAAAATTATTTATAATAATCTAATAAAAAAGCCAAAAATTACCTCTGCAGTTTCCGTTCCATCTTTTCCGAAAACAACCCAGGCATGATCCTCCGATAAGGCAAGATGTACATCTTGCTTCCCCAAAACCTGACAGCCGGCAGTCACCGCGAACGCAACACCAAAACAATCAAGCTTGTTTCCAGTCAAAAAACTGTATATCGACTGCAAATGGGCCCGGTCTTTGTAGTAACTGCGAGTCAACGAGTTCCAAACGACATCAGCTACCCGCTTCACCAAGTCTCGAGTTGCATAAGAACCACTAAGCAGTTTGGAGTCGACGCCACTCCGCATCAAAGAAACAAACCGCTCGTGAAGAGTTTTCACATCATCCCATTCCACAGATGGAAATTTCATTTTAATAAACTTATTGGAATGTAGGTTAACATCTTTTTCACTGTTTTTCACATTAGTTAGATTGTTTTCAACTGCGCCGACAATAATAGAGAATAACGCCAGATCCGCCTCTTTCTTGCTGCGTAATTGTTCCTCAAACAGATCACATACCTTTTGTATACTGTCTATAGGAAAGTAATGTTTGTACTCTGATATTCCTGTCATTATTAATAAGATATTTCACATTATTAATTGTTTTTAAACAATAGCTCCAATATTTACCGGCTATTTTGGTTATTCATAAACGTCATTAGCAAATATCTATTGTTTATGGCTTATGCCACAGAGTCACAGATTATGCACTTCTTGTTAAGAGTGTTCGCAACGGCTTTATATGAGTAACGCGTTATAACGATACGTTACTTAAAAAACGCCTGTTATTTTTACGCTTTATTATATTACTTCGTCGTTTATAGAATAACGTGTTATTGTGCGTGTTATGATTATGCCGCAAAGCCAAGAAGCTTATACCCAAATGGAGATTGCATTCCCTATAAAACACTGAAGCTCAAAAATATTACCTTGAATGACGTTGCTGTTGCCTGCTATCCTTTTCTTTAGAGTGACAATGAATGAACATGACCTTTTGTTCATTCATTTTCACGCTAAAGAAAACGATAGCAGGCAACAGCGACGTCATTCAAGGTCATATTTTTGTGCTTCACTTTTATACACGGAATGCAATCTCCATTTGGGTATAAGCTTCTTGCGCAAAGCACACTGCGCCGCTACTTGCGCTGTTACTATACATTTAATAAAATTTAGCAATAGTTATAAGCATATTAATAATTGTGTTTGGGAGATATACAAACAGTATTCATTTCGTGAAGATTAATAAATTAAATCCATGGGGCTCATATTAATAATTGGTAATGTAGTAAAACACATATTAAGCCCGCTGCACACGACGCTTGTTTAGCTGCTGGATTGCTTGCGGGGTTAGGCGTGCATGCGAAGCGACGTCGCTATCAAAGACACGAGTATTCATACTTCTGCAGTACCATGAACGCTCGAGTACAAAAACTATTGCTGCTGAGATAATTAGACGTAGAAAAACTATTATTGTGGCAGCTGCAGTTATTGCTTTTAAACGGAAACGAGAGCTTGAACAATGAAAGCGTCGATCGTGGAGTTGCGAGTGGCTGTTACGGCGTGATACAGGACAGAATGTTCTACTAAACATGGTATTTAATGAGCTCGGGTATGTATCTATAACATTTCAACTTTATTTGCTACTATATTATTTGGATTTATAATTTCGTACTTCAATTTTTAATATATTTATATTACATTTTTATTTAAGCCCTGAAGATCCTTCCAGTCTCACTAATTATACGAAAAAACAAAAAATAATAATGAAAAAACCCCGAACACGCAAGCAATCTATCACGAAAAATAGCACGCGTTCGATCACCGAAATCCAGCACGCGACCACGCTTGAGAGCCAGCAGTGACGTCACTTTCTCGCAGCGCTGCCAGCAGAGTAGCCATCAGTGAACCCCGCAAGCAATCCAGCAGCAAAACAAGCGTCGTGTGCAGCGGGCTTTATAGCAAGCAATCCAGCAGCAAAACAAGCGTCGTGTGCAGCGGGCTTTAGTTCCATATTTTATCGTTTCATCGTTTATTTTAATAATTTGTATCTGTGGTCTGAGGTAATGTTTGGAAGCGTGAAGTTTGACAAACAAATTTGTCAAACACCTTTGATCAGGGCTTTATGAACCCGAACGAAATGTCAAAAAAATATGACGTAGAAGTGGAATCACATATAAAAAAAGTTTCGATGTGGATAAACAATATTTGATTAATTTAATTTATGATTTATTTACATTTCAAGAATGCAAGTTCGTCATGGTCAGGTATAATACGTTCAATATTTGTGCGGCGCTCGATTCAGTGAAAAAAATCTACGAAAATAATCAATGTACTGTTTGGTGAGTAAAGATATTGCACTTTTGTTCCACTTCTGTTTGTAGTTTTGTAACTTTCATTAATAATAATGCTCAGTGAAATTAATCCCCTTGTTCGTTAGTGCTGTAAATTAGATAATGTTTTATGTTTGTTTGCAGTGATAAAACGGGAGAAAAATTTATGCGTTATTTATGCGGACATTCAGCTTGTGAAAGTTGCGCGTCTGGCACCGAGAACTGCTTCTTCTGCCTTACGCCTCCAGACCAGACTACTTCGAATCCTACTGCGTTTGATGAAGTTTTGACCCAAAGAGCTACAAATGCCTCCGAATTATTAAGAAGCTTTCAAAAGGCATTCAATGTGGATGGTAATTTTTATATTAGTAGTGATGAACAAATTTAAAATTTTGTAGAGATCTTTGTCACCATCCTGTAATTTACTCTATGCATATATACCAGTTAAGGTATGGGTAGGTTATACTTCAGTATTTGTGATTCTTAGGAATGCAAAGTACTAGGTTTCCTTAGAAGCTATTTTTATAACTGAGACACCAATTACTATACTGAATTGTTCCCAATTCATGGATTTCATACTTGTGCATACAAAGGCGGATCTAGTTTTTATGCCAAAGGGAGGGGTGGGGTCATGTCAGAACACTGGGTCCCATTTCAATACTTCAAAGCGTAATAATGACTAAAAGTTTGTAACAGTTGTGGTTTTTGACCACACACATACTTTTTTACTTTATTTATCAACATTCAAAGGATTAAATGTGCTTATAAATTTTATCAAGTACATAATTAATAAATCTTGTAAATCTGGGGCCAGCCCAGGGGAGGTCATGACCCCCAAGACCTCCCCTGGATCCGCTCTTGTGTGCATACATGTTATTTTATTTCCTCTCTTAGTGTTCACACAGACAGATGCACTGAAATGTTATTTCTAATTACAGTACAGAAATACCAAAGGATTTCACAGCAACTGAAGTTGGAGAAGGAAATATTTCCAGAATGTATTCAGGCTCCTATAAAATATTGTAATAAAAGAAAAAGTTTAAAGCCTTACACTAAAAAGAAACACAATCAATTGTCTCAGTTGCCTGGGGAAATTGTAAACTCTACTACAACTAAAATGGAAACTTCTATTAACTCAGTGGAACAATGGCTTGATAAAAATAAAAATAAATCATTTGAAAACCAAAAAGTAAATAATAAAGATGACAGTGGCATTGTTACTGATGGCTCTTTAATAAATTATTCACAAATAACTGAAGATAAAGATAGAAATGCTTTGTTAGCGGTTTATGAAGCTGATAAGAATGAATTGATTTCTGTGTCTTCAACAACAGCTGAAAGTGAGAAGTGGAGTGAATATCATGACAATGAATTATCTTTTGAACATCCAAAGTCTCCAAAAGAAAACTACAAGGTACCTTTCTTAAAAAAGAGTAAGCTTGCAGAAGCTAGTGGTTTGTGTGATACACACAGTAATATAATTAAAATAAGTACAAATATAACAGAAAATACGAAAAATATAGAAATCACTATTTTTAATCACAAGCAATCCATGATGTGCAAGGATGTGCAGGAGAAAGTAGCTGCTCATTGTGTTCCGGTACAAACTGATATAAGTGACATTTCACAATTAAATCAAAGCAGTGACTATTTAAACAATATAAGAGTTTTAAATGAAAATGAATCCATAAAATTAGGTATTAAACATTGCAGCCAAGACATATTCTCATCAGAAGAATTTTGCAAAGATACAGAAGCAAACATATTAAAGAATAATACCAAAACTGTAGCACATGCTATTGTTATTGAAGAAACTGATAGTGATAACTCTCTCACTGAAGAGGACCTGGTACCCGAAATTTCAAGATATCAAGACCCAGTGTATGTTATTTATAAAACATACTATATAAAATGACTTATATAATATGTTGTAATTATGTGAATAAAAATTAATCAATATTTAATTTACAGAATACATGGCGTATTAAGGAGCTTTGACAGTCATGAAGAATTTTTAAATAGACCAAGGCGTAGGCCGCGTGGTTTAACGCCAGACAGTTCGAATTCATCAGACAAGGAGAACCTGGATCCCAACAGAGCTAAAAGAGCAAGATATGGCAAAAAAGATAAGAAAAAATAATTTGTTGCCCAGTTATATTACCTCTAGTTATGTTTAAGAATATTTTTTTATTTATTGTATAATATGTTAAGACATTACCTTCTTAAAAGAAAACTTATTTTTTATACTGAAAATATTGTGAAATATTTTTTTATTGTAAATTTCACACAATGAAATGTAAGTCTTATAAAGACTTTAGAACTTATCATTTTTTTCTATTTAACAACTCCATTTCTGTATAAAATAATACTATAATTGATTTGTGATTAGTGAATGCTTCTTAGCTTTGAGGAGAGTCAAAAGGATAAACTTCTTGTTAGATATTATAGTGACAACTATTTTTTTAGACATGTTGTTCATTGTAACCCCAAAAAAAGTACATTAGATTTCCATTGTTCAATTACTGCAGATTCTGTTCATTTAGGTGTGGATCATGATTTAAAAAAGCATATTTTGGAAGCATTTTCATCATCATCCATCCATCAGCCAAAGGAACTCCACTGCTGAACATAGGCCTCCCCCAATGATTTCCTACAGATCTCCTCATTTCTGATTCGATCTCGTAGGGAAACCCCGATCATAGCCTTATCCAAAACTCGTTGAGTGACTTTGAGCTTCCTAATATGGTCCATAGTCAGAGGCCACGTCTCAGTGCCGTATGCCATCACTGGCAACAAACAACTATCGAAGACTTTCGATTTAAGGCACCGAGGTATTTTTCCCGAAGTTTCCCGAACGTTGCCCAACCGAGTTGGATTTGACGAGTGACCTCTCTCTCGAAGTTGGACCTGCCTAACCGCATCACTTCTCCTAAATATAATATTTATTTTATTTTTATCCGTCTACAACATCAAGAGTCGAGCCCCCAACACCGATGGGAGTGGACAGAATACGAGGGCCGTCCATTAATCACATGAGGCATGAATGGAGGGGGGATGGGTTCGACAAAAATCCCCAAATATCGCAAGAGGGGACCCATAATTTAATTAAAATGCTACATAATATCTTTTTCGTATTATTATACAAATTATTATTTTATTATTACATAAATGCCATTCAAAACAAACTAAAACTTTTCTGTTCAGACAATTTTATCATGGTCCTTAATTTCACAATAAAAAGGGATTATACTTCATACTGGGCACTTTTTCACTATTCGAATTAGTAATTCAGCCATGATTTACAAATACACACACAATTTTTTACTTTCTTTATCGACATACGAAGAATTCATTGTACTTATTCAATAAGATAATAATAAATAAATACTGTCAATGTGGAGCCAGCCCAGGGTGGGCCATGACCCCCATGACCCCCCTAGATCCGCCTTTGGTCGCAAAACTAGGAACTTTCACTGACTTGATGTGCAGGGGATCTAAAAAGAACGTTTGTATTTAAATAGTTCACATTACAAGGAACTCTACGAGTGGGTCGCAGGTTTTGTCCACTGTTTAAGCTACTATTTGTAGTGGAGACCGATGCCCTGCAGCTCACTAAATATAAAGGCTGATACAGTATCTACTCTTTATGCGGTCTCCTCAAAAATGGGTTATGACCTATTTCCGGATTAGGGGAAACTTGACATAGCATTATTAAATTGTACATACCACCATTTCAGGTTGTAGAAATGATCTGTACTCCAGTGACGGGTGTCATGGTAAAATGGTCTAAAAATCTAATGGTTGTATGTTTCTACCGTGACTCCGTGACGTATGCCTCTCATATGTGAGAGGCCGCCTGGGTAAGTACCACCGCAATGTCTACTTCTCCAGCCAATGCACTGTTGTGTCCCGGTTTGAAGGATATTGTAGCCAAAGTAACTGCTATTAATAAAATAAAAATAAATAAAAAAGGCTGGCGAGCTAGGGGGAATGCCAAGCATTGCTTTGTAATTCAAGGTGTTGTTTGGTTTTGCTACGGTTCTTGAGCTGTCGTATAGTTTACTATCAGGCGAACGGCAAGCTCGTTTCGTCACTCATTGTAATTTAAAAAAAGGCAACAATGGTGCCATCTTAAGAAATCTTCGGTTCACATAACGAGACGCGAAGTTTCTCCGCAGTCCTCGAATCCAGTTTGTCCGCTAGATTGGGATCATTGACTAGATATTCGAGAAGCTTCTTTGTAATAAATCAAGTTGGTCGCGCTGGTATATATGGGTGCTTGCATAGAGGGGAGAGCAGAACTGGACGTGGGGCTAGACTTGCGCTTAGTAGAGAGTAAACCTATGACCTTGTGTGAAATAGGTACGGCTTGGCTCTGTTCGGGATACTCAACTTCTTGCGCGTTAGTGTATCTTCAACCTCCAAATGATTTCAACGCCGAGCAGCCCAAGACTCTTAATACATTTGGAAAGTAACTTCTTGGATGTGGCGACAGAAGAGAAGTGCAAAACGGCCGTACTCTTCAATTAATTCGGAACGATGGGTGTAGATGATCCACGACTTTTAAGCATGTTTTAAGCCTTATGGACTAATTCTCATGAGGGTATGTCAAATCTAAAGTATGACAGTAGTTCAAATTTTCTGATAAAGGAGAATGCCCATTTAACTATGAAGCTTAAGTAGTACCTATCGGTGCGAAGATTGTTGTGCCATAATAAAAGTTAATTAAATATTAATTTTAACGCGATTTTCGGGGTTACCTTTTTGAAACTCCAAATGTACTGAAGGGTGTATGTATTCTTAGTTATTAAATCAATATTTAAAAACTAAGGATACATTGCTTATTCGAAAAAAATGATTTTGTTGGTGATATTTTGGTAGTAAATTTATTTTAATATCTAAATTCTAGAAAAATGATTAAAAATAAATATATTGATGAAATGGATGAAAGTAATTTTTAATTTTATAACCGATCATCCGTAACCAGATGTAGAGGTGATTGTAACAAGTTCAACAGTTTTTTTTTAAATCTTTAATAGCAGTTGCGATCAATTTAGGGTTAATAGATAGCCGCAAGAACAAAATATACACTACACTTGTAGTCATAATTTATGATCTAATAATGCATGTGAGATATTAAAACAAAATTGAAAATCGTTACTTTCGTTCCTGATCTCCTCACTCCTACCCATTTACGCTTAAAATTACATCATCTTCGTTGTTTTAGTTATTTTGCTTCTATATGACTTGGTTATTTCTTTAATAGTATATTCTATAATGCATGATGTCTTTCTTATAAATGGAATGAAGATGGTGAAAAGCCTTATGCAACATAAGAAGTGGGAAGTGACCTTTACCAAATGTTAACATTGTACGACCAATATTATTTCCAATACTGCCCATAACGCAAGTTAAATCTTTATTTGGGCATCAGAGTTCAATCTAACACTTGCGCTTTAACTCTATTTTATTTTGTATTCCTACTGCTTGTACCTACTTTAGTTTTAGAGTTTTGTATGTCTTTCTTTTGAAATAAAAGTTTATTATTAAAAAAATAGTATTAATACTGATTGTCTAGACTTGTAGAGAGCAACACAGTCAGGATGAAGGAGAGATAGAGAAGGTGATAATAAAAGAGTGTTTTGGAGGTATCAGTTTATTGTAATTTGTACTAAATGGTTGCGTCGTTGAGTGGATCACCACCAGCCAGAGGAGCCGCCGCCGCTGGACCAGCCGCCGCCGCCGCCGCCTCCGCCGAGCTTCCAGCCGCCGCTGCCGCCTCCGAAGCCACCGCCTCCGTAACCGCCGCCGCCTCCTCCTCCGAGCTTCCAGCCGCTGCTGCCGCCTCCGAACCCGCCACCGCCGCCAGACCAGCCGCCGTGACCACCGCCGCCTAAACGATTTTTTTTTATTGCAATGAATGGCGAGACGATTATGCCATTCGCCTGATGGTAAGCGATACGACATCTCATGAACAGTAGCAAAACCAAACAACACCTTGAATTAAAAAGCAATGCTTGGCATTCCACTGCGCTAGCCATCCTGAGACATAAGATGTAAAGTCTCAATATGTCTAGTAGTTCTCTCCTACTCTGCCTACCATGTACTATAGTGCATTTAAACTGCTATATGGCGGGAGAAATAGACATTGCGGTGGTACCCACCCAGGCAGCTTCTCAGATATGAGAGACCTACCACCTAGTAGCGTATGCCTCCTTTACTTAAAATTTTATACAATATATTAGTTCACAGCTGAGATCGATTGAACGGTGAAAAATTTATTCATGGAACCAATACAGGAAGGACAGCCCCTAAGAATTGAGGTTTAGTTGTTGCGAGACTCAAACTTGCATCTATATCCACATGAAGGCAACTGCGGTTAAGAATTTAATACTTCGTAAATTTCTGCCTGGAACTAATTCTAAAACTAGATTTATGTAACTTTGATCCTTGGACAATAACGTTTTCTAATTACCTACTCTTTATATACATTAAAATCATAATTGTGTAAACTAAATAGCGTAAATATATAGATGATCCCATAAAGGATGTATTAAATATTCAATTGCAACTTGCAAGGTTTGTGTACATAAAATTATGGAGTAATGTTAAAGTGGAACAATTGTTTTCTCATTTAAAATGGCTGTAAAATAGACAAACAGCGCATAATGACAAGAGCGAGCTTAACGACGCCCATTGCAATATTACGAAATTTTTAAGTTGCAGTCGAGACGCCCGCTGGCGAATGGATGACCCTTGCAAGATCTTTTGGCCTCTAAATGTTTGAGTGATTTAGTGCTATCTACTGCCTATCAAGACGTGTAAATACTGTCTAATAAATCTAATCAACTAGGTATATTATGATGGAAATCTCATAGATTTTGAAACAATTTCAAGTTATGGCGTATAAGACGTAACAAATTCTATTATGTATGTCTTTTTTTCCGGACCCTGTTATATTAAGAGAAATTATTTTATATTATGATTCACTATAACTCCTATAGATTTTTCTGATAAGGCTAAGCTTATAGGTAGACGAAGTTAGCTATGTAGTTGTGCTTACCATATCCTCCACCACCGCCGCCGCTGGAGATGATTTTGATAATTTTGACTTCTGCAAATCAAACGTACGTAATGTATATTAATTATATTATTTCTTTCGCTTTTAGTTATAAAAGAATAAAGAAAAGAGCCATGGTGTTATTATTTTTGATATCGTACTGGGGACGTCCTCAACGACAAGCCATCCATGTACCTATATCACACACACATCAGTCATGTGTGATGATTCAATGGTAGCGATTGAAAACCAACAAATTTTGATATTTTAAAAGTTAGAATGAATTTACACTATATAGATAATAAAAATAAGGTAGATAATAGATACTTACGGCCACCGCTGCTGCCGCCGCCTCCGTAGCCGCCGCCGCCGCCACCGAAACCGCCGCCGCCACCGGACCAGCCGCCGCTGCCGCCTCCCAGCTTCCAGCCGCTGCCACCGCCGCCATAGCCGCCGCCGCCGCCGCTGTAGCCGCCGCCACCGCCGCCAGACCAACCACCACTACTACCGCCGATGAAACCGGCGTGCGCGGCCACGGCCAGGGCTAACAGACACACGAAAACCTGCGAAATACAGAATTATAACAAATACATTAACAAAAAAGAAATCAGTCATCGAAAGTCGACTTCAAAGATTAAGGTACCTACATACATACAGACGAAGGTAATAAAAACGTGTTTATCAGATGTGAATAACAAGCTTACTATTTTGCTGTACTACTAAATCACAGACACTTTTAGCAAGGCATAAATGGATGGACTTTATTGCAGTTGTGATATACGGGGTAAATATTTCAAATGGGCGTGGATGGCCAAACCGAAACTGTGAGGAATGGCGATAAATGATTAATTTTTATTTGTTCTCGCCGACGTACGGACCATTGCTGCTCCAGTTAGCCAGAACCAACAGTGCCACACCAAAAATTAACATCGAGCTCCGGAGCTCGGCGAGTCTCCTAGGGACACTAAAAATTAATCAGAAAGAAAAAACAAATATAAGTTGGAAAAAATAAGTGTCCACTTCTCCCTGCAGAAAAGCGCGTGACAAAATATTGAGCCGAGAGGTATTATCCGATATTAAGATAATATACAACTTATGAAGCCAGAAGTTAAGCACGGGATGAACAATTACATGAGACTTAAACTGTGAGCTGCTAATTTGTATCCTGTTATTTTAATTTTAAGGAGTCAGAAGTTAAGACAATCAATAATATTACGTTTTATTTAGGTCCTTAAGCAGATTAATTTGTAACAGGTGCCAGAAATACTTTTGATGGTCAGAGGCAAAAAAAAAGTTATCTCTGACGGTATAAAATAAGTTACAAATTAAGGAAGGGTTGGAAAGTCATTGATTGTATTGTTGGTCTTGTAGAAAAGATTATCTAGATCTTTGTTTCCTATTGGCCGGATGTTGTAATCATATAAAAATTGAAAGTGCACTTCTGTAATTGTGAAGTCGTCAAACTTATAAAATGAAAGGAGGAATGAGTTATTACATTACGTCTGCGGTGATCGTCTTCAATAAAACACGGATAACACAACATTCGCATCTTAATTCCTTTCATAACTATGTATAATAACTTGTGTTGTAACCAAATTAAATACACAACAAAAGAAAAAAAAAACAATTTAAGGGTCATGAGGATAACATGAATAGTATTTTAATTTATATTAGAGAGTATTTCTTAGACTGAAGTATCCAATGCTTTTTATTAAATATGACGATTAATTTATAAAAGAAAGTAAACATTTGTATTGTTATTAGAACATTATCAGTTATCACACTTGTGTATTATTTATGAATGAATTGTAAATACGAAGCCAATTAAAAACCAAGATTAATATTATGATGAATTATTTAAATATTACATTAATCACAAACTAACATGCTTTGCCTTTTATTCCTGTTTTTGATTACTTTATAATTATCCTTTTAATTTAGCCCCCCGAAATAAATATTTTTTGTTTATAAAAAAAAAGAGACTTAAAATAGAAAATCAACGAGAACTGGAATTCTAGCCAGATATATATGATACTAATTATATGTAAATAAAATATTAGTATTATTTGTTACCTTCATGTTGAAGCTGTATTGCTAACTGCTTGCTGAGGGTTCGTCGGTATCGCGTTATATATGTGCCGAGGCGTCTCCCACTCGCCGAGCTTTGCTCGCGGTCGCTGATACTGAAGAGGCGAACGGAAGCTGTTCCGCGGCCGGCGTGATGCAACCCATTGTCCCTTTGACCACTAATCGGTAACCTCCTTCACAAATTATAGTACCTTAAAAGAGTTTTGGAATAGCGTTATCAAATAATCGGGATTTGACATTGCACCTCAATTGCCTGGAAAGAGTTTACGAAGATGAGATTAGCGTTCGCAGAACAAAGGAATTCACAAGATTTATTGGTATGGTCAGCAATCCAATTGAAGGTATGCAATAAAATTGTTGCTTAATATAGAAAAAAAAAACGATGGTCGATTTCGTTAATTCTAGTTCGAAGCCAGTTCATATCTAGCGTTATTTTGCGAAGATAACTTCAATAGGAAATGAATGATACTTCATGGATATTCTTTTATAAAAAATATTAATATTTTTTGAGACAAATCAACAGTAAATTTTCCTTAAACCTAGCAACATCGACTTGCTAACGTAAGTCTGATTACAAGCGAAAGGTGTATTGGCGTTAAATCTTCCTATATAGTTTGATTGATGTTCGATAAACGACTTTTAAGTAAAGGCGTATAATATAACAATATGCACGAGCAAAAACTGTGACATAAGTTTGTATTTTGTTTTCTCCATGTTAGCACTGTCATGTGGCCATATTGAGTTGAAGTAACGTGCTGGTCATATAGATCCTAGACTCTACATGTAGAGCTTCAAATGGCGTGTTAAATTCATAGTGTCTCGCCCGACATGATTATGCCCTTCGGGTCGAAACAGGATACGTTTCATTTAATTTTAGAATAATATGATACGGTCACATAAATTGCCGTATTAGACCGTTCCATGAACAACCATACCTACCGTCATTTTTTTTAAATTTTCTTTGTTCCCTTGAATGGCGAGACGATCATGCCGTTCGCCTGATGGTAAGCGATTCGAACGCTCATGAACAGTAGCAAAACCAAACAACACCTTCAATTACAAAGCAATGCTTGGCATTACACTGTGCTTGCCATCCTGAGACATAAGATGTTAAGTCTCAATATGTCCAGTAGTTATTCTGGCTACAATGTCCTTGAACCCGAAACACAACAGTGCATTTATACTACTGTTTGGCGGGAGAAATAGACATTGCGGTGGTAACCATCCAGATGGACTCTCACATATGAGAGACCTACCACCAGTAAAATGATTTATTTATATATTTAAAGTGATTTATTGTGCCGATATTTTGCGACACTTAACAAAATTCTTTAGTTTTAATTTTTAATTCTACTCTTAATGTAGGCGCCAGACTACCATACATACATTCATACATACATACCTAAAAAGACAAATAAAATAGAATCTTAATTGTTATGTTTTAGCCAACATAATTGGAATTAATTGTTGCAGAATGCGAACATCAATAACAATGGAAGAGCGAACAATTATAAGGTTGTAGAGTCGGATCGAAACTAAACATGGGAGCATGGCAAATAGACAAGTGCTATTGTGTAGATGAACCAACACTAAGCCAGCGTGGTGTCCTATATTATGGATTAACTCTCTCGATAATACTCTCGATTTTTGAGGAGGTCCGTACCCTTGCATTGGGACGTACATGGGCTGATACAGTACAAGCTTAGAGCCGAGTTGTAACCCTGAAGCAGATTTCACATACAAGGTTAAGAGTGCTAAAAAAATTAGTAAGCATTATTTCGGATATTTGAGCATATAGATACTATGAAATTCAATTGTTTTTCGTTTGGTACATTATTTATTATTGTTATTACCTTTTGAAGTAGGTATTTATCTATAATTTTATTTAGCTCCCATTCAAAGTTGCTCGGACAGGATGATAATCTTCTTCACGAGGGTGTCATTTTCGATCTTATTTTTTTATTCGATGCTTTGGAAAGTTTCAGGGAATATTTCGCATAAAAATGGTTTTGCTTTGTCGTAGTATTAACTACGAAATTAGGAATTAGAAAACTGTTGAAAATTTTATATAGTACCGTTGTTTACTTGTGGTAGGTCTCTTATATGTGAGAGGTCCCTAGGGTAGGTACCACCGTAATGTCTCTTTCTCGAGTCAAACGGCAGTGTAAATGCACTGTTGTGTTTCGGGTTGAAGGAAATTGTAGCCAGAGTAACTACTGGACATATTGAGACTTAGCATCTTATGTCTAAGGATGGCGAGCGTAGTGGAATGCCCAGCATTGTTTTGTAATTTAAGGCGTTGTTTGGTTTTGCTACTGTTCATGAGAGGTCGCTTTGCTTACCATCAGGCGAACGGCAAGCTCGTCTCGCCAATTATTGCAATAAAAAATATAGTAACGTTATTTATTAACTATTTATTAGCTGAATGATAAGCCTGAATCGTTAAATCCTTATTTCAATTGTATGCACCACATATAATAATTTATTTCACAGTTGACGCCACTATCCAGTTATTTAACTTATCTATGCAACATGATTTTCTTTACCACTGAACAAACAGTAGACACATGAGACGGAAATATTAAACTCTGAACGGAAGCATAATATCCGTCATCTGGTTGCATATTGTGGGGAAAATGTTGTATTTGTTTTATTAACCGACAATACTCAGGTAGTTGCATACTGGTGCATACGTATGTATGTAAGTGCTTAGTAACAGTAATATTTTAATAAATATTAACTTGATATTTCAATTAGTCTTACATGTGTAAGTTTAAACAATTAATAAATAGTCTTTAATGTATTTTGTGTGTTTTAATGCGATGCAAAATATTAATTAAGCGCCGCGCAATGTTCACAGTAACATATTGTTAAGCGAGTGTTGCACTCTAATACGAAACATAGCAGTTTGCGTTCAACTGCGTGCGATGAAGTAAGTGCCTCCAAGTACATTAGTAACCATCCAGTGACCACGATCGAGATATAAGCGCAAATTAGCATTTCACATCCATGACAATACAACATCTATTAAGTGGTAAATATTCATATGTGGGGAAATGGTAAGCAAAATACAAATGTGTACACGTTTTGTGTGATCTTAAAACGACCTGGTTACGTTTAAACGGGAAAACAGACAAGTCCGTATAATAGGTATTGGGTACTACTTCTTGATCTACACGCAATATCCGTGGAGAGCCTGAATCAATAATGGTTGCAAAATAGTTTTATGAAGTAAAAAGCGTGGTATTTGTCGTCGGGACCAGGCAGCTAGAAAATAAATACGGGCGACAGAACAGGGTAGGTATTCCACTATTTTGAATAGTGTTTTAAGTTGTTCTAAGTTAAAAAAAATTTGTTAAAAAATATCAAATTTTACTGATGTGATTTTCATATGTGGGAGGCCGCCTTGTGTTTCGGATTGAAGGACATTGTAGCCAGAGTAACTACTGGACGTATTGATACTTAACATTTTATGCCTCAGAATGGCGAGCGCAGTGGAATGCCAAGCATTGCTTTGTAATTCAAGGTTCTGCTACTGTTTATGAGCTCGCGTAAATATAAAAGAAAGTTTGCCTGGTAAAAATTGTTATTAGTAATAAGGCCGCACATTGTACAGAACTATTATAGTGTATGCCTAACGTGACCATACGTCCCGCTTTGGGCGGGACAGTCCCGCTTTCAGGAAGTCTGTCCCGGTGTCCCCAGCAAGGCCGACATAGTCCCGCTTTTGCAAACAGACCAAACGATAATTTAAAATGTATTTCCCGCTTGAAATGCTTTACCGAACTACTGCTAAAAACAGTGGGGTCGAATTATTCCAGCACTTTCGTAAATATAATCTTGATTCATAAAATTTTCCACAATTATTGAGTACGTTATGTGTCTGCCTAGATGTAACGCACCTATCGAAAGTTTTTTCTCACATTAACAAAATATGGACAAGTGATAAAAAACAGTTGAATGCCGCAGTAATGAAAGCTATTTTGATTACGAAATTCAGTTTTTCAGAAAATTTAGTTTCACACTCATATAAAAACCTGTAAAAACTTTATTATTATTATTTTATTCCACAGATGTCCCGCTCTGGCTCAAAAAATATATGGTCACGTTATGTATGCCCCTTAAAGTGTATGTTATCATGATTTGTTGTATATAGCATAAATTATTATTATTAAAGGTTTTTTTTTGTGTTTGGATTCTCAAGGCTTAAGCTTGTACGAAGTATCCATTTTTGTTGTCTGCCATATCTTGCCTTGATATTATTATTCCTCTGTTTGGCTATCAATATGGAGCAATATACAACTAAAAATACTTTGAGATTTCTCGAACATAATTATTGTATTAAGGTAACAACTTGTTACTGTCGTTCCTTTTTATTTTCTGGATTTTGATAAACTTCACCACAACCAAAAAAAATCATTAGATGATGATGAACAATGATGACTCCATTGTTTACACCGTTACGGTCAGAGGAATCGTGTTATTTTACTAACACATGGCACGCAAAATTAAAACTACCACAATAAAAATAAACGCAATTAAAAAACAGCGAAAAGTTAATGTTGGCGGTATTTTTGCAGCATTGACTCGCTATATCCAAAACCTAAGTTAACAGAGGTATGTATTTTTTTGTTACAAATTCATTTGTTACGTTCATCCTTTTCATCCCTGGTCTCCCCTACTTATTCTTTCCACTTAACTAATAAATATGTGGCATGAAATTAATTTGCAATGGAGCAGAACAAATTACTCTTGCATTTCTGTAAACCGGTGCCGACTTTAGACCGCCAGTTGATTGGTACATGAAGCGACTAAGTTTGAGAAATAGGAACATCTTAAGTGCATAGAGAATGTTCAATGTGCCATCATGAATGTACCAATGTAGAGCGCTTTACAAAACACAAGCAATTTGACTATGGTTGCTGCAACTATATTAATTTTGAAGATAGGCTGGTACAGGATTTTCTAATAGTGTAAATAAAACGTCAAATCTTCCAGCTTGACATAATCTTAAATGATAACATATATTATATGGTAATAAAAAATAAATGTAAAATAAATATAAAATGTAAGTCCGCCAACCCGCACTAGGCCAGCGTGGTGGACTATATGGCCTAACCACTCTCAATCGTATTCTCGATTGTAGAGTAGGCCTGTGCCCTGCAGTGGGACGTATATGGGCTGATACAGATACAGAATAAAAAATAAATAATGAATAACACCCAACTACGTATGTGCTGACCGCACACTAAGTTCGGGCCTTGTGTCGCAACTCGCAGGTATCAGGAACAACGAGAGACTTCTCGGTCTCACAAACACCCAGACGCGAAAGAAAATATTTATAGGCCGCTTAAATTTTTCTCCCGGTGCGGGGATCGAACCCGCGGCCTCTCGTGTCACATGCGACTGCGCCATGGAGGCTATCAATTAAAATGTAAATCGTGAATGGTTATATAGTTTTCAGACAGCTTAAAATAAACTAAGTCGTGACTCGTGAGGTAAACAGTTATCGTTATCGTTTACAGTTGAGTAAGGATTGATTAGAATTGGTTGTGGCGCATCTATACCGGGTATCTCAAGACTGCTACCGAAAACGAGGCCGGGTGGTAGTTTTAGTGGCTACAAACACAATCCAATTAAAAATTTCGCCTAGAAACGCGACATTAATTTTTTATGATTTTTTAAATATCGTCATTTTTGGGTGGTAAATCCATAGTTTTTGCTAAAATAATAATTTAAACTCTTTTATACCTTACAGTATTTATAAATAAAAGGGTATATACTATTATTTTAGGAAAAAATGTATTTACCACCCAAATATGGCCATAGGAAAAAAATAAAAAAAAAATTGTCGCTTTTTTTTGCAACTTTTTCTGTTGCATTGTGTCTGAAGTCGCTTAAACTACCACCCGGCTTCGTTTTCGGTAGCAGTCTTGATATACCCTGTATATACCTAACTATAAACCTGTAGTTCTGTTCTTGGAAAGTGGCAATCTGGCTACCGGTTAGGTAAATGGTATGTTAATCATAAAATGCAATTCATAACTAGCTGCTCGGCCTGTCTTCTCCCGGGTACATTTTATGTTCTGTCAAAAGTAAGGAAAACAGTAACGGGATCTCCGTTACTGTTTTTCCGATTCCGGAATTTTGGTATTTAAAACCCATTCCGGAATCCAAGGGTAATACCGTCAATTGTAACAACAAATAAGAGAAAAAAGAAAAAAAATGAAATTTAACATTAAGCGTTTTTAATTGGTTAATGCCATATTTAGTATACATATCTATTGCTTTTAGATATTTCTTCACTAGTTAAAAAAATGAACTCCAGCGTTGCCAACAACAACAGCAGGTAAATAATACATTTTCGTGAAATGATCTCATCCTCACCAGAAGGTTCAAGAGGGCGACTGTACTGAACTTAGAGTTTCTCATTGATTTTCACTGCGACCAAAACGTGTATTTAATTATGAATCGTATCGATGTATTAAAAAAAAAAACTTTTACTTTTAAACCATAAATTAATGACAACATATCTATGTCAGAGTCAAAAATATAGAGCTACTTCAATGTAGCGAAAACGTCCAAGATTGGAAGCTTCACGGCACCTTCTTGAGATTTGGTAAGTACAACAATATCTGATAAGAATTGCAAAAGATGTCTGGCATGATCGCTATGGAACAACTGAGATTTGCCAATTGCCCTAACCCACTACTTTCCCACGACAGCGAGTCTACAAGTTGCTCAACGGACTTTTCTCTTGAAATAACAACAAACAGGATGTTTCACTGGATTTTTTGGTTGTCCACCAACTTAGAAGCCAGGCGCTGTTATTTTTTCTAACGAGCTATAAACATAGCCGTGACATGCAGTAGGTACTATGGAAAGTAATTTCCAAACAGCATATCTGTATTTCAAAAACGTAATTACATAAATTGTACACAAAAATATGTTAATAAATATTAAAATGAATATTCCACAAACATATTTCATAACGTAAGATAAGAACTTCACACTGTTAAGATAATCACTGCACACTGCGCGTCAATCATTCTCAAATCGAGGCAACTTCATGGTCGCGTTCTTAATTAATTGCACCTAAAAAATGAGTGGCTCACGTATAATTAATCCACTACAATATATTTTGCAAAAAACTAATTTTCAATCGTTCATGCCTCATAATGTTATTTACATAACCCAATGGCAAGGTTTAAATAAACAACAATAAATATAGAGAAGCGCTTCGAAGTCTGAGAGATAATAATGTAAATGTGTATGATAGAAATTATCATCTTCATACTTTTATTCACAATCATTTTTATACTCAAAAACACACTTTATGACGGGACACTTGTGTTCAAAGTGGAGGATAAACGTACGTACTACGTATCTACTACCTGGAATCTGGGCAGTATAATTTGCATTAACTGTTAATTGTTCGATTAAATTAAATATTTAATTTAATATAATAAATTTTATAAAAAGAGGCTTGAAGTTTACTCAAAAAAAATAATACATTCAATCTTTTTATATGCATGATTTTGGCCTTGTCGACACCAAAATATTATATTATACAGACATAATTATAATTGAAATAAACTTTCCAATTTGCATAACTTTTAGAAATAATTAAAAATATTTTGAGTTGATTGGATTGGTACTTAAATCTTTAAAAGCAAGATTTAATTGTTACGAAATATGATTATTCGATTGCGATAGAGCTTAAAGGAAAGGGATTTTACTTTATGTATTTTTGTACATTTGTATGTAAGTACGTATGGAGCATATGACGTGTAATTTACATATAAATATACATAACTTCACGCCTTCATCCCAGAAGGGGTAGGCAAAGGTGCTACCAGGACACCCACATTCGACCTTGTATGCTACGTCCCACGATGCGATAGGGCATCGCCATAAAGGACACAAATTCCTAACTCCGGGCTGATAATGGATAGAAAAAAAAACAATATTATTTTAAGAGATTCCTCTCAGCTTTATAACTAACAAATACACCGAGGCGTATAATTAGTTTCCCAATTTTCCGGGAACCCGATTTAACGGGTCGACAAGGGGGATATTTTTTTTTTTTTTTTGTTTTCAGGGGGGAAAGGCAGGCGGTTATGTTGGTTTCGCCGGTCTTACGACTCAACGCTGAACCACCCGGAATGGATGTTAACATCTAGGCGACCGTTGAGTCGCGTCCCTAACAAAATTCCTACACCGGCATACCAACCAAAAACCCCACGGTGAACCTCTTCAGCGCATTGGAGCGGGTCCGGGTTCCTAAGGCTTAGGCGCCCTAGCCTCGCCGGATCTGATCCTGCACGATGCCGCGATACGACACACCCCACATATTTTCTTCACGTAGTCGCTATAAGTGGACGTTACGCAGCCCCCCGCTGCGTGCCCGCGACTACCATTGCCCCCATTAGTCGCCTCTTACGACAGGTAGGGGATACCGTGGTGGAATTCTTAAAATAGCCCCCAGTCCACAGGGCAGGACAAGGGGGATATCAAAAAAGTAATTCTTATTGCGCGTGTCGAGGCTATGAAAGTGTTTTGACGAAGAACTGCATTATGTTTAACTATTATTTCTGCAGTAATCCAAAACTCTGCCGTCTGCCTATTGTATTTTTTCATTCATATTGTTTTCTGATCATTTCATCACCATAATTTCATTTAGCTGCACACACTGAACATTGGCTTCCCATGTGGAATTCAGCGGCCTATATCATTGTTTTCTAATGCGGAAAATTGTACGTTAGAAATGGTTATGCCAGACTGCGAATAGCTGAAACCATGATGTCTTCACCTTCACTTTGGTACCTCAAAACGAACTCGCCATAATGCTTCCAGAGCTCGACCTAAAAGCGACTACACAAGAAAATACGTAAGGATACTACGCAGAAGCAAGAGAGCGATTTGTACTGCGACCTATGTGTCTCGCTCCCCAAGCGGGCTTGCCTGTACCTAACGATAGTTTGCAACCTTCGCCAGGTCCTCTGCAGTCTATCTACCTCGAGGATGGTAATGTATTAGATACCAGTTGATAATAAAAATAAGCGAAATACTTTTAAAGCTCCTAATGGAAGTATTGTCATCATATATTTGTAATGAATGTCCTTAATTCTGATGATACCCTATTAAATTACACAACATCTCGCATTGGTATTGGATTAGACATAAAAATTTCACTTAAATTAACACGCAAATGTAAGATGAAGAAAAATGCAAATAACTTTATTCGTAGAAGCGCTTGGTCATATTAATGGTCAAATAATTCGTAGGATTAATAATTATCTTCCTAACCAGTAGCCAGTTTTATGTACCTATTTTAAACATAGGATTCATAGATTGTATAATATTACGATATGATGTATTCCGTAATAATTTTAATAAAGTGGGAATAATAGGCTAAGATTTTACTATACGGTTTTTAGTCACAAACTCATTTGTTACTTTCGTCCTTGGTCCCCTATCTTTAGTTTCTGCCACCATAATTATCACATCCAAGTTTTATAGATCTGTTTTTAATAGATTGTTGCGGGTAATCTTAAAATTTTCTATGAACAGCTATGCTGGTATTAAGCATTTAAGTAAGTGTTTTTTACAATTTTTTTACGCGTGAAAACGAATAATAGCTCCCTTCCCGTAAATCCTGAGGGAAGAAGCAGTGCTGGCGTTAAAGTAGGGCGCGGTTGGGCGTCTACCCTAGGGCGTCGAATGCCGAGATGTACTGTAACTATGACTTCTATCTTTTTATTAAAGCACCGAAGAATCTTTTCTCAGGGTGTCGTTAATGATATAACCGCTACAGGGAGGAAGGGTAAGACGGAGCAAACAAGGGTCATAAATATAATAGAATCAGTGTTTTAGGTAAGAATTACCTATGTATTTATTTTTTGCAGCTGTCATAATTTCACGCGGAAGTATATTCCATGCCACCCATATTGCACATGGCCACCGTGATGTTTTAGACGGCATGCTAGGTTAGAATTCTGTGACTTTTCGACGTTTATGGGTAGCATATATCATTTCCGAGTTGATTGGTGCATATCGTAGTTTGTTTCCTCTCATAAAAAGGCAATCATTCAAGGTTTATTGCCCCGTTTATGAATAAAGAATTAAAAAATATTCTACGCCAACTACGAATTCACAAAGAATCAAAACGTAATATAACTACGTTGAATGTCCTTGGTGGTAAATCACGATACACGAATTTATTGTAGTGATCATGACCGAATAAAACCAGCAGATGGGTTCAAATTCGGAATTATAAGTAAGCACCTCTAATGAATATAACCTTGCGTGTACTCAAAAACTCTAAACCGTAGCATTACAGCAATAGAGTTCCAATTAGGTGATTTATCTAAATGATAAAAGCTAAGAATATTTCGTAATGTTTCCGAATTGTTTCAAGCGAATCATTTAAGTAATTAAGTGATATTCATTGCAAGGTAAAGAGCATATCATAAGCGATTGACATAATATGACTAAAAGTGCCGATACAACCCATACCACAGTTGAAGAGTCATTTTACATTAGTTTCGATAACGACTTTCATGATGCAGCGGATGCACCATAAAGTTATAGTCTACGTCCCGACTGTATGTGTATCAGCCCATAGCCTGCAGAGCACGAGCCTCTTCTACAATCGAGAGTACGATTGGCAGTGGTGATGACGAAATGACAAATGACGACTACCTCGCGCATATTATAATATATAGGTTTAGGTACGCCGCCCTTTGGTTAGAGGCCGTAAGAAATCACCTGCCTGCCCTAAGCGGCGACTTATAGGAGTCATCGAGGTAATCGAGGTGCGACCTGATATGTGTAAAAGAGCGCGTGGTCTATACATTCGTCGCTCATGCTCATGTACATTTTTCCAAAAAGAAGGCGGAGACATTCCTGCCCCACGATCAAAAGAACTAGTAATATGAGTGCGCCGAACAGTCCCGCGGATAAAGAAGAGAGAGCTTCTTTTCTTGTATAACTCATGCCACCCGTTATACTAGTAACCTTACCGAAAAGCTAGACCTAGTATGTCGGCGTAGTATCATATCTGACTGCACCAATTATAGAAAGATATACATACGCACAGACATATAGGACATTAGCATAGACGCACGTTAGGGCCATTTCTAACAGGTCACTGTGGACATCCTTGAGGTAGTTCTATTCAGAAAGAGTTTGTAGTCCAATATTTAATTGTTAACTCTATCGAAAATGTGAGTAGCTGTACCCCAAGCAGGAACATTTTGAAGTATCGTATAGTAATAGTATCGTGACAACGATTACTATACTATTACTACTCCATATCGGTAGCAGGAATCGATTAACCATACTCTCGTGAACTCGATACTATTACGTTACGATAGTGACAGATAACCTAGGGTAATGAACGAATGTTATTGAATGATTCGTGCGGAATTGTCATTCACTACGTGGGTAAATTAATTTATTATTATTATAAAATAACAAAAAAATATAAAACATGCATTAATGTCGCGTAGAAAGGTTATGGAAATAAATTAATAAGCAAATACATATTTCTTGCTTTTATTCCGCAATATACAAAAATGACTCCAATTAATTATGCGTTTAGATTTCCGAACGTAGCAATTTTTTTTTGATTAGTTGTCAAACAATTAATGCAAATTAATAACTCTCATATTATTTAAGTTATAGATAAATATATGTACATATGTTTTATAAAATCCCTCTACATTTTTACGGAGGAGAGCTTTATGAAAGTATTCTCTATATTTTTGCTCGTTAAGTTCCTCGGCAATTATTTTCACATATTATATTATGCTCACACTTCTCTGCCCTAAGAGCTTGCTCGACTATACATTGACTTATAAGCTTATAAGTATAACATAAAATGATTAAGTAGGTACGCAAAACGAAAATCAAAGTTCCATGTAAATATTTTATTTATAAGTTTTTTTACAGTTGTAGGTTAGGTATGTTTTTAACTACAATAAATTCCAGACTTTCTATATCCTCATACTTGTTCGCAAGATTCCCAAGTTCGTTGCTCCGATTCCAAACAGTCCATAGTCTAAGAAATAACCTTCATATTTGAGTTAGGTATCACAATAATTATAACTTCATATCACAGCATTGAATTTCATATAACTAGCGAAATACGGAATAGATAATTACACACAATAACACTAAGGCATCGGGAAACACTAAGCATGACCGTAATTAACACATTTTTCCTTAATTCGATGTGTAGAAATACAAAAATATACTCTCGATAATGTTCTCACGGTAAAAATGTCGGTGACAAAACAATCGTATTTCTCGATAGTAAATCGGCGATACTATACGTCAAAAATTATTCCTGCTACCACTTTTCATACATTTGCATAGTAAAACTATCGTTATTACCATACTATAGTATCGTAAACGTTTCCTGCTGCCAGAATTTAGTTCCAAATACGCTCACAATGGCGCTGTTCAAATTCCCATACAAAATTTTACTATTACGATTATAGAGCCAAATGTTCCTGCTTGGGGCACTGGTTGTCTTTATGGGTCATGTTTTATATAACATTTAATTTATTTCATGCCTATATTTAAAATATTGATGATTAATGATTTCAAACATAAACATTAATTGGTAATTGATAAAAACGATGATTCCGATATGCCTACATAGGATAGGTACCTAATATGTCCTAGCCGTTTAAGTGAATCCCCATTATTATCATATAAATGTTCGACAATAAAACAATTTAAGTATTTTGTCTTTAGACTCTGGGGAATTTCTGTCGAGAAGAAGTTATGTTTCCCGATCATATTGTTACCTATTTGTGTGGACCGGTTGTTCTGAAGGAATTCCTCCAATCATTAAGCTGTAGATGTTTAGTTACATATTTATAATAAACGGTTGCCGCATGATATTCAAGTAAATACATCGGATTTGTGATATTGACAGACACCATAATGATAGCCTAAGATTAAATTATCAGCATAATATTATGTTACTTATGATTAATAGGGTCTTATTTTATGCATCATTAAATTTATTGCTGTCGCCTATTTTATATTTATCTATGCATGCCGGCCCAGTAATATTAAAATAATGATATTTATGAAAAATGCCCTGAAATCCAAATATAGGTGAGATCAGGGTAGAAATTAACGCGAGATGAAAGTAACAAATCAATTAGTAAGTAATATGATATTCACAGTGATACTGATATGCTGTATGACGATCTTTATTCATTTGGAATCCCCGTCTATATCTAAGTAATAAGTTGCTCTCACAACGCTATGGCATTAGGTATCGGTTGGAGTCGATGCTAAAAAATACCCGCAAATATTTTTTCCGATGTTTATTTTTGTAATGGTAGGTTCAATCTTGTGTCATGTGATAGTAATATAATACAACTATCCCTTATTGCTGTAACAGTGTAAACAATGAAAACCATTTCACGATGTTTTCAGGGTCTGACCGTGTGTTGGTAAAAATCTGGAAAATATAAATATTTTGCTTATTGAATTTGTAGATTGAAAAGAGATAGATGTTGATGTAACCACTAACCCTAGGGATAGGGATGATTGTAAGTAGCAAATTCAACTGTTTCTTGTTGCAAACAAGTTGGTGTTAATAGCCGAAAGACATATTAAACATATTATGTGTAATTTTTAGTATTTGGTGAACTCATAAGGTATGTGAGAAATAAGAAGAAAATTCAAAATTGTTCATTCTTCTCTGGTCCCCCCTACACTAAATTATTATGACCAGCGAGAGAGGTTGCACCTACCGGTATTTGGCAGCGATGTCTTTCCGTACAGCCTCGCTCCTTGGAGAATTCTTTGTATAAAGTGATACTCAAGTTAACTTCTGTTTCCGCTTTCTCTGAAGAGGTAGACAGAATACTGATGTACCATCCAAACTTTAACAAGGTTTTCCCGTCCCGAGATATGGTATAAGGCGAGTGGTGGTACCTATCCAGGCGAACTCTCACATATCTGTATCAGCCCATATACGTCCCACTGCAGGGCACGGGCCTACTCTACAATCGACATTACGATTGAGAGTAGTTAGACCGTATAGTCCACCACCCTGGCTTAATGCGGGTTGGCGGACTTACATACCATAGATTTTTTTTAAATTGCTATAGTATGCAGGTCCTCACGATGTTTTCCTTCACCATTTTTTTGCGTGATGATTGACTATCAATACACACATGACTCCCAAAAGTCAGAGTTGTGCTGTGGGATTTGAACCCGCGATCACCGTGAACATGTTGGCAGTCGCATCTAATCCGTTTACCAACAGGCCACCACGCACTTTAGCCAGAGCCTGTTTATTGCACACACACAATCAAATATTTCCTCTTTATAATATAAGTTTAGACAAACCAAAACAATTATGTCTGATAAGTTCGACCTAAACCTAACCCTTACTAAAAACTCGTAACAAGTCTAATGGAATTCTATTAGCGATATTGAGTTGAATAATGGATGCGACAAGCCTAAAATGATTAGATGCGCGCCGATGTACCTAGGTATATTTTGATCATTAAAATATCGTTACTTACAGCTATTTATCTGCATAAGACAGCGTGAGTAAATCAAGCACAAACGATCGTGCGATTTACCTGTAACAATAGTTTATTCTTTTAACAGGAGTAAATCTTGTGTGCGAGGTTACCGCGTGCAAATTTCGACACATTGCCTCCATGTGAAGATTGGAAGATGATGCGAAGGCTGGTAATGGTTCGAGTCCGGTCGCCGGTGTGTACGTCGCTGCGCGTCCTGAATACATATGTACAACAGTTACTGTAAATGTGACTAAATAACAAATTGTTCTCCTAGGGCAGAGTCTCGGGTCATGGTCGCGGCTTGATGACAATTGTAATTATAGCCACTCAACTTTGTTCTAGCAACACGTTACGAAATACAGATTGTGTGCATGCGGTATCTACAATCGCTCCAGTTACTTTAAAATCTGTCACACACCTAGTGTTGTAAACGTCAGGCGATCATTTTACCGCTCAGAGAAAGGACCGACTGCTAAGCAAACAGTGATTACAGTACACGATATTGTATTACATTGCACAAACTCAAATATAAGAGCTCTACCTTTCATAATACGGCACATTTGGTACAATCCATCCAACAAACCGTGAGTTAACTCGTAATATATAATTTGGTTAGAAATTAGCGGTAATAACATAGGTATCCAGAACTCGATATAGAATGTACATGGCATTACTACTGTTCAGTTATAAATTAAACCTAGAGTACCAGGCCTAGATTGCAACACCCGATCTATTATATCGTCAAAATATTGCAGTGTTCATATTGAACGTATTGTGAATGATTTTCTACTGAAAATCTTGTAACACAAGTCACAACTAACTGTCGCGAGTGATTCAGAGTTAAATTTAAAGTCAGAATATTTGAATCTTTGAACAGAATAGAATATACAAAATGCACATGTATTAGGCGCACATTATTTATAGTACCTAAAGTAATTTGCTTACGGAGTTTTCGGTTTCTTTTGATGCCGGCCGACAAGACCAAATGTCTTTAGTAAACCTATTTATAATTGCAGTATAGTTTACAGAGATTAACAAAGTAATTTTGCCAGTCTGCTCTAAATTAAATAGGTATACATTTGGTGAAATCGCAGGATTCAGGCGTGGTATCCGTACACAAGTAGATACTTGTACTTCGATATTTTATTAAAATTATAAAAATCATGCCAGTTCAGATAATCTTAAAAAAGTTGATTCTTTATTCGCAGCTTATAATCACAAACAGATAGAGACAGACGGCAGAGTTTCGTTCAATCGAATCTCCACTGAATACCTTGTATTAGCAGGTCATAAAATATGAGTTCATTCATTCAATTAATATTTACACGTAGTATTTTTCAGTTTTCAAAGTAGCAGACTAGATTTTTTTACCTAGTCAGTATTTCAGTGGCCCTCTGTTAAGATTAAGGTTCAATAAAAACTTATTTGAGCGTGTTTGTTTCGGAAATGCTTAATTGTAATATCTGTACTTGGCTAACACCATCATTCTAGCTGTATTGTTAACTCAAATTTATTTAATTTAGTTTAGAATGCAATATGAATATTATTCAAGTATATTCAAAGCCTATTCAAGTGTCTGAACTAATTACGATTTGCTTATGAGCAAATAGTACTATTTTACGCAATAGTATGGTCCATTATAACTTGCGTATTATTCTCACGCTGATGGGTCGACATACAATTACATTATAGATTTGCTCTCAAACTGTACTTTTGAAACCTTTATCTAATTATAGCTGACTAGCGGCCTGACCCAATTTCGCTTGGGTAGAGATATGTTAAGACTCCAATCCAAACCAGAACCATCTTATTCCCGTTCAAACTACTGCATTCCTATACTCAACCTTAGTACCTACATTATACATACGTTCCTTTTTCCTATGCTCTACAATCCCGTTTCATCTGGCTCCTTTCCATTCTGTTACATCCATCGATATCAATGTTACACTAGATAAGACGTTCTTTGTAACAAACGTGTCCCACCCAAGTGCGGTGCATGCACCGCACACGAATCAGTCTGCCGCGTGACGGCCGCGCAACAGTACGCCTCTTTGCTTGTGTTTATAAGTAATTTATTTTGACTTTTCCCCGTCAAACCGACAGCGAAATTTTCTGGAGTTACAATATAATTATAGCATACAACTTAAGTGATAAAATAGTGCAGTATAATGCCGATAATACAGATATTTTATTTATTATTGGATTAAATATTTGTACAGCTCATTAGAAATACAAGATGTGCTTCTGAATCGTATATCTCATTCCCGCGCGCAAAAATTGCTCGTCGAGTGAGAGAGACGAACTATATAAGATATAGATTATTCATGGGACATTCATATCAGTTGACCAAATAGGCATAAACTATTCGAATACATTACAAATACCTATACAGATATGTAGGAAAAACGTAGTTTAAAAACTCATTTCAGTATTTCATTCTAATTTTATGTTGTTAATTCATACCACAAAATATGTGTGTTGTATGTATGTTTTGAAACAGTGGACAGTTTTTAGAGAAATTGGAGAGAGAATTTGGATCCCATTGAATGTTATTAAAGACAAATATCACTTAAAATTGTTTTAGATTCTTACGCGTTGTTACGAAAGAGGGAGGTCTCTCTAATATTTGTCTGTTGTTTCATCATCTTATTGTAAAACTGTAATGAACTTGTACACTTTTTAGTTTAATTTTGATAATTTTTATGAATTATTCACGTAAATAAAAATCATTACAAAATATATAATTACTATGACAGCATTATACTTAGGCAGTATATTAGGAAAAGCTATAATTGATTTAAACTGTCTCTTCTGTCTAATAATCTTTGATAATAATTTGTAATATTCATGTAAACGTACTAGATGTCGCTACTGAGCTTTTGACAAATACGGGACAAATAGTTTCTATGACGCGTCGCGTCTATCGGTAGAATATAAGTCAATGGTTACATCCCGTCTCATTATTTCCCATCGAATGCAACTTGGATCCGAGCGATCCCCTCATATCCTTCCCACTTTATCCCATTTCATTCTTTAATATCTAAATTGTGCATCGTTAGTAGGTATCTGAAAATGTATTTTCTAATAGGGCTGTAGCCTGTTATCAAACCTGTTTGTAGGTACTGCATCTCTACACAGGAAAATTAAAATATATTCTAAATATTATCATACCGATTAGACTTGTGTTATGGTTTCTGTTAATTTTACTTTAATGGGGCCTTCAATATTCTGTTTATGAAGAGACTGCTAAACAATGCAAATAGTTATATTCAATTCAACACTTACTTAGGCCTTTATTCATACGCTTGTAGGTATTTGTGATTTATGAAATAATACATGTTTAATAAGTAGGTACACAGTATACTGTATACATTACTTCGTAATGCGATGCAGCGGTGAGCGAAGGCCGTTCGCGCTATTCGTCCTTTTATGACTGTTTCGTTTAATTTGCTTAATTTTAACTAAGATTTCGGATTCGAATTGGTCAATAATCAGTTCAGTTGTTTGGATATAATTTAATTGAATACTAACCAACTTCAAAAAATAAGGCAGTTCGGTTCTATGTTCGATTGCTATTTTCTCCAGCCCTTTCTGGGCCGATTTACATTTTTGTGTTTGCTTTAGTTTAACTCCAGGGTGGTCTAGTTTTAATTTCATTGTTCCTTGGAATTGAAAAAATATTTTACTAATTGATATAATCGAAAACATGTTGACTTTGTTTATGATAATTCCAACAGGTCGATGTGGAGATCCTTGGGGGAGGCCCATGTTCAACAGTGGACTTCCTGTGATGTTGATGATGATGATGACGATGAAATGATGATATACTACCCAATATAATATCTAAAAGACAGATTAAAAACAAACATATTAGTAGATTAAAAAAAATATATGTTTATATTGATAACCAAAAGACCAATATATCACGTGTAATTATTACTTTGTTATCTAATAAGGTTTGTGAGAAACGAAATTTAAAATCTTTACTTTCATCCTTGATCTCCCCTACACTTTAAAATAAAATTTATTATTTACTAAGTTGAAAATAAATAAACTAATCCGCGATAAAATTCATAAGAAATAGATTTATTTCATTTATTAATTATAGTATAAACCACCATTATGATGATCCACGTATATATCGACGCAGGAAAGCGATTTTGTCGTATCTCGAAACAAGCAATTTTACACTAGAATAAAAAAAATATTTAAAAAATTAATAATCTCTAAACTAGAAAACTTAGGAATACCATTTATTTAATAATAACATTTTAAAATAAAACCTTACATTTTCACAAGGAAATTCAATGCGGTATTCTTTTTATGAATTAATATACAAAACGCATATACGCATTTTTGGAGATACGACAAAATCGCTTTCCTGCGTCGATATGTATATTATTTTTGGGTGGAAATTGTCACGAAAGAACATCGGTCACGTCCATACATTTAGGGACCTGATAAAGAAATATATTGTACACAGCTGGGATATAGTTTATTGTGTTGTATAGTGCATGAGGAGTGATGTCCAGTTACAAAAAGATTTCTGCAAAGCCGGAGATTTTAGAATTATTCATATATTATACATTATATACATTATAATGTCATTGTCATTGTCAAATATACCTAATGTAGGGTGGTCTTATGGTTAGCAGGTACCTAGGAAGAAAAGTGTACTAAATCATTATGATGGCTTAGTAATTACTATGCTTTATAATTTCCCTTGTCATCAAACTAATTAGCCGTTGAATATGGTGTACACCATACCTGTGTTACCTTATGGTAATGAGAGAAAATGTAGTATTTTGCTGTCATTATTTCGCAGAATTTTATCAGAATTTACTAGACTGTTTTGAGTATTTTTCGCTATTCTTCATAATTTCGTATTTGGCCATCCACACACACTTGAAAAATCCCCCCTATATGTTAGTATAGGAATATAGTGTGGTCACAAAAATAAAACACAGAAAACATTTTTTAAATGTATTATTTCTCATCTTCTCTTATTACAATATAATCTAAGAATTCTGCAGGGACAGCAACATCAAAGTCATGACATGGACACAGCAACAGTACTGTGCGACGTCCTACTACACAGTTACAACAATACTTAGTTATTCCGTCGCTACTTGATTAGGAAGTTTGGCATCATGTTTTTCATCAAAATACACGCACTTTTCCTGTGGGAACTCCAGGATACTAAACCATATTGACTAAATGGTAAATAGATCACGGTTGTCTGGAAGAGATCGCTCTTAGCGATAAGACCGCCGTTTTAAAACACTTTGTTTTCTCGATTAAAATATTTTTATTTTTATTCTTGTAAAAATATTTTTTTTTTGTGGTGTTTTAAATAAAGAGTTTATTATTATGTGTTTTTCTTTCGAGAAACTCAGCTATAGCTGGTTTTTATGATAGTTACGGGACAAATCCAAGTAACCATCATTTAATATTGGATATCAAAGGTCAGATTCTAGGTTGTCACTTTGCATGAACTTTCTAACTATTCGACAGGTGTTCAAAATCGCCGCCTTTTGTATGAGGTTATAAGTATTTGGGGGTAGGTTTAACATTTTCAAACTGTGGTGTAAATATTTAGGGATGACGCCTGTCGAAGATATAACAATTGGGACTATATAAACTTTCTCCATACTCCATATCCTAGCTATTTCCTCCTTGAGCTCCGTATATTTGGTAATTTTCTCGGTTATCATTTTCTGAAGATTATGCGTATTTGGTATGGCTATGTCGACGATGTATGTAGTTTTATTGAGTTTATCTTGTAGCGTAATGTCGGGTCTATTGTAGTGTATCGTTTTATCGGTGAGTATTGCGCGATCGTAGTATATTTTATAATTATTATTTTCTAATATAGGACTTGGAGTGTATTTGTAATATGGCGTGTACGTGTCAGTAGCTGGTATTAAATTGTATTTCATGGCTAGTTTCTGGTGGATTATATTTACAACTTGGTTATGTCGGTGAGTATAATCAGTTTGGGTAAGTGTAGGGCAAGCCCCTGTGATATGCTGGATAGTTTCTGGGTCTCTATGGCATTTACGACATTTATCATCAGTAGCAGTAGGGTCTTTAATAATATGCTTTCTATAATTTCGTGTATTGATTATTTGATCCTGGATAGCTATTATGAATCCTTCGGTTTCGGGAAAAAGGTTGGCATTGCTAAGCCATTTATTGGAAGCTTCTGCATCGACATGAGCTTGCTCTAGATCGTGGGGATGGCGTCCATGTAGTACTTTTGCTTTCCAGCGTTCTATCTTTTGTTTTTCGGCGGATATAACTCTGTTATCGGTATACAAAGGATTATTACGGTCTGATAGGTTTAATGGAGTATATTTATTGTCGTTTTCTATTATTGCCTTATGTAAAATACTATCATCCTCCTTACGGTAGAAGAATGATCTCAAACTATTGATTTGATTTTTCCACAAAATTTGTAGGTCTATAAGACCTCTGCCTCCGTTTTTCCTCGCCAAGGTTAGCCTCTCTATTGCAGATTTTGGATGTAGGTGGTTGTGTTTTGTTAGTATTGTACGAGTTTTTCTCTCAAGGTTATTTATGTCTGTTTTAGTCCATTTTATTATACCGAATGAAAAAGTTAATATAGGAATGGCAAATGTGTTGATGGCTTTGATAAGCCGTCTACCTGTAAGCTGGCTTTTGCAGATCCTACTAACTCGGGTTTTAAATTCAATAGACAGAGATTGTTTTAACTTACTATGGTCTAATTGCTGTGATTGAGAATAACCCAAATATTTATAGACTTCATCTGATTCCATGGATGATATAACTTGATTATTGTCTATTGTGTAGTCTCCTGTCTCTATTTTGCCTTTTTTCATATGTATAGTCTTACATTTTTCAAATCCAAATTGCATATTGATATCCTTACTAAATTCTGACGTAACTTCAATTAAATGTTTCATATCTATGGAACTTTTTGCGTATAGTTTTATATCATCCATGTATATCAGGTGTGATAGGATTGTATTATGGGTGGTATAGCGCGCCATCTTACGGCTCCCGCGGGCCCCGTATCGCCCCCGTCCGCACCACGGGCTCCCGTACCTTACCGTGCCTATGGGTTGCGCCCGCGCTCACACCCCGTCGCCCTTCGAGAGTGTCGAGTCGATTGTTGTCCGGGATAGACGCGTGCGCGGGCGTGGCCCGTGTGCTCTTCCGCGGTTGTCGATGTAGTAGTGTGTTACTTAGTTTCCGACAATATAGTTTATTCGCGAAGATGGTCTTTTAATCCATTCAGTTCCTATCCCGTGACCGGCACTCCTCAACAAAAATAGGTATTACGTATTCCCGATAAGTGGCTGCCCAACGTTCGGCTTCGAACCTGCCGTTATAATTATTGTTATCGAGTTACCTATTTTTTTTTGTTTGTTGAGTGAACATTTAGTTCTGATCCAAAGTGTACAGTGTACGTAAATAACGTTATACGACGTATCACGGTATTCGGACTGCTCCACGCCGTGAACGTGAACGTGAACGTGAATGTTCGAGAGTTCGAGCCACGAGTAAATACACGTTAACTCGTGTCGTCATACACAAAAGGGACGATAAGTATACATAATTTCTTATGATTGAGTGTTAAATGTGTTGCTATGGACGATGTATATATTGGACATTCCGCCTAGCCCATAATTAAAGTGTGTAATCTCGAACTATTGTTTATCGAACTTTTGTTTAGCTTAGAGTAATATTACGTCGTAGTTGTGTCGCTAATAAGGAACCGTAGTGTTTATGTCGAACTATTTCTTTGAACTTTTGTTTATTTTTGTTACGTGTCGTGTTTGAAAGACGCAAGTGTGGACGCATAGTGTTGTGTTTGAACTTTGAACTATTTGTGTTTTATGTCGAACTATTCGTTGAACTTTTCAAATTGTGCACTGCGTAATAGTTAATGGACGACATATTTGACTCTTAGTGCTAAGTTAACTTTGGAAGTTATTGCGTTATTATGATGGCACCCACAACGCGACATGGACTTAAAGACAAGGGGGAGAGTGAATCGCGACCAAGTTCCGGGTTGGCTAGTGATGTTGTCACGCCGACCACGTCGACCACGTGTGAGCCAACACCGCCTCAACCGGCGCCGATGGCGGCGACTCCGGTTGTCATCACTGATCAGCAGCTCCTGCAGCTTGCGCAATTGCTGCGCGCGCAGAGTCCTACAGTTTCGTATGCATCGCCTCCGCCTACATTATTTCAAGGAAATTTCGCCAAATGTACGGCGCGGTTCGACGGCGCTCAAGACAGCGATGTGGTTGCGTTTATCGACGCGTTAGAAATTTATAAGGAGTGCGTCAGTATGGAGGATGGTATCGCCTTGCGAGGGTTACCCATGCTTCTCACCGGGTTAGCTGCAACGTGGTGGCAAGGTGTAAAGGCTTCTGTTACGAGCTGGTCAGAAGCATTACAGTTGCTAAGGCAGACATATGGGCCGCGACTCCCGCCACATCAAATCTATAAACAGTTGTTCTCAAAGGAACAAGAGGATGAATCCACCGATATTTTCGTGTGCAGAGCGAGGGCTCTGATTGCTCAGCTTCCGTATACTTTGGACGAAGGAATTCAGCTAGACATGGTATACGGACTATTGAACTACAGGATAAGAGAGAAAATATCGCGAAGTACTTTCAGTACTTATTCAGAATTATTGTGCCAAGCGCGACGCTTGGAGGATTTGTTTCATGAAGGCGAACCTAAACTGTGTGAGTCAGATAAGACTCCAGTTAATGGATCCTCACCATCCGCCACTCACCAGTCTGCATTGAATACGTATGCCAAGAATACAAAGTCACGACCCCTTTGTGGCTACTGTAGAAAGTACGGCCACGTGAAGGTTGAATGTTCCAGGCTTCGTGACCAGAACAGACAGAGGACAGGCGAGGGCACATTGCCGCCGTCTTCGGCGCCGATCGTGTGCTTCGGATGTGGTGCACCAGGCGTGATTCGCGCTAACTGCGCGACGTGCAGAGAACGGCGCTCGTCCGCCTCTCCGGCTACACATAGTTTTTCCGCGGTATCGAGTGCGTGTCCGCCGCGAAGTAGGCCCGTCATTTGTGTGAACATTTACGGAGAGACAGGAAAATTATTACTAGACACTGGTGCGAAACAATCGGTCGCGAGTGTTAGTTTAAGGGATTGTCTAAAGAAACATAATCATAAGTTTGAAAAAGTGTTTTACAATTTAAAATTTGCGAACGGTGACACTAGCAGCAAGATTGTTGAAACTGCTCTAGTCAGTGTCAAGGTACAGGGAGTAGTGGTGCCGACGCAGTTCGTTGTATTGCCAGGTGCTACTGAATCTTTACTGGGCATTGATTTCATAAGGGATGCTGGCATGGTAGTTGATTTTGTCAGGGATCGGTGGTCATTACGCGACAGATCAGGTACGTTTATGTTAGAGTACGAGGATGACGGGACTCGCCTCGTCTGTTCCACTGCAGACCTTCTACGTGAGGATGAAGGAACTCTCCTGAAGGTTCATGAGCGCATGAAGCTTTCAGCACTCCTGGAAGACAATAAGGGTATCTTTGAGCCAGGGGGAGCTGCTACCACATTTGCGATCCATCGGAATGAGACCGACAATCATTCACCAATATCCGTCCCGCCCTATAGTGTTACACCTGTGAGACAGGAAATTATGAAGAAAGAGGAAGCCAATGTAGTTGCTGACACCTTGAGCAGGCCTGTTGCAATAGAAGCCTCAGAAGGTGAAGAAGAATGTCCTATTTGCCCTATAGTCGTTGACTTGCCTCGGCAAGGACCTGAGGAGGTTCGTACAGCCCAACTGTCAGATCCAGATTGTAAAAAGGTGATCGAAGATTTCGAATCTGACGATGATGAACGCGCTTTGCGTTGGATCGATCGCGGTTATTACATGACTCAAGGAGTATTGTACCGGTGTGATCCTGAGGGAGAAGCCGAGGAGCCATTATTGGTATTGCCTGAGGTTTGGAGGGACGATGTCATGAAACAGCTTCATGATGCCCCAACGGCAGGTCATCTTGGGGTAGAGCGTACTTTACGCAAGTTGATGGAGCGATATTATTTCCGTGGTATGCGCTCATATGTATCCGACTACGTGAAGAAGTGTGATGTTTGCTCTAAATTTAAGCCGTCCAATCTGAAGCCTGCAGGACTATTGCAAACTCCTATACCGCACCAGAGGTTTGAGGTAATCGCGATGGATTTATTTGGTCCCCTTCCAGAAGGTGACAAAGGAGAAAGGTGGATTTTTCTAGTGGAAGACACCGCCACCAGATGGGTAGAATTGTTCGCATTAGTAGACGCCACCGCAGAAAATTGCGCGAAAATTCTCATAGAAGAGATATTTATGAGGTATGGTGTCCCACGGCGAGTTGTGTCCGACAATGGATCACAGTTTGTATCCGCCGTGATGCAAAAAGCCATGTATGTCATGGGTGTTCGGCAGTGTCCAATACCCGCTTATCATCCGGAGGCGAATCCCGCCGAGAGGAAAAACCGGGATTTAAAGCAGAGGCTGGCCCTGTTATTGGGACCGGAGCATCGCAAGTGGCCAGAGATGCTCTCCCAAACTCGTTTTGCTCTCAATACCGCATATAATAGTGGTACAGGAGAGACGGCAGCCTATCTGATGTTCGCTCGGGAATTAAGGTCGCCAATCGATGTGGACCATGATATGAGGGCCATTGTGTCCCAGGAGAACTACGTCCCACAGATAACGCCGTACTTGCGTAATTTCGGTCATACACTCCAGCGTGTAAAGTATCGAGTGGAGGAACAACAGGACATCCGCAAAGCAGCGGCAGACAAGCATAGACGTCCGGCTCCTGCTATCCAGGAGGGAGATCGAGTGCTCGTAAACTCACATGTTCTCAGCAAATCAAGAAAGGGCGTTACCGCAAAGTTCGCACCTCGACGTAACGGTCCGTACGTGGTATCGGAGGTGGCGAGTCCGACATCTTATGTCGTTAAAGATAGTCGCGGCCAGGTAGTTGGCAAATACCATGCTAGCGCCCTTACTCCTTATCAGGGTACAAGGAGGACTATACAAAAGGCACGTAGAGGAAGGCCGGCCAGGTCACATCCGGGACGAGCTAGTGACCTGGAGGGGGAGGATATAGCGCGCCATCTTACGGCTCCCGCGGGCCCCGTATCGCCCCCGTCCGCACCACGGGCTCCCGTACCTTACCGTGCCTATGGGTTGCGCCCGCGCTCACACCCCGTCGCCCTTCGTGAGTGTCGAGTCGGTTGTTGTCCGGGATAGACGCGTGCGCGGGCGTGGCCCGTGTGCTCTTCCGCGGTTGTCGATGTAGTAGTGTGTTACTTAGTTTCCGACAATATAGTTTATTCGCGAAGGTGGTCTTTTAATCCATTTAGTTCCTATCCTGTGACCGGCACTCCTCAACAAAAATAGGTATTACGTATCCCCGATAGTGGAGCATTTAATAGAGATACCTTTTTGAGTTCTTTTTAGTAGACTGGATAAAGGGTTAAGAGCAATACAAAACCATAAAGGACTCAGCGAGTCTCCCTGATAAATTCCTTTTTTGATAGTTATTTCCCTAGTGGTTATTGAGGTTTGATTATTTTTTAGATACAAATGGGTCTTCCATTGCATCATAACGACTTTTAAAAAGTTTATTATAGCAGGATTAATTTTATAAATTTCTAGTACTTTAATAAGCCATGAGTGTGGAATACTATCAAACGCTTTTTTATAATCAATGTAGGTACAATGTAGATTTTGTTTTTTGGTATTAATCTGTTTTAGTATTGTTGAATCAATAATTAATTGCTCTTTACAGCCCATATGGTTTTGCCTGCATCCTTTCTGTTCTTCCGCCAATATCTTATTTATTTCCAGATGTTTATTAATTTGTTTGGTTATCACAGATGTCAAAATTTTGTAAATAGTTAGTAGACAAGTTATCGGCCTGTACTGTGACGGGTCTTGTGAGTTATTATTTTTTGGAATCATATACGTGACACCCTTAGATATAAAAGGAGGTATGGGTTGCTTGCCTAGTATAATCTCTGTAAAATTTTTTGCTATTGTACTGTGTAATATGCCTAATCGTTTGTACCAAAAATTATGGATTCCATCTATCCCTGCACTTTTTCAATTAAGTAGTTTTGTTGTAATGGCTGTAATTTCTTCTGCATTTATTTCCCTAAATTCCATTTCTTCTATTCCACACCAATCCTCTTCCTCTCGTTTTATCCACGGCGCTTCATTATTATGTAAAACATTTTTCTCCCATACACTCGACCAAAATTCTTCTATTTGCTCTTTTGCGGGAATTTCAGTGCAGGTAATATTGTTATTATTTGACCTCAGCTGTCTGTAGAATATTTTTTCATTTGTTACAAATAAGGTATTCTGCTGCTGTCTTTTAAGGCCTTTGGTATATCTGGCAAGTCTATGAGATTTAAGAGCTAATTTTTGTTTAAGTGTGTCTAAGAATTCTTCTGGAGATATGTTGTTACTTTCATGTCTTGTGTGTATTTTATTATTTCTAAAAATTTCTTCTACACGTTTAACAATTTTATTTGATCTATTACCTCGAATATATTGGGTCAATCTCCCTATATCAGCTCTAAGTTGTGTTATATTGTTTTCAAGTCGTTTCTGCCACGCTGGTTTCAAATTCGCTTTTTTAGGTGGGTATTCGGGGTGATCTGAGATATTATATCCCAACTCTTTGGTCACGACCATTGCGGTGCAGTAAACGAGGGTGTGTAATTCTAATAAGTTAGGTTCTGGGTTAATGAAACTAGTGAGTAAAGTATTATTAAAGACATGTACAAGTTGTGTTAGTTTTTTACAGTATTTTAATTTTGGAAGTTTAGGTCTTAGTGTAGGATCCATGCCAGTGTATTTTATGAGGGTAGATTGTAGCTCATCATGAAGTTTTTGGATGTAACCATCAGGTAGAGAATGATTAAATGGTGCAGTATCAGAGGCATCTAATAATAACGATTGCGTGAATACATCTCTCGGGAGTTCACATGTGTTTTGAATGTATGGCGGTGTTAAATCGAGTGAGGTATTAGATGGTATCGGTATAGTCTGACTTGTAGGTCTATTTTGGGCAGTAGGATCTGGTGTTAAAATGTTGTTATGTTCTAATTCTAATCTGACTTCTTCTTTTAGTCTATTTAATGTTTCTTCCGGTAAATACTTGTTTTTGATAATTACACGTCTTTGGTCAGCTATTCTTTGCTCGGTTACATTAACATCAGGATACTGTTTTAGGAAAAGTTCATGCAAAGTTTTTCTGTAGGTGGTCATATCTGTTTCTAGTTTGGTAATAAAGTAATAAGTTCGCATGATAAATATATTAACGTCTGCTGTCCATTTCATGCGCACTCTTATTTTTCCTGCTTTAGTGGACGCGGGTAGAAAGGCGTTCACCTCCCGTGTAACACTTAAAGCTGGGGTTTGGGGGGGCGTGGGGTCTCTTGATTCACCATCAGTTTCACTAGGTGCATAAGATATAGTGCTTGGGCTATATGGTTCTGAAATGGATGATATTGGGCTTTGTGCTCTATTGTCAGTCAGTCCGTCATGTTCGTTGGCTGTAGTATCTTCGGGTGACCCGGTGGGAGCCCGCCTACTCAACTCCTCACCGCTGACGGTTCGCATGCTGAAACACCCAGCGTCAGCTCCAGGTGTGCCCCGGCGATCGCCCCCGGGAAGCGGTCCTCTCAATTTCTTTCTTAAGCGAGTCTCCATATTCAATGGGTTACCAGAGCCACGTTGGCCACGCCAGTACTTTCTCGATCGTGTGTCCGCCCCCCACGTGATCAGGTGGTCGATCCGGACGTGTGGTTGGATTTTAGGGGGGCTTATTATTATTATTATTATTATTATTAGAATACCTTGTAGATTCATGGCTAAAAAAACTTCGATTAGTCGATAGACCCACCCACTGATTACAGAAATGAGTATAATAAGACGGGTATTGCATTGAACACAATGCACAAATTGTTGAGGAGCGCATTGTTGCTCCGAGTTCATGTTGGTAATATGGTAATACTTCACACTTTAAACCAAATCACAAAGCGTTATCGTTATACAATGGTTAATCTTACAAAGTGGTCAGAAATACAAGGGTATATTGGAGTCCGTGATTAAAGCCAAGTCACAAATATAAACAGAAAATTAACAGTAGTCGTAAATCGGAAATCAAAAGAAAGCAAAATGACAGCGCAAAGAAAAGTCATGTGTCATAGAAAATACCTACACTTTTTTTTTATTTGGTACTACCTTCAACGTTGCAGTTAAAACCTTATTTTAAAACAAAGTATGACTGATGGAACGCACTCATATGCGTTCAATATTATTAAAAACACTTTAAGTTTTTCTTTTTTATCCGGGTTTTATAAAATAAATTGAAATATGTATTTTGACTCTAATAAATCATGAAAATTTTTGATGTACCATTCATAACTGGTCCCGTTCATGGTCCATTTTCGCCGATGTTCTTTAAGGTGTTTTACTGCAAGATCCCGTCCCTATGTCATAAAATATCTTGTTATTTTGTGGAGTGTCAAATTGTATTAATTTAAGTTCAATAATAAAAATAAATTAAAATCACGAGATATCAATATACTTTAAGTAATCAGAAATTATTGCTGTTGGAAAATAAACTCGCGTAAAAAATGTGAAAAAAAAAAACATAGGTTGTATTATTTAAAGTTTCGTGTGTTATACATTTTTGGGGATTGGGTCTGTTAATGAATACCGGGTCTATCAAGACTGCTACCGAAAACGAAGCCGAGTAGTAGTTTTAGTGACTACGAACACAATGTAACTTAAAATTTCGCAAAAAAAACGCGACATTTTTTTTTATTATTTTTTAAATATCGTCGAGCTTGGGCGGTAAATCCATAGTTTTTGCTAAAATAGTAATTTAAAGCCTTGCATACCATAGCGTCTTTAAAAATTAAAGGGTGGACACTATTATTTAAGAAAAAACTATGTATTTACCACCCTAATAAGACTATAGAAAAAAAAATAACAAAAAAAATCGTCACAATTTTTTGCACAAAATTTAGTTGCATTGTGTCTGAAATAACTAAAACTGCCACCTGGCTTCGTTTTCGGTAGCACTCTTGATATACCCTGTATATTACTATGAACTTTTGTTTTACAAAATATATATTCGCCTATTTTTTGAAATTAACAATAAATAATCATTTACAGTTATAAGAAATACACCGAAAAGTTTAGAAATCTCCGTCGGAATAAGAAGTAGCTTTGGTTTTCAATTCCACCAAGTAGCGAGAAGGCGTAAGAAGTTTCTGTTCAACCGCCGCAGTCGAAAATGTCGACAACAGTGGTCATGGTCGACATCAATGGGTTTTGTGCGTCCCCACCGAAAGTGACCACTTATCGGAATCCTAACAAATATGATAACGCGTTCCTTCATTATAAATAAATAATAAAAAATAACACCCAACAGTCACATACATAGTCCTAAACCCACACTAAAATCAAGTCTTGTGTCGTGGGTATCAGAAACTATGAGAGACTTTTCGGCCTCACAAACACCCAACCCGAAAGAAAAATCTTATTAGCCTTGACCACAGTATTATATTATGTAACGTTTCAATAACAGAATCGCTCGGACATTCACGAATCCTTCAAACTCTTGGGGCCCTACTATATAAATCCGAAGTTCGAATCTTCGTGACGTTTTTCGTTTCGAAACCTAGGGCCCTACTATATTCAACGAAACGAAGTTCGAAACTTCGGATGATCGAAGTTTATATACGATACGAATGTACCTACATATACTTATGGTCGTTATTGATTTATGGTCGTAACCATAGACTTATAGTTACGATGTACGTTACATAAATACGAACTTCTACAGAGTAGATACATTCATATTGTATATAAATTTTCATCGTCCGAAGTTTCGAACTTCGTTTCGGATTTATATAGTAGGGCCCCTACTCTGTAACACGAAATTCGAAACTTCGGATCGAAGAATGAATGATTCGCATATATCGGCAATCCGAACATTTACATTTTTATTTACTATATTCATCCGAAACGAAGTTTGAAACTTCGGACGAACGAAGTTTGTGACGATACGTATGTACCTACTCTGCAAATGTTCGTATTGCCGATATATTGGAATAATTCTTTCTTCGATCCGAAGATTCGAACTTCGTGTTATAGAGTAGGTTTCGAAACGAAAAACGTCACGAAGTTTCGAACTTCGTTTCGGATTTATATAGTAGGGCCCCTGATACGTAAAAGTAAATATACTTATTACTGTGGTAGCATGATATTGATACTTATTTTACTGAATGTTGTAATATACCATAAAATAAAACAAAATATAACTACAACAATGTATTTAATAATTAAAACTACAATAGAATAGAGTGAGAACTATCGCCTTTTCTTCTTGGCTTCTGTCCGGCTGCCGCCCATGTCTTGCAGCTGTTGTTTGAGCTCGATGAGCTGGTTGTCGGGCACGTATCGGATCTCCTCGTGCTCGACGCCGTGCTCGTGCACGTTGAGCAAGCAGCCTTCCGGCAGTGCCGCGCGAGCCACGCGCAGCAGGGTGCCTAGAGCCCAGGCCGGAACGTCTACCACCTACCGACAAAATACAATCACTTCAATGCAGCAACTTACAAACGTTAATTTGTATAACATTTTCATAAACATAGACCATTGAGGTATTATGCTAGAGCGGACATCGGGAACAAAATCTGTGCGTATGGTGCGTGCACAAGGGTACACATTGAAGCGAGAGAGAACATATGTTACTTCGTAGGCGTGACAGAGACAGAAATAGAATGTACCCTTCATTTCGTTACAAACATTTTGTTTGCAGTGTCCCCTCTAGTATATTATCTCAATGACATAGACAAAATAGTTTAAACTTTAAAGAATAGGTTTTCGGATATCGCACGGAACTGTTAGTTTTAAGTATAAATACTTTTTAATTATAACTAACACAACCATCGCTACAATTAGGAAAGGTCTTATGAGTCATCATAGTTTTAGTTAATTCAGCCTATACATTATTCAACTGTCGCGGTCGTTTTAATTGACTTCTGAAGAAGGAGGTTATCAATTCGATATGTGTGAATGTAATTTTGTCAAAAATGAAATACAGTTTAATAAAAATGAAGATAACTTTTTTATCACTGTTTAGACAAAATCAATTAAATTAAGTTAGTTTAATATTTATTTAAGCTTAATATTCATGGTTATCTTTTTGTAACTCCAAACGTACTGAAGGACCTATCCTTAGTTACTTTACTTAATCAATGATGTCACGTATTATGTAGTACCCGCGAAAGGGTTAAATATGATGGTACATCATCGGCCCGAAGACATTGTTTGAATGAAAAGCGAATATGCACTGTTGTGTTTCGGTTTGAAGGACATTGTAGCCAGAGTAACTACTGGACATATTGAGACTTAACATCTTATGTCTCAGGATGACGAGCGCAGTGGAATGTTGCTACTGTTTATGAGCGGTCGTATTGCTTACCATCAGGCAAACGGCTTGCTCGTCTCGTCATTCATTGCAATAAAAAAAAATATATAATAAAAGCACTCATAAAATTATTGTTAATGGCGTATGCGTAGACGCTTGTAGTATTGCTTGCCTTGCCCTGTATACGCTACACGACTAGACCACCAATAAATACACTTAACATATGTTTTGATATCTCATATATTTCAATTGGATAATATGTCTGTATCAGCCCATATACGTCCCACTGCAGGGCACGGGCCTCCTCTACAATCGAGAGTACGGTTGAGAGTGGTTAGGCCATATAGTCCACCACGGGGTGCGATGTCGGGAACCTCCACGTGGTGCACCCTGGGCAACGTGGGTCATCGTAGTTGCAGTTCTGCAACTACGATGGCCGACGGCGAATATCCGACGGGGAGGGCAGGGGGTTTGGCGGTCGCTGTCTTTTGTGGCGGCCGCCTCCATCTGTCGTTTTAGGTGGGGCCCATCTCAGGGCCTACCTCCGGTTCTATCCCGGAGGCATCGGCGGGCCCGGTGTGCGCTTACCCCGCCGCCGGGCGGGCTGTGGGAGTGTCCCTGCCACGGTCGCCGTCGCAAATCGTAATCCGGTTGTGAGGTTTGTGGTCATGTCTCGCACTCCTGCCGGACCGAGGGTCTTGGCTTAACCGCCCGGACCGCGAGGGAGGATGCCTCTATAAAAAGTACCCCGAATCCCAAGCGGCGGCGCACCGCGAGGGGATGCATGGCTGATGGGCAGTTCAGTCTCTAGTGCGACCCCCGCCAGAGTACCGGCCGACCCTCTGGCGGGTTACGCTAGGCTTACCCAGGTACAGGGGGCACTGCCTGGGCGGACCTTCTTTTCCCCCATACTCGTGGGAACAAAATGGATAGTTCTTTTTCAAAACCCCAACCATGTTCCGTAGTGGTGGATAGGCTGCCAGAGTCGGACATCTCTCCGGCGACCAGTCGGCCATCCTCGTCCATGGGACCTCCTGCGGAGAGGACCGCGCCACCCCGTGACTTCGACTCGGAGTCCGGGGCGTGCAGCGACTCTTCGCAACCAAAGAGATGTCGAGCAAAACGCCGAGGCTCCCGTCCAGTGGAGAAGCGGCCCAGAGCTAGTGATGGTAGTAGTGCGGTAGAGACAGACTCCCGCACTGCCACCAAAAAACTGAAGCGGCGCCCTGCGGCTCCTGGGAGCGCGGGCACGACAGATGACGCTGTTGCCAAGGTGCAAAGCGAGCTCGAGGCTGTCTTGGATGCGGAAAGCATCACCGAGGCCGAAATGGTAGAGGCGGAAGAGGTTGATCTTCGGAGGGCCAAGGAGGCGAATCCTCTGAAACCGGCACCAAAGGATCCTCCCCCAGCCACCCATAACGAGGCCTTGATAAAGATGGCAGAGCGGCTCCGACATGTTGCACGTACGGCCAAAAATCTTAAGGGCACGTACGTAAAGGAAATCAAAGATAGCGTGTCGGAGCTGCTGGAAATAGCCCAGGAGCCACCATCAGCGGAGCTCTTCAGGGTCGAGGCGGAGAAGGCCGAACTCCGCAAAAAGGTCACGGCGCTGGAGGCGGCCCTCACAACACAGGGGAAAATGATCCAGGACCTGATGACAACAGTCCGGACGCAGCAGCGATCAGCGACTGAATCGGCATCCGGCGGTTTGGAGGCGGAAGCCGTGAAGGCGCTGCTCGAGGTGCACATGGCGAAGGTCGACGCAAAACTCGAGGCGATCGCCATGCGGCTGCCTCCGGAGCCGATTCTCCGCTGGCAGCCGACCGGGCTAGGGCCAAGGCAGCCCTGAAGCCGCAGCCAGCCGTCGCGGGGATCCCGGCCGCGTCGTGGCCGGCCCTAGAAGCAGGGAAGGTGCAAGTTGCCCCTCCAACCGTTGGCCGCGCCGCAACTGCTGCCCCTGCGGCAGCTCGCGGCCCCGCTCCAGCTGCCCGGCCGACCGCGCCTTTGACGGCTCCGCCGCCAGTCGCCTCTCGGGAGCCTCGCGGGCGCAAGCGAGGTAATCGGAAGCGCGCCCCACCCCGGCCGCAAACGCCACACCCGCCCCTTCAACCCACCGCATCCACGGAGACCCCGTGGACTGTGGTGGCAAAGAGGGGCAAGAAGAAGTCCCGGGCGGCCCAACAGCCGGCTCAGGCCCCACGCAGGGCTGCTCCCCAGCTCCGCCTCCCGCGTAAACCCGCCGTGACTCTCACGGTGACGCCGGAGGCGTTGAAGCGGGGTATTTCATACGCGCAGGTCCTGCGTGAGGTCCAGCAAAAGGTGGACCTAGCCAGCCTCGGCATCACAGCCGGGCTGAAGTCGCGGCGAATAGCCACCGGGGCTTACCTCTTCGAGGTGCCCGGGCCCGAGTCGGAGGCGAAGGCCGACTCCCTCATCGTTAAAATGAGGGAGGTCCTTCGCGGGTCGGAGGAGGACGTACGCGTCTCCCGGCCCGTGAAGACTGCTGAGCTGCGGATCTCGGGGCTGGACGCCTCAGCCACCCCCGAGGCAGTCGCAGCAGCCGTCGCCCGTCTCGGCGAGTGCTCCTCCGATGACGTCAAGGTCGGGGAGATCCGGGACGGGCGCTCGGGCCTGGGCGCAGTGTGGCTCCGCTGCCCAGCCAAGGCAGCGGAGAAGATAGTGAAGGCGGGGCGCGTCCTCGTGGGTTGGGTGGCAGCGGCAGTGCGGCTGCTTGAGGCCCGGCCCCTGCGCTGCTACCGATGCCTCTATAAGGGGCACGGGCATATAGAGTGCAATGCACCGGCGAGTGCGACCGCAGCGGGCTCTGCTACCGCTGCGGTAAACCAGACCATAAAGCCCGAGAGTGCTCCGCGGACCCGCACTGCGCAATCTGCGCAGATGCCGGAAAACCCGCGGACCACCGGGTGGGCGGCAAGGCTTGCGCTGCCTCCTCGGTCCCGCACCGTTCTCAACGCGGTGTGGGAGCCGAGGTTGCGACGCGGCCGACACCGTCCCGCCCTGAGGCGATGGAGATCGCCCATAATTAGATGGATCTTAATTTCCTCCAGGCGAACATCAACCACTGCGAAGGAGCACAGCACATGCTCGAACAGTCCCTGGCGCAGTGGTTGATTCACGTGGCTGTGGTTGCCGAGCCATACTCTGTCCCTGCCCGTGACGACTGGGCAGGGGACCTTGATGGCTCGGTGGCCGTCTTCACCCAGGGCGCCGCCGGCTCTCCACCCTTCGAAAAAGTAGCGAAGGGTGCGGGATGCGTGGCGGTCCTGGTGGGAGGGGTGTGGATAGTGGGAGTCTATTTCTCTCCCAACAGATCCCAGGCGGAATTCGAGACTTTCCTCGCGCGCCTGGGGGCCCTGGTACAGCATGACAGCCAGCCTCGCCCCGTGCTTGTAGCCGGCGACTTCAACGCCAAATCCTCGGCTTGGGGTTCGTCGGTGACCGACGCGCGGGGCGAGGCCCTGGAGGAATGGGCGATCTCCATCGGGTTGGTCGTCCTGAATCGGGGGTCGGAGAACACGTGCGTGCGGCACAACGGCGGTTCGGTGGTGGACGTCACGTTCGCCACCCCGGCCCTTGCCCGCCGTGTTCGGGACTGGAGGGTTTTGGTTGAGGAGGAGACGCTGTCCGATCATCTCTACATTCGGTTCAGCGTCTCATCCTCCCAGGTCTCCACCCGCCAGTCCGGTGGTGGTCCGACTGCCCGATTCACGGGCGGCCGACGTTGGGCCGCGAAGCGCCTCGATGTGGAGGCCGCGAAGGAAGCTGCCATTGTTCAGGCGTGGCTCCCCGTGCCGGACGGGCCGGTGCGGGTCGAGGAAGAGGCGGAATGGTTCGGGGTGGCGATGTCGCGAGTCTGCGACGCGGCCATGCCCCGGGTCACCCGCCTCCCAGCGAAGCGCCAGGTGTACTGGTGGTCGGCCGAGCTCACAGAGCTGCGCGCGGCTTGCCAGGTCGCGCGCCGCCGACTCGCCAGGCACCGTCGTCGTCGGACCCGTAGACCCGGCGACGACGAGCAGGGGCAGCACCTTCTCGACCTCCACAGAGAGGCGAAGAGAGCGCTGCGGGTGGCCATCGCGCAAGCGAAGGCCGCGGCGAACGAGGAGTTCCGGAGGTCTCTGGACAGAGATCCGTGGGGGCGTCCGTACCGTGTGGCGATGCGGAAATTCCGCCCATGGGCGCCCCCCTTGACCCAGAGTCTCCGGATTGACCTTTTGGAGGACGTCGTCGCGGCCTTGTTTCCGGCCACCGAGGAGTTCACTCCTCCACCGATGGCGCCACGTCCACCGGCGCCATCGTCGTTGGTTTCGGTAAGGGATATCCCGGAGGTTTCGCCGCAAGAACTAGAGGCGGCAGTGCTTCGGCTGCGGAGCAAGAACTCGGCCCCGGGTCTCGACGGGGTACCCGGTCGTGTCTGGGTGCTGGCCGTCGAGTCGCTGGGTACGAGGCTCCGCGGCCTTTTCTCCGCGTGCCTTGAGCAGGGCATCTTCCCGTCGCGGTGGAAGACGGGCAAGCTTGTCCTGCTCCGCAAGGAGGGGCGACCCGCAGATTCGCCCTCGGCCTACCGGCCGATCGTGTTGCTCGACGAGGTGTGCAAGCTCTTTGAGCGCGTAGTCCACGCGCGCCTCGTCGAGCATTTGGAGGGAACGGGCCCGGATCTGGCGGACTGCCAGTTCGGGTTCCGGCGGGGCCGGTCGACGGTCCACGCGATTCTGCGGGTAAAGGCACAAGCGGAGCGTGCGGTGTCCCGGGGTAGAGTCGTGGTGGCGGTGTCTCTCGACATCGCCAACGCGTTCAACACCATGCCCTGGGCCTGCATCGAAGAAGCACTGCGGTACCACGAGGTTCCGCCCTACCTTCGGCGTCTGGTGCACTCGTACCTGTCTGATAGGTACGTGGTGTATCCGGGTGCCGACGGGTGGCACCGCAGGGAAGTGACGTGCGGTGTTCCACAGGGCTCGGTTCTTGGGCCGCTCCTGTGGAACATCGGCTACGACTGGGTGCTACGTGGTACCAACCTTCGGGGCGTCGCTGTCGTCTGCTATGCAGATGACACGTTGGTGACGGCGACGGCCAGGACGTTCCAGAGGTCCGCCCTGCTCGCCTCGTTCGGTACTGGACTGGTGGTGGGCAGAATTCGGCGACTGGGCCTCACGGTGGCCCTCAACAAGACCGAGGCCGTGTGTTTCCACGGTCCTCGGTGTGGGCCTCCGCCTGGGGCCCACATCACAGTGGAGAGCGTGCGGATTCCCGTCGGCTCGAGGATGAAATACCTCGGTCTCGTCCTCGACAGTCGATGGGATTTCCGCGCGCATTTTGCGGAGTTGTCGCCGAAGCTGGTGAGGGCGGCGGGCGCACTGGGGCGCCTGTTGCCCAACACTGATGGTCCTGGCATCCCTTGCCGAAATCTTTATGCTGGAGTCGTGCGGTCCATGGCCCTCTACGGGTGTCCCGTTTGGGGCGGGTCCCTGGGCGATCGTTGCGTCCGCCTGCTGCATCGTCCGCAGCGCATGGTGGCGCAGCGAATAATCAGGGGCTACCGCACGGTCTCGCACGAGGCGGCCTGCGTATTGGCGGGAACTCTGCCCTGGGTGCTGGACGCCAAGATCCTCTCGTCAGCTTTTTTCCAACGAGAGGAGGCGTCCGGGCGTGGGCAGAGGTTGGTCCCCAGGGAGGTCGAGGCCATGTTGGCCTCCCTCCGCAGGTCCGCTGTGGAGGAGTGGCGTTCCAGGCTGGAGAGCCCTAGTGCTGGTACGAGGACCGTCGCGGCAGTGCGACCTGTCCTCGAGCAGTGGCTGGACAGGCGCCACGGCGCGCCGACTTTCCGGCTGACGCAGGTGCTCACCGGGCACGGCTGCTTCGGTGCGTACCTGTGTCGCATAGCCGGAGCGGAGGAGTCCGCCGTGTGCCACCATTGTGGCAACTGCCGTGAGGACACGGCCCAGCACACGCTGGAGGAGTGCCCAGCCTGGGACGAGGAGCGCAGCGCTCTCACTGCGGTCGTTGGACGCGACCTTTCGCTGCCGGCCGTGGTCGCCGCCATGGTCGGCAGCCGGAGTTCGTGGCGAGCCATGCTCTCCTTCTGCGAACGTGTCATGTCGCAGAAGGAGAGCGCTGAGCGGGATCGGGAGCAGACCGATCCCGCTCGTCGCCACAGGAGGCGTAGGAGGCGCCGGGACAACAACTAACCCGGCGCCGCAGAGGCCACACGGGGCCGCCGTCCCTACCTTGGCGGCCCCCGAGACGTGACGCAACACGCGTCATTTGCCGCGTCGCTAAGCGGCGGTGCACAAAGAGGCGGTCCTGGCGCGTCCGCTCAACGGTAACCTGGGGCCGTCTCTGAAGTGCACCCATGGTGGCCGACGCGGGGTTTTTAGTCGGTATTTCGGCGCGTATTGTGGTAGGGACCCGACCCAGCGGCCGCCCGTCCACGTTCACGGGCGGCACAACATGTCGCTGGGCTCGGAAGGCGCCGGTGAGTCCGACACACCCTCGCCCCTTCGGGGGTGGGATGGTCCGTAAAGGGATTTTCCCCGCGAGAAAAAAAAAAAAAAAAAAAAAAAAAATATATAGTCCACCACGCTGGCCTAGTGCGGGTTGGCGGACTTACATACCATAGAAATTTTATAAATCGCTATGGTATGCAGGTTTCCTCGTGATGTTTTCCTTCGCCGTTTTAGTGCGTGGTGATTGACTATCAATACACACATGACTCCGAAAAGTCAAAGGTGTGCCCTGGGATTCGAACCCGCGACCACCGTGAACATGTTGGCCGTCGCGTCTAGTCCGGTTACCAACAGGCCACCACGCACTTGGATGGTGCTGGAGGATAAGTAAAGGTTGTAAGCATAAAGCACCCGACGCTTTGCAACAATAAAATGTATGTATTTTAGTCCATTTGCTAATCTTGAACTCATTATCAATATTTTTTCGCTTTTTAGTTGGATCGTTTATAAAAGCGTGTTTTTTAGTTTTAGTTTTTTAACTATAATTTAATTGATTGCACTCAATCATCTATCTACGGCTGTATTATCAAAGGAAGACAGCTACGTGCAATTTACGCACTTTTTTTTTCAAAAAAATGAAAATGGATAATTATTCTGGATAAGATAAAGTCACAATTTTTTTATTATTGTATTGTCATCGGTCCTGGATAAGTATGCACAATTTCTAGTCAATCCAACGTTTGTCGTTTTGAAGGGGGTCAAAATCATGTTCAAAGATTCCGTTACATACTAACATACGTCTAAAGCTAGTAAAAGCGTATTAAAAAGGAAATTCTATTCGTAGTTTCGAGCTTGAAGATGCGACGAGAGTATTACCTACTTGTTATTGTTTCCACAATTTTCCTTAATATTTGTGACTAATGCATAGTCTATAGATCTGAATCTGTATCAGCCCATATATACGTCCCACTCACAAAGGGCATAGACCTCCTCTACAAATGTAAATACTTATAAAATGATAATAATATATGAGGGCAAATAGATATTTGTTTCAAATAACGTTCTTAGGCGAGACGTTCACTTATCGTTCTACCTTTTTTTTGGCAATGGATGCAATTATTTTTCCAAGGTAGTTTTATTAAATGCTAGGCGGCGGAACTAGTCATAAATTATGGAAACTGATAGGGTTAATATTTTTATGCATCCAGTAGAATAAATTACAGCCGGGTTCACTTTCACTAGCGATTAAGCGACCATGGGATGTTATTTTGCAAGAACATCGTTCATTACTGTCGATGCCCGCCAGCTATGAGGACATGCTCAAAGCTAGGGTGTGGCTTTGCTTTAGATCGGTTCTATTAAAACAACAAACAAATGGAGAACAAAACCAATTCTGGGTTAGAAATACAATATACTTACACAAAAATTAAAAATGAAATGATATAAAAACTAGGCACAGTCGATCGTATGCAGTCAAGGTATTTAATAATTGTGCTGAAACCATTATACATGCATCTTTGAAGTCTGGTTGGCGAGCGTAACGGATTGTTCCCAGTGTAATTAGAGTTTAAGAGCAACCCGCCGCTCTCCACGTACAATCTAATAAAAAAATCAGAATCAAAGTTGTGACACACTTTGATGTTTACATTATGCAATGCGGTTCATGAATAACGCGAGATTTACTCGACTTACGTATACTTTCACTATATCTGTTATGGAATCTTACATGATGCTTATTGAGTTACCAGTTTATTTCTCTAACGCGCATAACATAACAAAAACTAATGCCTTTATCACATTCAACAACAAAAAGGATGCTTCTAACATTTTTTCTTTACTGCTATTTCTTTTATTGGTTTATTTAAATTTGTATTTTTTGGGTCATCCGCATTGTGAATGATGCAGACGTTACGAGCAACTTAGAATTGCTACAACTGCGGATGGATGTCGTCTCCCTAAGCGGGTTCTACCGTCTGTATGATGGTGAATGCTCTGAAGAATTGTTTAACTTAATCCCGTCCTCTATATTCCTAAATAGAACCACGGGTGCTAGCTTGCGAAGCCGCACGGACCAAAAGGTTTGCTAATTATTTTATGGCCGCACCATCAAGCTGTGGAATTGTATGCCGTCACGCGTGTTCCCTCCTTCCTATGATCCCGGATCCTTCCGCCGTAGTGTGGAGAGACATTTTAGCAGGCCGGCATAATTGTATCGAATTTCTTGGGACTGTCGTCTGATGCCATTCGATATTCTGCCTGGATGGCATTTGCGCTTACCATCAGGCGCAGAGTCTATCCACACAGGATGAGGCGGGCGTCATGGAAGTCGGAGCTTCGAATCCTTTCGAATCAACACCGCCGATTTTAAATAATTAGTGTTAGGTAACGAGAATTTCAGAGGCAGTAAATTCTACGATCTAGACCAGGGGTGGCCAACTTTATTAGACCTAAGATTTACTGTTTACTAACGAAACCCTGTGCGATCTACCAAGTACAAGACACGGGGCGGATTGACACTTGACACACGCCGCTCCCCCGCATCCCACACGCTTCCCGCTTATTGGTCATTGTGTGCCGAAAACTTAACACTATACTGCGTAGAATAGAGCATAAATAACATGACGGAACAGCGATTGAAAAATGATACAAGACGGTGCTGCAGTTGTTGATAATTAAGTTGCGCAGTCTGGTCTATTTATTTATATTTTTTGCCTGGCCACGGCCCACGATCGACTGGACTAACAGTCGCGATCGACCTGTCGATCGCGATCGACCGGTTGGCCACCCCTGATCTAGACCAACTTGGCTGACTAAACCTTAACTTCAAACTGTCTTTTGAAACCGACTTTAAAAAAGAGGAGGTTCTCAATTCGTCGGGTGTTTTTAATTTATCCAGCGGCCTGAAAGATCGTTCCTATTACACATTTGGTAGATATATGTATATGTTATGGGCCAAGTGATTAATGCGGGCAATATTCATAATGCCCGGGCAGTATAAATATTGCCGAAATTGGGCCTCAAGGTGGCCTTCATAAATCCGAGACCATCTGCTTTCACGGACCTCGGAAGGTGCCACCTGCTGGAGTCCAAATAGTAGTCGAGGGCGTGTGTATTCCCATCGGATCTAAGCTCAAATATCTTGGGCTGCTTCTTGACAGCCGATGGGACTTCCACGCTCATTTTTCCGCGCTACAGCCTAAGTTGCTGAGGGAAGCAGGCGCGCTGTCCAACCTGCTCCCTAACTTGGAAGGTCCAGGAGACCCTTGCCGCAGGTTGCACATGGGAGTCGTTCGGTCCATGGCTTTATATGGAAGCCCAGTATGGGCTGAGTCCCTGCGCGCTCGCTGTGCCACTATGTTACGAAAGCCTCAGCTTGCCCTGGCGCAGCGATTGATCAGGGGCTACCGCACGATCTCCCATGAGGCGGCCTGCGTTATGGCCGGTACCCTGCCCTGGGATCTCGATGCCAAATCTCTCTCACGGACATACGATTGGCGAGAAGAGGCCATAAGACGTGGGACAATGTCGGTCCTGAGGGAGATCGAGGCAAAAAAAGTCTCCTTTCGCAGAGCCGCCGTGGAGGAATGGCAAACCAGGCTGGAAAATCCAAGTGCTGGTGCTAGATTAGTCGAGGCAGTGCGTCCTGTCCTCGACCAATGGATGGACAGGCGCCACGGTGCACTGACTTTCCGCTTGACACAGGTACTGTCCGGGCATGGATGCTTTGGACATTACCTGTGGCGAGTGGCAAGGAAAGAGGAGTCCGCCGTGTGTCATCACTGTGACAACTGCCCGGACGACACAGCCCAGCATACACTGCTGAAATGTCCAGCCTGGGAAGAAGAACGCAGCGCTCTCCGCGCTATTGTTGGGGAAGACCTGACACTCCCGGCCGTCATTGTCTCAATGGTCGGGAATCGAAGGTCGTGGCAAGCGGTGCTCTCTTTTTGTGAGCGAGTTATCTCACAGAAAGAGAGCGCCGAAAGGGATCGCGACAGAACCGACCCAGTCCGTCGGCAGAGACATCGAAGAAGACGGCACCAGTTAAATGGGGAAAATTAGACCTGGCGCCCTGCCCTGTGCCTAGGGGGCGAAAAGAATTCCACCACGGTATTCCCTGCCTGTCGTAAAAGGCGACTAAATGGGACCACCGGGATTACGGGGTGCTTTTGGGCACCCACACCAAAAAGTAATCCCGAGATGAACGCCCGAATGGGGCTAATGATTATGGAGAGAGGAGGGGCCATAGGTCTCCGAACTGCAAAGGATGACTGCGGAATAGTACCGGGCGAATTACGCTAGCAGAGACCGCAGCCATCCTAATATGCGCGAAGAGGGCCATCGAAGGGTTTTGGTCGGTATGCCGGCGTAGGATATCAACGTTAGGTACCCAGCTCGGCATTAACATCCAAGCGCCGGGCTGGAAGGCCGGTGACCCCGACACATCCTTCCTGCGCCTCTCCCCGGGACTGCGGGAAGAGGACCATAAACAGTTTTTGCCCTCGTAAAAAAAATATATATATAAATATTGCCGAGCCATATCGGACCAAGTGATTAATTACAATCTAAACTCACCTATTTATCACATTGCCTGGGCATTATGAATATGGCTACATGATGATCGGGCAATGTGATTTATAATGTTTATAGGTGATTTTTTACGTGGTGCGCTGCCGCATTGTCGCATCTTCGATAGACCCATAAATTAGAAAGGTTGAATTGATCTGCTTATGTTTAGTTGTTTTTTAACGTCCGAAACATTATCCTCAGAAGAAAACTAATGTACCCACTTTATGGATCAGTTAGGTCGACTGTGCCCCAAAACCGACTCGGCACACTCCGACTTCACGTAGTCTTTTGGCTATCGACCCTAGAGCGTATATAAAAAGCCGGAGGCGCGGATGGAGAGCAGCCCCCGCCCGCTGTTACGAAGGAGAGAGAGCATGGGTGCCTATCTTTTGTTACGCAAGGGCGAAGGGGCTGAACTTCCCGTAGCGCCGGAGACGATGCAGAAGCTAATTTGTATTGACAACAAGTGTTTTAAGGGTTAGGTTGCTATCTATTCTATATATATAAAAGAAAGTCGTGTTAGTTACTCCACTTATAACTCAAGAACGGCTGAACTGACTTGGCTGAAAATTGGTGGGGAGGTAGTTTAGAACCAGGAGAAGGACTTTTTATCACGTTCCCGGCTTCCCGAGTTTCTATTAGCTTATTAACATTTTCTTATACAAAATGTTGATGGGTTCGTAACTGTCAAATATTTAATGTTCATCCCGTCGATACGGTAAACTCTTCCCTCAAATTAAAGAACGTATTTAAATAAAGGTTTCGAATCGACAACATATTATATCCACAATATTCGATTAATGGCGTATTTTAGTTTTTAAAGATGTACATTAATGACATTAATTAAACGGATTGACGTTCAAATTGGTTGTCAAATAATGCATTCAGAAATGTATTTTGTGTGAACTAAGGAGAATATATCAAGCTACATAAATAGAGACAATTAAATAAATAATTTGCACACGTGAAAAGTTATTTTTACTTATTTTCAAGATCGACTGTCACTTTTATCACCAATTTTTACACACTTTCCTTCGCTATAATTCACTGATAGAAATTAATGTAATATATCGTCTCTGAGTGAGATAGGTCATATTTTACCTAAATATTGCTTGCAATATTTTTGGAAAAGCAGCATTGTGGGTGTGAAATAAGGGATGGAATATTGCATGGATAATCAGAATCACTAAAGTTTTTAATGTCAAAAATTCATAAGGCACACTATTTGGATATGGAGAGACGGGATATAATAGAGTGGGAGGTGCGGGAGAGAACTGGGATAGCTGGCAGATTTGATAGGACGAAGTGTAAATGCACGGTATAAAACCGAATGGATAATGAAGAGAAAGGACGGATCAAGAAGTGACTGAACAGACGGGTTAAGACGGGATTTAGCAGGTCAGTAGGATAGCAACGTCAAGTGTAGGCATACAAGTTGTTAAGTTATTATGCTAAATAATTGATTATAATATGAATCCTATGCCAACCAAGGCAAAGCGAAGCGTGGCCAGGTCAGCTATGGTATCGTTTAATTGATTTCAATGAATATCGTCGGAGTAGTAACACTGTTATAATATCTCCGTAGCAAAATAATGATTTAAATCTGAAGAGATGGGATAGGATAGAATATAAGGTGGATAAATGGGACAGAAGAATAGGTACAGGATGGGATTGGAATTGCATAAGCAGTTGAGACAACGGCTGTCATGTTGATTTTAAATAAAATATGGACTGGAATCTGTATTTGCACCCAGGCGAAGCCGGGCCGGGCCGCTAGTAATAGATATTTCTCAGGAATAGTGCGTTACCTTTTCATGGGAGTGGTACCAGCGGAGGTGCGACAGTCCCCCTCCCCCTCCACTCCTCCCAACCCACCCCCTGGTGCTGCCCTATTCTAAATTCTACCACTTCGGCTCATTGTTTTGATTTTGATTCGCTTTACATCACTCTGCCCAATAGGCACTTGGCATTATTCATAATGCCCGGGCAATGTGATAAATTGATTGGTTATAATCACATTGCCCGCTCTTATTGGGCTTTATTCATATTGCCCAGGCATTATGAATAATGCCCGATTAATCACTTGGCCCATAACATATACAGGGTATATAAAGACTGCTACCGAAAACGAAGCCGGGTGGTAGTTTAAGCGACTTCAGACACAATGCAACAGAAAATGTTGGAAAAAAAAGCGACAATTTTTTTTTTGTTATTTTTTTTATATGGTCGTATTTGGGTGGTAAATACATTTTTTCGTAAAAAAATAGTGTATACCCTTTTATTTATAAAGACTCTAAGGTATAAAAGAGCTTAAATTATGATTTTAGCAAAAACTATGGATTTACCACCCAAAAATGGCGATATTTAAAAAATGATAAAAAAAAATGACGCGTTTTCTTAGCAAAATTTTTAGTTGCATTGTGTTTGTAGTCACTAAAACTACCACCCGGCTTCGTTTTCGGTAGCAGTCTTGAGATACCCGGTATAATACGTATCGCAATTTATTGTTCAAGTGAATTGGTACACACAGCAGTTCATGAAGGTCATTTAATTTTCGGCGTGTAATTAACTTTGATTGATGTTATCGTCGATATACGAATAAAATAAAGACGCAAGTATACGGCATAGCATTTTGATTCTATAGAATAAATATTTTTATACAAAAAGGTTGTGTTTACACGCGCTGTGACTCACCAAGGTGACGGTACTTAGAAATTAGTTAAACTTGTAGCGGGCCATCTCAATCGCCTTTTTAAGTGTTTATATTGCACTATGAAGAAACTAATGGTTGTAGGCTACTCTTGAGAATGATACATACATACATACATAAACTCACGCCTTTTTCTCAGAAGGGGTAGGCAGAGGTGCCAGGGCACCCACATTTCGCCTTGTATGTTCCGTCCCACAATGTGATAGGTGGCGAGCCTATCGCCATATCGGGCACAAATTCCTGACTCTGGGCTGATAATGAATAGAAAAATCGAATATCACTTTGCCCAACCCGGGATTCGAACCCGAGATCTCAGCTTTGTAACCGTACCGGAGTACAACTACGCCACCGAGGCAGTCTTGTCTTGAGAATGATGACTCTAAATAAAGTGTAAGGAAAGGCCGAAGGTTTCTTTGAGTCAAGGTTGTCGAATGGCAGAGACTGCCTTCTTTCACTCATCGTCTGACTCAGTACTCCATAACTCATCTATACATTTAAATAAAATTGAAGTGTCTGTTTGTAAAGTGAAAATAAAAAAAATGTCCAACCACATATCGTTATATACACGATACCTATAACGAAAATGACCTTAGAATTATTTTTGTCTGTCTGTCTGTTTGTTCCGGTTAATCTCTGAAATAGCTGGACCGATTTTGACGGGACTTTTATTGTCAGGTAGCTGATATAATAAGGAGTAACCTAGGCTACATTTATTTTAGAAAAATAATGTTTTTGTTACATTCCACGCGGACGAAGTCGCGGGTACAGCTAGTATGAAATGAAATGCGTTTATTGGCCGCATAGGCAATTAAATAGCGCTTATGACAAGTCAGATAATAGCGATTTAGCGAGAACTAATGCATTATATTATATCACATTTTACTGGCTATAAAATTATTAAATATGAATGGAGTATTGATCAGCTTTTTAAAAAGATTTCCCCAAAAAAATAAGGATCGTGTAATCCCGAGTTCTACATAATAAATCATTACAATTTAATTCGAATGATATAATTCGCACCCAATATCAAACATGTAACATTGCAAAATAATGAGTGCGGCAAGAAGCAAATCATTTTTACGCATAATGTGAGTACAAACAACAATATGTATACCTAGTGAGAGTTGCACTCGCGCGTCTAGGGTTTGCACTAACTACTTAATGAATTATCAATAACTGGGCCTGAAAGGAAACTGTCTGCTTGTAGGATATTTGATTTTGCGCCAACAGAGTCTACAATGGGTATAGAATAACAGATACATCGGTGAATACATTTAAAAAAATATAAGTATTTCGCGTCTAAAACCACTTAATGTTTTAAAGCCGGTTGAAAAAATAAAAGAAAACAACATAGTACTTATCGTTAAAACGAACCAACTAAACTTCTAGGTCCAGAATGCCAAAATGATAAAAAATGGCCGTGTGTGCATCAAAGGCGCGGAAGTTAAAGAGGTCGACTTAAAATAGATCTCCGTTCATAAGAAAAAAACTAGGCCGTGCTCCTGGGGTTGGACGCATGCCCACGAATCTAGTGCTTTAATCTGTTAGTGATAGTTCATTTAGGTTCAACAAGCCCTGACGTCATAAAATTGAAACTGGAATCACCTTTCTTTCTTTTTTCACGATATACTTAACTGTGCAAATCTGAACTTGCACCAATATACTTGAACATGTGTGGCAAGTACCTGCGCAAACGTTGAACTGGTGCAAGTCTTAAAAATCGTTGCAATTATCGATTCGAGACTGGTGCACATTTACGTTTCCGTAAACGCACTGCAGCCGGCAGTGTGGTGCTTACGGCTCAGTATTCAGTAAATCGATATTTTAAATTCATAATCGAAATTACTGGAGTAGTTGATACATGTAGTCTAATGCGATAGGACGAAATGTAAAGACAAGGAATGAGACGTCAGACGGGATAGGATGGGACGAGAAAGGACTGGCCGGGAAGGGAAGGAAAGGGACGAGACGGAGCGGGACATGACGGGATAGACAGAACGATTGCGTAATCAAGTTCAAAGTCAAAAGTTGGGAATTTTGGTATACAAGAGTTTGTAAGAAAATCAACATGTATGTGGTATGGTATGGTCTCCAAAAAATATTTGCACACGGGCGAAACCGCTACTATTTTATAATTAATAAAATTAATTAACAAAAAACTTTTGATTAGCATTCAATATAAAAACTTATTATCATTTATGATTTAAAAGTATCACATGCAATTTATTAAGGTAAGTTGATAGCGAAGGGCAAGTGCTTAATTTAATAATTGAACTAAAACGCAAGAAGCGTTTTAAGGATTCTGCTATAGCTTACACGGACCACTGGTGGTCCCTGGAAGCATCAAAAGTAGTCCGTAAAGCCACCCTAAGGACATTTTTAAGACAATTTTATGCATATTTTATTAATGGGTATATAACAAAACCCTTTATTTATTTATATTTCGGTACTGTATTATCATACAAACAAATCAGTCAACTAACTGGGTGGTCAAGGGCTAGATTGTCAAAAGGTCCCTAATGAGTAAAAGTAATTCTTAACTACTGGCGTAAACAGTAAACGAAAATTTTTATTTGATATATCGTGCGATTCTGCGTATTAAAACCTACTAATTCTAGTGTCTTCTTTCACCCATATCGACTGTTGAACGAACCAACAGTGTTGACAAGTGCAGCTTACGGAATATTAATTAACATCATATTAAAATGAAGTCACTAAGAGTTGATTATAGATATAAAACGAAAAATCGCTCGATATAGCATATGTAGTTATATCGTGTGATTTTTTGTTTTAGTTTTCAGTAGGCTAATGCTTGATCTGCCAAATTTAGCTCAACCGTCATACAATGCACTTATCCAAAACGACAGTCTTTGTTTAATGATTGTGCTTAAAATTAATAGCTAAATATTATACCTGTACATTCCGTTCATAGATGTTGAGGTGATACTCTGCTTCCACAACAGTGCCGCCGGGTTTGAATCGCTGCGCCTTTAGCTGTTGTGCCGGAGTCGCCCAGCTACATGCCCAACCAAAATTATATTACAGTCTTGCAACCCTCCATCGCATAGTGGGTTATAGGTATGCTATGAAACGGGAGATCGCAGTTTTGATCCTCCCACTGAGAGAAATATTCTTGAGCCATTCACATGTAATTGTTTTGTGTCTGGGCTTTCTTGACACCGAAATCTGTCATAGTTTCTGATACTTTTTACAAAACTTTTATCTTAGTGTGTGTATTTATTGACACAATAATTTTACTACACTAGTCTGTATTTTTGCTTTGTTATATTTCTGAATGAATTACTTTTTGGTACATTGTAACTCATTTTCTTTATGCCTCCATGGCGCAGGTGGCTAACCGCCGCCTGTGAAACGAGAGGCCGCGGGTTCGATCACCGCACCGAGATAAAAGTTAGAGTGACCCATAAATATTTCTTTCAGGTCTGGGTGTTTGTGAGACTGAAAAGTCTCTTGTAGTTCCCGATACCCAGGACACAAGACTCGATCTTAGTGTGGGACCAGGACTATGCATTATGTGACTTTGGGGCTTTATCTATACATCTATACATATAAATAAAATTGAAGTGTCTGTAAAGTAAAAATTAAAGAAAATGTCCAACTAGATATTGTTATATACACAATACCTATAACGAAAATGATCTTAGATTTTTTTGTCTGTCTGTTTTTTCTCTGTCTGTCTGTTTGTTCTGGCTAATCTCTGATATGGCTGGACCGATTATGACGGGACTTTTATTGTCAGGTAGCTGATATAGTAAGGAGTAACTTAGGCTACATTTATTTTAGAAAATATCTTTTATTTTAGAAAAATAAAGTTGTTGTTAAATTCCACGCAGACAAAGTCGCGGATACAGCTAGTTTATTATTATAAAAATACTTGCACACAGCAATCAGTGGGTGATGCCATGGGCATATCTGCCAAACCATTTGAATCAATGTGTTCTTATATGTGACTTATGAAGACAGGTTTACATAATTTTGATGATTTTATATAACATAAGTAATAAAAATGAGAGTACCAGCAAACATAACACTAGATTATCAAAGCAGAATGCTCATTCATAGTATGGGTAAAAATATTGTTGGTCCCAATATTGGTAAGCCTATATTAAATAAAGCAAATTTTATATTATGTCCTTAAACATTTACCTGTATTATCCTGACAAAAGATTTTTATAAAATACAGTGAATATTGTCACATTTAAATTAAGTTCACAGAATCAAATAAAAAAATAAAAAAATATATTGGACTTTAAGTTCATTTCTCAAAGGTTGCAATTATATTTATTGAAAACATTTAAACACATATTTTTCCCTACACAAAAAAGTAGGTTTAATCGAGGTACAATAATCTTTGCACCAATACTAAATATCATAATAAAATGGGCATTCTCCTTTATTCATTGTAATACAATTGATTATCTCTATGATCTACCATGTTTAATTCACGCTAGTTAACTCTAGGACAAAACCTTATAATCTAGATATAGAATCTGGTGCATCTTACCAATCATCAACTTGTATACCCATTGCTTCAGCATATCTGTGTATTTGTTTTTGGCATGCTTCTAATAGCACATAGTCATAGCCTTTCAGTTGTAAGTTCAGACAATCATATACTGGTTCATCAGGCTCCATACTCTGAAATAATAATAGTATATACACAAAAGTGGACACATTGTGTAAAGTTATTGTGGACATATAATAGGTATGATAACAGGTGATGTTGCCTTGAAATCTTATATATATTCTAACATTTATACCGCAAGTTTCACACAGTCTACATAATGAGTGTCTTGTGAACAATAGCAGTCTTGTGTTCCCTTACCACCATGAATACTCACTATTAAGTAATCTGGCTCATACAAGTCACTTTTCCACCTTTTTTGTTGACATTGTGTTGCTGAGAATACAGCTGTACTGTTTGGCTTCATCAAATTGTAGAATTTTATCTAAAATAAATAAGAATTCATATTATTTACATATGCCACACGTAAAAATATTGAGTAGCTTATACATTTTATACTTACCAAATTACCTAGTCTGTTTCTGAGCATGGCTACTTCTTAGTGTTTCTATAACAAAATTCACAAGCTTACATTAAAAACAATAGGAATGATTATTTCATTGATCATGTAAAGTAATAATAGATATATAGTTAATTTATTCTTTTCTGTAATTTGTTGTTCTTAACTTTTAATTAAAAGTGTAGATAAAAATAATATGATAAAAAAATGATTACCCTAATTTTATATGTAGCTATCAAATATTTCTAAATTAATATCAATTAAATGATATATTTTACACTTTTCATTAATTTAAATTTAAATAAATTTAAAAATGTATAACCTAAAAATCTAATATTTTCGTATTTTTTTTTAAATGGAACTGTCAACAGCATGACAATGATCAGGCACAGGATTACATTTCATACAGCCACACATACAGCCGATCCGTCATTGGGCATTGCGATGTATTATAATCGAGATGCAGGTCGAATGTCCAGTTGATTTCGGTAACTTTAACCCATATGTGTATTATTTTGAAGGATTTGCTGTACTATTTTCCATCATTATGATCGTATCGTGTAGGTGTCGTGTAGTAAGCATTGTAAAATAGGTACTAGCTGTCAATGTATTTTATTTTAAATAATAAATACACACACTTTTGAACTTAAGTAGCCCTTTAATACGTATCATTAATGGTGCATCAAGAATCGTTTAATTTACCATTTAATAATGTGGGCGAAATACATGTAAAATAGTATTTAATCTACCAATAAATATGAGTTTCCGTAATGTTTTTACTTTATCGCCACCTGGCAGTTGGATTTTGCACATGACAAGAAGAAGAAACCAAAAATAATATGTCAAAGAATTGTCTATGTTTCGCTAAACCTTCGCAAATCGCACCAAATCGCACTTGAAGACTCAATGAAATGGGAAGAAAAGTGTAAAATTGTAAATTTTGTGCCCCATACGTTTAATTCAAGAGCCTACGTTGATGGTGAATAATTCAAATAGTTTTGTCTTTGGAAAGATATATCGAAGACATGGCATCAACGGGAAGTACACCTTTTCCTAAATGGCAATTGGCCATTCTTCTCGGTGCACCTTTGGCTATCGGTTTAGGTTACCTTTATCTTCGAAATAGATTAGAAGACCCCGAAAAGAAAAAAGTCGCAGAATTAAAAGCGAAGACTACTATTTCTTTGGACAATGAAGATAATAACACAAAAACATCAGAAACTGCACTTGAACGAGCGATGAAGCTGAAAGGCGCCGGCAACAGGGCTTTCCATGCTGGCGAGTACGATAAAGCAATCGCTTTATACAACGAGGCGATTGAAGCATGTCCCCCAGACCGTCCTGTCGACCTCGCCACCTTCTACCAAAACCGCTCGGCATGCTATGAGAAACGCGAGATGTGGGATCAAGTCAAAGAGGACTGTACTTTTGCTCTAAAACTCAACGAAAAGTACGTCAAAGCGTTCTTAAGGCGATCTCGAGCTGCAGAAAAAAGCGGTGATCTAGTCCTGGCCTTGGAAGATGTGACTTCAGCATGCATTTTGGAAAAATTCCAAGTACAGAGTTCTTTGGTCAACGCCGATCGTATTCTTAAAGCTTTAGGCAGACAACATGCTCGCGAAGCTCTCGCAAAACGCCGGCCGGTTATGCCATCCAAACACTTCATAAAAACATATTTTTCTGCATTCTCTGAAGATCCTATTATGAAAATCCAATTGGAGGAAAATGTTAGTGGTGGTTTTGCAAAGGCCAAGCAAGCTCTGGATAATCAAGATTATGATTCAATTGTGGATGCATGCACAGAAGAGCTAGATTCCAATGGCCAATATAAAAATGAAGCCCTTCTTCTGCGTGCCACATTCTATCTGTTGTTAGGTAGACATGAAGAAGCCCAATCAGACCTTGGAAAAGTTATTGAGAGTGATGCTCCCACCAAGGTCAAAGTGAATGCTTTGATTAAGCGTGCATCCTTATTCACTCAATTGGAAAATACAGAACGCTGTCTTGAAGACTTTGCTAATGCGGCTCAGTTAGATGCTAATAATTCTGACATTTACCATCACAGGGGTCAAGTGTACCTTCTGCTGGAGCGCATGGATGAGGCAACTTCTGAATTTTCGAAGGCTGTTGAATTAAACCCTGACTTTTCAATTGCTTACATTCAGAAATGTTATGCTGATTATAGGCATGCACAGATTAATAAAAATGTTGGTGCCCTCAGTCAGGTGAGAGCAGACTTTGAGCGTGCATTAGAGAGATTCCCTCGTTGTGCTGAGGCATACATACTGTATGCTCAAGTATTGTCTGACCAGCAAGAGTGGGGACGTGCTGAAGCCTTGTTTGACTCGGCTCTCGCTGTGGATCCAAACAATGCTACTCTTTATGTACACAAAGGCTTGGTGCAACTGCAGAAGAGCACAGACTTTGATAAAGCTGTTAAACTGATAAACAAGGCCATTGAGATGGATGACAAATGTGACTTTGCCTATGAAACATTAGGCACCATTGAAGTGCAGAGGTAAGTTATAACAGAAACATATTATAATCCTCTAAACATTACAACTTCATTAGAGACTCATTATCTTTTCATTTAAGTATTATGAGTATAGCAGAGCAAACACTGCATTGTCATTTTTTGGAGTAACCTTTGGCTGAGTGATTAAATATAATCATTTTTTTTACTATGTATGTATCAAAAAATCTGTTTATTTTGTTTTAGAAAGAATGTCACAAATTCTGTGGTTTGAGAAACTGTCTCAGTGAGCAATCAGAATATTTGTTTTGGATTTGAGTATTGTGAGATTGAAAATTCTCATACTTTCTAATATTCTAATACATCTTGAGTCTTGTGTCATAGTGAGGTTTCAGGACTATGTCTGTTATTGTATATGCTGGGGCCCTACTATATTCATCCGAAATGAAGTTCGAAACTTCGGTCGATCAGTTTTTATACAATATGATTGTATCTACTCAGTAAAAGTTTGAATTTGTATAACATACAACGTAACCATAAGTCTATGGTTATGACCATAAGTCAATAACAACCATAAGTATATGTAGGTACATTTGTATCATATATAAACTTCAATCATCCCCCTGTAGGGAGTATGTTGTATTTGTAAATATTACAAAAAACAAAAAAAAAACATATTACTCACTGTATTATTTGAAATAATTATATCTTCATTATGAAGAAATATTAAAGCTTATAATCACATTTAATTCATTTATTACTTGAATAATAAATAGTCTTTGATAACAAAATGGAATTCAGATTTTATCTCACATATCAAATACCAATATTTATTTAGAAGTATAAAGGTGTTTAATTTGAAATGGCACTAATATTGAATTTGGTTTGTATTTCAGGGGTAACCTTAGGCGGTCATTAGAATTGTTTGAAAAGGCAATTTCACTGGCCAAGACAGAGCTGGAGATGACCCACTTGTTCTCTCTGAAGGATGCAGCTGCTGCACAACTGAAGGTGTCTGAACGCTGGGGTCTGGACTGGACTGTGAGCTAGGCCTGTGCCCATCCTCTTGCCACAAGATCAACGAGAATATTATCTGGCCGTCCAAACTAATAGTTTCTTATAAGATATTATTGCATTTTCAATTGTATTTAATTTATATTTTTGCTTTACGTTCATATTCAAGTTTAGACAGTTTTTGTCACATATTGTTATATTGAGTTAACATCTTGTGGGTAGATAGTTTGTTCGATGTTTATATATTATTTAGTAGAATAGTTTTGCCAGATAGTATTCTCGTTGCATATTTTACCGCCGCCGACTCCGTAAACGACATTAGCGCGACATCAAATCAAACTATTTCATTGTAGTTTACAGAATTGCTTTTTTCCTTAGATGTATATTTCGCCATTATAACATATCTAGTACTGTTTACCACATAAATTGCCATGTTACACAAGTTTTTGTGGCTGTACTTAATGTTTTACTTGTAAAATTTATTTACAGCAATAAGCCATTATCGTGGTATTACTGAAAATATATTAATTTGCGTTCATATTTAGTAAGTGGTATTGCAACATCACATAAAGGAGAATCAAACTTTATTGTAAATATTACGCAAAAGAATCCTTGAGCATGCAATATAAACAAAATATTTTCTGTTGTCAAATGTGTGTATGTTTTTAGATGTGACATAATATGAAGATGTAGTTATCAAAATTTACTTCACATTGAAGTCATTGCCTAATCCTTGATAGCAAAAATTAGTTTTAGAGAAGGTGATGTACATTGCATTTAAATAATTAATACAAAATTATTTTAAATTGTTGAGTATTCAATTTAAAGAGTAATACATGTGTAGATGTGTTAATTAATGTGTTGGATTAACAAATACTTCGAATGGCAAGAAAATTAGTTACTTTGTTCCTTTTGTGACTAAGGAGAACACTTTAGATTATGATCCCATGTTAGTGGTCGGGCTTCTTTAAGTTATACCGTAAATTCAATGACTAGCGAAAACATGGGTTGAAAATCACCAACTTCTCTTCTGAATATTGGTACGAATAAAATTTGTTAATATTTCAGTCACTAAATATCATCAAATTATACGTAGATAAGACATTGACACACATTGATAATGTTATCATTTTTTTAAACGCGAGGTGCCGATATATCTATGTGTTCACGTACTTTAAATCAATTCTTTTGCATTATATACAAATGACAAAGTTAATTTATGCACTGTGGGGTGATCGTGTTTTAATCGAAAGAAAGTGTTAGGTACTCTGTGTTGTTATATTTATTTTTGGGTCCAAATGATAACATGCGAATACTGTAATCGTTGTGTAAATTTCCCGCGGCCCACGACAAAGGTACGTTATATTGCGTAGGTACAAAGAGAGGTATGTGCGGCGGTGCGTGCATCATTGGTGTATTCAATACATTTTTCGGCATTTAAATCGTCATTAGTGTGTACCTGTGAAACCTTCAATACTTGTATAAAATAACGGTTTTGCGAGTAATTATATACGTGTTGCTTTAAGCGAAGTTCCGATGTTTTGAATGCACCGTAAAATTATCAGTTAGATTGTGAAATTAGCATATAGCTCGCAGAGACGGTTCTACAGAGTTGTTACCTCACCGATAGTGAATAGTTATCAATTTATGAAAACTACGAAATACATTATTGAAAAAAAAAACTTATTTTTAATTTAAAAACCTTTAACAACCTTTTATTACGTGGAATCAAATCCTGAAAATTGTCAGCGCTCTGAATATGCAAGTAATAAATTTCAGTAAACGCCTCAGTGGTGCAGTCGGACTGCGGTACGATTAAAACGCCAAAGTCCCAAGTTCGATTGCCGTCTGGAGCAGTATATTGGATTGTTTAACCGACTTCTATGTTTTTTAGCTATATTATTGAAAACTGGTGCTGGTCATGTGGTCGGAAAAATATGCGGTGCAAATCTCATGAATATATTCGGCCTGGAGATTAATCAAAATTACGTAGGATTCCAATGTTTTTATTTTGCATTTGGTTCAGTATAAAAGCTAAGGTATAGTGGCGGAGGAGAAAAGGGATAGGGGCCAAAAGGGATGGATGAAAAACGAATATATATTTTTTATATCAATGATTGGCGAGACAGATATGCCATTAACCTGATTGTAAGTAATACGACCGCAACAAAACCATTCATTACAAAGCAATTGTTGGCATCTTGAGATTCAAGGTGTTTACTAGACATTACGATCTAACCTATCCAGGGGCTTCCTCATATATGAGAGGTCTTTGGCCGTTTGAATCGATTTTAGCAGTTTGCATCGAAAGAACGTACTGACTAGTTAATGCCACCAAGAAATCATAAAATCTGATTATCATCTGCGAACTCGGAAAACATGTCCTCAACCTCAAACAGGAAACCAATGACAATTTCTGTATAAGATTCATAAAAGTTCACTAAAACGAGGAGGTTAAAAAGAGCACCGGCGAAAGAGGGAGTGAGAAAAATAGACATACGTACATCGATATCAATGTTACACGAATATAAGTCAATGCATACGTATAATACTTCAAAGATACAAATAAAAGTAAATTAATAAAAAATAAACACCGACTTAAAACAATATCACTGAAAAGAAAAAAAAAATTATACCATGGCATTGCAACACTGATAGGCTTGGTCCTAGGTCCAGAGAGGCCTAATTTGCAAATTATTGCTTGCAATTGCTTCCACTCTTTTCGATTCACATCCTAACAGTGGGTTGCTAGCGCCACAACTGATTTTATTTGTTACTAGCGGCCCGGTCCAGCTTCGCCTGGCTGGAAATATTCTTTCACTCCACACCACACCTGAAGGCAGTCTTTGTGATATTGATTCGTTGGTGGGAGAAGTGGTGGGAGGCGCCCGACGTGACAGCCCAGTGGTGGCATGCACGTGAGCTGCGCGCGGGCATTGCAACATTACTTTATTTTTCTAAAATATAAAGGCCTATGCTGTCTTTTGTGGGTGCGTAGTCGGAGTCCACAGGTGGGAATAAAGTTGAGGAAATAACTGGTAAGAGTTTATATTGTCACGTAAATACACAAGGTACACAATAGGATCACTCGACGGCAGGTAATCGACTGGCGGCACCGGCCGCCGCACCGGCCGCTGCGATAAGGAACCGGTTCGCGGCGGATTTGGCGCGTGGTACAAGTGCACGTTTGTGTTGTGTCAATGTATGTGACTATGTATGTGACTGTTCCGTGTTATTTATTATTTATTATTTAAATATATATGAGATGCCCACATCACTCCCCCCCAGAGGCCGTCACTACGGACGATAAACAGCTGGGAACCGAACTTGTCTCCCAGAGCGGGTAACTCGAACGGGTGGAGATTGCGATGTAGCCTTTTCTACGCGTAATTTGGGCGAAGAAGGCTTATCTATGGGAGGTGCACTTCGCTCGGATGATAGTACGTCCTCAAAAATATAGGCCGGCTTTAATCGGTCTATGGTTACGGTAACAGTTTTTCCTTTAACAAGCAGCTTGAATACTTTATCACCCCGTTCCAGAACTTGGTAAGGGCCAGAGTAAGCAGGCTGTAGCGATCCTCTAACCGCGTCTTCTCTCAGAAAGACGTGACTCGAAGAAGAAAGGTCTTTGTAAACAAAGATTTTCTGCTTACTGTGGCGCGACGCTGGTGTTGGACGTAATTTCTTGACAAAATTGCGCAAACGCGTGGTGAACTCGGTAATGTCCGTGGTACCGTCTTCAGCTGGCTGGAAAAACTCGCCGGGTAGTTTTAAAGGTTCGCCGTATAGAAGCTCGGCAGAGGAGGCCTTTAAATCCTCTTTTAATGCCGAACGAATGCCAAGTAAAACTAATGGGAGCGATTCCGTCCAGTTAGTGTCTGCGTGACAGATTATGGCGGCTTTTAGTTGGCGATGAAACCGCTCAACTAAGCCATTGCACGCTGGGTGATAGGCCGTGGTACGTCGATGTTTGAATCCTATTATTTTCGATAAATATTGAAATAGAGAGGATTCAAATTGACGACCACGGTCTGTTATTATGTCCGACGGTTGCCCAAATCTGGAGATCCAACCAGACATAAGTGCCTGTCCGACGCTTTCCGCGGTTATGTCCATGATCGGCACGACTTCTGGCCATCGACTGAAGCGGTCGACGGCTGTAAGGCAATAACGATAACCACGGGAAGGGGGCAGGGGTCCTATAAGATCGATATGGACCTGGGAAAATCTAGCGCGAGGTAAATTGAACGTGCCGAGAGGGGCCGACACGTGTCTATTTACTTTGGCTCTTTGACATGCTAGACACGATTTTGTCCACTCGCGGCAGTCCTTGCGTACGCCCGGCCAGACGTACCGTTGAGATACGAGTAGGGCCGTTGCGTTGGCGCTAGGATGACTTAAGGAATGCAAGGTCTGGAATACTTGCCTTCTTAGCATTTTGGGGACAAATGGTCTTGGTGTGGTCGTACTTACATCGCAGTAAAGCAAAGTATTCGAGTCAGGTAAGGTCATCTTCTTAATCCTGAGTGACGATTCCTCGTTAAGAAGGTGTGTCAACTCTGGGTCGGAAGCTTGAGATTTAGCTAGGACTTCATATTCCACAGGTTTTTGTAGCTCGTCCACCCTACTTAAGGTGTCGGCAACCACATTCTCTTTACCAGATATATGCTGGAAATCTGTAGTAAATTGGGATATGAAGTCCAGATGCCTGTACTGACGGGGCGAGCAGGTGTTCTTGCGTTCATGGAACGCGAAGCACAACGGCTTGTGGTCTGTAAACACCGTAAAATGTCGGGCCTCAAGCATGTGGCGGAAATATTTCACACCCTCATAGACGGCCAGCAGCTCACGGTCGTAGGGTGAGTACTTTTGCTGTGCCGTGCTGAGCTTGCGGGTGAAAAATGCGAGAGGTTGCCACGCCTTGTCCTTATACTGCTGCAAGACTGCGCCCAACGCTACGTCCGAAGCATCTGTGACTAGAGCCAATCTAGCTTCACAGTCAGGATGTGCAAGCAATGCAGCATTACTGAGACTGGCTTTGCACTGCTCAAAAGCTGCTAGGGCCTCTCCAGTGAGGTTGACAGGGTGAGTGGCTTTAACTGAACCAGTCAGAAGAGCGTTGAGGGGAGCTTGGGTCTGCGCGGCATTCGGTAGAAATCGCCGGTAGAAATTCAACATTCCCAAGAACCTACGCAGCTGTCTGACGGTTTTTGGAACAGGATAGTTCTTGATCGCCTGGACCTTGTCATCAGTTGGCTTAGTACCTGCTGCCGAAATACTGTAACCCAGGAAAGTCACCTCAGGTGCCCCAAATATACACTTCGAAGTGTTAACCAGCACTCCATACTGTTTCATCCTCTGGAAAAGTTGATCCAGGTGGTTCTCGTGATCCGCAGCTGTTCGGGAAAATACGAGAAAATCGTCTAGATAGGCATAGCAGAACTCTAGACCTCGCGTCAACTCGTCGACGAATCGCTGGAAGGTCTGTCCAGCATTTCTCAGACCAAATGTCATGAAGGGGAATTCAAATAAGCCAAATGGCGTAGTGATGGCAGTTTTTTGAATATCCCCATCATGAACAGGGATCTGGTTATACGCCTTTACCAGGTCGATGGTTGAGAACACCTTACATCCAGCAATGGCGTGAGCGAAGTCGTGGATGTGCCTTATGGGGTACCTGTCGGGGACTGTCCTGGCATTCAGCATTCGGTAGTCGCCGCAAGGGCGCCAGCCGTCCTTTTTTGGTGCCAGATGCAGTGCAGAGGACCAAGGGCTACTAGATGGGCGAGCGGTACCATTGTTCAGCATCTGCTGGAATTCACTCCGAGCGTACCTCAGCTTGTCCGGAGCTAACCTGCGCGGGGAAGTTGACACTGGGGGACCACTGGTGGTGCGTATATAGTGTTTGGTGTTGTGTGGAATTATACGTGTTGTACCAGCCGGACGCGTAATTTCCGGGTATTTATTTAATATACGGTGATACCGCGTGCTTCCAGTCGATACCTTTACAGATAAAACATTTTGGTCAATATTTTTAGTAATGGCGGCAATTGTAAACAAAGATGTTGCACTGTCTACTAAGCGGCGGCCACGAATATCTACAACCAAACCATAAAAACTTAAAAAATCTACGCCAATAATAGCTTTGGCTACGTCTGCTACAACAAATTTCCAGGGGAAATCTCGTCTCAACCCTATATTTAAATTAAGCTGGACGTAACCATACGTATAAATAACGCTCCCGTTGGCAGCCGACAACTGGTAGTTAGTCCTTTCACGACGTTCATGAAGAGCCACTCGAGGGAATACGCAGACATCGCTACCCGTATCCACGAGAAACCGGGTCTTCGTAATGGAGTCCGTCACGAACAGGCGACCGGGAGCTTTCGGACCATCTGCCGTCGCCATTACAGATTGTCCCTTGCGTTTCCCGCCTTGCCGTAGTCACAGGGACTCTGGCACGTCGTCGCTTTGCTGCCAAACTTAGAATGATACCAGCAGATAGGGAATTTTCTGTAGTTTGATTGTGAGCGGGTCGATGAACGGTGACGTCTCTCTCTTGGTCGAGCCCGTCGCGGTGAGACTGCGCGTTGCGTTCGTTTGTTCACCCGCAGCGCCAAATTTTGCACGGCGCGTTTCAACTCTGCGATCTCGCTTGACATAGCCTCGATGACAGAACCCGGTGCTGGTGTTGATGTGGCAGCTACCTGACGAGTCGGTGTCACTATGTCCTGCACACGGTCTGCCAGGTCAGCTAGACTCTCCAGGGAACTTTCGGGCTGCGAAGCTAAAAGTGTCTGGATGTTCGCGGGCAGTCGACTACACCATATCGTTCGAATAAAATCTTCGGGAACACCAGACCCCGCTAAGCCTCGTAGGTGTCTTAAAAATTGGGAGGGTTTTCGATCCCCCAGCTCCTCGTGTATTAAAAGTTGGTGGACCTTCTTCTCTTGAGAAGCGGTCAGTCGCTTAATTAGTTCGGATTTCAGTTTTTCATACCTGTCTGTTGGCGGGGGAGAAATTATAACATCCTTTACCTCCTTCGCGTAGATGTGGTCTAACTGTCCGATGACATAATTGAATTTTGTGATGTCGGACGTTATTCCGGAAACTGCAAATTGACCCTCGACTTGCGCGAACCAAATCTCCGGCTCCTCTGGCCAAAAGGGTGGCACACGTATTCCGACACGTAATACTTCAAGGTCCTTTTCACCTTTCTCCGACATTGTGAACGTTTGTCACTTGGACCACACACCAATTAGAACTATCTCGAGCTTCTGTTGTTTGAATACGAACGTATTCCACGTAGATCACGTAGATCACGTAGATCACGTCGATCACGTCGGGGTCACCAGTAAAGGCCTATGCTGTCTTTTGTGGGTGCGTAGTCGGAGTCCACAGGTGGGAATAAAGTTGAGGAAATAACTGGTAAGAGTTTATATTGTCACGTAAATACACAAGGTACACAATAGGATCACTCGACGGCAGGTAATCGACTGGCGGCACCGGCCGCCGCACCGGCCGCTGCGATAAGGAACCGGTTCGCGGCGGATTTGGCGCGTGGTACAAGTGCACGTTTGTGTTGTGTCAATGTATGTGACTATGTATGTGACTGTTCCGTGTTATTTATTATTTATTATTTAAATATATATGAGATGCCCACAAATAAAAGAATTTTTCTTAAATAAATGTAGCCTAAGTTACTCCTTGTTATATCAGCTACCTGACAAAAAAAGTCCCGTCAAAATCGGTCCAGCCATTTCAGAGATTGGCCGGAACAAACAAATTTTTTTTAAAGATCATTTTCGGCACAGGTATCGTGTATACACATATGATATTACTAGCGGCCCGGCCCGGCTTCGCCCGGGAGCAGATAGTTTTTGAGTCCAATCCACATCAAGAACATATTATTTCGCGTGTCTACTAACTATATTTCCCGCGTGCCGTCGACTATATTTCCCTTCCATAGGAGAGGACATCCCGTGCCAACAATTTGAATTTGAAAGAGTAGAAAATATGTATATTTGGTTTCCTGACTCATCCCACGGGAACACTACATTTTTCGGGATAAAAAGTAGCCTATGTGTACCAGCAAGGAGGCTGGACACGGTGTTCAGCTGAGCTTTTCAGCTGCCGAGGGGGAGGTCCCCAACAGAATTTCGACAGTAATGCGCGCTGCAGAAAAAACGGTTAATTCCAAAACTGAGTGCTTATCGTCTACCACTTACCGAGGCTTCCGGCTTCACCAGCTCTCGCAGACCAGGCAACTCCAGCAGCAATACTCTCGAGGAACACGTTAAATGGGAATATATCGGGTATAGGTTTTGGTTACGAGGTTGCGCAACAGCGGAGTTTTTGACCAAGTACTTCCACGATTCAAAAACGAGTGCTGGGTTTTTTCCAAGGCAACGGTTCTGAGACCTGCTCGTTGGTCACACTAGAACCTCGCCTATTGGTCGGTGGTTTTTCGGTTGTCGAAAAGTTGTCTATGCGACGCCCGGTTGCGCCATCTAGCGCCGGTTCGTGATATCGGATTCGAACCCAGCAATGGAACTCCGATGCAGCGCACATTAACTTTGGGGTGACGATACATACCGCCCACCAAAATATGAAGGTATTTTACTTACAATAAAAAATAAAAAAAATAGAAAAATAAAAATATAGGAAAAATAAAGAGAGAAAATATAAAGGGTTGATGATAGACTGAATGATGTTTCGCGTTGAAATCTTTAACAGTTAACGACTGGTGAAGCTTGTTCTGCACTGATGGGTAGAGGACAAAGCTTCACCAGTGGGCGAGTGATGATATGATGGTTCGCTATCCGTACCGATGCGCATCTTATAACTCCATCCGGACCAGGATGCACATTGACTACCCGACCTACAGACCATTGTAATGGTGTTCGATTGTCATCCTTGATGATTACAATAGAATTTAAAGGCAATGGTTTACTGTCTTTTGTCCATTTTGCTCTTTGCGTTAAGGAGTGGAGATATTCGTTCCGCCATCGTATCCAGAAATGCTGTTGAAAGGCTTGTAGAAGTTGCCAACGGTTCAAACGGTTTAGATTGGTAGCTGTAAAATCATGTTCTGGTACGCTGGTTAAGGGTTCTAGTGTTAAGAAATGACCCGGTGTCAGAACATTTAAATCGTTTGGATCGGAACTAATGGGGCACAATGGTCGCGAATTGAGGACTGCTTCAATTTGGGTGAAAAGTGTGCTAAGCTCCTCAAATGTTAGAACCTGATCTCCTACAATGCGATGCATATGACTTTTTGCGGCCTTTATTTGGATTTCCCACACCCCGCCGAAGTGTGGCGCCGAGGGTGGGTTGAATTTAAACTCGATGCGTTCCATCCATCACATTTCCGACCATCAACTAGCACTTCCACATGGAATAGGGAACAACACATAAAGTCGAATCTAGACTTCCGAGCCAACAAACCGAAAATGGGTCATGCCTTAGTAGCTGCGCAGGACTGCACTCATGAGGCGGCGGTAAGCGGAACGTACATCGCGCCCCACTCGACGCAACTGACTCCGCCTACAACTAGCAAACCGGTTATCAAATGCGCCTATTGTTCAGACGGACATTCAATAACAAGTTGTAAATCATTTTTGCAAAACACTGTAGATGAACGAATTAATATAGCGCGTAATAATAAGTGGTGCTTTAATTGCTTAAGGGCATCACATAGAATCAGAGACTGTAAATCAATGTTCTCGTGCCAGAGATGTAAACATAGACATCACACACTTTTACATCAAGACTTAGCAACGTCGCCCGAGTCGACAGCGCATACTACACTAATTACGCGACACGACTTAGCTTGTACTAGCCCTACTGTGCTGCTCGCCACGGCTATAGTATACGTGTGGGATGCTTTCGGGCGCTCGTTAGCTTTCCGCGCCGTTTTTGACACTGGCAGTCAAAACAATTTTATAACTCAACAAGCTGCCGATCGACTTTGTTTCTCATCTCGACCGGCACTAGTCAATGTTACTGGCTTAGGAGGTGCCGAAGCATCAATTAATGGTGTAGTGCGATGTAAGTTGGGGACGTCTTCTAAAACCTTATTCGACTTAGATATGTTAGTCATCCCCAGGATATGCAGCGACCAACCCATAGCAAAATTGAGCACACACGGTTGGTCGAATATTAAATCTTTGCAATTGGCCGACCCTGGTTTCGATATTCCCGGTCCCATCGACATTCTGTTAGGTGCAGACATATTTGCGGAATCTTTATTGAATGAAAAGATCAGGGGTCAAGGATCTCAACCTCCCGCACTGAGATCTGTGTTCGGTTGGCTTTTACTGGGGAAGACGTCCATAGTCCATAGTTCCTTACTCGGGATTAACGCAACTACGGATAGTGGGCAGTTGGCCAGTGTAGTTCAAAGATTTTGGGATATAGACAACGTTCCACAGGCGTCCACTTTTACGCCCCAAGAGCAGCTTTGTGAATACAAATACGCATCGGAGCATACCCGGGACCCGACGGGTCGCTATATCGTGACTCTGCCATTCAAGGACAAGTCGGTTCCTGTGTTTTACGGATCACGTGACATTGCCTTGCGGAGATTCTTCGCAATCGAACGACGCTTGTCTCGGGACTTACAATTACGAACGCAATACGTGGACTTCATGAATGACTACTTGGACAGCGGCCATATGTCATTGGTACCAAGCACAAAATTGGGAAACGGACGATATTACATCCCACATCACAGTGTTCTAAGACCAGAAAGTACAACCACGAAATTACGAGTAGTGTTTGATGCCTCGGCAAAAGATTACAACGGCAAGAGCTTAAACGATACTCTACTAACGGGTCCTAAACTACACAATGATATTTTTTCGATTCTTTTGCGTTTTCGGGAGCACAAGGTTGTTTTTATGGCGGATGTACGGCAAATGTATAGGCAAGTTCTAGTTACCGAGACCCAGCGGGACTTTCAGCGTGTTTTGTGGAGATCAAGTCCGACAGAACCTATTAAAGAGTACAATTTAAACACTGTCACCTACGGAACATCCGCAGCACCGTTTTTAGCTTGTCGTACGTTGCAACAGCTGGCGTATGATGAAGGTGACGCGTTTCCAATCGCAAAGCAAATTTTACTGTCCGACATTTATGTAGATGACGTAGTAACCGGGTGTAATTCGGTCTCGGAAGCCCATGAAGCTAAAGCACAAGTCATCAATCTCTTTTCTAAGGGGCATTTCTTTCTACGCAAATGGGCTAGTAACGTCCCAGATCTGCTTGACGACATTCCGGATCAACATAAGTTACTAAAAGATACGGTGAACTTTGACGAAACGCAGGATACAACGTTAAAGGTGCTTGGTTTACGATGGGAACCATTGCGCGACGCATTCGTTTTTGACGTAACACCCCTGCAACAGCCTTGCACTAAACGCAATATCTTAAGCGAATTGGCTAGGATTTTCGATCCACTGGGATTTCTTTCGCCTCTCACCATTCAAGCCAAATGTCTAATCCAAAAATTATGGATAGTCGGTACTCCGTGGGATGAGACCCCCCCACAGGATGTTATCGAGCACTGGGCCCAATATTTAGAACAATTGCCTCAACTTAAGCGCATTGAAATCCCACGTTGCGTCCACTTTAGAGCGAATCCGACATTCGAACTTCACGGCTTTTGTGACGCATCGGAACGGGCCTATGGAGCTGTAATTTACGTGCGTGTGGCCAATGCATCGGGTTCAGCTCGTACATTTCTACACTGCGCAAAGGCTCGCGTCGCTCCCATTAAGAAAATTTCGTTGCCTCGTCTCGAGTTGTGTGCGGCGGTCCTTCTCATTCAGTTACTGGCAAGTGTCAAATCGGTGTTTAGACCTCCCTTACAAGGATTATACTTATGGTCAGATTCTATGATTGTTTTATCTTGGTTACGATCGCACTCTTCACGTTGGGTCACGTTTGTGGCGAATCGAGTAAGCCTAATTCAGGACAGCGTACCGACCGAATCATGGCGGCATGTACCGACAAACGACAACCCCGCCGACATCTGTTCACGGGGACTTATGCCAGTTAAACTCCTCGACAATAGATTATGGTGGGCGGGCCCCAGCTGGTTATCGCAAGCGCCCGAAACTTGGCCACCTAATCTAGTGGAACCAAAAACGCAGGAGGAAGATATTATCCAATCAGAACAACGACCCCAATCTGCGTTAGTGACGGAGACGATGACGGAGCCTCTTGGGTGGATCGATGCCCTATTTTTAAAGTTTTCTTCCTTAGATAAAATTATAAATATTATTGGGTATGTGCGTAGGTTCATGAACAATACGCGTCAAGCATCCTCCCGCTTTGAGCGCATTACGTTGACGGACGGTGAACGACATGAGGCTTTATACGTCGCGGTAAGGTTTTATCAAGAGAAATTCTTTCATAATGACATAGACAAGCTAAAAAATCATCAAGCATTAGCCAAATGGTTGCGGAAACTCACCCCATTTATGGATAGCAAAGGTATCCTCAGGGTGGGCGGTAGAATATCTCGGAGTGGTTTAGAACATGACCACAAGCATCCCGCGTTGTTACCTACTCGGTGCCCGCTCACTACTTACTACATTACGTGGGTGCATCGCAAACACTGTCACACCGGTATTAACACTACACATTACCTAATATTACAGCAATTTTGGATCGTAGCGGCGAAACGCGTTATCCGACAACAATTATCCCAATGTGTACGTTGCTTCAAAACGCGTCCGCAACCGCTTCAACCCGTTATGAGTGATCTGCCATCATATCGAGTGAACCAAGTCAAGGCATTTTCGGTAGTCGGGGTTGATTTTGGCGGTCCCTTCCGGATTAAGCTGGGAAAACATCGTGGTGCCAAGTTGGATAAGGCTTATCTGTGTCTATTTGTGTGCCTGACTACAAAAGCAGTCCATCTCGAAGTAGCTTCTAACTTATCCACCGACGCCTTCGTAGCTGCGTTGAGGAGATTTGTGGCGCGTAGGGGGAGATGTTCTATCATCCATGCAGACTGTGGTACTAATTTTGTAGGTGCAAAAACTCAATTGTGTAGGTTGATGGACCTAGCCGCACAGACAGAACGCATCGAGTTTAAATTCAACCCACCCTCGGCGCCACACTTCGGCGGGGTGTGGGAAATCCAAATAAAGGCCGCAAAAAGTCATATGCATCGCATTGTAGGAGATCAGGTTCTAACATTTGAGGAGCTTAGCACACTTTTCACCCAAATTGAAGCAGTCCTCAATTCGCGACCATTGTGCCCCATTAGTTCCGATCCAAACGATTTAAATGTTCTGACACCGGGTCATTTCTTAACACTAGAACCCTTAACCAGCGTACCAGAACATGATTTTACAGTCTCTGATTCTATGTGATGCCCTTAAGCAATTAAAGCACCACTTATTATTACGCGCTATATTAATTCGTTCATCTACAGTGTTTTGCAAAAATGATTTACAACTTGTTATTGAATGTCCGTCTGAACAATAGGCGCATTTGATAACCGGTTTGCTAGTTGTAGGCGGAGTCAGTTGCGTCGAGTGGGGCGCGATGTACGTTCCGCTTACCGCCGCCTCATGAGTGCAGTCCTGCGCAGCTACTAAGGCATGACCCATTTTCGGTTTGTTGGCTCGGAAGTCTAGATTCGACTTTATGTGTTGTTCCCTATTCCATGTGGAAGTGCTAGTTGATGGTCCGGATTCAGTGAAATGTGTATCTCTAATTAAAGCTTCACACTTTAAATATAGAAACGATTGCAAATCCGTGTAACTCGGCAGCTCAATGGTAGACTGTCTTTCTTCGAACTCTCGACGTAGTTTTGGGTCTATCTTTGACAAAATGTGATATGACAATACGAAATCCCATTGGTCTACCGGTAGGTTTAAACGTCTCAAAATGGTTAAATTTTCGTCAAACATATCAAGGGAACGGCGGAAATCGTGTGGGTTCTTTAACATGAAGCTTGCGTTTAATATATCGCGCCAACAAGTGAATGCGAGGTCTCGTTTGTTTTCGTATCTTGTAACCAATTTATTATATGCATCGGAATAGTGATCACCTGTGGCCGGGAATGTGCGGATGAGTGCTAACGCGTCGCCTTGTAATGTTGACATTAAATAGTTAAACTTATCGGTGTCACTCATACGTGTATTATGAATTAGGTTATCATACGTAGAAATGAATTTAGGCCATTCCTTTATATTGCCGGAGAAGGACGGGAGCGTTATCTTAGGTAACTTTACGTGTGAGTTAACACAGTGTGAATTTGTGTAGTCAAGGGAAGATTCGGGTGCATGTGAGACGGGTTTTGTGATTGATCGGTGAATTCGAATAATCTCATAATACATTTCGTCGAAACGTTTGCACATGAGTTCGTCTTCCTCCGGATCGTCGGCCAAATCCAGAATAATTAAATGTGCTTCTTCGAAGGTAGCCGCGATTTTTTTTACCTCCTGATGGTAAGATAAAAATAATTCGATTTGGGAAGGATCGTTAAGGGTAAGGGCGGCGATTTCGTGGGTCTTGGTCAAGCGGTTATATGCTAGTGTACGCTTTCTACGCAAAGATGGTAAATTTTCGGTTGTATATTCCCACGTATCCTTAGAACGGGATTTCTTTGCGATACTTAGTTTTCGTTTTGAATAACTCATGATAACTGTTGGTAACGAAATTCAAAACCCGATGGAGAGGTCAGATTATGGAGGTAATCAGCTGACGCGCGATAATGAATCAGATAGCAACGTTAAACGTTTAAAAACACAGCAGACACCGATAGTAAATTGAGAAGTGTGTTGCTATAGAATTAACGTTACGCACTGGTCGTTATTTGAATTATCAGCTGATTGGCTATGTGTACCACTCGCGTAACGGAATTTTGTATTTTTTATTTTTTAACAACTAATAGCAAAATGGACAAATAGAAATGATATTTAAAAACTCAATAGGTATTCAATAAAACACACTGGACCGTATACGAGAAATGCGAAACTGATTAGGGTAATTAGGACATAAAGGATTACTTTAAACGATTAATTCATATGTTCCCGGGTTTCGGCACCAAAACATGTACCAGCAAGGAGGCTGGACACGGTGTTCAGCTGAGCTTTTCAGCTGCCGAGGGGGAGGTCCCCAACAGAATTTCGACAGTAATGCGCGCTGCAGAAAAAACGGTTAATTCCAAAACTGAGTGCTTATCGTCTACCACTTACCGAGGCTTCCGGCTTCACCAGCTCTCGCAGACCAGGCAACTCCAGCAGCAATACTCTCGAGGAACACGTTAAATGGGAATATATCGGGTATAGGTTTTGGTTACGAGGTTGCGCAACAGCGGAGTTTTTGACCAAGTACTTCCACGATTCAAAAACGAGTGCTGGGTTTTTTCCAAGGCAACGGTTCTGAGACCTGCTCGTTGGTCACACTAGAACCTCGCCTATTGGTCGGTGGTTTTTCGGTTGTCGAAAAGTTGTCTATGCGACGCCCGGTTGCGCCATCTAGCGCCGGTTCGTGATATCGGATTCGAACCCAGCAATGGAACTCCGATGCAGCGCACATTAACTTTGGGGTGACGATACACTATGTGTTAATCCAGGGTGTCAGCTATCACTATACCAAATTTCATCAAAATCTGTTGAGCCGTTTTTTCATGAAAGAGTAACAAACATCCATACATACATACATACAAACTTTCACCTTTATAATATTAGTAAGGATGTAGTAGGACATTTTTTTATTTTCACTTTTAAAACAGACACTTCAATTTTATTTATATGTATAGATGTATAGATTGCATAGGATCGGCATACGACCAAACAATCCACCTGCTAGGAAGCAATCGATGCCGCGCATGAATCCATAACGCTTGGATCATGGATGTGTTGCTATCCATCGAATCTGGAGTGGATCGGGAAGCAAAAAGGATGGGAAGAGGGGGATGGAGATACTCCTTGTATTAGTCATCCAGCAATCTCAATAACCGAACGAATCAATCGTCACGTCTTCACGTCGATCTTCTGTGTCATAGTTTTTACAGACCACTCTGGACACATTGGTAGAAACCGCACCGAGACGAGACTGCCACTTAATGTTAAGTCAAAACCGACGACAGCGTGACTACCACTTTTTAAAAATAAGAATAAAATAGATATATTAATAAGATAAGAAAAAAAATAGATAGATTGTACGTTATTCATTTTATATTTCGAGGAAGGGGAGTTTAAATCTTATCTACTTATCATAGATACATAATAAAGAATTTAAAGCCTTTAGGAACAACGGGGAAATTTTTGTTCATAAAGTAAATAATAGGGTATATACTTTATAATAGTCAACGGGATAATAACAAATAAATATTGATGAGATTCGTGGTTTTAAGTTTTTCTCATATAGAAAGCATAAGTTAGTTGGGTAAAATAAGATAGACATATTGTTAATACAGATAACGACGAGAAAAGGTTGCGGACAAATGCTAGTTAATTACTAAACGAATACAGACTGGTACACAGCAGCAGTCTCTGTTAAATTTTATATTTTCTTAATTTCTCAACTTTTCGGTTACATTGTAGATACATTTTTAATGGCACAGTTTAATGATCACGGGTGGATTCAGTCTGCCGTTTTTTTCATTTCTACTTCACCACTATAACTATTTTGTTTCATTGATGGGCACGAATTACACACATATGTATCTCCAAAATCTAGAGCAAAATTAGTACTTACGTTTGGATGCCGGAACAATGTTAGTTTATAAAATTAATATAGGTACATAATATGAAATATTGTTAAGATCGGGGTGACAAAAATAAACGCTTCGTTTTCCAGGATTAGACTACAGGCCTGTGGCAAAAAGTGATGGGTCATATGAACCACCAAGAGACCTATTTAGTAAGATACTGGGGCATAAAACATTCAGCACTATGCCGTCACTTGTAAGATGTCGAACTGATTGCAGGTGAGACTTCAAAAACCCAGGGAGAAGGATACATTTTGTTAATATTTTTTGTACGGCATTCCTGCCATCGATAGATCTATGAAAAATAATAAGAAAATTAGTAGTGCCGTACAAAAACAGTGTGCCGCAAAGTCAGAAGAACGTTAGATTTTCCGGCAATTTTCTCAGTAAATTTGGTCATTTGATTTTAAAAGGGTATCGGTTCCATACCATTTCTATATCTGTTCTTATCCACTATTCCGCAACGCCGTACAAAAACCATGCCACACGGGAGAAAAATCGGGGTTAGCAACCCCCTCTCTTTAAGTGGTTCATTCCGTCCTTTACTCGTCTGTCTGAACACATATTAAAATCTTTATTTTGCTACGGGGATATTAATAAGTACTCTATAACCTATTAATAATTAGTAAGCGAAAATGTTACATAAAATTTCAAATCACAACGATTTAATTATTATTTTATAGAGGCACAAAGTTATCTGGCCCGGTGGGAGAGTCGCTGTAATCGAATTTGGTGTTGCCATTAAAAAAGATATAGCAATAAAGTGGGTAAAGTAAGATTTTTCAATCCGATCAATAGTGTCGGGAAAATGAGTGGACCAGTTTCATATGCATGTGTTTTTCCTTCACAAGATTTCTAACCAATCGCTCCCCCTTAAAGAAGTCAAAATCCTTAAAAAGTTATCTGTATCAGCCCATACACGTCCCACTGGAGGGTACGGGCCTCCTCTATAATCGAGAGTACGATTGAGGGTAGTTAGGCCATATCACAGGCTATATAGTCCGCCGCGCTAGCCTAATGCGGGTTGGTGGACTTACACAGGTACCATAGAAATTCTTATAAATCGCTTTGGTATGCAGGTTTCCTCACGATGTTTTCCTTCACTGTTTTTGTGTGTGTTTATTGACTATCAATATACGCATGACTCCGAAAAGTCAAAGGGGTACTCTGAGATTCGAACCCGCAGCCACCGTGAAATGTGGTTGTGGTCATTGGTGGTCCATTTACCAACAGGCCACCACGCACGTAACGATGAATTTTAGTTTAGGATATGAACTAACATCTATTGTACTAGTACGTACAAAGTTATGTTTTCATGGAATTTATTTTGAAAAGCTGACAACACAAACTTGTGGCAACAGCTACTCGATGATACAATTTTTCGAAGGGTATTATTGGTATCTGAAGCCGATTTTCTTCCTACGTAAAATTGAATACCTGAAGTATAACATTCCTAGCATCACTTTTTAAAGTTTTCGGCAATTTTCACTAGTTTTAAATAATGCAGGAAAAATAAATACATTGAGTAAACAACTAATGGCCGATATGACAGCGACTGGCAGATAGACTGACATTCTAAATGACGTATTTGTTTCCACTTTTGGCCACCGGGCCAGGTATCTTTGTGGCTCTATACACTACTTCTAATACAGTCGAATTGAGGAACTTCTTCCTTTTTTGAAGTCGTTTAATAAGTTCCGTTTATATAAATAAGTTACAGTTTATATTTTTATATATTCGGGAATCGTGTCTATATTATGAGAAATCTGGATTAGGTTGGGTTTTAGATTACGTTAAGTGAAGTTGGCGCCCTAGTTTTTTTCTTGCCTCCGGGCCTTTGGTTACCTAGGCTACGCCAGTAGTGTAGACTGTAGAGATTATAATTTTGCTATGTAATGAAGCAGGTTCGAATCCTGGGTTGGGTAAAGTGTTATTGGATTTTTCTTCTTTATCAGCCCAGAGTCAGCCATCGACTAGCCACCTATAACATCGTGGGACGGAATATACAAGGCAAAATGTGGGTGTCCCGGCACCTCTGCTTACCCTTTCTGGGAAAAGGCGTGAGTTTATTGAAGTATGTATCTAATAAGGCCTCTCCTAAATCGGAAGATAGTACAAGGAGTATCTCTTATCTCCTGTAAGCACCAAACTGCTGCTAAAATCTGATGTAAAGATAAAAAAGAATGAGATCCTTTTTAATTGAAATAGCAAAGTGACTAGGCTGCATCTAATTGTGAACTGCCCTCGAGTATCTGAATCGAAAATATTAAAAAGTTATTCAAGTATTTTTTCATACTTTAAGTGATATCATTCTTTTTAAATAGCTAAAAAACACATTTTTGCTTCCCTAGTTCTTCAGCCAGATTTAAGTGATATGTATTTGTTACACAATTTGTAACGCCCTTTTTTTTATTATTTGCCCTGCTTGGTAATTCATTGACATTTACATTTACTTTTTCTAAGAGGCCATGGCTTATGTACCAACTCTTAATGGTGTCATTTATATTTCAGCAGTTACCGCTTATCTTAGTATTTATTTCAGATCTAGAAAGGTCTAATTCACTGTTATGTTACAATGGCACCTTCTCGCACAGAGTTTTTGGGGAAGATCCGTTATTCACAAATCATATTTTCAGTTCAAATCGTAGGCTTGCAAGAATACGGTGCGCTCTAACAATATCTTGTCCAGGTAATCCTTTAGTGAAAGATGGCCTCGTTTACAGCTGACCAAGATTTTTAGCAAAGGTTCGAGTACAAAGTTCTCTCGGTCTTTTCAAAGTTACGTGTGGACGCATATCGTAGTCAGTTATCAGTCATTCTACGCTGAAATGAAAGACCGTGAGGTAACTGTATGATTTCAAAGGTATGTAAAGTCCGCCGGACCAGACTAGGGCAGCATAATGGACTAAGGCCTTAACACCACTCAATTGTAGAAGGGTTCTTAAGCAGTTACCATACATTTTATTAATTTGACATACTGTAAACGTATGTATCACTGAAAGCTGATATTTTGGCGACCACCGTTAAGCTTAAAAAATAAGTTTTCGAAAGATCTCCCTAATTGAATGTTTCATTTAAAGGAATGGTATGCATTGGTAGGTACCTCGGTTAAATAGGACCGGTGTCCTATTGAACAATATAACTAACTAACTATATAACACCATTATGTTGAGAAACCACACGAGAGATTCGCTGAACGATACAAATTGTAACCTCATTCTACAACTCATAATGCAATTAGTTTTTTTTATCTTCTAACTTTGACATTACAGCTTGATATCACGTCATCTTTAAATTAAAATGTAATCTATCAGAGTTTAAAAGACAGTTCCCTTTTATATCTTAAATTATTGAATATTTTGACATGAAGATTATTTTATGGTTTATTTCTTGCTGTATTAAGATAAGTGTCCAGTTGTTCTGCTATAATTGTTCGTCAACGCAACGCGATATCAGTGGTTGTGAAGGAGTTTTTGTGCCCTCTCTATTTCAATTCAATAATACACGGCAACTTTTAGTAAATTGTAGTGGAGGTAATAATCATGTCATCTCTTTACCTACATATTAGATATTTGTTAATCTTTAGGTCGTTATACATTTCTCAAACGCGTGAATGGATCGCACCCTAATTTATTTAATGGTTCAAACTTTCTTATATCCACATACCTACAACATTTTACCAATTTCCCTAAAATAGGTAATGTAATTAAACGCCTAATGTAAACTATCTATCAAAATATTGCTCTGTTTTGAATTACGCAAAAAACGGCGTTACTTAAATCCATGTGCTCGATCGCCATTAGGTTTGCACAAAAGCCAATTCAGGAGTACACCGCATCATTATTTGTATATTTACTCTGGCAATGATTTGTATAAATTGTTATAGCATCAGTCAAATGGCATAATGTTATAAAAATAAAATAGTAAAAAACATTGAGACAGTAGAAACGTAGTTTTAGAGAATCGTCACTTTATCGTCTTATCTTTATCATCATCATAAGAGGCTTTATTTATGTTGTAGACAGCGCCATGTGCTATGTTAGATCGTGGTCAGCTCGCGCAAAACATGCTTGGATGGTTCAGCGGGGATGTTACCAGCCTATCAAAAACGATTATCTTCCTAAAACCATGACTGTCCCTACAAGAGCTATGACTTGCAGAAATGAGAGGTATCTAATGTATTCTTTGATATCGGTATACCGGGATATAAAAATTGTTCCCACGAAATTTTTATGTTGTAGGTATAAATTTAACTTTTGTTAACTACGAAATGAGATCATTTTATTATTGTTATTTATTTATTTTTATTGAAGACTTAATACCGTAGTGTCTGTGTTAAAGTCATTCTAAACCAGACATCTTTCTTAATTCGTGTCAAAACATTCATGATTTAATGATATTTTAATATGGTACAAAAAATATAATTACCTACATTAAATACATTTGTGCCCGATATGGCATACAAGGTGAAATGTGGGTGCTTTGGTAGCACCCTCTATCTATACCTTCTGGGACAAAGGCGTGAGTTTATACATGTATGTATTAAATAGATATCATCAAAAAAAGTATAGATTATTTACTTGTTTCAGACTCCCTGAGGCAGAGTACAAGGTATGCCTTTGTAAAGCTGACTGGTGTAACTCCGCCTCTTGTCTTTTACCCCCTCGACTTCGAAATACACTTTTCAATTTCAAAAAGATATTTAATAATTTAATAACGACGTTCTTGTATCATTAAATAAAGTGTGACGATATACATATATTCGCTGGGCATCTTTTATCTTCGATCCTTTATTATCGATGATTCCATATTAACTACAGAGGATCGCAATAAATGTGACATTATGGGTTTATAAGCAGCTTTCACTTTATCTAAGGTGCATGTCTATTTCTACGAAAAGGACGGTAAGAAATGTGTGTGTTAGTGGGCCGCGTCCGCTGCGACGCGCGTGTCTTTTTTGTAGACATGCGTCAATCTACACCTACCTACATAATGAGAAAAATGGAAAATTGCTACAGTGAGATAGATTTCTTGATTGGTAGTTATTTTTGGTTTTAACATGATAATAATTTTAATATTCAGATATTGTAGCGCAAAAAATAGGGATTATTGTGAAACAAAATAATACTTATATCAAATATTATTATTAACAATTAAAAATATAATAAATAAGATATCAAATTATCTATGTCGTACATGATTGTTTCAGTATAACACTTTCAGTCCATATTAAGATGAAACTATTAGGAGCGTAGATTTTAACACGTAGTCTGTAGCAGGATATCAGTCGGTCGGTGGGGTCACAAACTCTTGCAGCATTAGCCAAATAGACGAAGGTACACAACATGGTCTTAAGTTTATAACTTTCGGAAAATATTAGAAGGTGCTCCATCTTAGTAATTAAATTGGTTTACTTTTCATTTGTTTCAAGGCATTTATTATTCATCTTTCTTCATCTTGTTCGCTGTTTTCGTCTTCTTCAAGCTCATCGACTGCTTTCGCTGCGTCGCTAGTGACTGCTTGCGCTATTAGCCCTGTAATACCAGGTTCGTTTTTTTTCCCTTCCAAAAACTTATAAACGTATTCTTCTAAAGTATCTTCGTCGAACGGTATAAAGTCTTCAAGGTCTAATTGCCTCTTTGATCGTTTTTCTTCTGAATTTTGATTCGATACTGAATAATTATTTTCGTCATTATCTACTATTCCTTTCCTATATATTTCTACAGGAACATCACTGCCATCGCTAACATCATATTTTATTCCAACATCTGCTTCTTGAATTTCAATCGATCCGATCCCAGTGTCTACAAGTGACTTTAAATTTTTAGCCCTACTTATTCTGTTTAAATTCGTAGTTGCCGATTTCTTTATACTTTTATTCTTATAAGGGTGTAAATGTTTCACTTCGTTAGTTTCATTAGGCTTGGGTATTTCGTTGTCAATGGTATGGTTGTCATTAGAAGGTTTCGGCTTTGAGCTGTATGTTTTAACTTTTGAATGTCCTTGAATAATCAAATACATTGGTAATGTGGGTGATTCCGGCGTCGAGTTCAAATTTTCAGATGAAGTAGTAGGCGATATTGTTGACGGGACAGGTGTGGTAAAACGCATGTGGAGATAAGGATCATGAGTAAATACTGATGGTTTATTAGGAAGTGGATCACCTAATGTATGGTAATGATCCTTGTTAATTGATAATGTTCCACTTAGTTTTGCTGGAGGGGGTGGTTGCATAGTTTGCATAGTCTGGATTTCAATAGCATCACTAATTGGTTTTTCTCGATAAACTTGTTTATTTTCTGAAGCATGGGCGTAAAGATTATCTTCTTGTCTCTCTGGTCCGTTAACTAAAGGCATTGTTATCATAGGTCCTAACATGTTAAGAATCTTTCCTAGAGGCCTTCCTTCAGGTCTTTTATTGGGAACAGACTGAGTTGTTGGATATGTTATCGTTGTGGATTTTTCCGTTGATGTTTCTTGGTAGTAATCTTGAGAATCTGTGGTCGTTTCAGAGGTAGTTTCTTCCGTAGGCCATGTTATTAGAGTTTGACTTACTGGAGTAGACTCTTCGGTGACAATCGGCGGTAACACAGTTGGAAGGAAAGTAGGCCGAAGAGGAGGACTAGACGTTACTTTAGGTGGTGGTGGTGTTTCTGATATCATTGGCTTATAGAAAGAGAACTGTGTTGTTGGTGTCACCCTAAAGTCATTAGCTACGTAATTTTGGGTATCATTAACTATATCGTGCGTGGGAGTTGTGGGTCCCCATCCGGCATAATCACTACTCACAATGTTATTCAATGGTGATTTCGTTGGAATTGCGTCGAGAGGCCAATTTTGACTGATAGTTGAAGATTGATATATAAGGTTAGCCTCTTGTAGAGCGTATGATGATGTAAGTATGGGGCTTCTAGTAGAGTTTGTCGCTACTAATTTCGGCGGTATACTCATTTTTATACTTGAACTGTGTGGCGGTAACTTGTCCTCTGGGAGGACATACAATGAGGGTTGATATCCCGGAATTGGAGGTGGAGGTGGAACTAGTATCGTCATGGGATAATGTTCACTCAGTTTATAAGTGTAGTCTTCATACTTGACAGGCACTGGTCTGTGCGGAATTCTTTGTGGTTGTGGCGGCGGCGGTGGAGGCGGAAGTGGCGGTTGGCGAGGCGTTACACTAGGTTTTCGGGATGAAACACCTAGCACTAAGACTTCGGATTTTCTTTCTGGATAATGTTCGCGTTCAAGTCTGCCGTCGTCAGCCCAGTAATGGACACGCTCCAAAACGGGTGGTTCATAATCATACGTCGGGTCGTTACGTAATGGATCCCCACGGCCAGTCAGAGGTTTCCATTGATCGAAGTCCATTCGAGGAGAGAATATGGACGTTAATCCATTTGTGCTTTGATTGTCGATGACAACTGTAAATAAAGAAAAGATGATTTTAATTAGTGTCTCGTAACATTTTTATTTCTAATAACTATATATTTTTATGCAAATTAAGATTTTCGGCCCACTACACTCTTCTACAATTAGTTAAATCGACGCGTCCCAATGTATCAAAGTTGCGTGCCATGAGTGATCAATTGCTATCTGTCTGAACATGCATAGATAGATGGTTAGAAAATGATATATGAAGGAATGGTGTGCTGACCTTTATTAATTTATTTAATTCATGAAATTAACATTGTTGTGGTCAATTCGTTTATAGAATATTTACAGCAACCGTTGTAGTAGGCAAGCGCCTTTACAAGAGCGTTGATATTAAATAAACTTACAGGAATCATTGTAGACTTTACTTATTGGTCCACTTGGGTCGAAAGATCGGACCTTTGATACGAGTGAGCGTGAAGACCCCAATGCCGCGACAAGCAACAACACCAACGTGCTGTGTATCTGTAACAGAAATAAATGTCAAGAGCTTTGTGTCTTATTGGTAATGGAAAAACGGTTGTCGCAGGTTACAATCCCAGGGCACACCGCTGACTTTTCGAAGTCATGTGTGTAATGAATATAATCACCTCGCACTAATAAAATATTTGAATTCCTTGCACATTCCATGGCTACACTATATTATTTGGGAGAAAATGTAAAAAAAATAGTTCTTAAATGAGTGTTAAAATTCTCCCTTAAAGACCATACCCACGTTTCTTAACCTACTTGCCAACTAAACCTTTTTTTTTCCTTTTCAATAGATTCGTAGATTAACATCGAGTAGAGTTCGTGGCGTACCTTAGGTAATGCATATGTTCACATGAAATTCAGCTTTATTTGCGTAGTTGATAAATACCAGCGAAAAACGAGAAGCCCCGAGCTCTATTCCCATAGCCAGACTATTATTTCTGAGATAGATATGTTTTTTGTTTTTTTTTTTATTAAGAGTCTTTCAAAGTTTCTAATACCAACGATAATTTGGGGTGAGGCCTAGGTGTGGGTGTTGTATGTAATTATTTCTTTTTTTTTAATAATGTTTGACTTGAATGTAAATGTTGGGTATATGATCACTAACTTTCTATTATCGATTTAGCTATCTATGTACTTATATACTGGGTATTCAGACTGCGACCGAAAAATGGCTGAACACTACCAGGTGGTAGTGTTGGTGACCACAGACACAATACAACTAAAAATTTCACAAAGTCAAGCAACGATTTTTTTATATATATTTTTTAAGACTCATTCGTGGGGTAAGTGGTAGTTTTGGTGACTACAGGCACAATATTTTTTTCTGTATATTTTTAAGTATCATCGTGTTTTGGTGCTCAGTACATAGTTTCTGTTTTAAAATTTTCAAAAATATATGTAGGTATTTAACACACAAACACTACGAAATGTAAACAGATAAAAATAAATACGTTGTATTGGTTGTATCGATGTCACTAAAACTACCTATCATCTGGGTGTTACTCATTCTCCGACACGAAGTTCGAATATTCGGGCGTCTAACGTCAGAGTAAAAGATAAAAGTTTCCCACTCGAAAAAATCTATATTATTCCATACGAAGCATATCATAATTTCTTCGAAGTTAGTCTAAGATTATGGCGCACTATACATTCTAACATTTTGCAAAGTATTTAGGCATATTGATATTCGTACAGTTTTACGTGTGATGTTCGAAAATTCATCGTCGTGGCGAACTACAGAGTAGCAGCACCCTTGCTTAGATTTCGTTCGCAGTCCCCGGATACATACTTTATAAAGCTGAAGAGTTTTCTTGCTTGTTCGCTCAAACTTCAGGAAGTTAGAAAACATCTCGCTATGACCTAGTTATTTCTTTTGAAGGCTTCCTTTGCATGCGCTGTAAACGGTTAAAGTTACGCAACAATCATGTATGACGGGTTTGTTCCTCTCAAAAGATCTAACAGTCCGGGAAAACATATGACTATGTTATATTACAGATACATGTGATTATACTAGCGCTCCGGCCCTGCTTCGCCTGCATATACTTTTTGAGTTCCCTTTAGAAACACAGGAACTATTGTGCGTGATAATGAATTAATGAATATATTTAAACTCAACGTTACTGCCATACTTTAAACTGCCCATCCCATTCCTTTGAGTTTGATAGAATATCGAATATATTTAAACTCCTTGCGCATCCCAACCACTACATTTTATCTAGCGGTATGAGCGTGAATATTTGTTTGGTTGGTTGGTTCAAAAAAACCTTTTCAATAGTAAAAAGATTTAGGGTTATTCTGCATATGGTAATAATGATTATTTTATTAAATAGGCACAAATATTTTATGTTGAGTAATGTTGCCCTTATATAATTTAATTTCAATGAATATCTTAGGTGATTTACGTTTACTAAAACATCTGCTGAAAATGAAAATAATTATGGAATATTGCACGCGCTTTTTTACGCAGGATGAATAACACAGGACAAAAACGGATGTAACGCGATGGAATGATAAAAAAACAGCATAAAGCAGCTACGTTTAAATATAAACCATTTATGAGTCAAAAAAGGATCTGCACCCGAGTGGATCTAGGCCGGGCCGCTATGATAGATATTTTTGTAATTTTACTTCTTAATGATGGCCCGGCCGAAAATCGATTTCACTGTGAAGATAGTTTACCAACTGTCGTCACAACCTTTGTAGGAAAATTATTATTTAATTTAGGCTTCGGCTAAAATCTTCAATCTAGAACCCGAAGTTTTTACCTAAGCTTTTTCAACAAGTGGTGGCCGTTGCCAATACTACAGAAAAACGACTAACAGTAAAATAATTGAGCAAAATGTTACAGTGAGGTCTAAGGGTACCTATTGGTCATTTTTATGTTTAATTGGCAGTTTCCTAAACAGACAAGTTAACAATAACTCTCTCCGAGTCTCTTCAGCCACAGGAAAGCCACTGCTGAACATAGGTCTCCCCATGGATCTCCACATTCAACTGTTGGAAGCAGCCTGCATCCAGCGACTTCGTGCAACCTTACCCAAAAACTAGTTATTTTTTAATAACCTAATTATAATCCTAAATTATTTAGTTTGGACAATGATCTCTTCCTACTCCTTATTTCACATGGATACCTATATTTTAGTATAAAGTTATTATCACTTTGCGATTCGCTGCTTAGCTTCGTAGGTTTGTTGCGTGGGAAGCATGGGTTATAAATATATAACGCGTTTTAATAACTATAAAATTATTGCTTTATGTAGTTATGATATTTACCTAATATACATTTCACTTTTAAGCATTTACAGTTTCCTCCCTATCACTGGTTAGTCATAGGAAGTCCAATACGAAACATAGGTCTCCCCATAGATCTTCACATCGACCTATTGGAAGCAGCCTGCATCCAGCGGCTCCCTACAACCTTAACTATGGCGTCCGACCTTTACGATTTACTATTTGATATAAAATACTAATAATGACATTAAAATGAAATGTTGGCGCCCGTTCATAATATTGTTTTGTATCACTGAATAAAGCCCACACAATATGTATGTACATAAACAAAATTTTGTTACATTTTATATCATACTTTGCTTATTGTTACGTGTTAGTACACTGAATTACTGGTTGCTTAATGAACTTCATTTTGTTTCCATTTTAAATATTTAATGAATGTCAACATAAATTTCAGAAATTGTTATAATTTGTTTCTTTAACGATATGTACCTACACGATACATGGTTTCCGTCCAATTAGAGCGGTGCTCGGCTGTCAGCACTTTTTTGGCAAGTTTGGACTGGAGAGTTGCTCATTAAAATGTCTGTCGGCGTGGTAAGATGAAAGAACACCAAAATTTTATGTTTTAACCAATTTTATGTGTGCTAGTGTACAGTGTAAGTGACCTCAATGACGGTGCTGTAAAAACATGGACCATGCTTTTTATATAAAAGATAATACGCTTAATTATAATATAACGTCTACCCGCCCTTATATAAAACTAGTAACCATTTTCGTTATGTCCCTCATAAATATAAGCGAAACTGAAATATACCAGGCGAGCCATCAAGCAAGGAGTATCAACCAGGATACGCTTGATGCGATCGCAGTGAAAGCAGCACGTGCGCCGAATCATTATCACTGGCGTTACTTGACGGGAATCGTACTTAACCATTTTGCATCTAATTTGCCCTGTTTGATTGTCCTTTCACTCTTTCCTGCGTGGTGTAACACGAATTAACATAGACACGCATTACGCCTATGAGAATCATCTAATATCATACTTTATAAATCAAAGCCTGCTTTTCTTCAAAAACATGCCTGATATTTGTTGTATTGTGAGCAGAAAGTGTGTTTCGATGTCTGTGTTCCTCGGTCAGGTGGACACCGCTGATTTAATTTCCATTCTTGGCACAAAGGTAGCTCTTGGCCCAAATCAACATGTGCAATTGTATTATCGCACGTAGGTAGCTATTGTTTGACTATATTCATAAGTAAGGTGTCCAATATTTAATTTCGATGATGGTTTTTTTGGTGTTTAAGATATTACTTAAATTGCAACGCAATTTCTTCAACTTCATCTATTTATATTAAAAAATGATTTTAAACATTAGGGATAAGGTAAGAAACAAATATTAAAAATTAGCGTCTGCCGACATTTAGGTAACTTTAAATTTAAAGTATATAAATCAATCTTGATTATACCTACACATAACCTTCAATGGCTTATACTTTCAAAGAAAGTCCCAAAAATATGTTAAAATAAGATTTAGTGACTTCTTGTTAATTGGATAAGTAAAATCAAATGACAAGACCCGCCCCGTGACCACGAAAGCTGTAAAGTGATCGAAACGTCGGGAATTCAAAAAATGTAAAATTAAACTAAATCCGCGATAAAATCCGTAAATAATAGTCTTATTTCAAATGACAAGAATTCTTGTTAATTCTTGCTTCTTGTAAAATCAAATGACAATTTGTTTCTTTATTAATCTTTCCTGTTCTTTGAATGAGCACGTTCGGCAAACATTTGCTCGCAGCCCGTACATCGTGCAACTTTCCATTTCTTGTTAAAAGCATTGTGGCTAACCATATCTTCTAGTTTTACTAAGAAAATGAAATATTATCTAGACATCGATGGTAAGCTTCTCAAGTTTACTTGTGAAAATTCCACCTTGTGCCCTATAATATGTCACTTTCAAGCGTTACAAGATACATATGTATGAACATACGTTCCGTTGATCGACTCTCGCCCGTTTTACAATCTTCGCAAAGAAATGATCCATTAATTAATTGAATATAAAAGAGACACAATTTTACTAAAGCGACTGTAATTTTTACTTTGCCTGTTCAGTATTTTATTTAACAATAAAAAAAATTGACAATCAAAAACTCGGACTTCGTTGAATATGTCTAATAATATCTCGGATATTCTAAGATTTAAAATAAAACAAAAAGTGAAATATAATTAATGCAGTCATCGTCAATTTTGATCCTGTCATCCAATGTCCTTTTGGGTCTGCCCCATATCAGCGGCTTAATGCCATTTCTAACACGCTATATTATTATCACATCAACAATCACATCATTATCATAAAATGTGGCAAAGAACTTGATATACTTGAATGTTAGATCGTATCGTATCGTATCAGCCCATACACGTCCCACTGCAGGGCACGGGCCTACTCTACAATCGAAAGTACGATTGAGAGTGGTTAGGCCATATAGTCTACCACGCTGGCCTAGTGCGGGTTGGCGGACTTACATACCATAGAAATTCTTATAAATCGCTATGGTATGCAGGTTTCCTCACGATGTTTTCCTTCACCGTTTTAGTGCGTGGTGATTGACTGTCAATACACACATGACTCCGAAAAGTCAGAGGTGTGCCCTGGGATTCGAACCCGCGACCACCGTGAACATGTTGGCAGCCGCGTCTAGTCCGTTTATCAACAAGCCACCACGCACTTATAATGAATATGAATGTTAGAGACTTCTAAAAATAAGTAAGTACGAGTATATGTAAGGTAAGATACATATGTAGGTAAATACTATTGTGTTTTCAGGACTTAAGTTTTCTTGGTATTTTTTGCCTTTTTACCGCAACGCAATAAATTATGTCCCAATGTAATATACTTATTGATTATTTTGAACACGAAAAGTATATAAATAGGTAGAGTAAGGGAAGACAAGATGAAAGATTTCTATATTTCCGAAACCGTGCGACGAGCTCCTGTGTCTCCAAACAGACGGAGATACGAGACTTATATATTTAAGACCAGAAATAGCCGTGCTTGAGCCAGCCGACAACTTGGGCATGATGTTTTTGTTTGTGCGGAAAATTGTTACGCTTGAAATGATGTTTGCAGCGATTTTATTTGTAAAATATAAAATACTGAAAATATAAAAGATCTTTTAAATTCTGAATACAAAACAATGGACGCATAGGCAAGATGACAAATTGGGTATGAGGGCATGTTGGAATGGTTTTTGGATATGCACATATCCGTTTTAAATGTTCATCAAATACACAATATGGGACGATGGATACTTTTGGACGGAAGAAACGATTTAGAATGTGATATATTCAGCTAAAATAAAATAACTAAACTCAGCGTGAAAGAAATATGAAATTCCTATCAAAACGTGTCATCTTAAATGTAAAAAGCTACTTACCTAGGTTTCAACCAGTTTGTAGAGAAAGTTTCAGAGTACAGTGGATTGATTACAGTGACCAGCGTATTAAGTTAAACACATTAACTATTTGCATATATATAAAATAGTAATATCTACTACACTCACTACTTCTCACGCTCACCTTTTTGGCAAGATTTTTTTCCCGTTTTACTTGTTGAGTCCTTTACATGTTTATTATTTTTTATTTTAATTCCACATTGTTTAACTCTGATGGCGATTGATGGAAAATTGTACTGCGTTTTTCGTGTATTTTTATATCCTAATAAGTCTTCCATTACCCACCCTTCCTTTATACCTCCACATGGTGTTTCACATTATATATCATTTTTTTTTATATTCCAATGTTTTAAACACATTTTTAAATCGTCGAGTAAATAATTTAAGTGATTTGAATGATATGTAATGCAAATAACGAGACTTGTAGATAGATTTTCATTTTAAAAAGCTATGTATAAAGTGTGTTAGTAATTAAATATTTTACGACATTCATACCGTTAGAGTTTAGAGTCATAGATTTTTACAATTGGTCCTTGTCGTGTCCTTAAGTGATATTATTTTGTTTTATGAACAAATGCATGCGATTTATACTCATAAGATTTATATCTGTAATACTCGTATAACTCGATTTTCTGCGTGGACTGTAAGCAAGAATTGTAAAAAAAATATGTAACAAACGCCATGACAAAATCGGGGTTCCTCTAAGTCAGTAGTCTTAAACTCGTTCTTACGTGAATTACTCACACATTTCCGAAAAACTTGTATAGCTATTGGCAGTGAAAGTTTTTGAGGTATTTATGTATAAAACTTGAGTTTGATGTACGAGTGCCGGCGGGGGCTGCGGGGCGGGGGCGTGGGAACGCCGCGGCCGCAGACCTACTGGCGCCACGGACAGTTTCACGCCCCCACACTCTTCATGCTCACTTTATTCCTTCGTATTAAATTACAAAAATAAGTTTTAGATCCGTTGAGTGCAGGATTTGAATTATGTAATACTTGGATATCGGTTGAGCACAATTCCATATTCATAACCACAATATCAATCAATTACAACACATGCCAAGTGTTAAATAGTCAGTCATTTAATTTCCAATAAAGTATTGATTCAGTGTTATCTATCCAGCGTTGTGTAGGTGAAGAAGAAAAGGCATAACACTTTCACACAGTTGTGTCGTTGACCTGCCGTTAGGCACCGACTACACTACCCAGCAGAAGATGCCCACGCAAGAGGCCGCGCCATGCACGCGAGCTGCCCACCTCCTATTGTAGTCACTCACTTCTTACACGACACCGAAATACATTTTTGTAACACATATTGGAAATGCGAGATATCATTTTAAATTGAATAATATGAATTTTCGTTTGGCGCGATATTAATAATCATATGTAATATCTAATGTTGGGTTATGACAGTGATGTAATTAAGGAATATAAAAAATCATAAGAAAATAGAAAGTATGTACATAAAGACAGTTTCGTTGTCACAGTTGTACTATTGTGCTATTAGAACGCTGAGGTCTCGGGTTCGAATCCCACATCGGGTATCGGGGTAAATATCGGGTAAATGAGATATTGGATTTTCTATTCATTAACAGCCTGGAGTCAAATTTGTGTCCCCGATATGATGATAAGCTCGAACTCTATCACATCATGGGACGCATCACATAAGGCGAAACGTGGGTTGTCTGGGAGCACCTATGTCTACACCTTCTAGGAAAAAGCGTGAGTTTATGTATTTATGCATGTAAATAAAGTATTTAATTACATAAACACATATATTATAAAAATAATTAGGTATTAATTTCAAACGTGTGTAACATAAATATTCCTTGGTCCTTTGCGCGTTGAAATCTTTTGTATTGAGGAAACCGTTCTTTAAATACTGACTTAAAAATGAATGTGAGTAAATTGAATATTTAATGAAATTATTGCGTGATAAGATATTACTATAAATGAAGTTCCTATATTCACTGGTATATAAATATGATATTTATTTAAGATACAGTAATTTAAAAAAATGCTCTATAGTCATAACAAATGAAATTCAATACAAGAACTTTGCCTGATACGCCGATAAAAAATATTATAGATAAAAAACTCAATATATATAAATAAACAAACATACAACATATAGGAATATGAATGGAGAATATTATTATAATAGTAAACATACCGTATTCATGTTGTCGGTGTCATGTGTAGAGCGCGGGGACACTTGGTGCGATCACTTCACGATACAGTACTCGCGACGTTCCGACCTCGGACGCGTGGAGTCCGCGGCGTCTGCGCTTCGTCTGGTCACTGCTGGACCGAGGCCGCAGCCCATTCATAGTGCACGACACCCGCCTAACCAAACAACTCGTTCCCCGACCAAAACAAGCCGCGCCGCATGTCGCATTGTGTCAATACTTGCACAGCGCACTCAGAACACCCACTCGCCTCTACAATCACACATTATTTCCTTTATCATAATAATTTATAATATTACAGGGATACAACTACTCATTGTCCAGCTCTAAAATCCAGCATGGTTACTTTGATGATTCATTTAAATAAGTAGGTGTGGAGTTTTTTTTAATAAAACATTTTTCTTTTATATTTATTAACTTCTGCTACTGCTGTCGTGGTGTAACTGAAGAAAAAGTTAAACATTCACAAAATTTCTGATACTATCCGTAAAGTCATAATAAACAGTTTAAAATATAATTCAATTGCATAATAAGATAAAATATGGAAGGTTCCATATCAAAAACCTTATGATTTCGTTCTTTATGCAAATAAATAATTCTTAAAAAGTCTCTTTATTTATATGCATTCGAATATTGATGAGCTGTGATAAATATTACGTTACGAAGATATTTCAACTTCCTTTATTTTTGTGAGAACGATTCTTCAACTTCAAGGCGGGATTTAGAACAATAATGATATGATAAAATAAAAGTGGTCGTTAATGCAAGTACAGTCAGTGACCTCCTTTTGAAAGATTTTCAATATTTTGCGTTTAATCTACGGCGGCAGATTTTTCAATAATTTTACGGACCGCTATTCGAGCGGTCATTGTATGTAAATTTCGGAGAATGGGGCGGTTCTGACGACCCTATATTAATCATTATTCTGCGACCATTGAAAACGCTACTTTGTTAACCGCCAGTACCTTACTGAGATTAATGTACATTTCTAAAACACATTATTTATTGTTACTATCTACTCGTACATATTAATACCTAATAAAATAGAAGAATAGAGATCTAATCTGATATAATTTACGAAATGATTAGCTTTTGATTTATAAACTCCAATACCTACTAATAAAACAAAGTTAATCGGTAAAATAACTGTAATTTGGCTTTGTTTAATCAAGACATGTCTATAACTCAACCACTTTTCAAATAAGAAAGGAAATAATTTAATAAAAAATTGTAACAAGTTGCAATAGCATAACTAAAATATTTTATTTAGATACAAATTGTACTGCTCGTTACAAAAACGGACCCCACGCAGCACTCAGCACATGTTCTGGTGCTACCAGCGATGGTTTTCCATGTGGCCAGGTCGTGACGTCGCGGGCGTATAAATAATATGCTGATAACTTAAGACAAAAATAACAAAATAAAAATAAATGCAAAACTAAAAAAATGCATATAAGTACATATATTTCATCCATAGAAATAAAACAATATTTTACAATACTTGCACTGAGATACCTTGATCTTGGGTACACGCTCGTCGCAATGTATATCCATCTAGACCAGTAGGAAATAAAACTTGCAGCTAACGACTTACTTAGGGCTTATGCTAGCAAATAGGTACAATATAGTAAATACGGCTCCTCATGGTAAACGCAACTGCCATCCAGATAGAGTATCAAATAGCATCAGAAGGCGGTCCCATGCCATTCGATACAATTGTACTGACCTGCTAAAGCGCTTCTGTATGCTACGGTGGAAGGATACAAGATATTAGATAGAAGGATTATGTGTGACGGCAAATAATTCATAAGCTTGTTGCACAGCTTGTTGCTGCGAAACAAAAATAATTTGTGAAACTTTTCGTTTGCGCCGAGATCGTTTGAACTGTCAAGCTATGACTACGCAGACAGCACGCGTGGTTCTGTTTACGAAAAGGTAGAAGGGATCAAATTATAAATAATTCTCATAACAGTCTCCATGATAAAGACGGTAGAACACGCTCAGAGAGGTGACATCCTTCCGTAACTGTAGCGACTCCAAATTGTTCGTAACGTCTGTATCATTCACAATGCGGATGAGTCGCTGCTGGAAACCATACCAGAGTTACAGTATTACTTTTCCAGTCGGACTTGCGCTTTATATGTACAAGCGATAAAGTTGGCTGGGCGTGAAAAAGTCAGAGCCGCGAACACCCTGAAGATTGGGCAAGAGAGAAAACGGGTGAATGGGAGAAAGAACGTGTCTTTTTATTACACTGAATGGCAAGACAAGCATGCCGCTCACCTGATGATAAGTGATGCGCCCGCTCATGAACAGTAGCAAATCCAAACAATAACTTTAAATACAAAGCAATGCTTGGCGTTTCACTGCGCTTGCCATACTGAGAAAAAGACGTTATCTCTCAATAATTATGTCCAGTAGCTACTCTGGCTACAATATTCTTCAAACCGAAACATAACTGTGCATTTACACTGCTGCTTGGTGGGAGAAATAGCCATTGCGGTGGTATCTACCCAGGCGAACTCTTGCATATGAGAGACCTAACACCAGTAAATTGTTTGCACGTGCACGCCCATATCTGGGGTTTTTTGGCATTGAACTCAACGATCACAACAAAGACAAACCGTTTATTGGTTTTAACGGAATCAAATCGACATCACTTAAATTCAATTTTCATTAATGGTGCTCATTCGAGCAAAATACGTACGACTACTTGAAAGGGTCTATTTAAATATCGATGGATAAAATATCAATTATTTGCGATACTTGACTATCACAAGAAAGTTTAAATAATAACAAAAATATGTTTTGTACTTGTTCCTCTAAATCTGCCGGTGTACGTATTTGTTTATATTATATATATCGCTATTTTAAGCTTCTTATTTTTCTTTAGATGTTAAGCAACTCAAATTCAAAGCTAGTCAATATAATATTGTGGACATTATGATCAAATAGTTATGCTAAAACATTTTTTGTCGACATAAAACTACCTGTATCACATACCGGTCAATAAAAATAATAATGTTATTCTTGTAATAATACTCCCTTCAAAATTGGTATGATACAATATGGCAAAAATATATAACATGATCAATCACTGTAACTTATACAAATTACAATTAGATAATATGCGTGTTGCCGAGATATCATGCGTAAACATTATGAGTTTAATGGATAAAGCAAGAGCACCTTTAAGATTGGTCTGTTAATCATAAAAAACTGGTTATAACGCATCATAAGGTCCCATCAATTCATGACAAGCGAGTGCATTATTATTTCGATGTGATTGCATGTTTGCTTTTAATGTAACAATTTGACTATATGGCAATTAATGGATACTGCTCAAACTGGTTTTTTACTCAGCACTATGGACCCTCAACAAAATACAATGCTTGTATGTTATTTTAATTAGAAAATTGAGTTAACCAAAAAAATAGGTAGGTAAGTAAGTAGTTCACGCACTGTTCCTAAGAACATTGTTCTAAAATAATGATGGTGGTTTGTATATTAACTAAGATGGATTTGCTTAAACAGCTTTCTCAAGACTGAAATTGAATAATAAGTATAGGTATATGAGTATGTGACTGGTTTCTCAAATTACTGAAAATAAAACGGAAAAGGTCTATTTCTAATAATTTCTCCCCTCACATTTCCCTTTACATTGGTAGTTGGTATTAATGATATAATTAGTCAAAATTGGACATCATATAACTTAAATACTATTGTATTCAGGAGGAAACTAACTTTATAAATCAATACGTATTTACAAGTGTCAACATTTCTTTTGTCCTGCCCAGCTTTTCCTTCTGTTTTCCCTCTAATTTGTTGGGCAGACCATACGATATTGTAGATCTGTTAGAATAATTTACCGAAAAAGATTACAGCAATAACTTACCGTCTGCATGCATAAAAAATCGAATATTCGAATATGATTCTTTATAAAACATTTTGCCAATGCCTGATGAACAATTCTAGCATTATCTAAATACACGTACTGTGTTATGTGAAATTCGCAGGTCGTTCATAGTCTGTATGCATACCACATTCATGCTGCCTTAGAAAGAGGTGCCACGACAAATATACAATAAATAGTGTCAGTGAAACGCAGCCTGTGTTTCAAATGTTCAATTAAACATATCTATAGTAGGGAAGTATTGACGGATGCAGACGGCATCGTTGTGCAACATCTCCATGTTCAATTTAAATTAATATGATTGTATAATCGATTATGTATTAGCATAATGTACGATTATTTAATCGATATTCCTTATACGCTATATGCTTTGGACACAAGGTGGTATGAGTATTGGCAACCAATTGCTTTATCGTAATAGTTCTAGTAGTTGACTTTTTTAAAAAGTTGTATTCATATTAATCTTGATTGTAGAAGATTTACCTATGCCTATATTAATTGAACGTAAAAGCGGCAGTTTAAAGTACTTAGTTTCTATGCAAATTTACCATTCTTGAGTTCCACTTTTATACGTATTATATTTATATACTTACCTATTTGCTGCTCATACTTAAATACCTTTACCTAAGTAATCTATTCTTCTATTCTTATATATAATTAATATGAAAGCACTTTTTTTTTGAACAAGTTAGTCTCTTGGACTTGGTAGGCAGGTCTTCTTTGGCTTTTGATTACCTCTTTTGACTATTAGCAGCAGAGATTCAATGTAATACTGGAAAAAAATAAGATTTTTTTGGAAATACATTATATGTGTCTGATATAGACGGGAGTCAAAAAGCATATGTACTGCACGAATATCCCTAAATAATATAATACTTTACAAAATGTTCCTCTACCGTACGTCGTACACCCCTTTCATTAAGATTGGAGTGAATGATAAGTTTCATATGGAAATAATGTTGATCTTTAGAAGTGGAAAATTGTACCTTATATGTATCGATTTTTTGTATACAAATACATACATAATTTTATAAATTTATTTTATATAGCATCAGTTTTAATCACTTGCGTAACACATACATTACAATTAACATACGCCTTTTCCCAGAAGGTGTAGGCAGCTACCGGGACACCCACATTCATTCGCCTTGTGTTTCTCACACCATGATCACATGGTATCACATGATCATAGGGGGCGAGCCTATCGCCACGCCGCGCCGTTTTGGCCCTAAATTACCGACTCTGGCTGAACCAATATGGAAAAGATTATTTTTTCAAAACCTGTAATAGGAATTGCAATCAATTGGTGTAAATAGAGAGCCGATGACTAATATACTATGTGTAGTAATTAGTATTATGTAATCTAATAAAGCTTAAGATATATTATAAAAAAATAGGAAATTGTTACGTTCATCAGTGGTCTCAAAGATGGTGTCAAAAATTATGAGAAATGGCGTTGAATAAAGGCGATTGTGTGCAAACACCCACCGCCTGGTGGGCCAAGGGGATTCGGGCATGACCGGTACATACATGGTATATCAAGACTGCTACCGAAAAACCGAAGCCGGGTGGTAGTTTCAGTGACTTCAAACACATCATCCATCCATTCATCAGCCAAAGGAAGTCCACTGCTGAACATAGGCCTCCCCCAATGATTTCCACAGAGGCCTGTTGGAGGCAGCCTGCATCCAGCGACGTCCTGCGACCTTTACCAGGTCGTCTGACCATCTTGTGGGTGGCGTCCTACGCTGCACTTTCCGCTACGTGGCCTCCATTCGAGCACTTTCCGACCCTTCGGCCATCAGTTCTCCGCGCTATGTGCCCCGCCCACTTCAACTTACTAATCCGCTGGGCTATGTCGGTTATTTTAGTTCTCCAACGGATCTTCTCATTTCTGATTCGATCTTGTAGGGAAACCCCGAGCTGAGCCCAATGGCGTTGCCAAGGAGGGGAAGGGGGGAGGGCAGGTAGGGGCGACTGCCCTCCCCTAGAGATTAAAAAAATTGACAAATGTAAAGCAACCAAAATCTTTGTCTTGACTTGCCTACTATACGGTATTTTTTTTGAAGATACCTTACTATTGTACAACAATAATGACCGTCTGGCGGCCGCCGTCAAAATTATGTAAGTTGCTCATCCTCGATAATATTTGCCCCTCCCTAGGCCTTCGGCTGGCGACGCCCCTGGCGTAGCCCTCTCCATAGCTCGTTGAGTGACTTTGAGCTTCAAAATAAAGCAAATACAGAGAGGCCACGTATCGGTGCCGTATGTCATCACTGACAACACACAACTATAGAATAATATCGATTTAAGGCCCGGCGCCCATTATCGTCATCGGCAAGGAAAAGGATCCTTCGGCATTCTACATGCAAGCGCACACTATCGGCAATTATGCTTTGGCATGCTGCAAAGTTCTTAGGGATGACGAGGCGTCCTTAAGGATGCCGCACCGTCCTGTAGCTTGCCGAAGCGTCTCAATATCGTATTTCTCATCATAACAGTCTCAGAGTTGTTACAAGCTAGTTGTCTGAATCCCCCGAGTGTTGCCTCGGCGCCGGCGGCGTACCGAAGGTTGCCGAAGGATGCCGAAGCATCCCGAAGCATTCTCAAGGCTGCCGATACACCAGCCTCAAGCATACCGAAGCGGTATTATTGTTATTACGACCACATATCACGGACATTTCTACTTTATTGCCATTATGTTATAGTATAATGCTATTTGCCACCTAAAATCCTCAGTCGTACCGATGCAGTGGTGGTAGGACTTATGTGTCCGCCCGGGTAGCTACCACCGTCCACGAGGCGTAAAGACCGCCATAGTGATCTCTGTAAGGGGATCGCGTTCCGGGATCAGCCAGTGGTTTTCCGGTTTCTTCGAGGGTCGTGAGTCCGGGCATGAGGTTGTGCCGTGTGGGTATTTTCGGTCCTCTGTCAAAGGGAGGAAAGTTGATCCGCCGGCCAGGGAGACCCGTAGAAACGGTTGTCCGCTGGCCGCCCGCGGTATAGTACAGGGGCCCAATCGGGGCTAACCACCTCGAGAGGCTGCCTCACCATGCCGCGCATAATCTTGGGTGGGTCCGTCGTGCCGGTTGGTGACCGGAAGTGGGGTCCCGGCGGCCCATCCCGGGAGGGTACGGGGGCCCTTCCGTCCGGCGGATCAATTCGCTTCCTGCCGACCCTTTCGTGCCGGTGCCCATTCGGCCTTCTTAGTGCCCGAACTTAAGCTCCTCGTTGCCTCTTCACCAATCCCATCCTTAATCTACCATGACAGTGCAATTTAACAGAGCAGGTCCTTCAGCGGTGCTTAACCCCACCACCGCGTTCACTATGGAGTTCACTAACATCCGTGGACTCCATACGAACCTCAATGCCGTCCACCACCATCTCGAGACGGCCCGGCCTGCTTTGCTCTTCCTAACGGAGACGCAGATTCGTTGTCCGACCGATAATTCTTACCTGTTGTATCCCGGTTATTCGCTTGAAGTAAACTTCAAGCCTAAAGCCGGGGTATGCTTGTATGTTCGGTCGGACATCTGCTGTCGCCGTTTGCACTGCATGGAGGACCCCTCCTTCTCCGCTCTGTGGGTGCACGTGGATCTAGGTTCCTTGAGCCGCATCTACGTGTGCCTTTACAGGTCTCACAACGGGGACGATGAGACGACTCGGCTGTTCAGGTATCTTAGCCAGGCGGCTGATGACGCGCAGGCGCAGTTCCCGTCGGCCGAAATGGTGGTCTTGGGGGATTTCAATGCTCATCACGAACTGTGGCTGGGCTCCTCCAAGACTGACCATGCTGGCAGAGCTGCCCATGCATTCGCTCTGACTCATGACTTGACACAACTGGTGAACCAGCCCACCAGGATCCCGGATGTGGCGAGTCATGCGCCTTCTCTGCTGGACCTTCTGCTGGCAAGTCACCCAGCCGGGTATCGTGTGACCGTTAGTGCGCCTCTGGGCACTTCCGATCACTGCCTGGTTGGGTCGTCAGTACCGATCGCATTACCTCCACGTCCCGTGCAGGTGAGGCGAAGAGTCTGGCATTACTCGTCAGCTGATTGGGATGGTATGCGGGAATATTTCGCGTCCATCTCTTGGAGGCAGCGCTGCTTTGAGGGTAAAGATCCCTCAGCGAGTGCCAACGCTATTGCTGACGAGATCAGACTTGGAATGGAATATTACATTCCTTCCTCTGAGATCGCCAGTAAGGGCCGTGGACGCTCCTGGTTCAATCGTGCATGCGCCGATGCTGTCGGTGACAAACAGGCGGCGTATCGCGCTTGGATCAGGGGTCGCGCCATGAAGGATCCCAATATCAGTTCCCTCAAAGAAGCCTATAACCGTGCCTCCAAGGCCTGCAAGAAGGCCTACGTTAGGGCGGATGCCCAGCGCGTTAGCAGGATTGGGCGTGCGTTGGCCGATCACCCAACTAGCAGTCGTGCTTATTGGAGGTTGGCCAGGGCCGTTCAATCTAACTTCTGCCGTCCAGCGTTGCCGCCGCTGAGGTACCCAGAAGGGTCGCTGGCCCACAAGCCGCAAGAGAAGGCTGCCTTGCTGGCAAATCTCTTCGCGGCTAATTCCCGCCTCGAAGACCGTGGTTCCCAGTCGCTGCCTACACTGCCTGATTGCGGTTTCTCAATGGCAGATATTCGCATCAGGCAGTGTGATGTGCGGCGTGAGTTACGGTCTCTCGATGTGCGGAAAGCCAGTGGTCCGGATGGAATACCGGCGGTGGTTTTGAGGGCTTGTGCAGCCGAGTTGTCTCCAGCACTGACTCGCCTCTACCGAGCGTCCTACCGCACAGGTGTTGTGCCGGAATCTTGGAGGGAGGCCAATGTGCAACCGATCCCCAAAAAGGGTGATCGATCGGACCCTACCAATTACCGCCCTATCGCTATCACCTCAGTGATGTGTAAGGTCATGGAGCGGATCATAAACGCTCAATTGATCCGCTACCTGGAGGATCACTCGTTGATCAGTGACCGACAATACGGTTTCCGTCATAATCGATCGACGGGTGATCTTCTAGCGTTTGTCCTGCATCGCTGGGGTGAGGCGATTGACCGGCGTGGCGAGGCTCTTGCTGTGAGCCTCGACATTGCCAAGGCGTTTGATAGGGTCTGGCACCGTGGTCTTCTGTCCAAGCTTCCGGCATACGGTCTGCCCGGCAACCTGTGTTCGTGGATCTCCGGCTTTCTGCATGGGCGTAGAATACGTGTAGTCGTTGACGGACACGCTTCGGCGCTCTTGTCGGTAAATGCCGGAGTTCCTCAGGGCTCGGTGCTGTCGCCCACCTTGTTTATTCTGCATATCAATGACATGTTGTCGCTTGGCAACATTCATTGCTATGCAGATGACAGCACGGTTCATGGGCGATACCACTGCGGGCCTCCAGGTTGCCGTGCCGAATCTGTGATGGGACGCGAAGATCTTGTCATTGAGCTCAACCGGACCCTGGATCTCATTTCTACATGGGGTTCCAGGAATATGGTTGAGTTCAATGCCAAGAAAACCCAGGTGTGTGCGTTCACGTGCAAAAAATCCCCGTTCTCTCCCCTCCCCATTCTTCAGGGTACTCCCCTCTCAGTGCGGAATGACCTGAGTATCCTTGGTGTGGATATCCGCTGTGATCTCAATCCAAGGAATCACATCGAGGGCGTAATATCTGCCACATCACGCAGGGTTGGAGTCCTGAACAGGGTGCGTCGGTTTTTCACGCCCGGTCAGCTTTGTCGCTTATATAAAGCGCAGGTCCGGCCGGGTATGGAGTACTGCTCGCACCTCTGGGATGGATCCGCCCAATACCTGCTCGATGCCTTGGATGGATTGCAGCGGCGGGCCATCCGCATTGTGAATGATGCAGACGTTACGAGCAACTTGGAGTCGCTACAACTCCGGAGAGATGTCGCCTCTCTAAGCGTGTTCTACCGCCTGTATCACGGTGAGTGCTCTGAGGAATTGTTCAACTTGCTCCCCTCCTCTCCATTCCTAACCAGAACCACGCGTGCTGGCTTGCGAAGCCATAGCTTGACGGTCCACACCATCCCGGCGCGAACCAAACGGTTCTCAAATTCGTTTTTGTGCCGCACCGTCAAGCTGTGGAATTGTTTGCCGGCGTACGTGTTCCCTCCTTCCTACAATCCTGGGTCCTTCCGCCGCGGTGTGAAGAGGCACCTTAGCAGGCCGGCATAATTGTCTCCATTGGCATGGGACTGCCGTCCGATGCCAATGGATACTCTGCCTGGGCGGCATTGACACTTTCCATCAGGTGCAATGCCGCCACTATGCCAGGCCAGTATAAAAAAAAAAAAAAAAAAAAAAAAAAAAAAAAAAAAAAAAATGCCGAGAATGGGCGCCGGGCCAAAGGCACTGAGGTATTTTGGACGAAAAGATTGCGTAGTTTCCCGAACGCTGTCCAACCGAGTTGGATTCGACGATTGACCTCTCTCTCGAAGTTAAACCTGCCTAACCGGACCACTTGTTTTAAATAGACATATTCGTCAACAACTTCAAGAGTCGAGCCCCCAACACCGATGGGAGTGGGTATAACATTGACGTTCGACGTTATCGTCGTTTTGTCCATTTTAAGACCCACCTTTTGGGAGACTCGATTGTGATCTTCGAGCATACTGCTAAGGTCTTCCAGTGATTCTGCAAAGACTAGGTACAACATAGTCGGCAAACCGAAGGTGGGTGATATACTCGCCGTAGATGTTGATGCCGAATACTTTCCACTGCAAGAGGTTAAAGACGTTTTCCAGCGCGGCAGTGAACAGTTTCGGAATTATGACATCTCCCTGTCTCACGCCTCTGTGTAGTGGAATAGCCTTCGTACTCGGATCCTGTACTCGGACCGACATGGTGACGTTGTTGTATATGCACTTCGATGTACCGATAATCGATGTGGCACCGCTGGAGAGGCTTTAGCACAGCCCAGATCTCGATAGAATCAAAGGCCTTCTCATAGTCCACAAGCGTTAAACAAAGCGGCAAGTTATATTCCTCGGTTTTTGTATAGCTTGCCGAAGTGTATGGATGTGGTCTATGGTACTAAAGCCTTTTCGGAAACCGGCTTGTTCGAGAGGCTGGAAGTCATCAAACCTGCGTAGGTAATGATCTTACATATACTTAAGTACGTTTATTTTGATCTATTTGACAAAGATAAAACATCACTTCCTGAAACATCACGAGAAATATGATTATCCTTGCACATAATACGCACGTAACGCTTAAGCACATAAGTAGTTCACACGCTCCCTTCGTTGCTAGGTGTTTTATGTGGCGTTAGATATGAAATAACATAGTGAAATAAAAATATGACTGAAGATAAAGTGTAAATCATCTACTAGGTACACTTATTTTCTTGTGGTAAATTTTGGAACCATACTTACATAAAATTTAAAAATATCTATTTAACGCATTGATTCAAAACATAAACAACAATTATCTATACCTACTCAAATATATTCTTATTAACAAGTCTGAGAGAAAAATTGTTCATATTAGTTTGACAACAACTCCTTCAGACGCCAAAAGTTCGCAGGCGATTTGTAATGTATTTCATATGTATAACTCTAACCAAATCTGATAAAATCAGAATCCAGTTTTAAATAATAAAAAGAAAAATAATTACTATTGATAAATGTTTTGTTTATAGTACTAATGATATTTATATTTTAATATTAATATTGATTAGTATATAATGCATAAGATAGCCTTATATGCCTTGATTTAACAGATATAAAGAGATTTAAATGTAAAAACTAGCTAATTTACTCAATTACATAAATAGAAATGCTAATGGAATATACTATTTGTGTGTTAATACTGATTTTCTAATAAAATAAAGAATTTTTTTCTACTAGCGGCCCGGCCCAGTTGCACCTGAATTCGAATAGATTTCTGTACAATAATATGTATGTATTATACATATAAATCTTCCTCTTGAATCACTCCATATATTTAAAAAAACACATCAGAATTTGTTACATAGTTTTAAAGATTTAAGCATACAAAGGGACATAGGGACAGAGAAAGTGACTTTATTTTATACTATGTAATGATGTGATAATGCATAATTGATATGATAAAGTGAAATTAAAAAAAACTTATTTTTGTAGTTTATTAGAAATATGTTTCATAAAAATATCAAGAGTGTCATCATTTTCAACAACATTTGAATTCCTTTTACCATATTCTTGAACTAATTTCATGTGTTCTTCCAAGTTATTAACTTCATTGGTCTCCGAGTCAAAATATTTGTCTTCAGCATCTTGAGATATTTGTTGTAAATCATCATATTCTTCATTATTATCAATAGTGCTGTAATCAAAATCTCCATCCCTTCCCTCCAAAAAACTACTGTACATCTCTTGAAGGAATTCTTCTCGCAACAAATTTCTTTCAGGTGCACTTATCATTGTTTGTTTCCTTACTTCTGGTCCAAATTCAGGTTTCACATCTAAACTCTCAAAGTCTCCCCACATTTTTCTCGTACTATCTTTATTTGAGTTATCTGCAGGTTCAGATGTATATCTTGTGGCTTCTAAGGTTCCCTCTTCCAGCATTTGTTCATTTTTCTTTTCTCTCATTGCATTGTGATCCACAGTATCCAAAATCAACTTAAGAAAAGTTATATTTTCATCGTCAACACTATCTCTTTGTTTAATTTCTTCATCAGTAAGATATTGCCCAACAAGTTGTTCATACAGAAGGGGATTTCTATACATCATTTGTTTTTCACTAAAATAGTCTGTTTCATTGATCAATTTTTGTAATGCGTTATAACGTCTGTTCCTTGAACGTTTACGTCTACTGGCTTCAGAATGGTATTCCTTTAAATGTTTTACGTGAGTACGAAAGCTGTCACAGTGATTGTTGGATTTTTCAAAATATTCAATGTGGTTAGGCGACAAGTGTTTCCCAAACTGCATAAGAAAATCTGTAGGAGAGCGTTTGTACAGTTCGTGTGCTGCACGTATTTTTTCACCTGTTCTCACCTCATTTTCATTGACGTGAGAGTTTTTAAAAGAAATATTAACGCATCTTACTAAGTAATCAATTATATCATTAATAGGATCAAATTCCTCCACATCGTCATGTTCTTGGTTAGTATTAGAAGTGCTCGTTTCCATATTAGTAGATTATTTCTAATTATATGCATGTACGTATATATATTAAAGATTTTTTCCGACTTTTTTTAACCCATATAAATTACATTCAAAGAATATTTTGGTTGCCTAGGATTTCCATTTTCCAAACAAATCAATTACCAAATGTCAATTCAGATGACAGCACCACTGACCACATGACATGTTGTTTTTTTTTTGTTTATCCTGACGGAAAGGCAAAGGTCTAAGCCATATATACAGTGACCACATGATAGGCCACAAACCAAAAATGCATTCCACTTGACGACCACAACACCAACGCGCTCAGGACAGCCATCCATTTCTCCCGTATTTTTTAAATATAGTACGAGGGGTGATCAAAAAGTAGTGATAAACGGATAATTCTAATAAAGATAAAAATTAAAAAAGAAAACATTTCGCTTCTTCAGTCCTTCACCACTTCCCAGCTAAAAAATTGTATTAATAGGACGTCATTTGGAGGAGCTACATTCATTTGAATACCAGCAGTCGGAGCGACAACACGAAAATGGAGAAACACGAAGTGAGATGCGTCTTCAAGTTTGTCTGTTTGAAAAAAATGTCTACCAAAGAGGTACACGCGGATTTAGTGGAGACACTGGGGGCAGTGGCGGTACTTCCATACAAGCCCAAAAGCCCGGCTTGCCCTACTTAATACGTACATACTCGATACTGAACACAAACCATTTTATTTCACACAATACAATTATATTTTATTAGAAAACATATGCAATTTTTGAATTTACCGCGTCTTGTCGAGCGCGACAGAGGTCGTTGTCCCCTCGCGCGCCTAAAATCCAAATTAATATTATTAAAAGCGCCTGCGACGGTGCACCGCGACGAAGTGCCACGCGAAATTCATTCAATTGGCAGTGACATTAAAATACGAAGTCCGCTGGCTCCACGTGCGCTCCCGCAGTCGCAAGTCGCAACATCGCACAATATATCTATCTTTTTCTCTCTCGTGTGCTTTTACGAGGCTTTTGGCAAAATCGAAATTTGTATGGGCATCTCACGAGTGAAGTGCACTACAAATGTATAGGTATAGACATTTTATATAGCAATTTGTACTACACCAAATGCCCGGCTTTTTAGAATGAACATCGTACGTTTCATGGTCGGCGCGTTGTTATTTAATAATAGGATTTATTAAATTTGATTTTTATTAATTTGGTTGGTTTTATAATATTAGTACAAATAATGGGGTTTTCCTATAGGTGCTTTTTAATAAAATATAATTGTATGTCGTAATGTTTATGTTACATTTATGGGCAATACTGAACGAATTGCGATTAACTTCACATGTATTTTGACATTTTGCAATTGTTAGTAGTTCTCAGTTCTCAAAAATAGTTCTTTTTAGTGATAATGTTTAGTTTTTGATATTATTTAAACTTTTTGATACTATAATGAGTGGTATTGTTTTGCTGTGATGGTGTGAGTGTGACGGTGAAAGTATTCATTGCCGTTAAAAAGGTAAATTTATTCAAGTATATTGTAACTAAACTGGCGCGAAAAATACGCCGGGATTGTGAATTTCTCTGTCGTGATATATCACAAGAGATATTTTATCAACTTGCTTTAAACTATGTGCGTTGTTTAAATTTAACATGCTCCACTTCAAATAGGTTATTGAACAATCGTGTTTCATAAATGTTTATCAAACGCCAAGTTTTGTGTGTTAAATTATTATGAATATAATGATTTAAATTTAAAACAAATTAGTTCGTCTGTGGACGCTCACCCACATAAATAAACGCACATGTACACATTCACATTTAAACATACATTCACATCAAACAAACACGCATACGTACATACATTCATATATACAAACATACATACATACAAATATACAAACATACATACATACATATTTACACTCGTACACACATATAAATTACTGACAAAGTCACTGACGCGAGTGACACAACTGGTCGTTTCCGAAATTGTCTGGAAATGCGTTACGGGCTACTACAATAACTGTGCGCCCGAGTTCGGCTAGCTTCACTGCCCATGACGTGTGGTTCGGGTGCCCGAACCACATCCGAGGGCCGCCGAACTCGACCGAACGCGCGGAACAAATGGTTAACCAGTCAGACCCTACCCGCGCTGATATACGTTGCTATCTGATTAGACCAGCTGTTTTCGCTATTCGCTCGCTTTGATTTAGTACGCACTGGCTTATAATTAACATACATAGTAGTTATTGTATATATGTGTCTTCCATCTTTTGTGCTTGTCTGCTGTTCTTTGTGTGTACGTGTGAACTGTCGTTTACGACCCTTCTGACTATTTTTCCATAGTGTGTGTGGTGGACAATAAACTGTGAACTATCTGTGTACTAGCTTTTACTTCTCTGCTGCACCCTTACATACTTCACGCTATCGAGTACAAGGTACCCACACATCTTTTTATTTCTACATTGGTGACCCCGAGGAAAACGCTAGAATGAGCGACAGCAGTGATTCCAACAATACCGTCGAATCACGGAAAGGCGGCGAGACTGGCAACGTTACCCGTCAGGCCAGAAAGGTACGCCCGACAGCAGAGCGACCTTCATATGACCTTCCAATTAATTTGAAGGTACCGGCATTTTCTCCCGATGAACCGGAAATTTGGTTTGCCTTATTAGAGGGTCAATTTGAAATGTATGGCATAACTGACGACTCTTTTATGTTTTCCAACACCATCAAGAACTTGGATATCGCAACAGCCAAGGAAGTAAAGGACATAATTATAAATCCTCCACTTCGAAGAAAGTATGAAAAACTCAAAAGTGAGCTTATTAGACGACCGACCGCCTCCAAGGAGAAGAAAATGAGACAGGTTCTGACCCACGAGCAACTTGGAGACCGGAAGCCATCACAATTTCTTCGGCACCTTCAAGATTTGGCTGGCCCAAGCTTTCCTGACGATTTCTTGCGGACCATTTGGTGCGACCGTTTGCCTCGAGAGATTCAAACTGTTCTGGCTTCGCAAACCAGTCAATCTTTGGAGCAGCTAGCAGAATTAGCTGATCGTGTTCAAGATCTTGCTGCGCCTTCCAACGTGGCAGCAGCTTCATGTACCTGTTCCTGCAGTGGGACTTCATCCAGCGAGGTCGCGGAGCTAAAGTTGATGGTGGCACGGTTAGAAGCGAAACTGGAGGAGCGCGGACGTGTTCGTACAACAGCTGACCATTCCAGACCACGGCGCCAGCGATCTTCGTCCCGGAGTAGAACCCGGTCAACGTCCAGCTATCGTCGGGCTCCAACCTGTTGGTACCACCTCAACTTTGGATCCAAGGCGCGGAGATGTCTACAGCCGTGTGACTACAAGCCAGCGGGAAATGCCACGGGCAGTCGTTAATGGCGACTGATGATTGCCCTGCTTCCCCAGGTCGCCTCTTTGTAACCGACCGCCATACGAAGACGCAGTTTTTGGTCGACACAGGCAGCGACCTCTGCGTTTTCCCAAGGTCGCAACTGCGCCAACGTCGAGCACCTACTAGCTACGAGCTCATCGCAGCCAACGGGACGACCATCAGCACCTACGGCTACACGGACCTCAACCTGGATCTAGGACTTCACCGGGTTTACCCGTGGCGATTTATCGTTGCGGACGTAACTAGACCTATTTTAGGAATAGATTTCTTGTGTCACTATAATTTAATTGTTGATTGTAAACATCAAAAATTAGTAGATAATACAACTACTCTATCTACTCCAGCTTCACTTGCTATTGATTGTAGTGTCTATTCGGTGAAGGTTCTGACTGGCAATTCACATTACCATCTTTTACTTTCACAGGAATTTCCGGAGATTACACGACCAGCTGGGACACATCGCACGGTACCTCACAACACACAACATCACATCCGCACAACACCAGGCCCCCCCGTTTCATGCCCTCGCAGACGTTTGGCTCCTGATAAGCTGAAGGTGGCTAAGGAGGAATTCCAGGCCATGCTAAACGATGGTACCGCAAGGCCTTCCGAGAGCCCGTGGTCATCGCCTTTACACCTGACGCCGAAAAAAGATAACGGCTGGCGTCCCTGCGGTGACTACCGACAGCTCAATGCCCGCACAATACCGGATAAGTATCCGATACGTCATATTCATGACTTTGCCCACAATATTGCTGGTTGTAGGATCTTTACCACGATAGACCTCGTTAAAGCCTACAACCAAATACCAGTTTGCGAGGAGGATATACCGAAGACGGCTATTACCACGCCCTTCGGTATGTACGAATTCCCGTACATGACGTTTGGGTTGCGGAACGCCGCCCAGACATTTCAGCGTTTCGTCGATGAAATGATGCGCGGGCTGGACTTCGTCTACTGCTATCTTGATGACTTTCTCATCTTCAGCAGGGACGAAGTCGAGCATGAAAACCATCTCCGTCAAGTATTTTCACGCCTGAAAACTTACGGAATGGTTATAAATCCCGCGAAATGCGATTTCGGCGTCCCGGAAGTTTCCTTTCTGGGATATCACATCTCGGCGGAAGGAACCAAGCCTTTGGACGACAAAGTTCAAGCCATTCGTGATTTTCCTCTACCGAAGACCGTCAGAGCATTGAGAAGGTTTTTGGGCATGGTAAATTTTTACCGGCGTTTTTTGCCCCATGCCGCAAAAACCCAATCTCCTCTCAACTCTCTCCTCATGGGTGCAGTCAAGGGTTCAACACCTGTTACCCTAACTGGCGAAGCTTTAAAGGCTTTTACGGATACCAAACAGAGCCTATCAGAAGCAGCTCTACTCGCACATCCTAACTGCAACACCAAACTGGCTTTAGTTACCGATGCCTCGGACGTGGCTATGGGGGCAGTTTTGCAACAGCTGCAGGACAAGGCTTGGCGTCCGCTAGCTTTCTTTGCCCGCAGACTGAACCCTACACAGCAAAAATATTCCCCATATGATCGCGAGCTTCTCGCGATCTATGAGGCGATAAAATATTTTAGGTTCATGCTCGAGGCAAGGGACTTCATAGTTTACACCGACCACAAGCCTATCAGTTATGCTTTTACTGAGAGGAAGCATAACTGCTCGCCTAGGCAGTTTCGACAATTGGACTATATTTCCCAGTTCACGACCGACATAAGGCATATCTCAAGCAAAAACAACGTCGTGGCCGATGCCTTATCTCGAATCGATGAGCTGGGGGCTCCAATCAATCTAGCCGAACTTGCTAAGAGCCAAGAGTCCGATACTGAGTTGTTTCAATATTTGGATGGCGATTCATCTCTCCGCCTCTCCAAAATACAATTACCCGGGAGTTGTATACATTTGTACTGTGATATGAGTACACCAACTGCCCGGCCCTTTGTAACGAAAAACTTTCGTAGGCAAGTATTCCAGAGCTTACACTCTCTTAGTCATCCTGGCGCTACTGCCACTGCGAAGTTGGTTGCCGAACGATTTGTTTGGCCGGGCGTCAGGAGGGACTGCCGAGAGTGGGCTCGTACTTGCCTACAATGCCAACGTGCGAAAGTAACAAAGCACGTGTCGGCGCCGGTAGGGAAATTTGATTTACCCCGTGCACGCTTCAAGCACGTGCATATAGATCTTGTGGGACCCCTACCCATATCCCAAGGACACCGCTACTGTCTTACGGCCATCGACCGGTTCACTCGTTGGCCCGAGGTGATACCCATACCGGACATCACGGCTGAAACAGTAGCCAAGGCCTTATTATCCGGTTGGATATCCCGATTTGGGTGCCCAGAGCAGATAGTGACAGATCGCGGACGTCAATTCGAGTCCGCACTGTTCCAATATCTGGCAAAAATTGCTGGGTTCCAACACAGACGCACCACTGCATACCACCCAGCCTGCAATGGTATGGTTGAGCGCTTCCATCGGCAGCTTAAAGCGTCAATCACGTCCCATGTAAGCCAAAACTGGACTGAAGTCCTGCCTCTAGTGATGCTGGGAATACGCAGCGCATACAAAGAGGATCTCCAAGCTTCTTCAGCTGAGCTGGTCTATGGAGAGCCGCTAAGACTTCCTGGCGAATTTTTCGATCCGAGCGTGCCATGTACATCTGACATGTCAGATTTTATGGCGCGTCTCCACTCGTTCGCCAAGAAGCTCAAACCAGTACCGGCCTCCCACCATACCAAATCGAGGATCTTTATTCATAAAGATCTGGTTTCCACCAAATACGTATTTCTGCGTGAGGATGCCTCACGTGCCCCTCTTCAACCGGCTTATACAGGGCCGTACAAGGTCTTGGAACGAACCGACAAGGTTTATAAGCTCCTGATAAAGGGAAAACCAGTTACTGTCACAATAGACCGTCTTAAACCGGCCTATGTGACTAGTGACGAACAGGAGTTGGCACCAGCACTGCCTCTGCGGCGCACATTCGTTACGCCTGTCCCAAACACTACTCATTCACAGGACGCAGCGCCACTTTTAAAGACAGTGCCAGTAACCACATGCTCTGGACGCGGTGTCCATTTTCCAGATTTTTATCGCCCCTAGCCAGGTCTCTGGGGGGGAGTGATGTGGACGCTCACCCACATAAATAAACGCACATGTACACATTCACATTTAAACATACATTCACATCAAACAAACACGCATACGTACATACATTCATATATACAAACATACATACATACAAATATACAAACATACATACATACATATTTACATTCGTACACACATATAAATTACTGACAAAGTCACTGACGCGAGTGACACAACTGGTCGTTTCCGAAATTGTCTGGAAATGCGTTACGGGCTACTACAATAACTGTGCGCCCGAGTTCGGCTAGCTTCACTGCCCATGACGTGTGGTTCGGGTGCCCGAACCACATCCGAGGGCCGCCGAACTCGACCGAACGCGCGGAACAAATGGTTAACCAGTCAGACCCTACCCGCGCTGATATACGTTGCTATCTGATTAGACCAGCTGTTTTCGCTATTCGCTCGCTTTGATTTAGTACGCACTGGCTTATAATTAACATACATAGTAGTTATTGTATATATGTGTCTTCCATCTTTTGTGCTTGTCTGCTGTTCTTTGTGTGTACGTGTGAACTGTCGCTTACGACCCTTCTGACTATTTTTCCATAGTGTGTGTGGTGGACAATAAACTGTGAACTATCTGTGTACTAGCTTTTACTTCTCTGCTGTACCCTTACATACTTCACGCTATCGAGTACAAGGTACCCACACATCTTTTTATCTCTACACGTCCTTCAATAGAAATTATATCAATTGTATTACACAAAACAGAACATGAATGTATTAATAACAATTTCTGCCCGCGAATTTATACACGGCACCCTAGTTGTAACTTTTGCTATTAAAATGCAAATTAAAGTTACAGATGCATATCCAAAAGTTATTTAAGTTACATATTTATTTTATTAATTGATTTAAAAACGAATGATAAGTAATGACTTCATCATATTAGGAATATTAGATGGCTGTGAAAATCGCGCCATCTATTAGATTTTTACGGAACAACTTATTGTAATAGATAATTTCATATCGCTGATAAAGATAGCTGTTTATTTTAATGGTTTCCATCCTATTCTTATATAGCCTTAGGTGTCGGATTGGAATCCCGGGTCGTTTTTATATTTTTTTAAATTCATTAATAATATTAACATCGCAATGGCCCGCCCCCTATCACATGATGGCACGGAATATGCAAGGCGAAACATGAGTGTCCTGGTAGCACCTCTTTAAATATGTGTACAGTGTATGTATAGATGTTGGGTGTTAGGTCTGCCAACTTAAACCATTTTGCTTCTAAATCAATACATATTAAAATATCTAAAAAAAATATTGGGCTTGCCCTAGTCCAGAACCCTAGGCACGCCACTGACTGGGGGACTTTGCTCCTCCATATTCTACGGTGGCACGGTGGTGCAAAGAGTTTAGGCTGGGTAGAACAGCCACAGGAGATGAACATCGCGAGGGACGCCTAACCTCGTCCCTCACTGAGGAAAACGTGAAAAAAAATCGAAGATATCATGATAGCAGACCGTTACCATCAGACATTTAGCTGAGGTCACAGGGATCTCATATGGCAGCATCCAAAGCATTTTGACCAGCAAAATGAATATGAAGAAGGTCTCCGCGCGTTGGGTCCCGAGAATGTTAACGGACGAACAAAAGAAAAAGCGAGTTGACATTTCAAGAGCCAATCTTGCAAAGTTCCAGGCTGACCAAAAATTATTTTTGTCACGATTTGTGACCATGGACGAAACATGGATGCATCATTTTGATCCTGAGACCAAACAACAATCGATGACTTGGAAAAGGCCATCCTCACCGACTCCTAAGAAGTTCAAAGTCTCGAGCTCGGCGGGCAAGGGTATGGCGTCCGTTTTCTGGGATGCTCAGGGAATCATAATGGTTGATTACCTGGAAAAGGGAACTACTATTAGGGGCTCCTACTATGCTGATCAAATAAGACGACTGCGAGACGCCATAAAAGAAAAAAGACGGGGCAAACTCCGAGCGAAAGTCCTGTTTCATCAAGACAACGCTCCACAGCAACCTCCAAGCACACAGAGCCGAAGTTGCGATCGCTGCCATTCGAGAAGCAGGCTTCGAACTGGTCGAATACCCGCCCCATTCTCCAAATTTAGCCCCCAGCGATTTTCATTTGTTTCCTAGGCTCAAGGTACACCTCAGGGGTAAGAAATTTGAGGATGATAGCGAGGTGATAGATGCTGTAGAGGCATTTTGGGATAGTCAAGATACAGATTTTTTTAAAGGGTATATTAAGTTTAAAGAGACGTTGGACTAAATATCGACTTGTTAGGAGACTATGTAGAAAAATAAATTAAATTTAAACTACAATCGTTGCTTTATTATACTTATTATCATTACTTTTTGATCGCCCCTCGTATATATGCTATATTAAAGAGTACAGACCAAAGAATAGACCACTAGGTACAGACCAAGAAGTACTGGTAGTAGGTGCAATTCAATGTATAAAATAAACTTTCCATCCATTCCATGCTTTCCCATGGTATTAAGTTAAAATTACCGTTACTGAAAGCATTATAGAATCATGTTATGAGTTATTTTTATGTGCGATGAGTGATGTAATCTGTTCTAATATAACAATGGTACTGGCAGTTATATTATGATTTTTCATAACAAGAACAAGAATTTGAATACCGATCGGAGTTGTCAACGGTTGACGTTAAGGATGCCTAGTCGGGAGAGGATTCCGATGTAATTGTTCAAGAGGAGACGTTGTAGGCACTTAAATATGCGAGTTGAATTTGGAAAGAGCCTTGATGACTGATGTACATAATATTAGAAAAAAATAGAGGAAATATGATTTCCAAACCAGCGTATTATTTGGAGGTTGTCAAATCATGATAAAAAAAAACGCCAGTTTTCATATTTGTCCAGTTCATTTCATATGAAAAATGGATGCATTAAAAAAATACCACGTGTGTAAATGATCAAATTGTTTGCCAATTTTAAGTGTTGAAAATATGGGTTGGTGTTACTTTTGACAAACACGTTTGAAAGTGAACATATTTGTCTAACAAGATCTCAGTCCACTCACGAGCCAGTGGAACGGTAAATATCACGGTCGTGAGCATCGTCGTTGAGATCGTCAAATGGAATGCACCCAGTGCGTTATGGCCTTATGGGGCAGTGTCAAAACAACTAAAAAGTCACCGGAGAAAATTATTTGAAACGCATAATGCAACCTAGCCTAGCCTAGCTATTTTAAAATATTTATTACTTAAACGCTCAAAACGCCCTATAACCCGTTTCACTTGGGCTTGCGATCGTAACGTTCACGAGCAAGTGGAACGGTAAATATCGCAGTCGTGATCGTGGTCGTTGCGATCGTCAAATGGAACGCGCCCGAAATGAGTGTTTTGAGCTCCGTGAACGTCAAATGGAACGCGCCCACTGTTTGACAATTGTTATTTGACAGTTGATACTTGACAGTTGTGAGTCTTGACCACTCAATGATAAAAGAAATATAAAGGATCACGCACAAAAGTAGCTATATATGTCAAGTTATAGCCACTCACACGTCCACGTCACTGTCACTTATTTTGACAGAAATTTTCCGATTCCCGCCTTTTCAATATTCATAAACATAAAGCAATATATCCTTGTACCTATTCTAGCTACAGGGAAATAAAAAATAGCTTTAAGTATCTAAAACTATGCAGAATTATTAGATGTGACAATTATTGTACAAATATAATTCAAATGTGTTGTAAACAAATAATAAAAATTCTATACAGATCGAATTTCAATGGTATTTCATTTTCAAATCATGTTTTCACCCATTAAATCATATTACATACCAATAAAATCCATTTATAAATAAAGTATATACTATAAGCTTTCTTTTGATATCCATATTTTACTACTTAAAGTTATTTTTATCTTATAAAAAACCAAAAAAATATACCCATAATCACATAACCAATTTTTGTTAAGTTTGCGTTTGCTTAGTGACTCCCAGTTCCGGGTTACAATTTAATGTTGCCAAGTGATCGTATTCAGTGGAGTCGAATTTTTTACTGTTTTTTTTTTATTAATTAATTTGAACTTTTTTGTGTACATTTTTGTAACAAGTCTTTATATGTTATAAATATTCGTTTTTAATAGAATGTCATAAGCAGAAAAGAACGTCAATTCGACGTTTTTTTTCATGACTATTATATTTAATAATAAGGCCACAACTTATGGTTTCGAGACATGCTAATGACTTCGGGGGTAAAAAAGCTTAAGATCAAATTGTCGACCAAGATTTCCTGCATGTGCATTTTTCGCCATCTTGAAAAGGGATTTGAATTCAGTTTTTTTTTGCAATAACTGTCTGGGTATAATAATATAAATCAGAATAATCTAGCTAGGCAGATGATGATAAGGTCTGGAAACGCTCGGAAAATATATATAAATATGTACAAAATGTAGGTTTCCTCGTGACCCAATACGATGCGGAGAATGGACATCAATCATCAGCCAGCAAAGACGTGAACATTTTTTTAAGCCGAATATATAGAAAATTAAATACCTATTAACTTTTACACATAAATATTTGTTTTATTGATTTATATACATATCTTGCCCAAAACACATCTACGCTCAGATAAAAGTACAAAAACAAATTCATCTTCATATAAAAGTAAAAAGGATATTCGTCTCCATTCCATGCCTTGTCCTACCGACTAACGTCGGTCGTAAAATTTTATTGCATTTTGTACACTGCTTTGTATAAACAACTTTAAACAATCCACGTAAGGTGGAATTTGCAAAAGATATGTTTATAGTGTGACTATAACTACATAATATGCAGAATTGTCGAGTGTTTGGTGACAGTTTGAGTAAGGTTTCGAGTGTTACTTTTGTTCGCAACTGTACATCTTGGGTTTTTTAAAATAATGGCAATTGATGTAATTTTTTTCAAATTCAGATATTAGTATTTGTGTAGATTACAAATAAAACCCTTCAAATGATATAAACAACTATTTATTTCATTTCATTTATACATTCAAAAGTATTCGTCGAAATATACAAATGTGTTTATTACAAATATGACATCTTGAGTTGAAATAAAGTACACTTTTGCCTTACGTAGCTACAATTTTACCAAGGTTCCCAACTGGGCGTACCTGAGTCGGAGGTACCAAAGATACGAAAAAATATAAAGCCTCTTATATTGGATTATATTTACATAAGCATGTGTATTATGTTATAAGTAATAGAAATGTTTCATCATAAATAAAATTAGATTTTATTAAAATTCTAACATTTGGTACATTGACTTTACACATTATTCATTTAAATATTTATATGAAACTAATATGAAGGGGTAGTAAATAAACACAAAAAACGAAATCGAACAAACATGAATTTAGATAATAATAAACATTTTCAATTGAATTAATTAGGATGCAACAACAATACATGTATTTGTAGGAATGTATTTGTGGTGTAGACGAAATTAAAGTTCACCAAGCATACGCATTACAAAGTATTTAATTCCGAGGCACACAGATTACATGTTCTTAAGTCTTATTCACTAAGGTAAGGCTATTACAGTCATATCTACACACTGCTTAGTCCCTATAACAGTATACACATACTATGAAGGAGATGGTGCGATAGTATTGCAAGGTTGAAGGTTCACAGCAAAGCGGTACGAAATATTATCCCGAAACTATTGCGAGCGGCAAGGCGAGCTAGGCGCATTGCGACGCGGTAGGGATGGGCAAATGGAAAAAAAATATCGATATTTATCGTATCGATATTTTTCAAATATATCGATATATATCACCCAAAAAATATCGATATTTCGATATATCGATATTTTTTGCCCAATTTGCAATTATTTATAAAAATTGCCAAAATTATCAAAATTTTAAAGCAAATACACATCTGGCTGTTTCAACATAAGTCATATTATTTAAAAAAAAATCGAATGCTCGACATAAAAAAAAGAAACAAAATAAAAAAAAACATTATCCAAACCAGTATTTGTTTGATATTGACATCAGGAGCACTCTTTGTTTGATGTGTTCCCCTGTTAATCTGCTCCTATCATTTGGCACAGCATTTGGCACACCACTGAAGCTACTCTTTCAGATTACACTGAAGATGCTTGACAAATCAAATATTTTAGAGCGATATCCAAGAGAACCGGCGTGAAATGTTGACAATTTACCCAGAACTATATTGGATCAGATTTTCTTTCTATAAGTGGTTGGTCCAAATACTGCTTCAGTTCATTGGGGACACAGCTACTGCTTGGAACCTCTGACGAACCTATGCTCAGATTTAATAATTTCCCATATTTTCTAAATTAAAAAAATAGGATTGGTCAAAAACATGATGTGACGCATGAGCAGACAGCAGAGCTTAAAAAATATATCGATTTTGATATATGAAAATAAATATCGAAAATTGATATATCGCGGGAAAAAATATCGCTAATTTATATCGATATTTTTCTAAAAAAATATCGATATTTTGATATATCGATATTTTTTGCCCAAGCCTACGACGCGGATAGTGTGCCGTGTGATAATGGCGCGGCCGCTCGGCCGGCTGCGTTGGCGCGGGTCCGATGACGTCACGAGTACCTGAGCGCCTGCCGAGCCGGGGTGGTGGTGTGCCGTTATTTATCTAATAAAAAAAATAAATTGTCGTGTGTCATGTGTGTGTATCTGTGTGCGTGTCTGTGTGTGTGTCTGTGTGTGGAGCCTACATATTTATAAAATTACGAAATGTCTACTGTTTGTGATTGTTACATTCATAGAAATCAAACAAATATTTGGAGAGAATATTTACATTTTTGATTATTGAATTCATGAGTAATGATTTCTTATAAGTTACGAGCATTATTTTCCAAATATTCAATTGGTTCCTTGACGTCACTTACACTGCACGTTTAATACACGTATTCACTGCACATTAATCACTGCACGTACATTTGCAAATTCACTAAAATAAAATACAAGTAAATCTATCGACGCATTTGTTGTAAACAACATGGCGGCCCAGGGCACAGACGCACCCCAAACCGCAGGTTAAGTAGGATTTGCGCACAGTGCACACTGTAATGATGCCGCGCATAATACCGCGGGAAAGAAAACTATTTGACAGAAGTTTTGACGTAACAATATAATCGTCCCCTCAACCGTCGGAACCGGAACCCGGTTCCTTCGGATTTCAAGCAATAAGCAACCTAATGTCATTGAAATAGGGTCTATTATTAATACAGCTCATCGATTTCAAGCAAAAAAGCAACATAACGTAATTGAAATAGGGGCTATTTTTGAATCAAGGTTAGTAGGCGGCGCTTACGACAGTCCAAGGGTGGCGTCCGCCTAAGCGACGTCGGGTAGAAGTAAGAGGTGGGGGCATCGAGGTAACTGTCATGTTCAATAGCCTGAGCCATAGACAAGCCATGTCGTAAGGTGATTTTTTTTATATGATGATAACCGTGGATTTGCGCGAGGGGGGGTAATGTCATGTCGTGGTACAGAGCATTGATTAAAAATATCGCAAATGTTTTATTGTACCTAATCAACCAACTCTTACCGCCGCGTCTCGCAGGACATTTGTTTGCATGTATTTAGTAATTTTGGTGTCCACTGTCCGTGCACAGTTCGCAACGCACACACCCATGAATATCGAAAGCCGCGACTCTAGCGGCAGGCTACGGGAGTTCGGTATTTGTCGGGAGTAATCGGGAATGTTCGTTGCCTATAATCCGAGTAAAAATAATAGACGAAAATCTAACATTCACATTATGCATTTTTGTTTAGTAAGGTTTTATTTGTTTAAATATGTGATAAGCATTGTTTACTATTTTGTTTGCTTATTAATTGTAGTGCTATCGTTTTATTAGTAAGATTGTTGATTTTTTGAAAATATTATTTAATTGTGAGGTTTGTGCTGAAAATATGTGTTTATTAAAAAATCAAAATAACAATTCTCACCATTGTGATTCAGTGAAAAGATTTAAATTGTGTGCAAAGGTAGGTGTGTACCCGAGTTAAAATAACTAAACCAACAGAAAGGGAATGTATCTCGAAAGTTTCATGTTAAAACTTAAAAGTTATGAACCGCACAGAGTACATTCATTGATTTAAAACTAAGGATAGGCCCTTCAGTACATTGGGTACGTCAAAGATATGTCTATAAAAATCGCGCCATCTGTTGGATTTTTACGTCAATGGCGGCCATGAAATTCAATAATGCTAAAATAAATGTTATACTGATTTAAGGTAGTATAATTTTACTTAGTGGTGATAAGAAATGTTATCTTTTTTTTGTGAACTTTCGGTCATCTTTATTGCAACCACGACGATACAATTAGGCATTTGTCGACGACTTACAGACCGGTGCGCTGTGTCGTCACAACCGTTGCATTGGTTCGCCGACCACTTTCGTGACAATAGTTTTCGTACTCTCCGCCCCGTCCATATATTTTACGTCAATGAGTACATTACTATATATGAAATAGAGGTCTATCTTCATGCTCAAAATGGAAAACACATGGTTGTCAGTTCCAAAACAAGTAGATGATGGCGCTGTTACACAAATAACGCTGGGTACCTCTATATTTATCGGTAGATGGCCCTGTTACACAATTAATGCTGGGCATACATAGAATGACTTAACACATCATTATTCGCCAATAGATGTCAGGAAGTCATATTTTCGGTTTGTATTTCTGTTTTTATTTTTTAAACATTCTAATTATATTAATAATATTCCTATTTCCTAATTAATATATTAACATAATATTGTTCGGGTTCGATTCCCGCACCGAAACAAATATCTGTGTGAAGTAGAGGTATTTGTTTCGGGTCTGGCTTTTTGTGAGACCGAAAAGTCTGTTGTAGTTCCTGATACCCACGACACAAGACTAGTTCTTTGTGTGGGGTCGAGACTATAAATGTCACTGTTGGGTGTATTTATTTGATTATATATTTGGATATTTGATTACAATATATGACATCATATTTTCAATAAACAATGATGTGTCGGAATTGATAATGACAGCTTTTCAATAATTCGCCAGCCCCCAAACCATTTAAAATCCACTAAAAGCAATTTTTCCCAACCAGGACCAAACTATCAGATTTTGTGGAAAATCCACTAAGTTGGTAACACTGGTGCAAAAAAGCTTGAAAGATGGCCGCCCATGTAAGTTCTTGTCCAAACGATATTTGATACAAATGTTAGCCGGTTTAAAACAGCGCAGGGCCAATAAATAAATTACTATCGTGTAATAACATAAATGGAATATAAATGACTTAGTTCTATCAAATGTTAACACTGTTATACCTAGTTTTTTAATGTATTTATTGATTTTGCATTAATGAAATTTTAGCGATCGAGACATGCAAAGCTGTTATCCTTTTTTATAGTGTTTGGTTTAGAAACCAAAATATAGTTTATGGTAGATTTTTAAGAAAATATCCTTAATTACGACGAGATTTGTATAGGTAAAGGTACTGGTAGGTATAGCGTAATCCATTACAATCAAAAATTGTAATAGTATTTAAAAATTACGAATAAGGGTATTAAGTGGTGGTTGAAAATTAAAACAAAATAAAAATATACAATTATTATTATTACAATCAATAAATAAATATTTAAGAATAAATACTGACAATTTCAAACCTATAAATTAATAATTAAAAATTTGTACGACTTATTTAGTATTTTTTTTTATTTGGCCTGGCATACTAGCCCGGCACAGTGCCTCTGCCTCTGCCTCTGCCTCGGCTTCTGCCTCTGCCTCTGCCCGGGCCTCGGTCTCCCCCATTTCCGCACTGCCCGCTCAATGTATAGTTCAAGTTAACTCTTAGCACTAGTGATGGTTTTTTATTTGCTTAATTGACACAAACTATGCATGCACTCTATCACTGAAATCAAAAAATAAAACACTCACGAGCATTCTTGCTTTTCCGTTGATAACCTAAAATTAAAAATGCATTTTATTATTATTCTTTTTTATTTCAGTAAATTTGTCCAATTGTAATATGTACTAGTTTTATATCAGAATAACTACGTTAGTAAAGCCGGGTACAATTTATAAAATGCGGCTGATGGACGTAGCTGAAGATATTTAGAAAATTGAATATTCTGCCGCGCCGCGTCCGAGAGACCCTGAATATTATTACCACTCTTCAGCCGCGTTCGGCAGCCGCATCTTATAATTTGTTTTTGGCTTAATAGTAGATCATTTCAATGTTCGGATTATTCGCAGTCGCATACCTATTATCTTATTGTAATACGTTACGGTTTGCGGTCCCTGATGGCGGTTTCCATTCCGTATATATATACATATATATTGTTTTAATAGCCTAGATTGTGTCCCACTGCTGGGCAAAGGCTTCCCCTTTGTCATTCCATTTGACCCTGTCCTCGGCGAGCTCTTGTGATTTTGGCTCGAATGTATCCAACTCGTCTTTCCACGGTTTGGATGCATATTTGGAGAAGAAATATTGAAATATTTAAACTGAATTAATAAATTAATTCTTTGATATTGAAAATTTTAAATCACCATATCATTGGCTTTATCACACTTAATTTATAACAAACACATCCAACATCAAACATACCGCACATTCTAGTTTGAACAAAATCTTTGGAACGCTAACACTGATCTTAATAAATATGGCGCGCGACTTTCTACGGAATACTGGAAATCAATTAAAATATTGAATTGTTTTGATATATTCTCAATTATCAAATGGCACCTACTTATTCTTTATGATATGTTTTCTATCTCTAACACTTTATTTTTCATTTTTTCATAGAATTGACACAGAAATATTTAATGAAAACCGACAAACAACGATCCTGATTTACTTTCGTGTCTAAAAAACTTCGAATCACGCGTCGAATATGGCTTATTTTTAGATAATTGATAATTATTAATGTAAAGGTATGTTTTAATAAACTATATAAGAACAATAAGAGAGTTACAAATCAATATTTACATTTTTATAAACTCCTGCGCACCACTCGTCATTGTTCTCAAACAACACACGAGTTTGTCTTTTTTTTTTGAAATATGCCTATTGCTAATTTATTTTTGGCCAATGTAAGATTAAAGGTAGTTTATTCAAGCATTATATATATTTTTTTCATAACGCTTTTTGTAATATATTTTGAATTTAGGACGCTTTTTCATTACTAGTGTATTTTCCTATAAAAATGACAGCTTACGTCAAAATTGGGGGTCGGGACGTTTGAGTGGATAGTTATGTTAAGAATATCGACGCGGAATGTACATTTATGTATCTCTCTCATTTACACAAAGCTGCCTTGTCCCTTAATGAAAGAGACAAATAATAATTCCTTTGTTTCGAATATGGCAATATTTTGTTCACTAACCACACTGGGACCGCCCATAGACCAAAATGACGCCATTTTAGTTATGCTTTCGAAACCACAGACTATTAAACCAAAAACTGCATGAAATGTCAAACTGTGGCGTTATCTGTCAATCGGAGTAAACAAATCTGCACAATCAAAGAATTTCGGATTATTCATTGGTTAATCTCGTTTGTTAAGTTTGTTTAGTTTGCTTATTAGTTTAGTTGTTAAGTTTTTAAAATGCCTCAGTGTTGTGTTAAAGGATTCGAGTCGAGTTCAAGCAAAAAGGACCCTAACATTTCTTTTCATAGGTTAGTAACTGTTTTTACGAACTACTAACAAATATGTGCTAAATTTACATTTTGGGTTTATTTTTATCATTTATAAATGTATTTGGATCTTGTTGATTAAGTTTTAGACTCTTCTAGGCGTTATTTATACAAGTAGTGTAAATAACAACCTCATTGTTTGTTTACACACAAGTTTAGGGATGAGTGGATTCGATACGAAATTATTCATATCGATATTATCATTTTTAAATATTTTGATCTTTATTTTTCAAAAAAAGAAAAAAATAGTTTATATTTAAATATATATTCAGACCGACAAACAAAGTGAAATTAAAAATATTTTTTAGATTCTCTATAAACATACAAACCAGGACAAAATGGATACAAAAAATTGGAAGCTATTGGAACCCTGCAATAAATACATTTATTTGTTCATTACATTTTGAAAAAGAAAACAGCTTTCCAACAATATTTCCGGTAAGTGAAATTGTAGTAATTATGATATTTTATCTAATAATCCTATTAATAATACAACTGTTAATCAATAACAAAGATGACATGCAAGATAATTTGGACAATTGGTAGTCTATTGTCTAATGTTCTGGAGAACCTTTTAATGAACAGAAATAGTTTTATATTTTATTATTAATTATTATAATTGTTTATCTTAACCAACACTTTTATATTCATTGATTGAATTCTAAGTGAGACATAATGATTTTCCTCAGTCAAATAATAGCAATAAAAATCTACCTATGTTATTTTATTTTATTTTATTTGGTATGTATTAAATATCCTGATAGGTATTTTTGATTTTAGCCAAGAATGGTGCAACGTAATAATGAACGAAATGTATTAGATACAACTGGGTGTTTGTCTCGACAGGTATAACCTTGTAACGGTTTTAACATGTAAATTAGTATTAGTTGGTCATATATTTATATTATGGCGACTAAAATAGTAACGATAATTGTAAAGTATTAGTATATTTTTAGGAATATCAAAGAAATAAATTCAACCAACCGTCACATACATAGTCTGACCCCACATTAAGATCAAAATGTTTCCATCCATCCATCTCAGCCACAGGAAGTCCACTGCTGAACATAGGCCTCCCCCAAGGATCTCCACAATGACCTGTTAGAAGCGGCCTGCATCCAGCGACTTCCTGCAACCTTAGCCAGATCGTCCGTTGACCTTGTAGTCGGGCGTCCGACATTTCGCTTGCCTGTACGTGGCCTCCACTCAAGAACCTCAAAATGTTTAATACATCACATCACTATGGTTTATGTAGCAGTTGCATTTTTTATTAGTTCTGTTACAAATACATTTATCATATTAATATTTATGCATACATAAACTCACGCCTTTTTCCAAGAAGGGATAGGCAGAAGTGCAACCAGGACACCCACATTTCGCCTTGTATGTTCCGTCCTACGATGTTGTAGGTGGCGAGCCTATCGCCATATCGGGCACAAATTCCTGACTGTGCTGATAATGAATAGTAAAAGCCGATATCACTTTGCGCGACCTGGGATTCGAACTCAAGACCTCAGCTTTGTAACCGTACCATAGTACAACTACGCCACCGAGGCAGTCAATATTTATACATAAATTAAAATCTATAGTACACATTATTCACCGCTTATATGTTTATGTATGTATGTACCTTATGTATTTTTTGTTTGATTGATTGATTTGAAAAATATTTTTTTTTCTAGTGCTGATTTCCTGCCTTCGTTCGAGATCTCCGCTACAATTACTTTATTCAAAATCAAAATTAAAATATTCTTTATTCAAATAGTCTTTCAAAAGATCTATTGGATTGTTCATTTCTGCTACCACCGCTTCGGAACGTGTTGTAGCTGTGAAGAAGAAACGGCGCAAGAAACTTCGTCAGCAACACGAACTGTCTTTTATCTTCTTTTATATCGCCGTTTAAAATTACAATGGTTCATATCACAGAACACAATAATATCAGTTTATTTAGTTAATTGTTTAAGTTCTATTTTTACATTTTAATTGTTAGTTTTGTGTAGATATTTCTATTTATATATTTAAGTTGTTAATTTAGTGTTCATATTTTCATTGTTGCTAAATGTCTGTTTTTTTTTAGATTTTAGTTATATTTTGGCAAAAAAATATTGATATGGTGAAAATTGGTGCTTAAGGAGAAAAGTGTGGCAATACTACTCGAAGTCGCAAGCAAATTCTAGATATTAATAAAGTTGTATTTTATCTTACGTGTGTATTATTTGAAAAATCCAATCCAATCATCAGGTAAAACTTACCAATGAAATAAATCATAACATGAAAAAAATATCAAAACCTTGACATTTTTATCGGATTTAATTTTTAATGACTACTGTCAAATCCTAAAATCCCCTGTTTAAACTTAATTGACATATAAAGCGAAAATTAAAAATGTTATATTAATTTTATTCGTATGCCACTGTTGATGATCGATATCGATAGAAAATTGGGTACTAGCGTATCACTATTTTTAGGGGCGGAGCCACCGCCATTTTAGTTCATCAAAGTGGTACGCGTCACGTGACCTTATGTTTCATCCTCTATAATCTATAATCATTGTGACCACTTGACACACGAATGACGAAGAAGGATTGTTCTATTTATTTACGAAAAAAACACATTTTTAAGTTACATATTTTCAAGATATGTCAGCAGTGAAGAAAATTACTATAGAATATTGTTGAAGTGTTTCTTTAGTTCTGCCCTAGTGGTCCAATCTTTGGTTCTGCCCAATCATGTGAAAAGTATATTCCGAGGATAACATGTGAACAATGAACTACATGAGATAATTATATTTATTCTACAATAATTATTCAGCCCAGTTGGTAAAAAACGTAAATAAAATAAAATGGATTCTTTGGTACATATAACGTGGAAGTGGGAAGATATGTGTGGACCCGAAGGCTTCCATCCTTGGAACAACACAAATAAAGACTTTGGGTTATGTTTTCAAGAGTTATTCTTTCAGATACCATTATATTTCATTATAGCAATCATATCCGGATATTTTGTGGGGTATAGAAGAGAGTGGGTAATTCGCGATAAGATACTCGAAAGAGCAATAGTAGTACGTAGTTTCGTAGTGCTAGGGCTAGTGTTTATACCTATAATTCAATTGTATATTTTTATCACGAAAGTTGACTACGTACTATATCCTGTTGATTATTTTGCTGCTGGTGCATCATGTTTAGCATGGTTGGTTCACTTTGGGTATGTACTGGCCCTAAAGCATCGTCTGGGATTAAGTTCTCGTGGGCCCACCATCCAGCTGATACTGTGGAGTTTAGCTGTTGTCATAAACTTAGTTGCTCTGCGGACCAGTATCCTTACTGGTACAGCTTTGGGATTTAATATAGCATCACTATGCTGCCATGGTTTATATTTCCTTACTCTTATCCCAACAAATGATGCAAGACCCACATATTACTCTCCATGTCTTGTTGGCTCACAACATTCTCATGTAAGTGTATTTGGTGGTATTCACTGAAATTAAGTCATAAGATTTTATTGACTTATGATTTATTGCATTTATATGGTAATTTTGTCTTTTTGCAGAGTGAGTATACTCCCTTGCTGCCGAATGTAGATGAGGGTGTTCTTGGAACGGCGATGCAGGGATCTGGATGGTTTACGAAACTTACATTTATGTGGGTCAATCCTCTGCTTCAAAAAGGTATAGACAAATATAAAAAAAATTACCTACATCAACATAACAAATTGACTACAAATCTTTGTATATGGTTTAAAAGTGTAACAATATTGCTAAAATTGTATTAATATTAATGAATAAAAGTATGATACAATTAAAATTGACCATAAGTGTAAAAAATAGTAAATTGAACCATTTAAATAATGCATTGAACTACTATTACAAAATTATATTAATCTATCAGATCATGTGACATTATGGAGAATACCTAAAACTTGTTATAAACTGCTACTTAAGTCTTAATAGTGATTGGACGAATTTATATCAGGTTTTCTATAAGTGTATGTTTATTCTAAATGTCAATTGCTTTGATATGATAATAATTCTAGATCAACATTTCTGTGGATCTACTTAAGATATTCTAACATAAAATGGAAGAATAATTATGTTGCCAGTTATTTAAAATATTAGTAGTTAGCCAGTGATTTTAAGTTTAGTTATTAAGAAATATATTTCAGTGCAACTTCTTTAATTACTCACTATTATTGATATTGATGTTTCTTTAATAGATAGAGTAATTCAAGTGGAAGTTTTATATGTGTAATACATATGCTTAATAGTATATACCTATACAGAAAAAGCGAACAATTCCAATAAAGTATATTTTTGTGCACTTTAATCGCAACCATGGCCCTCTCACTATGGGCCTCTCTAGAAGTCCTAAAGTCACTCAATGAGCCATGAAGAGGGCTATGCTTCGTATCTCCCTACAAGATCGTATCAAAAATGAGGAAATCTGTAGGAGAACAAAGGTTATCGACATAGCCCATAGGGTTTGTATGTTGAAGTGGCAGTGGACCGGGCACATCGCTTATAGAACCGATGTCCGTTGGGGCCCAAAAGTTTCTAAAGTGGAGGCCCTATACAGACAAGCGAAATATCGGACGCCCAACTATAATGTGGACGGACGTCCTGGCCCAGGTTACAGGAGCTCGCTGTATGCAGGCCACTTTCAACAAGTCCATGTGGAAAACCTCGGGGGAGGCCTATGTTCAGCAGTGGACTTGCTGTGACTGAGATGACCTTACGAGGTAGATCAAATTAATGTAGTACGGAATTTTATATCTTAAAAAGACCTATAAAAACTCAGCGATGCTATTTATTTATCTCCAAAGATTATTCTTTGATAAAGATAAAAATGATACCTATGGGTTATCCCATTTACTTATTCGACATAATTAATTAATTATTACAAAAAACATATGCTTTACTTACAAAGCTTTTTTATACAATACAATATTATGCCTTATCCAATAAAATACATTATGTATGTTGTGCATTTAATGTAAATCAAAACTGCCATTAACAGCATTTCATTAAACTGGATATCTTGAAGACATCATAGATTTAAAAAGTGTAGGCACAGAGGCTGGCGCGGAGTGTGTCGTGTGCCTACTATTTGGGTATAAAGAGATGAGGTATAAAAGTGGGAAGGACAGGATAGGACTGAAATAGCTGACAAATTTTATTTTCATGGGATAAATACAATGTTACAATACAGGCTAAGATGAGATGCATATATGGAGAGATAGAATAGGATGGATCAGGAATAGACTGGAAAGACGGGACGAGATTGAGCAGGACAAGTCATAATGGGCAGAAGGAGGGATAGTAGGATAGCTACGTCGAGTATAGGTATACAAGAGTTTGTAAAGAAATAACATCTATCTGTATTGGAGTGGAATGGAAAAATATCTGTACCCAGGTGAAGCTGGGACGGGTCGCTAGTTTATAAATATAATAAAAGTATTGTAAAACCATTAATTATTTTCAGGATTGCAGAATAAATTAAACGATCCAGAAGAGCTGTTTGATATACCGTCCAAGTACAGTTGTTCATATGTGGGAGCTAGGATGGAACGGGCTCTCATTGGCAATGTTGATAATTACCAACAGTATTCTGAAGTACCTCACGAACCCTTCATTCAATCAGGTTTGAAGAAAAATAACGAATACCTGGTTATTTGCATGAACTTCCATCACTTTTAATTATAAAACACAATATATTTTTAGGTTACGGTTCCACAAGTGAAACAGTTCCACAAGCATCAACCCCAGTGACGCCAGTATCACGAGTCTTGGTTCGACCTCAACGCAAACAGAATGTTACATTGTTTCGGGCATTACACTCGTGTTTCGCAACACAGTTCTATAGTATTGGTATACTTAAACTTGTGTCTGACATGGCTGGTTTTGCTGGCCCCCTTCTTTTAAATAAATTGGTATCGTTTGTTGAAGATGAAAGTATTGATGAACATCTTGGGTAAGTACTTTCTTGTACGAAATATACTTTGATTAGAAAAAATACTTTTAGGCTTGTTTTTATTATACATAAGTATACTAGATTTAGCTTGCAGCTAAATTGTGCTTGTAGTTCTTGTAGTGTAGTGTAGTTTATAAAAACAAACCTACATTTATCTTGATAATTTTAGTGAGTGAACAGTACTGAATATTAGAAAGAGTATTAAAGTTAGGATGACATTGTACCAGTAGGTATATTTCTGACTGTGATTTAGCATCAATATTCAACAAACTACTCTTATAGTTAATCTAATGTTTGTTTCACTCTTTACAGTTATGTGTATGCAGCATCCCTAATGATCGCCACTTTGGTATCTACATTCTTTATCGTACATTTTAATTGGCTGATGGCCATAATAGGGCTCAAAATGCGAGGCGCTATTGTTTCAACAATACTTAGAAAAACATTAAGTGTCACGTCAACTGCTCTTACCAAAAGTTTTTCTGTCGGGGAAATTACGAATTTTATGTCTACAGATACGGATAGAATTGTTAATTCATGTCCAAGTTTTCATGCACTATGGAGTATTCCTCTACAGGTATTTCACATCTTTCTATCTTATATTATGTTATTATACTTACCTTATATTTGAATAAAACCAATTTATATAATAAAGTACTGAACTACAAACCACTTTATTTTATCAAGTTCATATACTTAGTAGCATGGATAAAATAGTGCATATTAAAATATTGTAAAAATTATTTAACTGCATACTGACTAAGATATGAATTATTGCTAAACACGTAATATATGTGAAATTTTATCATTTCAGCTGTTTATTACACTATTCCTACTGTATCAACAAGTGGGAATATCTTTTCTTTCCGGAGTAGCATTCTCAGTGATACTAATACCTATCAACAAAGTGATTGCAAACAAAATTGGTGATCTCAGTACAGAATTAATGAAACATAAGGACAACCGAGTAAGCTTGATCAGTGATCTATTGAGGGGCATCAGGACTGTGAAGGTACATGTGTGGGAGGACTATTTCATCAGCCGAGTAACAGGTATTATAAAGAGAAATATTTAGTAAATGTAACAATTTTAAAGTTGGTAGATTATGTATTAAATACTAATAAAATGAAATTACTGCATCTACATCAGCCCATTTACATCCCTCTGCAGGGCCTTTTCTAAAATCGAGAGAACGATTGAGGGTGGTATATAGTCCATATAGTCCACCACGCTGGCCTAATGCGCCATGGCAAAATAAATGAGTGCGTGGTGGTCTGTTGGTAAACGAAGTTGACGCGACTGCCAACATGTTCACGGTGGTCGCGGGCTCGGATCGCAGGGCACACCTCTGACTTTTTGGAGTCTAATGTGTATTGATATCAATCACCACGCACTAAAACGGTGAAGGAAAACATCGTGAGGAAACCTGCATACCATAGCGATTTATAAATAACGTTGAGCATGTTTGATATTTTGGAATGGTTAGGGAATAATTTTGCACCAATTGCTTTATCAGTATAAAAGTACTATCATTTATGTGGTAGAATACAATATTCATTTATTGCGCTATCGTACATAAACATGACAATTTATATTACATTAAAAATTTAACACTTTAAAACTATTACAATTATTTTACATTAAAAAGTTTATCTCTCCGAAAAATCAACTTTCATCCATAATTTCAACGACTTTTTCACCATCATCATTACCAGAACTATCATCGCCAATCTCTAAAACTGATACGATAGGTTTATGGTAGCTGAAGTAAGAAACGAACAGTTTTGATTCGAACCTATTTAAATGTCTAATAAAGACCGCATCAATAGTAGTTTTGTATTTCGTTGTGCTAAGATTGCGATCATTCGACATAGTTAAACCAAATTCATTATTTAAAAATTCAATTAATAGTTGATTTTTATCGTCTGCGAAGTTTATGTTGAAATCTCCACTCAAAATCATTGGCAATTCATCAAAGCTTTATAAACTGACAGCTAACTGACAGCTGTCTACTCTCCATCCGTCTTACGCTTTTCGTCTTACGATCAGGTCACGTGTCCTGACGCGAGTTTAAGATTTTATACCCATTACAGAAAAAGTGCTCAACGCCGCTAAAGAAGTTTTCACTTCAAAAAATGTATGGTACGTAAGTCCGCCAACCCGCACTAGGCCAGCGTGGCGGACTATATGGTTTAACTACCCTCAACCGTACTGTCGATTGTAGAGTAGGCTCGTGCCCTGCAGTGGGACCAGTACCGTCTTTACACTAAGGGCACACGGGGCCCGTGCCCAGGGCCCCCATCTTCAGGGGGGCCCCGAAGAAGAGCAAGTGAAAAAAAAATCCTGACACATTTACTCACACGTTTCACGACTCCTAACACTTATGTACGTATATTTACAATACAAAATTGTAAGAAGTATTAATCATCTATTTCAGTAGAATAGTGATAATATAACTCCACATCCTAAAAGAGAATTTCTAGCAATAATATGTATGTATAATACATATAAAACTTCCTCTTGAATCACTCTATCTATTAAAAACCGCATCAAAATCATATACTATGAAGTGATAAATAGCATATAAATGTGTTCTCTGTCACAGAAATAGTAATTATACTATATAGGTAGTATGTTTGCACCATACAAACATTTGTATAACACCAAGGAAGGGGGCACCCGGTCCAAGGGGGCCCCGAGGTTGAAAGGTCTCAGGCCCGAAGGGGTCCTCGGCCCGAGATGCCGTAAGCAGAGAAGGAATGTAACAATCCGCTGGATTGTTTACCAATTTTTGGATATATTTTTTTTTATTGCCATGTAGGCAGACGAGCTAGCGGCCGCGCCTGATGGTAAGCGGCTACCGCTGCTCAGGGACCTTCGTAGTGACAGGGCACCAGCACAACAAAGTTGCTGCCTATCTCGATGAGAGTAATGCTGAGGAAATACCGATGCAGGGAGTTTATTCCAGAGCTTGCAAGTACGTGGTAGGAAACAACGCTGGAAACGTACCGTTCGGGAGCGGTACGCTTCCAGGTGGTGGAAATGAACTCTACTGCGGAGACGTGTGGTGCGATGGTACATAGGCGACGGTGGTACCATCTCAAACAACTCTTCGGAGCACTCCCCATGGAACAAACGACAGAACACACAGAGAGATCCGTAGCATGTCCGCAGTTCTAACGGTTTCAATTTGTTCGTGAGATCGGGATCATTGACTATTCGACAAACTCGTTGCTGCAAGGAGTCAAGTGGATCAAGTTGTTATTTTGGGGCACCTGCCCAGGGATGAGAGCAGTACTCCACGTGAAGCGTCAATCTGTGACCCGACGTAAAGTACCGCTTGGCTCTGTTCAGCATTCCCAACTTCTTGCTCGCCAGTTGGGCTTTGTCCTCCAAATGACTCCTAAACTCGACCTTGCTTGATATTTCGACGCCAAGGATCCCAATACTCCCGGATCCTTGGAGAGTAACTCCTTGGAATTGCGGCACCATGACAAAGGGGTCCTTCTTCGCATTGAACACGCCATCTTGTGTCTTCTAAGGGTTAAATTGAACTAAGTTCAATTCACTCCATTCGGAGGCCCGCCCCAGATATCTCTGGACTTCAGACACAAGTTGAAACCGTCTTTCCATAATGAAATACCGAGAGTGGCTGCGTTGGCCGATGTACCGCGCGTCACTCCTACTATCATCTGTATAACAATGCATGCTATCAATAGACAACATGTCATTGATATGCCGGATAAGGAGTGTCAGCTATAGCACCGAGCCTTGTGGCTTGTGGAACACCAACAAGGTTCAACAAGGGAGCAACAATCGTTCACTACGATTTGTATGCTCCGACCATCCAAAAAGTTGGCGATCCATTTGCAGAGCGCCTCAGGAATTTCATACGCAGGTAGCTTCGCCAGAAGGGCCTGATGCCACACTCGGTCGAACACCTTCGCAATGTCAAGGCTGACCGCAATCGCCTCACCCCACTCTCCAAAGCCTCCGCCCAGAGGTGCGTAAGGAACACAAGAAGATCACCAGCCGAGCGACCGTGACAGAAACCGTACTGGCGGTCATTCATCAGGTGGCGATCCTCAAGATACCTCAGCTGAGTATTTATAACTCGCTCCAAGACCTTGGAGAGTAAGTGTCAACTCAGGGGCGCAAGTTTTAAGAACCACTGCGGGGATACCGTCTGGCCCACTCGACTTATGGACGTCAAGAAGCCTGAGCTCCCTTCTGACAGCATGCTGGGTGATTTTTATGTGAGATAGAAGACTCTCACAACGCGGGATGTTCGGCGGTGTTGCTCCCCCGTCATCCAAAGTCGAGTTCGAAGCAAAGAATTGGGCCAAGAGATCGACCTTCTCCTTTGCACTGTGGGCCAAAATGTTATCGGGCTTACGCAGTGGTTACGAGCGACCAAAAAGCAAGACTCCCAGAGGGATAGCTCTGGAGTCGCTCGCCAATTTTGCGGAGCTTTCTTGTTTATGAAGTTAAATAAATTAAATAAATCATAGTTTATAAAGTTAGGTTTTTTATAGTAAGGGAGGGCCCCATCTGACGATTTAGCCACGTGCCTCAGATAATATAGAGTTACCTACCCTACTGATAGACATTAATTACACTTTAAAAACACAGTTCAATATGATTAATTCCGGATGATAAAAATAATCTTTTAATAGATTTAAAATACCTAAATAAGCCAAAAAAAATTTGAAGTCGGTATCGGCCAACAATTTGTTGAACTATGCGAGTAGAACCGTGGGGTTTCACTGATCTCAAACTTTAAGGCTAGCAGTGCCTCAAAAAATAGTTGGCCCATTTAGGTATTTTAGATCTATTAAAAGATTAATTTTATTTCTCTCTTTTTATTACAATTTTGAAGACGGTTTAATTCTTTTAAATTAATTATTTTGATGGTAATAAAACATTTTAGTGAGCCTGTGTAATGAGCGAACCTAGAAAGATGAGACATCATACACAGTTTTTTACATTACATCCCTTTGAGAGGGACAATTCCGACAAGATTGATACATAACTTCGATATGAAATGAACATAGTACATTAATGCTAGATTATTTTTTTCTTTATTTTTCAAAGGGGCCCCAAATTCTTGTGTGCCCAGGGCCCCACCACAGGTAAAGACGGCCCTGAGTGGGACGTATATGGGCTGATACAGACTTACATACAGAATCATATTTGTCGAGAATAATTGAATGGTGAGTGGTGAGTGGTGTGTTGCACTTGCAGAGGCGCGCAGTTCGGAGGTGCGTTACCTGCGCGGGCGCAAGTACCTGGACGCGGTGTGCGTGGTGCTGTGGGCCACCACGCCCGTGCTGGTGGCGGCGCTCACGCTCGGCACGCACGCGCTGCGCCGCCAGCCGCTAGACGCGCCCACCGTCAGTAACAAACATCACATGTTTTGTTTATTCAAATAACAATAATCTTTTTGTATTTTTTATTTGAACAACACATTCGACACTCGACATTTCTAGACAAACTGACAGGCAATATCACATTAGACCATAGACATTGACACAGACGAAATAACATTCTTCACAATACACCGCGCATTACTTTACCAGCAGATACAGCACGCAAAAAAGCACTCAGACGTGACTCTCAACTTCAACAATCCTTTTTGTAACTGTCAGTATCTACCACGCACACTTCAATCTTCACACACTCATACACCTTTCATTACTTTGGCGACAGATACATTATACACCCCGCAAAACATACATTCAGAAATGATTCTCAAATCTCAACTTCGACAATCCTTTTAGAATTATTTATCTGTTATCTTATTATTACATATTATATAATGGATCAATGAATCATGTACTTATATATTTAAATGTACATTTGTAATAGGAAATTGATTACAATGAGCACCCGTGTGATGTTTTGGATGTGCAATTCCGCGCAGATTCCCACCAATATACGAGTACTACTTCCTGCCCATAGTTAATACCAACTAATACCGCTTTGGGATCGTTGGGTGACGGTACCTTAGATTCTCACTGGTGGCCCTGACATATTATCCTGCGCGATAATACCTTTGAGACGTACAGAAAGATACATAAGGAGCTTTTCTCTCAAAAATACAAAACGCCCCGCTGCCGCCGTTTAATGTTGAGCTGAACACAATGAGGCTAAAGATTATTGTGCGTCCAACAAAGGCGCAACTGAACTTTACGCTTATCGCACAGTAGAATTTCCTCCGTACCATATCAGCCTTTATATGTCCCACTGCAGGACTTTGATCTCCTCTACAACTGAGAATTCGATGTAACTACCTCAATCTATCTTTATGTATGTATTTGCAGTAACATATATGTAGTTTGATTTTACAGGTTTTCACGACTGTTGCACTGATTAACATGCTAATAGCACCCTTGAATGCGTTTCCCTGGGTACTAAATGGACTCACAGAGGCCTGGGTTTCAGTAAAACGTATACAGAAACTCTTGGACGTAAGTTTCAATTGTTAACATGAATTGCTTAGTTTTTAGTATTGCATTTTTACCCACTTAACAATGTTAGCTTCCAGACATGGATATGGAATCCTATTACGATAGACTGAATACTAATCGCGATGAAGACAAAATTATAATATTAAAAAATGCCACTTTTTCATGGGTGAATCCTTCTAGGCAAAAGAAAATTGTAACAAAAACTAAGAAAAACAAAGGAAAGTCTAAAAAGAGATTATCAAGGGTTAACATCCAAAGATCAGATTCCACGTCATCTTCCGAAGTTTTAGTACAAGAGGAACCATTTACATTGAAAGACATATCGCTGGAAATTGGTAAAGATGAATTTATCGCAGTGGCTGGAGCTAACGGCAGCGGCAAATCATCGTTGTTACAAGCTATTATTGGGGAAATGGTGAAGAAAAGTGGTGATATACAGATTCCAGAAAATCTCAACAGTCAGTAATTACAATATTAATTTAATTTGTTTGGGATGTGAGCATTATATGATAATTTTCGTTTTTGTCATTTGCAGGTTTTGGTTATGTGTCTCAGAAGCCATGGCTCGTCCGCGGTACTATCCGAGACAACATTCTCTTTGGAAAACCATATGATGAAGCCAAGTTTAAAACCGTTATTGACGCTTGTGCTCTTACAGGTAAATGGAAGAAAAAAATGTACTAATTAAGTGATGAGATTGTGACTTAATATTAAAATATAAATAAATATTCGTAAGATGGCTGGTAGTAGTCTGAGTCAAGTAAATTGTGAATAACAAAGCAATTTTACTCGAACTACTCTATTTCAGAGGATTTGAACATATTGGGATGGAACGCGTACGTGGGCGAAGGTGGCTGCACTCTGAGCGGGGGACAACGCGCCAGGATCTCTCTGGCAAGAGCCGTGTATCAAGACAAACAGGGTAATTACTAATTAATAATATATAAAAAACGCGTCACATTTCAGAACATCACATTCGCACAATGTTAAATGTTACGACCACAATGTTCAATCAATTTGTAATCTGATTCACTCAAAGAGTTTGCGAATATTATTTTTAGGATCGACCAGACATTAATAATTTTAGACAATATAATTTATTACCGTGTAAATATCTTACTTGGAACATTGTGTTGATCATGATGTTGCACGTTTAATTCGCAGATAATGATTTTTAATTCATGGCAATATATTCCAACGTCATGACCTCGGACGCCCTTTCCGCGCGTAATTCTTCGTCTGCTATTGAATATTTCATACGCGCCAGCTGCCCATGATTACTTTACTATTAATTTTAATATTTCCCATCGTGTGTTAATCAGGATTATTCTCTTGATTTCAATAAAAAAATGCACAGACTTTTAAAAATTACCCCTATACGTCGGCAATAGACTGATGACTTGACTTGATGACGACTCAAGTGGGCTGCAATGTCTGCATATAAGGGTTGCTAAGCCATGGTAACTTCCTGTATAATATTATCTTTTAGTATTGGTTATAATAAAGTGTGTACTGTACGGAGTGCGTGTTGCGCAGTGTACCTGCTGGACGACGTGCTGTGCGGCGTGGACAGCGCGGTGGGCGCGCACATCATGCAGCGCTGCGTGCTGGGCGTGCTGCGGCACCGCGCGCGCGTGCTCGTCGCGCACTCGCCGCGCGTGCTGGCGCGCGCCGCGCACGTGCTGCTGCTGCGGGACGGACGCGTCGCGCGACAAGGTCACCACACTCATACATGCACCTACTGTTGGAATAAATAGCAATAACATTAGCAATCACAAATAGCAAGTGAACTCGTTCATAACATTTCACAACTTATTATAATAAGCTAAATTTTGCGATTTGCGATTGTGATTCACAAAGTCGATCAGCTAATATTTTTATACGATCTCGTGTAATCTATAAAGGACTAATTTAAATAAGCTACTGAACAGTCAATTTTGTGTGTTTAATTTTAGATATGAGAAATGGTTAGATGCAATATATGGTCAGTTTTTTTGTTTACAAATTTGTGTGGGGCAATTAGCAATGGCAGAAATATAGAGCATGCTAAGGCGTCAAACCCGCCAACCCGCACTAGGCCAGCGTGTTGGACTATATGGCCTAACCACTCTCAACCGTACTCTCGATTGTAGAGTAGGCCCGTGCCCTGCAGTGGGACGTATATGGCCTGATACAGATACAGATAAGACGTCAAAAATAACAACGTGGTGATGTTAATTTCAAATAACAATAATTCCTATTAGTACTTGCACCCATGATATGTCTCCTACATTTATATCCACGTCTCGCCAAAGAACAGACGGGACAACGACGTCACACTAGCGCGACTTGAGCGCGACGCGTTTCGAATTGTAATGCATGGAATATGTATTGTATTGGAACAGGCCACACTCCGCCGTCCCGACTCGTCCGCTCTGGCGAGACCTTTAGTTTAGTCAACGAATGTCAACAATTAAAATATTTAATTTTCAATCTAGTATTTGTATGTATTAGGTCCACCAGAAATGGTTCTGAATGACATTGAAGAACTGTTGCCAAGTGAAAGTGAATCAATAGGCGAAGAACCTCCACGACAACCAGATGTTGAGCTCAAAGACCAAGAAGAAATTGTTCACAACGTTGAAGAAGAGGTAGATTTAAAAATATATTTTACAATTAGCTACCATACTCAGTAGGAAAATATTGTTACTTTCCATGCATTCAAATTTGAGTTAATCAGCCTAGCACTCAAGTTGTCCTTATACAGTGATAATGTACGAGCTAGCGCCGTAAAATTGAATTGTCAGCATTTAATGAAATAATATTTTTTACGCACTTTGTACACTATCGATTGTCATCCGTGTCCCGTGCGCTCATAGCTACCATTTTCATATCCATTACTTTTAGTTAAATAAGTTGTACAAGCAATAAATCATACTAGCGAGCTGTACAACCTTTTACTAAACCGTACAGATGATAATTTTTGACACAATATTACTTTAATATAATTTGATACAAGCTACACGATTAACATGTTTATTGTTAGTGTAACTCGAATACAAACTCGGTCTGGGTTAGTTGGATGGATTAAAAATCTCATTTTTAAATATTTATTATATCTTCTCTTTTCAGGAAGCAATGTCCCAAGGTTCAGTGGGATACTGGGTAATCGGACTGTACTTGAGGTCTGTTGGAATATTCCTCACAATAATAATACTACTGTCATTAATACTCATGCAGCTGTCTCAGAATTTCACCTTCCTGTGGCTCACGTTTTGGTTGAAGAGCAGGACTAACTCCACGTCTGTAGACTCCATTCTCACTGACGTACAACATGAAAACACTACTGTCTTAGAACATGGGATCAACGCCATGGATACGATAGCGCACGTCTTGGTCAACACTACTGTAAAGATCATTGGCAATATCGCCACGAATAATCCAACTGTTAGGAGCGGAGCGCCAACCCCTTTGCCTATAAAAACTACAATGCCATTACGTGCCAATAATACGCCAATGTATACTGATAATTTTTACCTAGAAGTGTATTTCGGATTGGCTGGCTTGAATTTGTTGGTCACTATTATGAGAGCGTTCTTATTTGCGTACGGAGGCGTCCAAGCGGCCAAAAGGATACACAGAGCTCTGCTGAATGTTATTGTAAAGGTAACTTGGTACATTTATTGTTATTTTATAATATGTTAATATGGAGTCTTCATTAACCTTGGTTATCCATTCGTATGTTTTATGATTTCAGGCAAAAATAAAATTCTTCGACATTACGCCTATAGGACGAATTTTGAATCGATTTTCATCCGATACGTATACTGTTGACGACTCTTTGCCCTTCATTTTAAATATTTTACTGGCACAATTCTTTTCATTGGTTGGTAAGTAGACAAACAAATTGTTTTACAATTTTAATTAAATATATCTATTATCAAATATGACAAATCTATAATCTCTTTGCACATACAACACTTTTTATGTGATATACTTGAACATAAATCAATCAGTTTTATCGACATTGGGAATTTAAGTTTGATAAATTTATACATAATTTCGATTACGAATATTGAAATCAGTATCAGCTCATATACGCCCCACTGTAAAGCACGGGCCTCCTCTACAATCGAAAATACGATTAAGACGGACTAGGCCATATAGTCCAACTGGCCTAGTGCGGGTTGGTGGACTTCACATACAATGGATTTAAAATAAAAGCGCTATGATATGTAGGTTTCACGATGTTTTTCCTGCACCGTTATACCGAAAATAAAAGCGTTAACCCGAAGACCAATTCCTGGCATTGATCGATTTTTCTACTATAGAGGACTCTCTTTCCTAGCACTGAGGGTTTATGGTTATATGAATATTATTTTGTAATAACGTGATAATTAATTTCAGAATGTTTTACTTTGCAGGCGCGATTGCAGTAACTCTGTACGGCATACCGTGGCTTTTCGTGGGAATAATTCCGCTCGCGTTCATTTACTACCGGCTGCAGCGTATATACCGCATCACGTCTAGACAACTCAAACGGCTACAGAGCGTTACGCTATCGCCCGTCTACACGCACTTTAATGACACGCTAGAAGGTAAATGCTTTATAATCTTAATTAAATGTAAGTTATGGTAATTCGCATTTTACTGCTCTAACACTCGATGCGGGTTAGGCGCCTTGGAAATAATAAATTATTTACTTAATACGATCGATACTTGACTGGATATTTTAAATGCTATTTATCAACTATTTTTATGATACTTGAAAGCAAATGAAAATAGTATATTTCAATTTAGAGAGAGCTTTTGCAATAGGAATATATACATGACGTATAATGCATACGGGTATCGGCCTTCTTAATAATTTAGTACTTTTTGTAAATCTTTTTGTAATTTTTGTTGTTTCAATGGAACTAATTACTTATTAACAAATTGATATAAATTCCATTGACAACAAAAAGTATATTTAGTTATTATTTATTTAAGTGGAATTCAATAGTCTTAGATTATTTTTTATTAGTTATATGTTTCTTAAACCACTATATTTACTTTATGCACTGTACTGTAATGTATCTACCCATATACGTCTCACTGCAGGGCACGGGCGTTTTTTACAATTGAGAATTCGACTGAGAGTGGTTAGCACATATAGTCAATCACGCTAAACTAGTGCAAATAGTCATACGAAATAAAAATTTTAAATAAGTAAATAATAAATAACATCCAACAGTCACATACATAGTCCTGACCCCACACTAAGATCGAGTCTTGTGTCGTGGGTATCAGGAATTACGAGAGACTTTTCGGTTTCACAAACACCCAGACCCGAAATAAATATTTGTTGGTTTCACAAACATTTCTCTCGGTGCGGAGATCGAACCTGCGGTCTCTCATTTCACAGGCGGCGTCTTATCACTTGCGCTAATGAGGCTATCAAATATCGCTATGTTATGCGGGGTTCCTCGCGATGTTTTCTTTTCTCCTCTATAAATAGATATTCAGTATGTGTTGACGTAGTTATGTGTGTGCGTTCTGTACGTGATGTAGTAGTGTGGTTGCGTGCAGGCCTGGCGACGGTGCGCGCGAGCGGGTGCGCGGGCGGGTGGTGCGAGCGCGGCGAGGAGCTGGTGTGCGCGTGGCAGCGCGCGGCGCTGTGCGGCGCGGCGGCGGCGCAGTGGCTGGCGCTGCGGCTGCAGGCGGGCGCCGCCGCGCTCGTGCCCGCCGCCGCGCTGCTAGCGGTGCTGCAGCGGGAGTTGCATGCTGCCGACCCGGGTACGCACTACTTAATACATGCTCATTGCTATATGTGAATGTGTTCGATGCATATTTTATTCTGCGTTCATAACTAACATTCTTAATACTATCAAATGACACATTCAAACATACATTCAAACACTTAACACCCGACACCGCATGTTACAATTTAGTTTGTAACGTGAGGCAAATATTAATATTTTAAAAATAAAAGTGAGGACATAGTGTGAACATTTTATTGTCTCTTTCACACGCCCGTACTGTAATGCACATTTAAGATAGTGACGTCATTAGCTTTAATTAACATTCTTTTTCTGTTACTCTAAGGTCTTAAAAATTTATAACATTTTTAACTAACTTAATTATTGATAGATTTATAGAAATAAACATTGCTATTGAAAAAATAATAAATGTTACCTTTTTGATAAAAACAAATTAGAACTAACCTATTGTAGTTTCACAATAAGCAGTTCAATACAGATACTTCACGAAAAATGTGCAATTATTTATTGATTGTTTCTTATAATATTAACTGAGTAGTTTATGTTATGTTTATAACATTACAGGGTTAGTGGGGCTCGCAATATCATACACGTTGTCGCTGACGTCGACGTTGAGCAACGTTCTGAACTCGTTCACCGAGACCGAGAGAGAAATGATAGCCGTCGAGCGTGTCGGCGAATATATCAACCAGGTAATTAATTCAATCACGTGTAATATCACAATGATTATATTATACAATGTTATTAATTTTTCCTTTTGTTTGCAGGTGGAAATTGAGAAAATCGACGGTGATCCACCACCGTATGGATGGCCATCTCAGGGTGTCATAGAATTCGACGACGTTCATCTTAACTATAGGTGCGTTCATAATATATTTATACTATTGGACATTATGATTTGAAATTACAACTATAGTAGTGGTCATAAACTTTGTGGTTCGTTAATGATAAAATTGATGGTTGTCGGAAACTTTGTTACTCAGTGCCCTGTGAATGAAAAATATTTGTATCTGCATTAGCCTATTTGCGTCCCACTCCAAGGCATGAGAATCCTCTATAATCGAGAGTACGACTGAGAGTGGTTAGGCCATATAGTCCCCCACGCTGGCCTAGTGCGGGTGGGCGGATTTACATACCATAGAAATTCTTATAAAACACTAAGGCATGCAGGTTTCCTCATGATGTTTTCTTTCACTGGTTTAGTGCATGGTGATTGCCTATCAATACACACATGACTCGAAAAAGTCAGAGGTGTGCCATATGATTCCAACCCACGACCACCGTCAAAATGTTGGCGACCGTGTGTAGTCCGTTCACCAACAGGCCACCACGTACTTAAATACCTTATAATAACAACAAATACCTAACCATAATGAAATAAAAGGAGAATAAAAAAATAAGACAGATGTTTGCATAATTTTTACTGGTGGTAGGTCTCTCATTATGTGAGAGGCTGCCTGGTTGGGTACCACCGCAATGTCTATTTCTCCCGTCAAACAGCAGTTTAAATGAACTTTTGTTTTTCGGATTGAAAGACATTGTAGCCAGAGTAACCACTGGACATATTGAGACTTAACATCTTCCGTCTCAGGATGGCGAGCGCAGTGGAATGCAAAGCATTGCTTTGTAATTCAAGGTGTTGTTTAGTTCTGCTACTGATTATGAGCGGTCGTATCTCTTACCATCAGGCGAACGTCATGCTCGTCTCGTCATTCACTGCAATAAAATCGTATTGTTCATAGCGAGAGCGGTAATAGTGTCGCGGCGCTGTGCGGCGTGTCGTTCAGCAGCTGGGCGGGCGAGAAGCTGGGCGTGGTGGGACGCACCGGCGCCGGCAAGAGCTCGCTGCTGCACGCACTCACGCGCCTCGCCGACCCCGCCGCCGGTGAGGTGCGCGTCGACGGCGTGCCCATCGCAAAACTGCATCTGCATGCGTTGAGGTACACCACCATATATGGAAGACTTCGATCATATATGCATACACTAGATATTAAGTAAAATATGTAATAAGAGTACAAATCAGTATTATGGCTGAATACAAAAGAATGAACATATTATATTTAACGCCCTCTCATATTAACTGACGATGATAAGTGAGGCAAACAAATGTATAATGCGATGTATTTCCAGGTCGCGTATCGGCGTGATACCGCAAGAGCCGTTCATATTCAGCGGCAGCATCCTCGAGAACGTGGACCCGCTGCGGCAGTACTCGGAGGCGGAGGTGTGGCGCGTGCTGGAGGCGTGCGGCGCGCGCGGCGCGGTGTTGGCGCGCGGCGGGCTGGGCGGCGCCGCGCATGCGCTATCACGCGGACACGCGCAGCTGCTGTGCCTCGCGCGCGCGCTGCTGCAGCGAGCCAAGGTCAGCGCTATATTCTACACTTATCAACAGCCTCTGTGGCGTAGTTGGTTAGACGCCGCCTGTGAAACGAGAGGCCGCGGGTTCGATCCCCGCACCGAGAGAAATGTTTGTGCGGCCCACAAATATTTCTTCCGGGTCTAGGTGTTTGTGAGACCGAAAAAGTATCTCGTAGTTCCTGATACCCACGACACAACACTTAATTGATCTTAATGTGGGGCCAGGACTATGTATGTGACTGTTGGGTGTTATTTATTTATTTATTATTTATTTATATACACATTTACCATGATTGGACTGTACAAAAATATAGTAAGACTATATTGTTTTTTTTTAATTATTATTTTGAGTACATTTACAAATGCTTTGAAAGTAAAATATTTGTGTGATTCACATGTATTTGTTTTGGGTCTGAGTGTTTGTCGTTCGGTGATTGAGACATAATAGTCTCGTAGTTTATGATAACCGTGGCAAAAGACTCGATCTATTATTGAATACATACTAATTTGGGTCGAAATATACACTCTGATTCAACAAATCCCTCGTTTAAGGTCACACAAAACATTATTGATGATAGTATGACTCGTTTAACATCATACAAAACAACTGATGATGGTATGTTTCGTACAGATCCTGCTAGTGGACGAGGCGACCGCGAACCTGGACCCCGAGACGGAGCGGTTGATACTGGACACTGTGCGTGTCGCGTTCGGCGGCTCGACGGTGTTGTGGGTGGCGCACCGGCTGGCGGGCGCGCTGGAGTGCTCGCGCGTGCTGGTGCTGCGCGCCGGCCGCGTGCTGGAGCTGCGCGCACCCGCCGACGCGCTCGCAGACACAAACTCGCATCTATACAGCCTTGTCTATGGATCCTAGACACGCTCATCTTGCCCACTTGTTCCTCCATCGCCAGAATACTCGCCATTCAAATATTAAGTTGCTCTTAACTGCGAACGGCCCACTTAAGGTCAGTCCAGACAGAGAGGAATAATCCCCGCGCGGTCTCGGGCATTTTCATTATGGATCGTGTATGCCCGAGCTTGCGCGCTACCTCACTTTAAGCTGAGCGACAACACTAAAAATACGAGTAAGACGCGGGCGCCGAATCGACACCGCAGAAGGATTCCCGCGTATCTTCGAGGACGCGCGAGCATTTTTTGTCAGGTTCAAGCAATTATGCACTTAATTAGAATGTTTTTATAGTTTATTTTCAAGTGCGTTAATAAAATGCTTGATTCTGTCTGCGCTGAGCCTGACACGGCACGATTAAGTGGGAATTTCATAGTTAAGTCCAACACAATATTTAAGTCGCCTTTGAATATTCGGGCGTAGGTCTATCTAGTACATTATTGTATCGAATCATGCTTCCATGAGATGAATGATCGAGTTTTGACTGACCGAAATAATTGGAAGAATAATGTGTGGAGTAATATCATTTCGTCGGACCAAAGTGTTGTGAAAAGTCATATTTAAAGAAAGGTGTGCGAATTTTTAAAGAATCGTGTGTATTTGAATCAACTAATTTCATAATTTATATATTCGAGAGCTAGATGAGTACGTTAAGTTACTCTGTATTATTATAGTATTTTTGCTAGTAAGAGTGAAAAACTAGACTGAAATGACTAGTCACTGATAATCAGTGTCTTAAGTTTAAATGACAAGTATGACGACGGATTACTTAGTTTAAGTTTTTATTAGATGCATTCTTACATCGAAAAGGGTGAAACATAATAGCTTAAAATGGACGAAAATATGAATATGACATAGAGTGGCTGTGATGACTATTTTTTTTTATATATATATATATATTTATCTTACAGTTGTTACTTGTTTCTATTTTATATTATTATCAAGCTATCATATCACACTCATATTATTACATTTAAAATTATTCATACTTAGTAACATGATAGTCGATTACTTTTATTTATATTGACATTTGTCACTGTACGATACTTGAATAACCATAGTGAAGTATTCCATGATTAACAAGTCTGCTTTTGCTTCTATCACCCTAAATTATATTTTTCTATAAAGTTAGAATTAGCTAAATATTCTTATAATACGTTATTATGATGTTCTATTAAGACGTTATTTTGTTTAATAATAATATTCAAATTAAATCAGTGTATTATTTATTTGCCAAAATTTAATTCACATGTTCCGTTCTTCAGGCTTTTTGTACGGAAAATCAATATAATCAAAAATGTCTTCCTCAGATGATATTGGGGCTGGCTCTCCCGGGACACCTAAAATATTTTTATTTATATTTAAAAAATAAACAATAGATAATAAACCAAAAAACACGCTTAACTCAAAGACTCAACTAAAAAGTAAAAATAATTGTTAATAAGTTTATGAATAAACAATGGAATAAAATACCATACATTTTATGTTTAAAGGTAGACTGATCGATAAGTAATTATTCGGAATACCCCACGCTTTTAACGATAAAATGAATGTATTTTACTTCATTGTTTAATCTAAAATCTAATGTCTAACCTTAACTCATTAATTTTTATTTTTATATTGAACAAACACGACTATCATATCCAATGGAATGAAGCAGGTACGCGCAAATTACCCACAAAAATAAATAAAAAAATTTAGTCTCGAAGGTCTTTGAAGTAATAAATACGGCAGACAATTATTTTCGTATTGTCATTGAGACTTAATAAAATTGTACAAAACATCGAATCACATATTTAACAGTGCTTAAAAAATCAATTTCAAAGATTTTGTTACATACATATAGGTGAAGCTAAGCTTGTTAATAAAAAGCAACATACTTGACCAAAATGTACCTGTTATTCCAATAGGACGCAAAGAATACTCGTTTAAAGTAAATCCCCGTTCCAATGCATGTGCACGCATTGTTTTATTAAAAACATCACTGCCAGTGAAGTAGAGTATGGCACAATAATACTGGTCAGTGGGTACCAGTCTGATGTCCAGCCTCCGGAACGGTACGTCAGTCGAAAGCCGACAGACGCCCTGTGTGAACATATTTTCTACATTAACTAGTTTAATAGCAATTACGTTTACCATACATTTATATAACAGTTTTCATAACCGCATAGTGATGAGTTATCTATACTAATCTACTAATAAATATAAATAAAATTGAAATGTCTGTTTGTAAATTGAAAATAACATTTTTGTCCATCTACATAACGTTATTTAGACGACAACTGTAACACACAACATCGAAACTGTGTTTTTTGTAGTAACTACGTAAAATTGTATTTACATGGTTTAAGGTATTGAAACTTTTTATTTGGGGACACGAGTATAAAGAATAAAAAAGGTAAATATTGACGATTTATAAGGATTTTGAATTTTTATGTTTTAGGTCGAGATAAGGGGCGAAAATTGTGATTGATAAAGTACATAAAAGATTTATTAAAATTTAGCCAAAGAAGCAATCACAAACAAATAGTGACATAATTCGTGGTTTTCGGAAATGGGGTAAAAACACATTACTCAGGAGTGTCTATCAATTTCTAAATAAGTTAATAACGCAGACGAAGTTGCGGGCAAGAGCTAGTACTAATATATGAAGCTGAAAAGTTTGTTTGTTACCGCTAATGTCATGAACGCGTTCTAATTTGAAAATTATTTTTATTTTGGACAGCTTCTTTATTTCGGACTGATATTCATTATTACGTTAAAGGGGAAGCAGTAGTGCATGTAGCAAAAACGGGAAAATTCGTTTTACCGACTTCCGTTGCGTACGCTGTGTGAGCTTTGTCTGATTAGTCCAAAAATCGATATCTGAAGGAACCTTTGCTTCAGTATCCTAAATTAATAATCATAATGGAAAATTATGGCTGCCATTTTGTACTTACGAAATAATATGTAAGTATCTGCAACCGGGCGGAGCCGTGCCTACCTACCCATAATTAGTAATGCTACGCTGGTATTAACAGTACTGCATGCACAGGGTTATGCATGCCCTGGGCAAATGTCAATTATTTTAGTGTTGATTGAATATAAATTAACTGCTTTTGCAAAAAAACCTATTGTTGGAAACATCCAGGATAGCTATGAGTCACGGAAACGCAAGGCCTCAAGTTCGCGATATTCTCTAGTGCTGCTGGGTACTTGTTCCATTGACAATTTTAAATTAATGTATTCTAGGTCAGGCAGTTGGCCTTCCCCTTGGACTTTATATGCCGACATACTTTGCACTGCTACTTGTAGTCTGTTGTGCAAGGATAGAGATCTAAGGCCAAACAAGGGCAAGGAATTCGGTCCTAATCACTCCATTCAAGAAATTTCTTATTTTGCACCTATCTCATTCTCTTCTCGGCCATAGTGGCACACATGATACAGACATTTCATAACTATTATTTGAATTATCTGAGGAACATATCCTACGAGTATCGATTTTTAGTAACATTGTTACCATAAATTTAGTTTCTCCTAACGATATAACGTCTGTAATGAGAGAGTCCAAACATTCAACAATCCGTTTCAGAAATTGATCGCCATGTTTGTGTTTCTTCTTAACTATTTCAAATTCCGGGTGCGTTATCAGCACGTCGATATCGCCACTTTCATCTTTTCCGCGCCTGCAATGTTTGTATGAGTATTGTCAGATTCAAAACTATCGACTTGGCAATTTATCAATAAAATTCAATAATAGTCTAAATAAAGAAAGGGATTGTAAATGACCACACATAAATAAACCTTTCTTTTCCACACTATTGCAGCTACGTGGAAAGTCAACATAAAAAAAAAACAAGTAGCGATTAACACATTTCGTACAGTCGTAAGTTATGGCATAGGTATTCAAGATTAGACAAATCATTATTTGTTTCAGGCGAATCTATCTTCACGTAACTTAAATAGCAGGTTTTGACTATAACGAAGCATGCTGACCATACAAGCGTAATGAGTCGCCGCGCCCTTTACAATCCCATTCTCTATTTGTGTAGTATAGGTTCACTTTTATTATTGGTCTGTGGGATCACGTACCTGTAACTGCCACATATGGTTAACATGAATTTCGAATCTTTATTGCAAATCCTTTCTTTTAAAATTGTCTCAATTTTTTGTATTTCGACTCTAGGAATCTTTTTTTCGAAATCTTCAAAATATCTGACAAAATTAAGAAAAAAATATATTTGATTCAATATCCGAGTTATTTTTAACGTTCAGTAACGGTAGCACTTACTTTAAACCTATTAGTTGATGATGGTTTAATATTCCCTTATTGTTTTTCAAGTCATCTATAGTTTTGATTCCACTTTTTACTAATTCGGCGGCTTTGACAGGTCCTATTCCAGAAATTCTTGCGAGAAGACTAATTGCCTTGGCATTTTCATCGAGATGAATATCATCCAGTTTCCTTAACTTCCCTGTTTGAAGAAATTCTTCAATTTTCTTAGAAATTTTTTCACCAATTCCATTTAATTTTATCGCTTCCTCTCCTGATTTTATGCGGGTCCCATGCGAAGCGAGGACACTAGCTGCTTTTCTATAGGCATTGTATTTATGTATATTTCGACTTACATTTTTTTCATAGTCTGCCAATTCCATCAAAAAATCACAGAAATCTGCGTTAGGATTATCGTGATTTGAAGGATTTTTACGTTTACTCATATTATAAATATATGGGTCCAACCGTAGATTTTTAAATAAAAATCCAATTGTATTATACAAACGTCCATGCAATTTCCAGCAATTATGATTACCCCAAAAAATAGACCAGTAGGATTAATAGATTATGTATTATGATCAATGATCATGATGACTGGGTAATGCGTAAATTACTCTGTGAAAACTGTATAGAAGGCTCTGGTGAAGTAGGTTCCTGGTTCAGACAAACGAGTAAACAAAGGCTCGGGAAGTGCACAGACTAACTCACAGGAAGGTGTGCAGGCAGATCAGGAAGTGTCAGAAAGTAAGTTGTAAGGTTATAAATGGTTGTAAGCTACAGGCTACTCGTTTGTGGTCGTAAGCTTAAATGGCTTAAAAGATAGAAGTAAAGATGACCACAGACCAAGAAGTACTAAAAGATGACTGACTACCACAAACAAGAAGCTTATACCCAAATGGAGATTGCATTCCGTATATAAAAGTGAAGCACAAAAATTTGACCTCGAATGACGTTGCGACTGATTGCTATCCTTTTCTTTCGAGTGACAATGAATGAAAATGACTTTTTGTTCATTCATTGTCACTCGAAAGAAAAGGATAGCAATCAGTCGCAACGTCATTCGAGGTCAAATTTTTGTGCTTCACTTTTATATACGGAATGCAATCTCCATTTGGGTATAAGCTTCTTGACCACAAACGACTAAAAATGACTGACTACTGAACAGTGTTGCTAGATGCAAAAGGCGAAATTACCGTGTTATAGGCAAGAAGCCAAGAAGCTTATACCCAAATGGAGATTGCATTCCGTATAAAACACTGAAGCACAAAAATTTGACCTTGAATGACGTCGCTGTTATCTTCTATCCTTTTCTTTAGAGTGACAATGAATGAAAATGACATTATGTTCATTCATTGTCACTCGAGTTCTTAGAGTTAATATGAACTCAGAACAATGAATAACATAGAATGAGCGTGAAACATACTCATATATTCCTGTTTTTTTAATGGGCCAATATATGGGAGAGAATGAGACTAATAATATGTGCTAAGGACGGCCTACGTTTACTGATGAAACGTCAATTTGCTATGTTGAGTATGATTACGCAACCGAATTAAAAAGTGCAGGTATGTCAAATGTTACAAACGGCCAAAGCGCCGACACAATTTAGTTACAACATATTCAATAGTGATTTGCTGCACATTTTATCGATAATATAAATAATGTGTAGTTTTACCAATCGAATAGACTGCATATTATATTCTTTATTTTTCTTTCAACATCACTGTGCCTACGAATTGGCTATAAATAAAGTTCATCTATCGACATCGATAATCTATCAGAAGAGATCACAGCACAATTATTTCTTGTTGTCAAAATTAGAGTGTTTATAATGGTTTATATGTTGAAATGTCAATAGCGCTACTTCTATGTCACTCATTGTTCTGAGCCTCTAATACATTTTTCCTGGAGTCAAGCGGTTACGCCGATAAGGACAGGAGACAAAAGACTGCATCTCTTTTTTACATAAACGTTTTGTATAAATCTCTTTCGTTTTTGTATAAAAGAGATGCAACATGTGGTATTAGTTTCTTCGCCTACAATATTTGCTCTTATTAGTCTGTGGGTTTCTCTATGTTCGCTATTTCAAATGTCAGATCATATTACGTATTTGTAAAATTTAGGTTGTTTACTACATTATTTAATACTTATTTGTTTTTGTGGCATTGGAAATAGAAATATGCAGTATGTTTTAAACCAAATACACAGTGTTCTTGAAATTATAATTAATAGTTTATTTACAGCACCTGTGATGTACTTAATTCAGAAAACTTCGTGATGGATAATATAACGGAGAAATTATTTCAATGTTTTGGTCATCGCAAGTTTAAAAGTGAACTTCAAGAACAGGCTATCAGAGCAATTGCCAGAGGTATGCGGTTAAACGTTTCCACTAAATGTATCAAAAATATTGTAGCAGCTTTTGTCATATCAAGCCTTTTTGGCAGAAGCATTTAATAATTAGTATATTTTAGTTCCGGCTGCCATCTGCAATGAATATTACTAGATTAAATTTCAATACAAAAAAGCCACGAATAATAACATTAGTACAAGTAAGTAATTATTATGAAAACGTATGTGCAACTTTGTAACCATCATCAGTCCCCAGCTCGGTAATACTGGCTACTTTGTATTGGCTTTTGTAAAGTGTAATAGGGCAAGTTTTGATTATATGTATTAAAAATGCAAATATACATTTTTAACACTAAATAAGAAACATTAATGTAATTAAAAATAAATACTATGTATTAAAAATGTTTAAAAAGTTTTCCTAAAATTATAGCACAATATGTTTTCTGTGTCAAGACATACATTTTATGTGGCTTATTATGCTTGGCATGTAGTGACATAAAGGTTGCATAGTTGTTGCGGTGCTTATAATTTTTTACTCTTAAAATATTACAAATTATCAAGTGTTTGGAATATCAAAAGGTTCAATTTGTGAGAGCAAATAAATAAAACTTCAAATTATAAAATTTTCATCAATTATTATTTATTAACTGCTATTCAATAGCAATACTGGTTTGCCTTTTTGTTTCCGTAACTTTGAATTGTCAAGTGGTCGAAGCCAGTTCGGATTAACATGTTGTTATGTTACATAGCAATGTTTTCTTATTCAATTTACCAAGTTATAAAAATGTATTGATTTAGTTCGAAATATAAAGAGATTTTGTAGGTAACTCGTGATAACTTGAATTATAGAGAGGTCTGAATTAATGGGAGTCGACTGTAGTACTTACTAATATAAATATTGTTTATAATTTGAACTGGTATTTACATCAGTAGTTTAGAGAAAGATGTATTATTATGATATGTTTAATAACCATAGGTATGTGTGTTTTTGTGTACTTATCTTCAATAATCAATAAATTACGCCTGAATACTGGAACAACATTCAAATAATAAGTTGTTCTTAACAGCAGACGGCCCACTTAGCCAGTACATTTAACGGGGACTAATGTAGTTAAGCGCAATTTATATTTAAGTTGCGTTCCAGTATTCAGGCATTAATGACTTAAATAAATAATTATGTATACTTTTACCTATGCAGGTATTCATGATGTGTTTGTATCAATGCCTACTGGATCAGGGAAGTCCCTATGCTTCCAACTACCAGCAATGCTGCAAGATAACAAAGTGGCTATTGTATTTTCTCCATTACTTGCACTTATCAAAGATCAGATTGATCACCTAACTAAACTTAAAATCTCAGCTGAATCAATAAACTCTAAAATGACATCTAGAGATAGAGAGAGAGTGTTAAATGACTTAAGGAGTATGAAACCAGACACTAGGTTTCTGTATGTCACACCAGAGCAAGCTGCAACAGGAACATTTAAATCTCTTATGGAACATCTAGTCAAGTATAAAAAAGTGTCTTATGTAGTTGTTGATGAAGCCCATTGTGTTAGTGAGTGGGGTCATGACTTTCGTCCAGATTATATCAAACTGGGAGATTTAAGAGAAAAATACAAAATGATCCCTTGGGTGGCTCTTACTGCCACAGCAAGTGTGGAAGTGGTGAAAGACATACTAACAAACCTCAAGTTGCTGAAACCAGTGGCACAATATAAAACGCCTAGCTTTAGAGGAAATTTGTTTTATGATGTTGTTTATCAAAATGTTGTTGAAGATGAAATAGGCCACCTTTATGAATTTTTGAAAAAAAGTTTAAAAGAAGACGAAAATATAAAGCCAGTGAGTTGGTATCTTCTTATTCTATGAATATATTTTTCAGCATTGTGAATTTTTTCCCTTAAATAAACAGTTGTAATTTAAGTGTATACAGGTATATACCTGTCATACTATACTAACCCATTGCTACTTGTTTCCCAAGGTTTTTTTAAACTTATAAAGCATTATAAATAAATATGTTTCAGAAAGACAAAAATGCTGTTATTGTTTATTGTCGCACACGTGAACAGACGGAAGATTTGGCTAAAATGCTTACAAAAAGAGGACTGAAATCTGCAGCTTACCATGGAGGTACTTTAGTGTTGCCATATTAAAATGTATATTATGATGTTATGGTTGGGACACTTAGAACATTTTTTGAATGTGTAAAAATAAGATATTCCAATAATTTGCTATAATCATATTATGATATATTATTTACTTACAATGATTGTAGTGTTTAGCATACATTATTTATGTGTAATGTTTGAATGGTTTACAGGTCTGAAGACGTCAGAACGCATATCGGTGCAAGAGTCGTGGTCGCGCGGCGAGTGTCCGTGCGTGTGCGCCACCATATCGTTCGGCATGGGCGTGGACAAGGCCAGCGTACGCGCTGTTGCACATTGGGGCATCGCGCAAAATGTTGCCGCTTATTACCAGGTATAAGAGGGACTTACCAAACTAAATATAATGCTTAATTTCTTTATACATATTCATTAAATTCAATATATTACTAGGAGTAAATTGAATACAACTTAGCAATTATTAATAGTCATACACAGCAAGGAATCATGGTTAACTGTTAGTCATGTAATTCAATTGGCGCCTTGTTCAAGGACCGATTGTTTAGATACATAAATATTCTTAATAGCTTTCATCCATTTCATTTCGATAGATGTAATAACATTAGAGTGTTGCATTGTAGGAATCTGGTAGAGCGGGTCGAGATGGTAAACCGGCGTTTTGTCGCATCTACTACTGTCACAGTGAAAGAAACGCGGTTGACTTTCTCCTGAAAAGTGAAATAGCGCGCTCACGCACGCCTGAACAAAAGCAAAGATGTAAAAATGCGTACAAAAGTTTTGAAATCATGGTGAAATACTGTGAAGACGTGAAGTAAGTCCAGATCAATCACCAAGCCCCTAATTATAATACATTTGCATGAGCTTATAGACAGGTTTTTATTCCATTTAGATTCAGTAATATTACGAAATTAATTTAAATTACTGCCTCGGTGGCGTAGTTGTACTACGGTATAATTACAAAGCTGAGATATCGGTTTCGAATCCCATATATTGGGACGGAACACAAACTGCCAATCCCTATGGATAATAATGCCTGAGTTTATGTACGTATGTAATTCAAATGATGTTTTCTTCAGTTTAAATATGGAGGTAACATATGTAGCAAATTTTAATAACAAAATAAAATATTTTAAAAATAGAGTGAATCAGCGCGCGGTCAGCGTGATTCTAAAATCAGCCTAAGATTACTTTCCCATGGTATCCAGTTTTGCGGGAACGGTTTTTTTTTACGGAATTCTGCAAAAATCACTGCTGTGTTGGCACATAGCATTTTTCATCCCGTTTTTTGCGGTAGAGCAACAAGCGGTATATGTGTCCTTTACCCGCACCCGATCCAGCAAAAAACGGTATGCAGGGAGCTAGTGGGAATATTTTTATTAAACTATACGTGTAATCAAACTGGATCCTACATTGTACTGGGTATTGTCATCCAGTTTGTAGTGGCAAAACCGAATGTAAAATTCGGACGGATCGGTTTTTTGCTGGATACTGTAATCTTTTGAATGCTAGTATTGCAGCACGTACACTATCAAACGGGATCCAGCAAAAAACGGAACGTTGCGGTGTGAAAGTATAATATAGTAGGTAAGTGTTGTGTAGGTGTCGGCATCGCACGTTCGCGCAGTACTTCGGCGAGGAGGCGCCGGCGTGCGCGCGCCGCTGCGACGCATGCGCGGATGAGCGCGCCGCGCGCCGCGCACTCGAGCAGCACCTGCGCCGCGCCGCCACGCGCGCCACGCACGCCGCGCCGCCGCCCTCGCACGCCGACTACGCCACGCTCTACGGCGAGGGACGATACGGACAACAGAGGTACAGACACCGACATAAGTCGCTGAAACTTTTTATCAAATAAAATTTGTACGTACTACTCTGTAGTCGTTAAATATAACCAAGTAAAGTTATCTATGCCGAGAAGTGCCATACGATATTGAAAATAATTATTATTTTGGATGATAAGACAATTCCAAATCTAGTGATTGTGTAGCGACTGTATAATTTTCCTCTTTACTATTTCTGACTAATTTCCTTGCGGGTTAAAGACAAGTTAAACATTCCCGGAGACTCGTCGAGCTTCAATGCCCGGTGTCTAACATTGCGTGCTACTGTTGATCTTGGCTCACAGGAGTTAAGTGGTGGGTGTGAGGGCGGGACAGTCTCCTATACTCATTACTACATCTATCCTGTGATGCTCGCGATCACATATCGCTTTTTTAAAATTATAAAGACCTAACTAAAAAAAAAACTTATTCGTTGGGAAACATTAATTAAAGATCTGTAACAAGAGAAACTTTACTTATAGAAGATACATCTAGGAGACAGATTTATACATCGTTCTACCTTTCAAGCGTCAATAGGTCTTTCTTTAATAAAAGATCGAGAGGACTTTTTGAGCCAAAATTCTTTTTTTTTATGAGGACGCTCTAATTCTAAAGGTGCAATATATTCTGCCTGCATGCTATTTTATATTTTCATTATTGACTTGCAAGAGTTCGGATGTGACTTATGAGGTCCTTGGTACAATATTTTTGGTTCTTAGAAATGAAAACATATTGTTTGTTTTACCACTGTATCGCCGCCGTACATATGTTAAACGTACTATTTATTGATCATTAAGATAATGCAAATTGTTCACACAGGGAAGCGGAATCATATTACGGTAATGACAGCGACGGATCAGACGGGGAAAGTAATCAACGCCGAATTGCCGAAGAGACAAAGTCGCTCATTATGAAAGAGTTCGCCAACAGAAAGAAAAGTATCGAAGGCACACGACACCATCAAAATGAAACGGAGCCTGCAAAACATTCTAAGTGTAGAGCTGCTGACAGTACTGGAAACAAGGTGAAATTTCATTACTGTTTCAAGTATCAACGGTTAATCGCAATATTAATTCGTTTATAACATAAACATAACACACAAGCCGAAACGTGGATGTGCTGGTTGGTACTAGCACTTCAGCCCAACCCTTCTGGAAAAAGGCGTGAATTTGTGTATATAAAGCGCATTACACACTAAAGTTGACAGCCCAGCAACACATTCCGGCGGCTAGCAGGAAAAGAATCACGTCGGTGACGAGCGCCTGCGTGTGTTACTCGCCGACATGTTGACGGCATGGCCTCTGTTCAGTTGCCCGGCGACACTCAACAACGTCATATAAATATTCATGGCATGTCAAGTCGATGATATGTTGTCATCAAAGTTTTCGACTTGCATTGAGTGAAGCCACCAACTATCCCGCCAACTAAAAGATTTTTGCTTATTTTCAAAAAAATTACAAATTCTTTTAAATGCCAAAATAAATAAAAGTAAACAAAAAAAAAACATTAAAGTTGTCGATATGTGCCGGATGGTCGAGTATTCAGATTGTTCGTTTTGGAATACTTTGCTTCACTCAGTCATTTGAAATATTATAACATTGATTATTCAACTACTCTGATTTAAACTTACCTGTAACTTTTTACTAATCACTTTATTGTGAATTGGTTTTGAAAAGAACAGCAACAGAATTATTGCTCGTTTTTCTTTATTGAAAACCACTTTCTAAACCGGGTGGTAGGCCAAAAAATGAGTGAATCTAAATGATGTCAAATATTTTAATGGATTCAAGAAATTCTTTTCATTTCTGTTATAGGTTAACGGATTGACAGTTTCAAAACGTGAAAGCTATTTGTCGTTGTTAACGACTGCATTGAAGGAAAATTTCGCAACGATGAAGGATGAAGACGAACCAACAAAACCATTATCCAAGCATGACGTCGAAGACTGTGCTGTCGATATGGAATATGAAGCATTTTCCAAATGCACCGTTGTGAGTTTGTATAGACGCACCATGTCGCGACTGGTGAGTTTTCTGGAAACATGTTGTGAAAATTAATAGTCATTGTTTGTCATGTGTATGCTACTCAGTACCGTCTTTACACTAAGGGCACACGGGGCCCGTGCCCAGGGCCCCCATCCTCAAGGGGGCCCCGAAGAAGAGCAAGTGTAAAAAAAAAAGACAGACCGAAAATTTTCCTTACATATTTACACACACGTTCACGACTCCTATCACCTATGTACGTGTGTATGTACGTATATTAACAAAATTGTAAGAAGTAATAATCATCTATTTCAGTAGATTAGTGTTAATATAACTCCACATCCTAAAAGAGATCCCTCCAAACCAAAAGTGAAATGTTATTAATGTGTTCTCTGTCACAGAAATAGTAATTATACTATATAGGTTACTACCTATATAGTATATAGTATAGTGTATGTTTGCATCATAAAAACATTTGTATAAAACTAAGGTAGGGGGCCCCCGGTCCAAGGGGGCCACGAGCTTGAAAGGCCTCAGGCCCGAAGGGGTCCTCGGCCCAAGATGCCGTAAGCAGAGAAGGAATGTAACATTGATTTATAAAATTAGTAAGATAAAACCCACAATTCGCTGGATTGTTTACCATTTCTTGGATTTCATAGATTCATAGAGTTTATAAAGTTAAGTTTTTTACAGTAAAGGAGGGCCCCGTCTGATGATTTTGCCACGGATCTCAGATAGTATAAAGTTATCTACGCTACTGACAGAAATTAATTACACTTTAAAAAAAAACAGTTCAATATGAAATAATCGAAATAATTCCTAAGATACTACTTACTATTTTTTTTAAGTCTGTAAAGCGTGGTTTCTGTAAACCAGATGTACTGCTTCACAATTATTTAATCCATATTTCCATATTTTCTCAATAACCACGTCCTTGGATTTGCTGTGGTTTGAAAGTAGAAAATCTTTATTCTTTAAATTATTTCAATGTTGAGATTGTATGCTGTTGTATGATATTTAAAAAATATGATCTATGTAATTCGATCAAAAAAGTAGATTTCCGATGATCAGTTCAAAAATAGCCAGTAAGACAAGTAAATAACTATATAAATTAATTTTAAAATTTGTGAAAATAATTACCACGTTACCAATATTTTAGAGGAGATATCTTTATGGATAAGTTAATGTCAATTACTATTTATATATATCTACACTTGGACCCAACTGGCTCCGCCCTTGTGCAGATCCTTTTTGAATTATGAATCCAGTCCAAATCAGCAATATATTATTTATATCAAAACTTTTGGCAGCCTCCGTGGCGCTGTCGGTTAGACGTTACGACGCCTGTGAAGCGAGAGACCGCGGGTTTGATCCTCCCACCGAGAGAAATGTTTGTGCGGCCCACAATTTTTTTTTATTCTGTCCCGGCATAGTGGCCGCGTTGCGCCTGATGGTGAACGCAAATGCCGCCCAGGCAGAGTGTCTACTGGCATCGGACGGCAGTCCCATGTCAATAGACACAATTATGCCGGCCTGCTATGATGCCTCTTCACACTACGGCGGAAGGACCCAGGATTATAGGAAGGAGGGAACACGTGAGACGGCAAACAATTCCACAGCCTGACGGTGAGGCACAAAAAAGAATTTAAGAACCGTTTGGTTCGCGCCGGGATGGTGTGGACCGTCAAGCCATGGCTTCGCAAGCCAGCACGCGTGGTTCTGGTAAGGCATGGAGAGGAAGGGATCAAGTTGAGCAATTCTTCAGAACACTCACCGTGATACAGGCGGTAGAACACGCTTAGAGAGGCTACATCCCTCCGGAGTTGTAGCGACTCTAAATTGCACGTAACGTCTGCATCATTCACAATGCGGATAGCCCGCCGCTGCAATCCATCCAAGGCATCGAGCAGGTATTGGGCGGATCCATCCCAGAGGTGCGAGCAGTACTCCATACCCGGCCGGACCTGCGCTTTATATAAGCGACAAAGCTGACCGGGCGTGAAAAACCGACGCACCCTGTTCAGGACTGCAACCCTGCGTGATGTGGCAGTTATTACACTCTCGATGTGATTCCTTGGATTGAGATCACAGCGGATATCCACACCAAGGATACTTAGGTCATTCCGCATTGAGAGGGGAGCACCCTCAAGAACGGAGAGGGGAGAGAACGAGGATTTTTTGCACGTGAACGCACACACGTGGGTTTTCTTGGCATTGAACTCAACCATATTCCTGGAACCCCATGTAGAAGTGAGATCCAAGGTCCGGTTAAGCTCAATGAAAAGATCTTCGCGTCCCTTCACAGTTTCGACTCGGCAACCTGGAGGCTCGCAGTGGTATCGCCCATGAACCGTGCTGTCATCTGCATAGCAATGAATGTTGCCAAGCGACAACATGTCATTGATATGCAGAATAAACAAGGTGGGCGACAGCACCGAGCCCTGAGGAACTCCGGCATTTACCGACATGAGCGCCGAAGCGTGACCGTCGACGATTACACGTATTCTACGCCCTTGCAGAAAGCCGGAAATCCACGAACACAGGTTGCCGGGCAGACCATACGACATACGCCAGAAGTTTGGAAAGAAGACCACGGTGCCAGACCCTATCAAACGACTTGGCAATGTCGAGGCTCAAAGCAAGAGCCTCGCCACGCCGGTCAATTGCCTCACCCCAGCGATGCAGGACAAACGCTAGAAGATCACCCGACGATCAATATTGACGGAATCTGTATTGTCGGTCACTGATCAACGAGTGATCCTCCAGGAGCGGACCAATTGAGCATTGATGATCCGCTCCATGACCTTACATATCACTGAGGTGATAGCGATAGGGCGGTAATTGGTAGGGTCCGACCGATCACCCTTTTTGGGGATCGGTTGCACATTGGCCTCCCTCAAAGATTCCGGCACAACACCTGTGCGGTAGGACGCTCGGTAGAGGCGAGTCAGTGCAGGAGACAACTCGGCTGCACAAGCTCTTAAAACCACCGCTGGTATCCCATCCGGACCACTGGCTTTCCGCACATCGAGAGACCGTAACTCACGCCGCACATCACACTGCCTGATGCGAATATCCGCCATTGAGAAACCGCAATCAGGCAGTGTGGGCAGCGTCTGGGAACCACGGTCTTCGAGGCGGGAATTAGTCGCAAAGAGATTTGCCAGCAAGGCAGCCTTTTCTTGCGGCTTGTGGGCCAGCGACCCTTCTGGGTGACCTCAGCAGTGGCAACGCTGGACGGCAGAAGTTAGATTGAACGGCCCTGGCCAAACTCCAATAAGCACGACTGCTAGTTGGGTGATTGGCCAACGCACGCCCAATCCTGGTAACGCGCTGGGCATCCGCCCTAACGTGGCCTACGTTAGGGCTTCTTGCAGGCCTTGGTGGCACGGTTGTAGGCTTCTTTGAGGGAATTGATATTGGGATCCTTCATGGCGCGACCCCTGATCCAAGCGCGATATGCCGCTTGTTTGTCACCGACAGCATCGGCGCATGCACGATTGAACCAGGAGCGTCCACGGCCCTTACTGGCGATCTCAGAGAAAGGAATGTAATATTCCATTCCAAGACTGATCTCGTCAGCAATAGCGTTGGCACTCGCTTCGATTTCTTTCGGTTTTGGGTGTTTGTGAGACCGAAAAGTCTCTCGTAGTTTCTAATACCCACGACACAAGACTAGATCCTGTTACATCCTTTCCTGTCCCGTCTCATTATTCCGGATAATAAAAAATAATCTTTTAATAGATCTAAAATACCTAAATAGGCCAACAATTGATCGGTAGGTTGGTGCCAGCTAGACTACTATTAAACTTGATAACATCATGTTACGAACTATGCGAGTAGAACTATGGGGTTCCGCTGGTCTCAAACTTTATGGCCAGTACCGACCTCAAAAAATGGTGGGCCCATTTAGGTATTTTGTATCTATTAAAAGATTAATTTTATTTCTTTTTTTTTTATTACAATTTTGAAGACGGTTTAATTCTTTCAAATTATTTTCTATTTTTAATTTTTTAAATTTCTGTTGTAGTAATCGAAACTTATTACCCTTACCTATGTAGGTTAGGACGCTGAGATAAAATGTATGCACGTCGCGAACTGACAAAAGTTGGACACTCCTGCTTTATCTCAAAAACTAAGTAACCGATTTTGATGAAACTTATACAACTCCTAAGTTGGACTATATCTAATCGAAAACAAAAATATTTTTTTGAAATCCGACTTTTAATTTTTCAGATATGAGTGGACAATCATACAAACATGCATACATTTTTTAATTTGAAATTCGTGTTCAGGCGCTGGTATAGACTAATATATCCAAAAACTATGCAACTCTGACAAAATTACATACATACACATCAAATACATAATCTCCTTTTTTTAAGTCGATTAAAAACGAAATTATTTTGATAAGAATTAATACCATATAATAAAAAAAAGCAATCGCAAATAATACATCCTTTTAGAAAAAAAAACCTTATTAACTATTTTAGTGGTAATCAGTACTCACTAATAAAAACATTTTAGTGAGCCTGTGTAATGAGCTAACCTAGAAAGATCTAGAAACATCATACACAGTTTCTTACATTACATCCCTTCGAGAGAGACAATTCCGACAAGATTGATACATAACTTTGATATGAAATGATCATAGTAGATAAATGTTAGATTATTTTTTTTCTTTATTTTTCAAAAGGGCCCCAAATTCTTGTGTGCCCAGGGCCCCATAATAGGTAAAGACGGCCCTGATGCTACTAAGTGATTATTTTTAGGTATCTGCAATAAAAGGTTGTAAAACACTTTATCCGCAACTTAAGTCTTACGAACCGAAAAAACGGGGAACACTTGGCGAATTTGTCAAGGAATATGAAGCAACTAAATCACAGGGTGGCTTTGTAAAAGCATCAGAACTAAATACTGGTAAGTTTATACATTCTGACACAATTATTCGTAACAACTTCCTGTTGTATAAGATACAATCGTTTAATTATATATTTCTTTCGGTAAATTACAAGGTTCGTGTGAAGCCAAACAACTTTCTAAAGCAGACAAGGAAGCCAAGCGGAAAGCTAATTCATTTAAAAGAGATCCTTTAACTCAAACAAAACTCCAGGTGTTTTTTAACAAAGCATCACAGGACTCCACAAATATATCTCAGGACGGTAGTAATGATGAGACACTTTTAATTGAGCACAATAATTGTAATGATACTACATTGAGATTAAACGACCTCGATGTTTCAAATTCGCAAGATGATGTTTCTAAGAATGAAGAAGCTCTCAAATCTGGGAAGAATAAGACCAATGAAGAGACTAAGACATTGGTCATAAATATAACTCTTCAAGGTGTATCGAGTATGAACAAAGAAGAAAGAAATAACCTGATTAGTGTCGACAGAAAAGAAGAAAAAGATATATGTTTTAAAGAAAATTTGAAATCTCCTGAAAGCAATAAGTCATCGTCAAAAAAAAGCAAGTCAACCTCAATTAAAGCTCTTTTTGGGGAATCGTCCGACAGTGATTCCGAAAGTATAAAATCACACAAGAAACAAAAATCACCCGATAAACTCAGTAAGCACAAGAAGAAAGATTCAAAAGATCGCAATGACAAAAGAAATAATAGTCAGAACATTAAAAAAGAAATAAAAAACTCTAGTCCTAAGCTTGTAACACCAGAATTTGGTAATTTGTCAGATAGTGATTCGGATAAGGCATTAGTAATTGACGAAAAACTCGAAACTTCTGATAATGATGACAAAATATTCAAAACTTTAGATCAAATGCACAGTCAAAATCCAAAGGATGAAGAAGTAAAAGCGAATGATGATACTGTCATTATTACAAATAACAATAATGATAATAGTATAGATTGTTTTTCATCTGAGGAGATGGAAGAAGTAGATTTGAATAAGGCTCATAAATTAAGCATTGAGGCTGAGGAGGTACTTCAAAAGCTTAAACAATTTTCAGAAATGCCTCCGGAACCTATTGTTGAGGAAATTCCCACAGATACTGCTAAGGAAAAAGATTCTGATGCTAAGAGAAACGAATCTCAGCACCGTAAACGTAAATTAAGCTTAAATAAAGATAAAGAACATTCAAAAACCGTTAAAAAAGTAAGAATTGAAAGAAATATACCTAAAGAAAAAATGCCCCATCAAAAAAGTAAACCATTGAAAGAAAAAACAGCAAAAGAAACACCTTCAAAAAAGAAATCAGAAAAAGTGGATGTGGCGAGCCTAGTTGTGAAGTTGCTGATGCCGTATTACAAGAAGAAAAAGATCAAAAGTCGCGACCTATTCAAAGTGACAGCTAGGCATATAGTTCATCAACTCTTAGCTATTCAAGTTACCGGTAAGTAGGAAATTGTAATTTTATAGAAATATGATGGATATCAACCCATACAACAATTAATTATTTTTGCAGAAGAAGCAGCCATCGGCGCTTTATTGAAGAAAGCGTTCAGTAAAGACATTAAAATTGATACCGAAGGTGACTTAACGGTTAAGTTGAACTTAAGCAAAGACATATAGTATGAGGATTATTTATTGTTCTAAGCTCGCTTATTATTTATACTCAGTTATCTCATCCTCGTTGCATGGTATACCAGTGTTAATTAGTTTACTTATAATATGATAAAGTATATCTACAGTTTTCGGTCGATGGTGCGAGATATATTTTATAAAAATAATAATCATTAACCATATGTACCTACTCATTATTTTTATTAGATCCTAATATGAGAGTAGTCCACTGTAGAGTTTATTATTTATCATATTGGTCGAATTTACTTGTGGAAAGTATCATAAAATATAAGTAATTAGTAGTTGTTAGTTAATAGTTTCTATATTTGCCAATGGTAAATAATATAACTCTGCTGTCGTGAACTTTGTGGGCTGAGATCCTAGATTTAAAAAATAATAATACAGATTTAAACTAATTTTTTTGAATAATTTTTGATCGCACAAAGCTTTTGAATTGAAACAATGGATGCAACGAAGAATAAGTTAATAAAAATAAAAATTATTATCTTTAATTACTTTCTATATAAAGATAAATTTTCGAAAATCGTTCATATTGTATTAGATCATATACATATGTCCCATTCCAGGGCATGGGCCTTTTCTATAAATCAGATTACGATTGGGACATCGTAAGATAACCTGAATAAATAGCATAGCGATTTGTAAGAATTTCCTTGGTATGTAATATCCGCCAATCCGCACTAGGCCAGCGTGGTGGACTATGTGGCCTAACCACTGTCAATTGTATTCTTGATTGTAGAGTAGGCCCATGCCCTGCAGTGGCACGTATATGAGCTGATACAGCAAGTGTTTTGTTTAGGAAAAATACAAGATGCATGTTTGCTGGTGTTGTTGAGAATTAATCGCAAAACCAAATTAAATGTAACATTACAATGGATATGTCACCTCCAACTATTACACAAGGAAGGCAGTAATCATCTCAAATCTAAATACATTTATTTTATATGAGATATACTGAGAGTGTGTACATAATCATCTCACAAATATAACAAAATTAATATTTATAGGACTGTGTCCATGTTTGTAAATAAGCTCGAGATATAAATATCTAGTTAGATTTGCGTTAAGTCGTAAAACGCGATTCTTAATTTTGTTTATATGTTAATAGGGCGACTCCCTTTTTTGACACCTATAACTTGGAAGCTATATGGTCCTAAGTATTGCACATTCTATGACATATCACGCGTTACTTCATTAAACCAGGAGAAACGAAAACTATTACACTATTGGGTAAAGTTAGACCCGGAGCCCATTTACTTTAGTAACTTTAAAGATCGAATGAAGATTAATAATATAATTAAAATCAAAGGAGATTTTTAAAAAATGGATCGAGCTTGGGCTCACTTGTTGGTTCATAAATTTAACTAGTGAACTTACTATTAAAATACTGCACTTAAATGCTTAAATATGAATAGAAAATAAAACCATTGAGGAAATCAATGTAAACCAGAGTAATCATGGTTCCCTTCAAATGATAATATTTCCAGATTTTGTGGGACTGGCAGTGATTTAGGTGAATTGTAAAGATCTGTTTGAGCGCTACAGCCTACTACAGGCATGTGTGTGGCTAGATGCGCAGCGCGCGCTTGCGTGTGTGCGGCGTGCGGGGCGCGGGGCGGCGGCGCGGCGCGCGCGGCGTGTCGGGGTCGGGCGGCGCCGATGACGTCACCAGGTTGCGCGCGTTGCCGAACGACGCCGCCACGCCGATGTTCTCCTGGAACTGGTGCACGCGCTCCACCATCTCCTCGTCGTTCTCGATCAGCTCCTCGATCTGGAAATGTATTTTTGTTGTGCCGTGTCTATTCCTCATGTCGCCGACTTCTGCCGCCGTTATAAATAGAATTTAGTATGAAGTAGATCAAATCACAGTACCTCTTGTCGATAGTCGTTGAGCAGATCGGTGGCGAGACGGACGAGGTAGGCCACCAGCTGTCCGCCGCGCGTCCGTAACCTCGAATACAGTCTCAATACAGCTGGCACTACTACTTCAGCGACGGTCCGTTTCATTTTCTACAAATGTAATGTTTTTACAAATATAAATAATTAAACAGTGATGTACTTTTTACACGATATAAAAGCAATGAAATCAAATCGTAATATATCGCATAAAAACAGACCACTAATTTGACGAAGCAAAGCGTAGATGATTATTGCTCGGTACCGTCATAATAGAAAATAGATCTTGGGAAGAAGTTTGAGGATAATATAGTGTATGTTAAAATAAACACGTGATCGTTCAAAAATAATTATAAAATTTATGTGATGGGAAAATGTCGCATTCAATGACTTTTCCACACAATGATTGCACTAAAAATCTCTATCTAAGTTTAACAACATGGATTGATGCATATGTTACTGCAAATGAAAATAACGAAGCTCGAAGGCAGTGCGTTGGAATAACATTTACTTTAGTACCTGCTCAAACTTTTCCGACATCTAAAAAGATAAATAGTAATTTTAACATTGATATCCTTATGACAAACAAACTTTATTTCAAGAATAAGGATGTATAAGGTACGAGGTTAAACGGGGACTTATTGAAACACATAATAATTAGTCTTTAATGTAAAAACAGTAGAAACTTAAAAATAAAATTAGAATAACGTCTCATAGAGTGCTAGTGACTTGATGTATGTTAACTCTTAAGAGCGTTTATACCCTTTGCGCGCTTTTTGGCTTAAAAACAGGACTTTTCAAATGAGTTAATAGCCACCAATAAACAATTTATAGGTAAAATAATTATTATTAATTTTAGAAAAGGTTGTCATCTAGGGATTTTGTTGGAAAACATTATAGATTGATGGATAATTTGTGAGTACTATAAGGATTACTGAACACAAGTTTCGTTATTTAGGCTTTAAATGGCAATTTAGAAGCTTAAGATATCCGAAACCACTAAATATAAGATGAAAATAAAAATATTATCAGACTAATAAGACCCTTATGGAGGGATTTTGCTGAGAAATATAATCTTTTTGTGTTTAGTTCCTGAAAAATAAAAATTTAAACAATGCGAAATTATTCAGAAACTCTCGTCAAGAACATTTTTTTTTTTCACCAACTTATCGTACATAATTTTTTATAGCAATTGCATAATATAATAGAAGAACATCTTATCAATAAATTACCATTTTTATATTTCAACAAAATTAGTTTTCATGTTTTCTACAAATATTTTAAAAACCACTGTAAAACACGCTGTCCGACGTGGCTCAAATCAGACCGCCGCAAGGCCTTCTAGAGGGAGGACGTATCGCTCGTCGCTCCGGCCTAGCTGCAGTCGATTATTGCCGTGCGTAGTAAAAATAGCCACGCGCGGACTGCGATTACCACATCTTAGTACTTTGGTAGTAAAATATTTAATTATTTTTATTACCTACAATGATTTTGTAGTGAGTATAAATTATGTTTCAGGTAATATAATGAGATGTAATTCCGAGGCTAAATTATGTTATGTATTGTAATATAAAATTAAATATATTTCGTAATTGTAAGGGGTTGTAAGGCCCCTAACATTATTTATGTGTTCGAACACGAAATGATTAATAAAACGTCCGTAGTGTCTACTGATTGAACACTGATTTGAATGCAACTTAACAATGTAATAATAACTAAAATATGATTAGTATCTACATTTGTATTATTCTTTGCTTGCACAGTAATATTTGTCTACTCATAATGCAAATAAAATATTTTTATGATATTATATTACAGTTACATTTCAATTGAATATTTGAAGCGCACGGATCAAAGTTGTTTGAGCCGATTGTATAGTGAGCCGACGCGGCAGCTCTACGCACACAGCTTTGGTCGCTTATGTGTGCGTGAAATTAACGAAGAAATACCTATAGTTGACTTTGCGCGCAAGGTGTATACGCTCTTAAGAATGTGTTTGTGCAATTGCGTGTGTAAATGAGCTTGTTACACAGACACAGAGCCGCGCATTTCGCAGTATGCAGGGCGCGGCGCAACATCAGAGAGAGAAAATATTTTATCAAAGAATAGTCGTTTTTACTTTGGCTGATGGATGGATGGATGGATGGATGAGTCGTTTTTAAATAGTTAATGTTTGTGTGATAATTAACGTTTGCGAGTGCTCAGTTTCGGTGCGTTTTTCAAGTTCAGTTTTTTATTTTTTTTTTATTTCAGTGAATGACGTCACGAGCAAGCCGTTCGCCTGATGGTAAGCGATACGACCGCTCATAAACAGTAGCAACATTCCACTGCGCTCGTCATCCTGAGACATAAGATGTTAAGTCTCAATATGTCCAGTAGTTACTCTGGCTACAATGTCCTTCAATCCGAAACACAACAGTGCATTTACGCAGTGTTGTTTCACGGGAGAAATAGACATTGCGGTGGTACCTACCCAGATGGCCTCTCACATATGAGAGACCTACCACCAGTAAAAAAAGATTACCAGTAAGTAAAGATTGCAAGATAAAATTATTTTGATTTCAACTTTAGTATTCGAATAAAAAATTGAATACTGATTATAGAAGTATTCGATTTTCCCCCGTCAAATAATAAGCCTTTCAATAATTCCCTCAACCATACACCTTGAATAATACTTACATGAGATACGATGTTGGTGGTAACACGTTCTTGTAAATCATCAATATCTGCGGTCTCGCTGTTGGGTTGAGGTTTTTCTGAAAATATATTTTACTCTTTATTTCATGCTATATTCTGTATTTGTATCAGCGCACTGCAGGGCTTCCTCTAAAATAGAGAGTACAATTTACAGGGATTCGGCTATATAGTCCACCATGCTGGCCTAGTTAGTTTTGTTATATGAATCAACTAAATATGTCTTATAGAGAAACCGGTTCTGTATATTGGTCAGTAACAGACCTCATCCTCATTTTTTCCTTCCAATCATCATTATGTTTGGAATAATATCAGTTTGTGTACCACTGAACCTTGGGCAAGATTTCGACGCCTTCTAGCTATACCAATCTATGCACAAATTGATAAGAATTAGTATTATGCTTTCCACACAGTGGGCGGACGGTAAAACGCGCGCGACGCGAGCGCTTAGTGTGGGCTCTGACGGGTCGTTTGGAGTTATAACGTGCCTATGGATTGATATGCCGAGCGCGACTGTGACGGAACGGCTTCGTGTGCTATGTGCGTTACCCGACACATTGTAACTGCAAACGATTCATTAATGTCACGCCCGGAGGGTGACTCATGTTCCGAAACGATATTTGAATGTTCGAACGTTCGATGTACGGAGAAAGTCATAAGTTTTACACTTTTAAATAGTTATACTATTCTCTGATACTTATCATTCACTCCGAACATAATCGATGGTTACAGTGATCCATAGAGGATTCGGACATTTTGAGCTACCAATATGTCTAATATTTTGACAACCTCAGTGGTGCTGGCGATTTGACGCCGTCTGTGAAACGGGAGGCCGCGGCTTCGATCCTCGCACCGAAAGAAATGTTTTTGCGGCCCATGAACCGCGTCTGGTTGTTTGCGAAACCGAAAACTTTCCTGTAGTTCCTGAATCTAATTCTCGTAGTTCGTAGATACCTACGACACAAGACTCGATCTTATAATAGTGTGGGGTCAGAACCATGTATGTGAATGTTGGGTATATTTAGTTATTGGTAGAGTTTCACGACGAACAATCGTGCGTGCGTGCGTGCGCGCGTGCGTGCGTGCGTGCGTGCGTGCGCGTGCATACTAACTGGGCAGCTTCATGCGCGGTCCGCACAGCAGCGTGATGGTGTCGAGCAGCGCGGCGTGCAGCGCGCGCGGCAGCGCCTCCTCCTCCGACACGTCGGCCGCGTGCTGCACCACCTCGCGCGCCAGCCGACACTGGATGTTCAGCTTCTGCACCAGCGACATGCGCTGCAGCATTACGTCGTAGATCAGCTGACGCGAGTCGAACGAAAGCGCCTCTGCAACGACACACCGACACAACTGTACATCACTATTCACTACAAAAACCTTCACATATCGTGCCTTTTACCCAGAAGGAGTAAGAGATGCTGTGTATTTCGACCCACTATGTGATACGCGACGAGCCTATTACTACAGTGTGTAAATATTCCTGGCTCCGGGCTGATAATTAATTTAAAAAGATATCTATCAGGGTTAGACAAACCTAAATTTGAGCCCGAGACCTCATAAGTCATATCCCTTATTATCGTAGTATGTTATATAACTGCGCCATCGGTACTGCCTGTCTACCTGGTAACTGCCTGTAATTTCACCTCAATTATGTTCTAATTCTTATCGTTAAATATAATGCATTCGAAGTGCACTCACCTTCGCCCTCTTCTTTATTGTAATGTATGACGCAGTCAACGAAGTGATGGTAGATGGCGTCCGTGGTTAAGCAACATGTCACGTAGTACTCCGCCGGCTCGCGTACGTCGTGATCTTCATCAGCCAGTAACGCGCAGTATCTGACAAATTCAAATTTATTTAGCACACTTCATCACCAACGTCGATATCCTGCACTACGCATGTGGCAATGTAAAGAGTTCGTTAATATGCTCCTATAGATAATAAACAGATTATTAAGCCTTGAGACCACCTGCCTTCAGCAAGTTCTTGAGTACATGGGACATATAGCCCGGAAGAAGGATGATAACCTTGAGATGGTCGTCATCATCAGTAAGATCGAAGGGAAGAGACCACGAGGCCGGAACCTGTTACGATGGTCTGATCAAATCCGCGCCGCCCTCGACACCAGCATAGAGGAAGCCTTACACACCGCAAAAAACACATCCAGATTGCGCAATATCATCAAAGAAAAAGATTGCCCATGTTGGGGGTCACGACCCTTAGCAATGACGATATCGACTCAAGGAGTGAGGACGCCTTGAAACAGTAAACTTGCTACTATAAATTAATTGTGGTATGAAGTTGTGATTATTGGGGTTGAAAGTAGTAGACATTTTATTTTTATTTTATTTTATTCGGAAAACAAACAGTTCTATATCAAGGTAATCTACAATATTTAAATTAAATTAAAAATGTACATGTTTTCACATTTGTGTACTTAAGTGACAAGGTACCTGTAGTAGAGCGGTGTGCGCAGGCGCAGGTATCCGCCGAGCAGCAGGCGGGTGAGCGCCCGCGCCGCCGCGCGCCGCAGCTCGGGCGCCGCCGCCGCCGACACGCAGCCGCACATGCACTCCAGCAGCGGCTCCACGATGCACGTGTATCTGCACACGCACATGTACACACTCGCTGCCTCATCAACAATATATAAACAAATATCTTACCTGTCATTTGCATTATTAAAACATCACTATCAAAAAGAAACAAAATATCTATGGTAGATAGGTTCGCTTATTTACTGTATGTACACTGTACTGTATGCACCTTCGATTAAACATATATTAAATAGATATAGATACAGGGTCCGGAACGAAATCAAACACCAAAAGTGGCCGAGGTTGGTTATATTTATACATTTGAATTTCGAACTACGAGATGTAGCAAAAAGTCTTAAATTATAATTATAATTAATTCAGGTAACACTAAATCTTATTCCTTTAAATTAAAACTTGTTACGTTTTGGATCATAGTAAAATCAGATAAGAGCACCTACTTATTGTGCTGTTATTTTCTTGCCGTTTTTATAAGCTGTTATTTATAACCTGTATTATCTGTGTTATGTTGTGTATAATTGATTGAAGATCAGTTTATATACGTTCCACTGTAGGGCACGAGTCTCCTCTACAATCGAGAGTGCCAACAAGAAGGGTTAGGCCATAAATATAGATGTGTTTCGAGGAGGTTTAATATCGTCAGTAAACTGCCAGCGTGGATCAGTAGATATGTGTTGTGTGGTTTACCGCACGCAGATGTCAGTGAGCATGAGCAGCACGTTGAGTCTCGGCTCGAGCGGCTGCGCGGGGTCCTAAGCCATATATAGGGTAAAAGCCGGATAGTTGCCACACTTTTTAAAAAGCTCCTTTAAAAAATGTGTACCAATACATTTTTTATTCAAAATGTATTCTCAAACATAGTTCATTAATCATCTAACATACCCTATCTATAAAAAAGTTATAAATATTATAAATTTTAAGTAAATCCAGTTTAAAATGACCCCTAAAAAAGAGGATAGTTGCCTACTATAGCGGATACTAGCCTAACGTTAAAAATGGTTGGGGGGATACTTGCCCAATGTGAGGATAGATACCCGTCTGTTTTGTTTTCAAATAAAAATGAACTTATATTCATTTAAATAATCAGTTTTTATTATTAAATACAATCTTTTATTAAGTGTTAATTAAAGTTAAATTATAATTATAAAATTATAACAATAATAAACTCCAAAATAGTAAATAAGTCTCCAAAATAAAAATGTAATGTTATTTTTTATTTTGAAAATAGAACAATAATCAAAATTAGAATTAACTTTGGCATTAGCCTCTATTAAGTAAGTATTCAGTCCTTATAACTTACTAACATCCTGTATTATGTACTAAGTACTAAGAGAAATTAAATTATTACCTAATCAACACTTAATTTAATATAAATATTTATCTTAAATATAAAAATATGGTAATCAACTTTGGTACGCGATTCGACCGATCCTGAGACATAAGATGTTAAGACGTCTCAATATGTCCAGTAGTTACTCTGGCTACAATGTATATGAGAATATGCCATAAATCCGGGTATATAAACGGATATTTCGTTGATACTTTTTTGTTTTTTATTTATATCTTCGAACGCAAGTGTTAAACTATCTTCTGTCCAGTTGATGTGACGCGGCACCACGCCTGGCTTTCGTTTATACTTGCGAGGTATTTTGCTGTTGAGTATTTATTTTATTTAACATAAACTTTAGTAAAACCAAATAAAAATCACCTAGAAAAAATAGTAAAAGCAAATGAAAAAAATAACTAAGAAAAAAATCTGTCTTTGCTTGTTAAAAACGTATAGTTACAGATAGTTACCGCAGGGCAACAATCCGCAAAAGACAGTAGGGCAACTATCCGATTTGATACGGATACTTGCCCTTTTTATTTACGAAATAAATAAAATATATTTAACAATAAAACCTAATAAACAGTTCAATTTAAACTCTAATGCATTCAAAGAAATATATTTTTGACTGAAATCGCAATCAGTTATAAAAATATTTAACGGAGATTACTTACCAATATAATTCTGGCGCTTGTCAAAGTATCACCGCGGAAGATTTTTTCATACACGGACAAAATAAGTGCGCCTACTTCAACTGCTTATGCGGCACCGAGGCCTGCGCGGGGGTGGCTTTTAATTATGATCAAAAAGAAACACTGTCAATACGTCTAACATAGAGAATTTGAAACTGAGGCATGTATCCGTCCGAGGCAACTATCCGGCTTTTACCCTATGTAATATGTTTCAAGGGGTGTTAATATCGTCAGTATACTGCAGCGTGGATCAGTAGATGTGCATGTGTGTGGTACCGCACGCAGATGTCGGTGAGCACGAGCAGCGCGTTGAGTCGTGGCGCGAGCGGCTGGTGGTGGTCCCGCAGCAGCGCGGCCAGCGCGGGCGCCGCGGCCGCCGCCACGCCGCGCGCGCGCACGCACAGCCGCCCCGCGCCCGCCACGCACAGCCCGCGCTCCAAGCTGCTCCACTCTGCACACACATACACACACAACATATTATAATTATATTGCAATTAATAACAATGGATAGAATACATTATTTTATTTTATAATTACTACGAAATCTAACGAACTGAATCTGGGAGTAGTAATAAATAAATAAATAACGCCCAGCAGCCATATACATAGCCCCGACCCCATACTAAGATCAATTCTTTTGTCGTGGGTATCAGGATCTAAGAGAGACTATTCGGTTTCACAAACACCCAGATCCGAAAGAAATATATGTAGGCTGCACAAACATTTCTCTCGGTACAGGAATTGAACCCGTTGCCTCTCGTTTGACAAGCGATGTCTAACCAATTGCGCCACTGAGGCTGCCAAAGTAGTACTAATAGGTAGTAGAGAACAAGAAAAGCGATGCTGTAAAAATTACATAAACAATGGATGGTTGGTTTACACGTGCGAAAACAAAATAATCACTCGTTATTGAAAAGTTACTTATTCAAGTTGAGCTGCATCTTCAAGAAAGACTTAAGTACTATGATTTGAAAAGATTAAGATCAATCTATGAGTAGGTAACGATTTCCAAATGATGAAATTGTAGCATAGTTAATGATATTGTGTAAACGATCAAATACAAGTGTGACTTAGTATAGTATAGTGTGGTGCACTGACCTCGCGGCATGTCGGCGAGCGCGTGCAGGAAGAGTCGCAGCAGCGCGGCGGAGGGCGGCGCGGGCGCCACCAGCGACACGTCGGCCGCGCGCACCCACTCGCGCACGCCGCCGCCGCACAGCGCGCGCCGCTCCGCTGCACGCACACACACACACACACACACACACACACACTTAGCTTACTATACAAAACATACTGCACACCGCACCCCCAGTACAACACTGTCACTTCTTATTGAAGTCATTATTTTTCAACGGTAAGTTATTAGTTGATATTGTAATATAATCTATTCATCTTGTCTATGTCTTAAAATATCATATTTTTATACGATGTCAAAGTTTCAAATGCTTCTCTTGTAAAGTTGCATTTTTGCATAAATGACAGTGTTGCACCAGGGGTGCGATATATTTCTCTAAAACTGGCCGCTTGTATCTGTAAACGTAACCTCATGCGAAGCAAATTAAAAAAAATGCAACAAAATAATTAAATATCTACCACAGCCAGTAAATTTCTGTACCCAAAATTAGATACAAAGACAGAATTCCGAAAAGAAACAAAGTTATAATTTTTAATTTCAACCAGCTCTAAACAAAAATGTATAGGTCAATCAACCATCTATCTCAGAGTACGGACTAAACTTATGAACTCTTGTTCTGTTTCTTTACCAATTGTCATCTTGATCAGACCGCTAGGTATACTATTTTCTTCATATTAGCTGAACCGGTGTTTCGATTGTTAATTTTAAAGATAATCTTATCCTATTATCATGTTCGCATTATAAATGTATCGGAAAATATATTTACCCAGTTGCATAAGCTCCGTAGCCCACTGGAGGTTAGTAGGATCTAATTGTGCAGCCAATGTAGCACAAGCAATTCTGCACCCTGACAAATTTACATAAAAGTTATTTTATGGTTATTACAGTAAAGTATGTGATTAAACTTTGCTTATCATTAATACAGAGTATACCAAAAACGAAGCCGGGTGGTAGTTTTAGTGACTAAAAACTCAATACAGCTGAAATTGCGTAAAGAAACGCGATATTTTTTTAAATATCGTGTTTGGGTGCTGAAACCAAAAATGATTTTTTTGTTAAATAATAATTTAAACGCTTGCGTTCCATAGCGTGTTTAAAAATAAAAGGGTGTACACTATTATTTTAGTATAAACTGTATTTACCATCCAAATACGACGATAGGAAAATAAATAGCAACAAAAATATATTGCGTTTTTTTGCAAAACTTTTAGTTGCGTTGTGTCTGAAGTCACTATCACTAACATTCGCCTTCGTTTTCGGTAGCAGCCTTGATGAACCATGTATATTGGTCATGAACTACAAGATTTTTCAGTCTCACAAGCACCCAGACCCGAAAGAAATACTTGTGGGCCGTACCTGTTGTTTCACAAGCGGCGTCTAATCGACTGAGGCTGTCGTCAGAATAAAGAAAATATGAGATAGAATAATATGAAACAGAATGTGAGTCAGGTTAAAGAAGTGTTTGTACTAACCATCGTCATTGGCAGTAGCGAGTCTCTCTACGAGATGTTCTCGCAGTCTGCTTCGTTCTTCTCCGTTGGCGAAGCGCGACCAAATGCTTAGCAATTCCAGTGTTAAGGGCATCAGGCGCACGTCACGAGCCTGTCCGAATAATTTGTACTTAGTTAATGAATAATGTACGAAAATAACATGTGCTTAGTTAATATCATAGTTAGGATGTAAAATAAAGTCTGTAAATAAATAAACACCTGCGCCACTGAGGCAAAAAAAAATATAAAATTAAAAAAACTAAAATACACGCTTTAATAAGATAAACAACTAAAAAAGTAAAAATAATTGATACTGAATTTAAGATAAGAAAATGGAGTAAAATACATATATTTTATTGTTACAAAGCGTGGGGTGTTTACAACAATTACTTATCCTCCTGCACCCCACGCTTTGTAACAATAAAATATATGTATTTTACTCCATTTTCTTATCTTAAATTCAGTATCAATTATTTTTACTTTTTTAGTTGTTTATCTTATTAAAGCGTGTATTTTAGTTTTTTTTAACTATTATATAATTGTTTTGACTAAAAAACATCCATCTACGGCTGTATTTCCAATCAATAACGCCATCTGTTGGTCAGTAGTAACATTTGACACTTGAAGAATACAAGAAGCTTATACCCAAATGGAGATTGCATTCCGTATATAAAAGTGAAGCACAAAAATTTTACCTTGAATGACGTCGCTGATGCCTGCTATCCTTTTCTTTAGCGTAACAATGAATGAACTTCACGTGAACTTCATTCATTGTCACTCTAAAGAAAAGGATAGCAGGCAACAGCGATTGCATTCAAGGTCAAATTTTTGTGCTTCAGTGTTTTATACGGAATGCAATCTCCATTTGGGTATAAGCTTCTTGGAAGAATACAATGTTAACGCCATCTAGCGATGAATGTAGCAATGGTCATCAATTATAAGAATAATTAATCCTGGCGAATCTAATCAGGATAATTATATATTTTAATCGAATTATTGTATTGTCATCGGTCTTTGACAGGTGTGCAAAATTTGAACGAAATCTGGCCGTTTAAAGTGGGTCAAAATCGCGCCCAAAGAAGTCGGTTACAAACAAACATACAAACATACAAACATACAAATATACAAACATACAAACATACAAACATACAAGTGAAGCTAATATAAAGCGTGTAAAAAAATGAGCTATTTTCCGGGATTGTGCCTTCCATCAAATATATACTAGATACAGGGTACCGAACAAAATCACACACCAAAAGTTGCCAATGTTGCTTAAACTCATACATTTGATTTTAGAACTACGAGATGTAGCAAGTCTTAAATTATTGTCAACTTCAGGCAACAATAAACCTTATTACTTTATGTTAAGATTTATTATGGTTTGGACCATACCAAATCAAATAAGTGCACCCGTTTATTTGTGCTCTTATTTGTCTTGCCGTTTTTTTTAGGCTGTTATTTTTAATCGAGTGTATATCTGATCCAAGATTGTGTCATTGATTGTAAAGGAGTATAATAGACACAGATAATGTAACATCAGCTCACGTTATGATCATTCGCGAGCGTGTAGTAGTATTGCAGCACGAAGCCGACGTCGTGGTAGTGCATGTGTCGCGCCAGACTGGTGAGCAGCACCAGGCACTGCAGGTCGCGCGCGTCGCCCGCCGCCCCCGCCGCACCCGCCGCGCCCAGGTGCGTGCTCAACACGTCCACGTAGCGGTGGCTGACAAACAATCAGGTATTATAGTATTATACATTCACATGTTGGAGATGGATAGCAGATAATCAAACTGCGTCTTGGTTGGTACTGAATTAATGAATTGGATATTTCGTAAACGATCGAAACTAAAAACTTTTTTTTTATTGCACCAATTTCAAGTAGTTATAAAGATGCATAATTCTTTACAATATTATGTACAAATATACCTTCAACTGTTTTTCAATCGAATAAAATAGAAAGTGCATAATATGCACATAAATATTTAATTTACCACATACAATGTGTGTAAAGTAATAGGTGTAAAGTAGCGAATTAACAGTTTCGATAGCTTACGTAGGGACCGTCGATTTATTATTTCATGTTTACTAATATTCTATTAGCATTAGATTAACCAGAGAATAACATAACGTTCCAAGAACGTACTAGTCACGTCTAGCTGCGTATACGACGTTCTCGTATACGCTGCCTCAGCGTGTTTCTAACCTTGTGCTGTATGCGTCGCATTGAGGTCTCATAAACACACGTCTTTTTCGCAGAAATTTCCAAACTTTTCCAGGGAAGCCTGGTTTCACCTCTTGTATTCCCACGGTGTGACAGGGGACGAGCCTATCGCCATATCAGCCAAAAAATCCTGACTCCAGGTCGATAATTAACATAAAAATCCATTATCACTTTGCCAGACCCAGGATTCGAAATTATATAATAGTTTAGATTACAAGTTAATATTCAAATATCGTCATAGTAATATACCTTATCCCAGGGCACACCTCTGACTGAAGTGCGTGGTGGCCTGTTGGTAAACGGACTAGACGCGGCTGCCCACATGTTCAGGGTGGTCGCGGGTTCGAATCCCAGGGCACACCTCTGACTTTTCGGAGTCATGTGTGTATTTATAAACAATCACCACGCACTAAAAGGGTGAAGGAAAATATCGCGAGGAAGCCTGCATACCATAGCGATTCATTAGAATTTCTATGGTATGTAAGTCCGCCAACCCGCACCAGGCCAGCGTGGTGGACTATATGGCCTAACCACTCTCAATCGTATTCTCGATTGTAGAGTAGGCACGTGCCCTGCAGTGGGACGTATATGGGCTGATACATAATAATATACCTTATCGTGCCTGAAGATTTAACAAGCAAAGTGCACGCCTTTTGCAAATGCCTTCTCATGTTACGTCTAGTGATTCCCTCGAGGAACATCCACGGAATGGGGTCCACAATGTCTTGGGACACAAACTTCCGCAGACGATCGAATAACAACTGCTGAATCAACGTCACTACTTGTTCTTGAACCTGAAATTAATAATTGAAACTACTTATTTATTACAAGAGTTAAGATTTTGATTTTTTGTAATTATACTTATGTGGCAAACTAAATTATATTTCCTGTTGGTTAGATCCCGGAATACGATCCAATAGGGATATGTATTTTCTTAATCTTGTCATACCATCCCACACAATTTCGTCATTTTTCGGTCTCAGTCTGCGTACATCTGGTTTCAGGCAGGCAGATAATAATCTGCTATCAAGGACATCATAGTTATGGTGTTGTGCAAGTTCCTATACAAAAAAAATCGTAGTAGATTTAGATGAAATATAGGTCGTTTACATTACCTTAGTTTCCGGGTCTGAGAGTTGGTGCATCGGTCCTGCGAGGAAGGCGTCAAAGGAGGTTTTGTTGGGTCGCAGCGTCACCAGGTCTCCGATGGCGGCGATGGCGGCAGATCTCACAATTATGCTGGCATCTCGACATAGCCCCACTAAAATCTGTTGCAAGGTATGACGGAAATTAACAAAAAATCTCGTACCTATACGGATCGATTTAAAGCCTTTAAAACTAACATTGCAATTTTTGATAATACTACTAGGAAGCTTTTTTTAAACTTAGTACAATGCTACCTGAGGTGGCTAGGAACGTGTGGTTTTAAGTAATTCTTATATGACAATATCACCCTGTATAGCGTTATATGTTACATCCGATGTTACATTGAAATATTTATCCGGCCCACAAATACTTCTTTCAGGTTCGGGTGTTTGTGAGACCGAAAATTATCCCATAGATCCTGATACCCTTAGTGTGAGATCAGGAGTATGATTGTTACTATTGCGTATTATTAAATGTTCATAAACAACTTGCCGCGTAGTCATTTCCAGGTTGCGGTAGGGTGGGGAGGGAAACATCTGGAGTGAGTGGGGCTTCTATATCTTGATCAGTCGGTGTGGTGGGCTCCGTGGGGATGTCTTGAATGGTAGGTTGCTCTGGTTGTGGGTGCGTGGCGTGCAGGCGGTGTAACAGCGCGACGGCGGCGCGGCGCACGGCGGCTCGCTCGTCGCACACGCCGCGCGCGCACACTGACATCAGGCGCGTCACGCCGCCGCTGCCGTTCAACTCCTGCACATACACTCTCAGTGGTCAGTGCCACCACTAATCACTGTTTTGAGGTCCCTCTCAAACCTGTTCTGTTCAACCCAAGCCGAAACTGAACAGTCAATTTTGTGTTGTAATTTTAGATGTGAAAAATGTTTATGATACACGGTCAGTTTTTTATTGTTTACAAATTCTGTGGGTTAAATTAGCAATAGCAAGATTATAGAGTATGTATGCTAAGGCTTTAAAAATAGCAAGGTGGTTTTACTGAAGATGGTGGTATTTGAAATAACAATAATTCCCATTAATAAAGCGAAACGAAAAATAGTATAATCGCGTAAGTAACTGTGGCTAGTTATAAAAATAGACAGTTACGAACAATTGTTTGCGTTGTCCTCTCTACTCTCTAGAATAATTTCTCAACTATCACCGCAGCCGAGGTCGCAAACATCCTGTATGGAGCGTTCAAACACTCAACGGTCTGCGCTAGATTTCTACGGCATCCGAATCTAATATATTAACTAATCATACTAACATGAGACATGTGGTGTGTAAGAACTCTTAAAAGCAGACAATATTTGCATCATAAAAAAATTCTAAGGATACATACTCACCCTTCTATATTTCAGGAGACAAAAGATTACAGACAGAGAAAAAGGGTACAAAATGTGAAGAGTTTTAAATTGTACAGAATACATGTAAAACTAACCTTGATCGCGGCGACCATGGCGGTGCGTTGGTTGTTGACGCAGTCTGTGAGTATCGCGAGCGCGCGCGCCCGCAGCGTGCTAGACACGTCGTTGACGCGCTCGTACACGGCGCGCAAGATGGCGCCGTACGGCACCGAGTGCGCGCGCTGACGGAGCAGACCTGCTATCTCGTCTTCTGACATCTCTTGGTCCAGCTGCACGAGGGATATGGTACCAAAACTCATTATACCAGCATAATAAAAAAACATTATCGATATTGAATTGAATTGGCAATTGGACCTAAGGAATCAATCCACACTAATGCCAAATTCGAGATAAGAACACAGAAACTTTAAAAAATAAACCCTGTGTCTACCCTGCAAAGATAAAAATGATCTGACAATTTTGATAGAACAAAACATTTATATGACAAAAGTTATCAAACAAAATAACAGCAGTTGTTCAACAAACTCAAAAGATCCACGCCCCATGGTCACTCAACAATCCAAAAAATAATTGAAATTCTTTGCATTTACGTTGTTACAATATTGTAAATAAACTTTATTTGAAATAAGAAACAATTATTTTACTGCATACAAAAGTATGACAAAAATGGCTTTAATAATAATAATAACACCCAACAGTCACATACATAGTCCTGACCCCACACTAAGATCGAGTCTTGTGTCGTGGGTATCAGGAACTACGAGAGACTTTTCGGTCTCACAAACACCCAGACTCGGAAGAAATATTTGTGGGCCGCACAAACATTTCTCTCGGTGCGGGGATCGAACCCGCGGCCTCTCGTTTCACAGGCGGCGTCTAACCAACTGCGCCACGGAGGCTGTCAGCTTTGTCTCAAAACTGTGTGGATTGATTCTGTTTTGCGTAAGTAAGTCAAATTACAAATAAGAAATGACAAATATAGGCTGCTGCAACTCAGCATGCAGGGGGATTTTGCTGGTAAAAGGAGTGTTGGCAGAAAGCGGCATTCATAATTGAAGAACCTACAGGACTGGTTCGGTTGTAGCACCACTTCAGTATTGAGAGCAGCAGCTTCAAAAGTAAAAATGGCCCTCTTAAATTTGTCCAACCTCCAATAGCAGAGCAGCTCGAAGAAAAAGAAGAAATAAAGTAAACTACCAGGTGTCAAATGCCAAAACCTAATCAACAACAAGATATGAACAATAAACTGAGTATGTTTATACATTATCTCTTTGTAGAAGTGAGTCCTGTGTATCTTCATCATCAGTCGACTGAGCTACAGTAGGTGTTCCATTGTGACTTCCATTCTCATTCTGATCTTGATTTTCAGCTGAAAATAAAAGATAGGTTTTAATTGATATCCCTTGAGTCGAATTACTAATAAAATATTACTGAAGCTTATTTTATCAATAATTTTCAGTACCTGTAGTTGGCGTCATGTTTCTTTGATTATTTTCATCACTAGTTGATTCATCAGCATCATTGCTTAATAAATTCGATAACATTTCCTGTAAATTGTTCCAATAAATGTATTTTGTTTGTGATTGTTAAAATTAAATGATTATGAAAAATACATACCAATGCGATTTGTCGATGTGATACTTTAGATGTTGTGGATAATTTCAGCAGCCACTTCACCATTTTGCTGTATGACTTACGAGGCAATAAGCTCATTAACCCAAGAACTAAAGACACTCGCGCTGTTCGTACTTCTGCTCGTTCCTGTTAATAAGATTACCATTTTAACATATTTTCATGTGGAACATACATGGGCATATGCCAGCATTTAAAAATATACTATTTTAGAAAAGAATAATTTTAGTTTACCAGTCCATCCAACGTAAAGCATAAATGTTCCAAAAGTATCTTATATCCAGACAAAGCAGTTGTCCCATATTTTGTCAATAATAGTCCTGAGTATGCTACATATGATGCGCGCACAAGGTTCTGCAATATAAGACATAACTATTTATATGTATATGGAATTTAGATGGTCAAAAAGTAATTACTTACTTAAGATTTTCAATTTTTTGAATCAGTTTTTATGCCAATACTCATGAAATTTTGGGTAAGTGTTAATTGTTATAGTTGAACAATTTAAAACAAAATTATAATAACAATGGTGTGTAATGTTTCTAATTTTCTATAGATCTTACTTTAGTTATCAAATGTTAAGTCTTCTTTTCTCATACTAAAATCCGAAGTTGTTCAAAAGGGATAAAACATTTAAAATCAAAATAGGTTTATAATAAGTTCAAATATGTTTACATTAAAGCCATAAGTTATACCCTCCCTGAATAATTATAATCAAAATGCAATGATCCTTACATTGGAACTTCGGTTATCTGATGAAGCTGCAATAAGTTTAGGTTGGAGGCACTTGAACAGTAACTGCAATGCCTCTTTGTTTGGCTCATTATCAACATTACACATCATAATGTCTATCATCTCATAGATTACTCTAGATACACTGCCCAATTCTATTTTATCTGTAAATAATAAGTCATTATAGCAGTTGGATTATGTATTTTATTTTATGTTATTGGGGGCAAACAAGCATATCTTTCATCTGACAGTTAGTGATCACCGCCCCACCATAAACATCTGCAATTACATAGCACAAGGAGATTTGTAGCCGGCCTTTAAGGTTTTTTAAAAGCTGTTAGGTCGTATTTGTCTGGAAATGCATAATGGATTTAAATTGCAATTTTCAGAACAAATATGTAATGATAATGCCCATGATAAATTGAAGTCACTTAACCAGTATTAAAACATTGTACCTACGATAGATTGTGGACTATTTCTAATTTATAGGAGTTTAATTATTTATTAAAAGGGTTTCCTACGAGGAATACACATATTTTAGTATAACAATATATTGCAAAGTAAACATCAGTGTGTTTCTTCAATAATAGGAAATCACAATAAGCTCGAAGTAGTCCTTCAATCCTAATTAGTGGTTACAGGCTCCAAAAATTTTAGCGCATAATTTTACCAACTTATAGGGTAGCCTCCTGTCTGTAGGAATAACTTTAATATCATCATCATTTCAGCCACAGGAAGTTCACTGCTGAACATAGACCTCCACGAGGATCTCCATATCAACCTGTTGGAATCGGCCTGCATCCAGTAACTTCCTGCAACCTTAGCCAGGTAGTCCGTCCACCTACAGGAGGGTCCATATATGTTGTGGCCTTCACTTTAGAAACTTCTGGCCCCAATATTTAACCTTTCAGCATATAGCATGTAGAACTTACTTAAATATAATCTAAATTATTTATTTGCAATAGTTATCATGAAATGAATGATGTGATTCAATAGTTATTATTACATACCAACATTGAGTTTATTGACAATTGCTCCTCCAGTGATATCTACCAAGTTACTTAAAATATCTTCAAAATTCATATCACTAGGATTCAGATGTAGTGATCCCATTATACATTTTAAATCAAGTACAAAACTTCCTAGTTCTTTAATAAGAGAATTAACTTCACGAGCCAATTCTTTGGCATTAAAGTAACTGTCCTCATTGTCACACATGGCTTTAGGAAAACTTAAACATGCTAACGAATTAGCAAACAACTGTGAATGGTAGATATGGTATGCTTTATATCCGGAAATTGAGAGCAGCTTGTAATACACCCGTGAAGCAAGCAACGCATTATTTCTGTGTTCCTTCACTACAACGTTTTTGATACCAATATTTATGTAATAAGCCAGAAATGCCAGTAGTTTCTCGTGCTGTATTTGATGCGTGAGTGTCGACCAGGACTTCTCTTCAATTGATAGTGTTTCCATACTGTGCAGCCTATCAATGCTGCTCATAATATTGTGAAATACCAATGGTAACTCAATAGCCTCTAATACATTAAATATGTATGATGGTGGCAATTCACCGAAATCCAGAAAGTCAGAACTGTATATAGCTTGACCCCACTCATCTTCTAGCTGGTCTAAGCTTAGGGCATTCAACTCGGTGATTACTTCCTCCATGGTTTCAGATTCACTGTGATATTATATTATTATTTATTAATCAGACAATAAACAATTTAACTTCAGAGATTTATTGGAATTGGCTTCATAAGCAACATTTTTTTCAATAAGTATTTGTTTTTATAAATTTGTTTATATTGTCAAAATTTAACAAAACTGTCAAAGAGATTCTATCACTCACAGGGGCAAAGTAGGGATGTGAAAATATAATCGATTATTTAAAAAATCGATAATTTTTTTTGAATAATCGATTTTTATTCATCGATTTATTGACCATCTGTATCAGGGGCCCTACTATATTCAACGAAACGAAGTTCGAAACTTCGGATGATCGAAGTTTATATACGATACGAATGTACCTACATATACTTATGGTCGTTATTGACTTATGGTCGTAACCAAGAAGCTTATACCCAAATGGAGTTTGCACTCCGTATATAAAAGTGAAGCACAAAAATTTTACCTCGAATGACGTTGCGACTGATTGCTATCCTTTTCTTTCGAGTGACAATGAATGAAGATGACTTTTTGTTCATTCATTGTCACTCGAAAGAAAAGGATAGCAATCAGTCGCAACGTCATTCGAGGTCAAATTTTTGAGCTTCACTTTTATATACGGAGTGCAAACTCCATTTGGGTATAAGCTTCTTGGTCGTAACCATAGACTTATAGTTACGATGTACCGTAAAACGAGGTGGATAGGGACAATTTTCAACTTCACGACGAATTTTCTGGTAGTATTATACAGAAATATTCTTGTGTTATAGCATATTTCATTAAGTCTTAGTTGCGTCTTGACTATTAACTATCCAATTTTTTTAGATCCCTTGGAAAATAAGAAAAAAAGGGCACAAAATAGTGGTTTGGGGTTAATAGGGATTTTGGGGGTAATAGAGGCGGGATCGAGTTCAATAGGGAAATTAACAAGGGTTGGCACTGAATTGTTTCTTATTAATTACTTTTTAACCGACACATCTAAATATTCTGAATTATTTATCGTAATAATTTGTTTTGACACAAATGAAATAATTAAAGATTACAGCTGTCTTAAATGATATTTATCAAATCAAGTGACACATTTCAATAAGATATAGTTTCAAAAAATTAAAAATCAACATATTAGGTATTCTATAATGCAGTCTTATTATTCTTCTAAGAAGTAATACGTAGAGTATTATGTATAGTTTGGAATCAGCTAATGATTTCTTACTTATGTGCTAAATTATGAGATACGCTAACAAAACAAATTACGAAGAAAATTGATGGGCAAAATAACACACGAAATTTCTTAAGTGCGTAATGCTCTTTTTTATTATTGCACCGATACATATGTGTTTCCACAAGTCTCCCAGAACACAACCATCCTGCTCTCTTGACTGCAAGATTCATACATGCGACTTCACCTCCCCATCTAATTGTGGTTGTGTTACAATTGGGCGAACAAACACATTAAAATATCTAGGTCTTACTTTAGATGAACGCCTGAACTTTGAGTGTCATCTAGCCACCCTTGCAAATAGAGTCCGAAAAATTATAAGCATAATGAAGATGTTACGCAGGTCAGCTGGCATTGATACTCGCAAACTCGTTTACTACGCTCTGTGTCAGTCACTGTTAACGTATTGTATCGGAGTCTGGGGCGGCGCAGCCAAAACTCATGTGCTACCTGTCGAAAGAGCTCAACGTGCCGTTCTTAAAGTTATGTTATTTAAACCTTACAGATTCCCCACTAATGCTCTTTACAAAGAAATAAAGGTTTTAAGAGTCCGTCAGCTTTACATTCTCAAAGCATGTCTTTGTGCTCACAAACTGGCTCTTAACTCCCCGACTCATGATTTTTTGCTAACACGTAGAGTGTACAGACTTGATCTACCATCAATTAATACAAACTTTGCTAAAAGATTCCCTTATTTTTCTCATTTATTAATATACAATAATGTTTTAAAATACTGTGATATAAAGAACGATCCCGTTAAGAAAGCGAAAAATAAAATATTAAGTTGGCTAGAAACTCTTGATTATGAGGAAACAGAGCGATTGGTAACACACACTATTTTGATACCATAATATATATATATATATATATTTATGATAAATTCTGTAATATATTTATGCGTATATTATATTCATTTTCTCTATATTTTACACTACTCTTCTTTATTTATATTTTAATAATTGTTTAGTTATTTAGGCTTAGCATTTTAAATACTCGTTCTAGTTACTTATTTAACAAATCCTGTAAATGGTCCAAACGGAAACATGTTACATATTTTTTTACTTAGCCTTTTTTATTTTTATATTGTTTAAGAGATAGTCCTTTAAATGGGCCACCTTATATGATAATTCTCATTTTGTATTCGTTTTTGGTATTCCAAGTTACAGGCTTTGCCTAGTTTGGATACCTCTGGTAATACTAGTTGTTTCATGTAATGTTATTTAAATAAAGATTTTATTATTATTATTATTATTACCGATGAGGCGATCATACTGTTCGCCTGATGGTAAGTGATATGACCGCTCATAAACAGTAGCAATACCAAACAATACCTTGAATTACAAAGCAAAGCTAGGCCTGCGCTCGCCATCCTGAGACATAGATGTTAAGTCTCAATATGTCCAGTAGTGACTCTGGCTACAATGTCCTTCACAACGAAACACAACAGAGCATTTACACTGCTGTTTAGCAGTTTGCCCAAATTAATGGGTACTACTTATTAGAAAGAGGAAAATGGCGAATCAGTTTTTTCTATATTTAAAGAAATACTCCATGCATCGCACAGTACTAGATCTATCTATCAAAAAGGAATAGTTGTTATGAAGAATATTCTTACTGCAGTTTCTACATATAATATCTCAACCATTGTGACCAGAACTGAAGCAAAATTTTAGTTATTTTAAGTGGAAGTACTTTCAATGTAACTTACAGCATTAAAAATAAATATAATTAACAGACAAAGTTAATTAAGAACGACAAAATATTTTACAACAAAAAAAACTGTTGCGACAACCCTACACACACTGTACCTATACACCCTTTTTCGTCCCAATTGTACCTTTTCACGTCTCTATAAATCTTAGTCTCGTTATTAATCACCCCCAAGTCGCCTCTATTCCCCCCAAAATATCATATTTTTTTATTTACTTTTTAAATTATAAAAAAAAACATGAAATAACGAGAAATTGAGACTAACCTTTTATGAATTCGATAGTCCAATACTTACACTTTGTGTGTTTAACAATATCTCCTTCATAAATGGTGTAGTTTTTGTAGTAGACTGAAGTTCGTTTAGGTGTATTTTTACTGCATATCGAGAGGCTATTTTCAAAAGACTAATAAGACATTTTGTAATTCAAATTAATTGTTACTGATTGTTGCACTAGGGACTATATATAGTCTTCTATTGTCACAATTTGTTTTTAATAAATTATGTGCAACTAATGGCTCACATTTCAACCTTAAAATGTTTTCTCAGTTTTGTCCCTAATCTCCCTTTGATCCCTAATCACCACGTTTTACGGTACGTTACATAAATACGAACTTCTATAGAGTAGATACATTCATATTGTATATAAATTTTCATCGTCCGAAGTTTCGAACTTCGTTTCGGATTTATATAGTAGGGCCCTAGACCACGGTAGCCACCAAGAAGCTTATACCCAAATGGAGATTGCATTTCGTATATAAAAGTGAAGCACAAAAATTTTACCTTAAATGACGTTGCTATGCCTTCTATTCTTATGATATCCTTCTATTTCTATGAACAAAATGTCATTTTCATTCATTGTCACTCGAAAGAAAAGGATAGAAGGCATAGCGACGTCATTTAAGGTAAAATTTTTGTGCTTCACTTTTATATACGGAATGCAATCTCCATTTGGGTATAAGCTTCTTGGTTCTATCCCTTTTACACAAAACAAAATAGATTTATACATAACGTTCATGTAAGAAAGAGATGCAGACTTTTGTATCCTGTCCTTAATCCATAACGGCGTAACCCAAGAAGCTTATACCCAAATGGAGATTGCATTCCGTATATAAAAGTGAAGCACAAAAATTTGACCTTGAATGACGTTGCTACTGCCTGCTATCCTTTTCTTTAGAGTGACAATGAATGAAAATGACTTTTTGTTCATTCATTGTCACTCGAAAGAAAAGGATAGCAGGCAGTAGCAACGCCATTCAAGGTCAAATTTTTGTGCTTCACTTTTATATACGGAATGCAATCTCCATTTGGGTATAAGCTTCTTGGCGTAACCGCTTGACTCTCAGAACAATAACTAAAGCCCGCTGCTCACGACGCTTGTTTCGCTGCAGAATAGCTTGCTATAAAGCCTGCTGCCCACTACGCTTGTTTTGCTGCTGGATAACTTGCTATAATTTGCTGCTGGGTTCAAAGTTGGCTGTGGCGCTGGGTGTAATGTTGGCTCTCTCGATATGTTGGCTTCACACGGTGCTTGCCACTACACGCCGCTAGGCGTGCATGCGAAGCGACGTCGCCATTAAAGACTCGAGTATTCATAACTTCTGCAGTACCATAAACACTCGAGTACAAAAACTATTGAAGCTGAGATAATTCGACGTAGAAAAACTATTATTGTGGCAGCTGCAGTTATCCACTCACACGTCCACGTCACTGTCACTTATTTTGACAGAAATTTTCCGATTCCCGCCTTTTCAATATTCATAAACATAAAGCAATATATCCTTGTACCTATTCTAGCTACAGGGAAATAAAAAATAGCTTTAAGTATCTAAAACTATGCAGAATTATTAGATGTGACAATTATTGTACAAATATAATTCAAATGTGTTGTAAACAAATAATAAAAATTCTATACAGATCGAATTTCAATGGTATTTCATTTTCAAATCATGTTTTCACCCATTAAATCATATTACATACCAATAAAATCCATTTATAAATAAAGTATATACTATAAGCTTTCTTTTGATATCCATATTTTACTACTTAAAGTTATTTTTATCTTATAAAAATCCAAAAAAATATACCCATAATCACATAACCAATTTTTGTTAAGTTTGCGTTTGCGACTCCCAGTTCCGGGTTACGATTTAATGTTGCCAAGTGATCGTATTCAGTGGAGTCGAATTTTTTACTGTTTTTATTTTTTTTTTAATTAATTTGAACTTTTTTGTGTACATTTTGTAACAAGTCTTTATATGTTATAAATATTCGTTTTTAATCGAATGCCATAAGCAGAAAAGAACGTCAATTCGACGTTTTTTTTTTCATAACTACAGTAGAACCTCTATAAGTCGAACATCAAGGGAGACGCCAAAAAATTCGAGTTATAGAGTTTTCAACTTATGGAGGATTTCGACTTAGGCGGATTTTGATTCGACATAAAGAGTTTGAGGTTTATTCTTATAAATTTTGAGTTAGAGAGGTAAAATAAATAAAAATTCAACTTGCAGAGGTGACAAGCATATTTTTATTTATTATAAATCAACATTATTTCAACATCAACATTATATTGATGTGTATTGCAGTAGAACCAAACTACTTCTGACAGTATTTAAGACGAAAACAAATGACTTGCTTAGCTAAATTTCAAAGGAAATCAAAATTGAACACCTGACACCAAGCAAGCAAACACGTGTTTACGTGAGTAATTATTATCGTATACTCCTAAAATGTTTTCTAAGAAACAATAGTGTACTCACATTGTCGGCAAGTTTTTAAAGTCGGTAACTTATTTTTGTTCGAACAATAGAGGTAATAAATTCCAAATGATCAAGTTGTAAAGTTTGTAAAATAAAACGTTGCTATGTTCGAGATACAGAGGTCAAATTTGATTTTTCGAGTTATAGAGTGAAAATATGTACCAAAATGGCTTGGAGGGACTCGGTGATTATTTCGACTAACAGAGGGTCAAGATTTCAAGTAATGGAGGTTTTGGTGTTTGAAGGGAAGGGAACAAAACATTTTTTCGAGATTTGGAGGTTTTTGACTTATCGAGGTTCGACTTAACGAGGTTCTACTGTATTATATTTAATAATAAGGCCACAACTTATGGTTTCGAGACATGCTAATGACTTCGAGGGTAAAAAAGCTTAAGATCAAATTGTCGACCAAGATTTCCTGCATGTGCATTTTTCGCCATCTTGAAAAGGGATTTGAATTCAGTTTTTTTTGCAATAACTGTCTGGGTATAATAATATAAATCAGAATAATCTAGCTAGGCAGATGAATGATAAGGTCTGGAAACGCTCGGAACATATATATAAATATTTATATTTTAGGTTTCCTCGTGACCCAATACGATGCGGAGAATGGACATCAATCATCAGCCAGCAAAGACGTGAACATTTTTTTAAGCCGAATATATCGAAAATTAAATACCTATTACATTTTACACATAAATATTTGTTCTATTGATTTATATACATGTCTTGCCCAAAACATATCTACGCTCAGATAAAAGTACAAATACAAATTCATCTTCATATAAAAGTAAAAAGGATATTCGTCTCCATTCCATGCCTTGTCCTACCGACTAACGTCGGTCATAAAATTTTATTGCATTTTGTACACTGCTTTGTATAAACAACTTTAAACAATCCGCGTAAGGTTGAATTTGCAAAAGATATGTTTATAGTGTGACTATAACTACATAATATTAGAATTGTCGAGTGTTTGGTGACAGTTTCGAATAAGGTTTCGAGTGTTACTTTTGTTCGAAACTGTGCATCTTGGGTTTTTTAAAATAATGGCAATTGATGTAATTTTTTTCAAATTCAGATATTAGTATTTGTGTAGATTACAAATAAAACCCTTGAAATGATATAAACAACTATTTATTTCATTTCATTTATACATTCAAAAGTATTCGTCGAAATATACAAATGTGTTTATTACAAATATGACATCTTAAGTTGAAATAAAGTACACTTTTGCCTTACGTAGCTACAATTTTACCAAGGTTCCCAACTGGGCGTACCTGAATCGGAGGTACCAAAGATACGAAAAAATGTAAAGTCTCTTATATTGGATTATATTTACATAAGCATGTGTATTATGTTATAAGTAATACAAATGTTTCATCATACATAAAATTAGATTTTATTAAAATTCTGACATTTGGTACATTGACTTGACACATTATTCATTTAAATATTTATATGAAACTAATATGAAGGGGTAGTAAATAAACACAAAAAACGAAATCGAACAAACATGAATTTAGATAATAATAAACATTTTCAATTGAATTAATTAGGATGCAACAACAATACATGTATTTGTAGGAATGTATTTGTGGTGTAGACGAAATAAAAGTTCACACCAAGCATACGCAGTATTTAATTCCGAGGCACACAGATTACATGTTCTTAAGTCTTATTCACTAAGGTAAGGTAAGGTAATTACAGTAATATTATCTACACACTGCTTAGTCCCTATAACAGTATACACATACTATGAAAGAGATGGAGCGAGAGTTTTGCAAGGTTCACAGCAAAGCGGTACGAAATATTATCCCGAAACTATTGCGAGCGGCAAGGCGAGCTAGGCGACGCGCGACGGTGCGACGCGGATAGTGTGTCGGTCGCCGAAGCAAATTGAAAGGCGCGGCCGCTCGGCCGGCTGCGTTGGCGCGGGTCCGATGACGTCACGAGTACCTGAGCGCCCGCCGAGCCGGGGCGTTGGTGTGCCCGGTGCCGTTATTTATCTAATACAAAAATTAAATTGTCGTGTGTCATGTGTGTGTATCTGTGTGCGTGTCTGTGTGTGTGTCTGTGTGTGGAGCCTACATATTTATAAAATTACGAAATGTCTACTGTTTGTGATTTTTACATTCATAGAAATCAAACAAATATTTGGAGAGAATATTTACATTTTTGATTATTGAATTGATGAGTAATGATTTCTTATAAGTTACAAGCATTATTTTCCAAATATTCAATTGGTTCCTTGACGTCACTTACACTGCACGTTTAATACACGTATTCACTGCACATTAATCACTGCACAAAGTAATCCTTTCTGGTCATTACAGTTGCAACTTCACTAAAAGAATATACAAGTAAATCTATCAACGCATTTCACAATACTTGTTAATTGTTATCCGAACTCCGAAGTTGTTGTAAACTAGTGTTGAGCAGGACATACAAGAGGCAGTACATTTGTCCCGTACATGAAGTCAAAACGTAAGAGCGGCTCAACTTTTTAATGTGTACTACTTCATATTTGGTGTATTACTTGGTCTGTAAGGTCATTTCATTGACGTGAGCCGTGAGGCAAAGTTAAGAGCCATAAATAAGTGTCAGTACGCCTCACTTCAATTGAAGTGGGACATTGTACTGGCTCGGTACAAAAATGAGGCTACTCTTACAAACTCTTTTTCAAGTCATGTCCTACTCAACACTATTGTAAACAACATGACGGCCCGGGGCGCAGACGCAGTAAGATTGTTGATTTTTTGAAAATATTATTTAATTGTGAGGTTTGTGCTGAAAATATGTGTTTATTAAAAATCAAAATAACAATTCTCACCATTGTCATTCAGTGAAAAGATTTAAATTGTGTGCAAAGGTAGGTGTGTACCCGAGTTAAAATAACTAAACCAGCAGAAAGGGAATGTATCTCGAAAGTTTCATGTTAAAACTTAAAAAATATGAACCGCACAGAGTACATTAATTGATTTAAAAACTAAGGATAGGCCCTTCAGTACATTGAGTACGTCAAAGATATGTCTATAAAAATCGCGCCATCTGTTGGATTTTTACGTCAATGGCGGCCATGAAATTCAATAATGCTAAAATAAATGTTATACTGATTTAAGGTAGTATAATTTTACTTAGTGGTGATAAGAAATGTTATCTTTTTTTTGTGAACTTTCGGTCATCTTTATTGCAACCACGACGATACAATTAGGCATTTGTCGACGACTTACAGACCGGTGCGTTGTGTCGTCACAACCGTTGCATTGGTCCGCCGACCACTTTCGTGACAATACTTTTCGTACTCTCCGCCCCCTCCATATATTTTACGTCAATGAGTACATTACTATATATGAAATAGAGGTCTATCTTCATGCTCAAAATGGAAAACACATGGTTGTCAGTTCCAAAACAAGTAGATGATGGCGCTGTTACACAAATAACGCTGGGTACCTCTATATTTATCGGTAGATGGCCCTGTTACACAATTAATGCTGGGCACACATAGAATGGCTTAACACATCATTATTCGCCAATAGATGTCAGGAAGTCATATTTTCGGTTTGTATTTCTGTTTTTATTTTTTAAACATTCTAATTATATTAATAATATTCCTATTTCCTAATTAATATATTAACATAATATTGTTCGGGTTCGAATCCCGCACCGAAACAAATATCTGTGTGAAGTAGAGGTATTTGTTTCGGGTCTGGCTGTTTGTGAGACCGAAAAGTCTGTTGTAGTTCCTGATGCCCACGACACAAGACTAGTTCTTTGGGTGGGGTTGAGACTATAAATGTCACTGTTGGGTGTATTTATTTATTTATTTGATTATATATTTGGATATTTGATTACAATAAATGACATCATATTTTCAATAAACAATGATGTGTCGGAATTGATAATGACAGCTTTTCAATAATTCGCCAGCCCCCAAACCATTTAAAATCCACTAAAAGCAATTTTTCCCAACCAGGACCAAACTACCAGATTTTGTGGAAAATCCACTAAGTTGGTAACACTGGTGCAAAAAAGCTTGAAAGATGGCCGCCCATGTAAGTTCTTGTCCAGACGATATTTGATACAAATGTTAGCCGGTTTAAAACAGCGCAGGGCCAATAAATAAATTACTATCGTGTAATAACATGAATGGAATATAAATGACTTAGTTCTATGTAGCATTGTATGTAATGTTAACATTGTTATACCTAGTTTTTTAATGTATTTATTGATTTTGCATTAATGAAATTTTAGCGATCGAGACATGCAAAGCTGTTATCCTTTTTCATAGTGTTTGGTTTAGAAACCAAAATATAGTTTATGGTAGATTTTTAAGAAAATATCCTTAATTACGACGAGATTTGTATAGGTAAAGGTACTGGTAGGTATAGCGTAATCCATTACAATCAAAAATTGTAATAGTATTTAAAAATTACGAATAAGGGTAGTTAAGTGGTGGTTGAAAATTAAAACAAAATAAAAATATACAATTATTATTATTACAATCAATGAATAAATATTTAAGAATAAATACTGACAATTTCAAACCTATAAATTAATAATTAAAGATTTGTACGACTTATTTCGTATTTTTTTTTATTTGGCCCGGCATAGTAGCCCGGCACAGTGCCTCTGCCTCTGCCTCGGCTTCTGCCTCTGCCTCTGCCCGGCCCTCGGTCTCCCCCATTTCCGCACTGCCCGCTCAATGTATAGTTCAAGTTAACTCTTAGCACTAGTGATGGTTTTTTATTTGCTTAATTGACACAAACTATGCATGCACTCTATCACTGAAATCAAAAAATAAAACACTCACGAGCATTCTTGCTTTTCCGTTGATAACCTAAAATTAAAAATGCATTTTATTATTATTCTTTTTTATTTCAGTAAATTTATCCAATTGTAATATGTACTAGTTTTATATCAGAATAACTACGTTAGTAAAGCCGGGTACAATTTATAAAATGCGGCTGATGGACGTAGCTGAAGATATTTAGAAAATTGAATATTCTGCCGCGCGCCGCGTCCGAGAGACCCTGAATATTATTACCACTCTTCAGCCGCGTTCGGCAGCCGCATCTTATAATTTGTTTTTGGCTTAATAGTAGATCATTTCAATGTTCGGATTATTCGCAGTCGCGCATCTATTATCTTATTGTAATGTACGTTACGGTTTGCGGTCCCTGATGGCGGTTTCCATTCCGTATATATATACATATATATTGTTTTAATAGCCTAGATTGTGTCCCACTGCTGGGCAAAGGCTTCCCCTTTGTCATTCCATTTGACCCTGTCCTCGGCGAGCTCTTGTGATTTTGGCTCGAATGTATCCAACTCGTCTTTCCACGGTTTGGATGCATATTTGGAGAAGAAATATTGAAATATTTAAACTGAATTAATAAATTAATTCTTTGATATTGAAAATTTAAATCACCATATCATTGGCTTTATCACATTTAATTTATAACAATCACATCCAACATCAAACATACCGCACATTCTAGTTTGAACAAAATCTTTGGAACGCTAACACTGATCTTAATAAATATGGCGCGCGACTTTCTACGGAATACTGGAAATCAATTAAAATATTGAATTGTTTTGATATATTCTCAATTATCAAATGGCACCTAATTATTCTTTATGATATGTTTTCTATCTCTAACACTTTATTTTTCATTTTTTCATAGAATTGACACAGAAATATTTAATGAAAACCGACAAACAACGATCCTGATTTACTTTCGTGTCTAAAAACCTTCGAATCACGCGTCGAATATGGCTTATTTTTAGATAATTGATAATTATTAATGTAAAGGTATCTTTTAATAAACTATATAAGAACAATAAGAGAGTTACAAATCAATATTTACATTTTTATTAACTCCTGCGCACCACTCGTCGTTGTTCTCAAACAACACACGAGTTTGTCTTTTTTTTTTGAAATATGCCTATTGCTAATTTATTTTTGGCCAATGTAAGCTTAAAGGTAGTTTATTCAAGCATTATATATATTTTTTTCATAACGCTTTTTGTAATATATTTTGAATTTAGGACGCTTTTTCATTACTAGTGTATTTTCCTATAAAAATGACAGCTTACGTCAAAATTGGGGGTCGGGACGTTTGAGTGGATGCTTTTAAACGGAAACGAGAGCTTGAACAACGAAAACGTCGATTGTGGAGTTGCGAGTGGCTGTTACGGCGTGATACAGGACAGAATGTTCTACTAAACATGGTATTTAGTGAGCTCGGGTATGTATCTATAACATTTCAACTTTATTTGTTACTACATTTTTTGGATTTTTAATTTCATACTTATATTTTTAATATATTTATATTACATTTTTGTTTAAGCCCTGAAAATCCTTTCAGTCTCACTAATTATACGAAAAAACAAAAAAAACATAAAAAACCCAACCACGCAAGCAGTCTATCACGAAAAATAGCACGCGTTCGATCACCGAAATCCAGCACGCGACCACGCTTCAGAGACAGCAGTGACGTCACTTTCTCGCAGCGCAGCCAGCAGAGCAGCCATCGGCGAACCCCGCAAGCAATCCAGCAGCAAAACAAGCGTCGTGGGCAGCGTGCTTTAAGTTATTTATTCTGAGGCTTGACTCCGTAGACGGAGAAACTAATAGACGGAGTCACATGTTCTATCCCTTTTACACAAAACGAGAAAGATTTATGCATAACGTTCATGTAAGAAAGAGATGCAAGCTTTTGTAACCTATCCTTATCGGCGTAACCAAGAAACTTATACCCAAATGGAGATTGCATTCCGTATAAAACACTGAAGCACAAAAATTCGACCTTGAATGCAGTCGCTGTTGCCTACTATCCTTTTCTTTCGAGCGACAATGAATGAACAAAAAGTCATTTTCATTCATTGTCACGCTAAAGAAAAGGATAGCAGGCAACAGCAACGTCATTCAAGGTCAAATTTTTGTGCTTCACTTTTATATACGGAATGCAATCTCCATTTGGGTATAAGTTTCTTGTGTGACTCCGTCTATTAGTTTCTCCGTCTACGGAAAAAATCAAAACTCAAAAGTTTGTCTGCTCAGAAGTGACATTTAAAAAAGAAAACATAACCTCAATCTTCACTGAGTTGAGAGTTCGTCAAAAGCAGGCCGGTTTAACTCGGGCATAAAAAGTAACCCAATTTTCTATCTCGCTTTCTCATATGTCGTTTTCGCCCCATCTCTTTCACTTTTATGAATGTGTGCGTGTGCCGGCGTGCGCCGTGGCCGCCATATTGCCGCCATATTTTTCAACAGTCGATTGTTGTTTAGTTTGGATTTGCTTATTTTATTTTAATTGCATGTTATTTCATCTGTTTTGTAATCAGCAATGATTAAAGAATAGAAGGATGAAACATAAGGTCACGTGATGCGTACTACTCTGATGAACAAACATGGCGGCGGCTCCGCCCCTAAAAATAGTGATACGCTAGTACCGATTTTTCTATCGATATCGATCATCAACGGTGGCATACGAATAACATTAATATAACATTTTTAATTTTCGCTTTACATGTCAATTGAGTATAAGTACTTGCACGTCCCGACCGCCGATTTTGACAGTTGACGTTTGTCAAATTCAATTTGTCAGCCTAATGTAAATAGAAATAGGGTATATTTTAAAAATTTGAAATTTGACTTTGACAGTGGACGTGGAAGTACATAAACAGGGGATTTTAGGATTTGACAGTAAAGTCATTAAAAATTAAATTCGACAAAAATAGGTCAATGTTTTGGTATTTTTTTCATGCTATGATTTATTTCATGGGTAAGTTTTACCTGATGATTGGATTGGATTTGTCAAATAATACACACGTAAGATAAAATACAACTTTATTAATATCTAGAATGTGCTTGCGACTTTGCGTGTATAGGACAGCCTCCGTGGCGCAGTAGGGTAGATGCCGGCTATGAAACGAGAGGCCGCGGGTTCCATCCTTGCACTATTTATGAGGCTGAAAAGTATCTCGTAGCTTCTGATACCCACGACACAAGTCTTAATTGATCTTAATGTGAGGTTAGGACTATGTATGTGACTGTTGCATGAATTTATTTATTTATTTATAAAATAATGTGGACGTAAAAGAAAACTACATGAAATCACAACAACTATTTTATTGTTACCTCTACGTAAATTTTGTACAAAAATCAACGTGCATCATAAACGTAAAATAATGCATCCAACAAGCAAAGGTCGTGTACGCTGTCGTCACATAGTGGTGCAACCATTAGAGTCGCGTATCGAAATAATTGCACAGCAAATTTAAAATATCACTTTTTAATTATTAATTAAACCAATTTAAAGATTTCTTAGATTTACGCGGACTCAAATTGTCCGCCCCGTGACCACGAAAGCTGTAAAGTAATCCAAAGGTCGGGAAGGCAAAAATGTAAAAAAATAAACTAAATTCGCGATAAAATCTGTAAATAATATTTTTATTTCAATTTAAAGATTATTAATATTAAAAAAAAAACTTAAGGTATACCTCTACATCAATAAATATTACAAAAAAATATATTCACTTATTTTGGAGCCTCATGCATACCTAGCCTCGTGCCTTTTGCCCAATTTGATAATTGTATCTGTAAAAGCGACAATTTTTTTTTTGTTATTTTTTTTGTATCGTTGTAAGAGGGTAGTAAATACAGTTTTTCCTAAAAAAATAAATTGACTGCCAAATTTCCGTGACAGTTCGTAACAAAATTCAAGGTAGTTTCAAGTTATACCAATTTCTTTAGTGACGTTTGGAAATTTATAAGAGTAAAATTTATGCCATGTGCGCGCACATCGACATCGAAAAAGCGATATCATGAAATTTAAAGTACCAGGAACGCATGAAATTAGCGGATATATCTTTGTCCAAAAGAGGTAACTGCTTCCTTTAAGCAATATAAAAAAATACCTATTTCATATTTCAAGTACCAGGAATCTGAAAACGTACATACGTACGATAGTTTGTTTTCGGCATAATTTCTAACGCGTGTACAACATACATACTGTTGGGTCGTGAAATTATTCCGAAAAATTAAAATATTTCAGATAAATATGGGTATAGTGCCGGGATATTTGAAATTTGAGATTTTACTGAATTACGGAATGAATCAAAACTCGCATGAAAACATAATTTATCGTACAATTTATACATAATGCTGCTGGCCAAAACGATATATTTATTTAAAACGTAAATAATTTTTATATTAATATGATAGTAACTTACGTAATAACTACATACAGAAGGTCCCTTAAGCAAGGACTAAATAAATCAATCGACTTGGTATTACATGGATCTCACAACTTTTTGCGGTAGCAAAACTAAGCTGCGAGACTTGGATTTTTTTTACAGAATGTTTTGATGGGGTCTCATGTCTTTTTGTAGAGTCCTACTTTTTTCCTTTTCGGTACTTCTTAATTCGGTGGTAATTGATAATTTCGAGCTATTTAGTCTATTTATTTGCAAGTTTTTCTTCATGTTTTTTTAGAGGAATATTGTACAGTTTCATGGAATTGAATACACCCGTTCCCTCTCTATAACCCCCTCCTGTTATGTCTTATATATATAGATACCTATCTACAACTATTATTCCATTATATATGGGTACAACGATTCATTAACTGTAAATGTAATTGGTGTATCTAGAAAACTAGACAGAAATTATGAAATATTTAAATTTTCTCTTACTTTAGACACTAAACACTAATTATATTCTAAATTTGAAGGTTCTATCTGCTAAAAGTGCCTTAGACTTTTGATTATCGGTCAGTCAGTCAGTTAGTGACAAAATTAAGAAAGTTTGATAAGTTACAATTCTTAAACTACTGATTCAAATTGAATGAAATTTTAAATAAACTTTTTTAGCTCGACTTGGAGGGGGCACTGCCGTGCCCGCAGATTTACAAGCTCAGAAACTAAATTTTTACATTATTTTTCTATTATGAAATTATTTCCGAAAAATAGAATAATTACTAAAATTACACAACAACACATGGATTTATAACTACTCGTTTCTAAATAAAATCATTTTAGTTAAATAATTTCGAGAAGAAACCCTTTCTGTACATTTTTTCCCGTAATATTTAAATCTGATGTCAATATATTTATTTATTATGCCTTTAATAAGTAGCAGTTTATGCTCACTGTCGTGTTCTAAGTTCTCGGAAACTAAAATATTTGAATATTCAAAATGGTCCATTAAAAATTTAAAAATATACGCATGGTAGTTTTCAATTTTACTTCCGGATTTTAAATGTGGTTTAATAATTTTTTCCGTGTCTTCCACAATTTTTAATACACAGCGTGATGGATAAGTTAGTCCACCCCTTGATTTGACTTTGATCAAATTAGTTGAAAAATCGTTTTCACTGCCCCGGATTAAAGTTACACATTCGTAGCACTGCAGTTCTTTACATAAAATGCGAGTAACAAAACCAGCTATATACATTAACACATGCTTTGCATACTCACTTTGAGTGTTGTTTAAATAATATAAATAATTGTCATAGAGAGTGCTATCGTCTTCAGGAATTTCTACAAAATTACTCCTGGCAGTCAAATTATTTATATTTTTGATTGGGCATACTTTACTTGAACAATTGAGGATATTTATTTGTTCAAGAGGTATGCAATTACCCATGCCATCATCTCGTATTTCAGCTCTGATTAAAATTTTTTTGTAAGCTGCCTTAAACTGTACAGCATTCGGGTTATTATTGTAACCACCTTTGGACCTAATCGAAGAAAAAAACATTTCCAGGTGGTCTTGAGATATTTTATATAACGGTAAATATTTCAATAATTTCTCATCTTCTACTAAATAATTAAATAAATTAAGAGCACTATTCATGTCTACTAAAAGACCTATGAATCCGGTTTTGCGGCGCGATGAGACAACGTATTGACCAGAGGATAGTTTTAAATTATTTATGTAACTTTCAGCCTCGGCAAATAAATTATTAATCCTTTGTATATTTTGTAAACATATTGCTTTTTTCCAGCCAGCAGGCCGCATTGAGTGGCTATTTAATACATCAAAGACGTCATTTATAATTTGAATAAATTTTGCTGTTGACGTGCTGCCTGAAAACTTTTCTATATTTAAAACATTTTTACAAAAAATCAGAGCATCGGCAACTGAACTACTAAATAATTGAGTGGCTAATCGCACTTTCATTTTTTGTTTAAAAAAGTGTATATGTGATTTTGTTAATTTGGTCCCTAGATGCAAACCTTCAGTTTCTTGTAATTCAATTAAATGCTCTACAAAATTGAAATTAATCTCTTTGGTTTCGTTTGTGAATCTTCTCAATTCACCAAATGTGTTCCGGATGAGTTTTACCATATGGCATGGATCTAGAAATATATGTACTGTATTATTCAAATATGTGAATGATGTTTCTTTTTGATTATGCATAATATCGCATCCTAATTCTTTTAGCATTGCAATATTGGAAGATAGTCCATCACATGTTAGTGCTACAACTTTTACTCCAGTTTCATGAGCTAGCGTCAAGCATTTTTTTACCAAACTGCATCTTTGTTCGCCAGTTAAGGATGAGATCAAAAAGTAACCGACGGGTATTTTCCAGCTGCCATTGATAGCAGTCAGTAACATAACAAAACTTTCATTTGCTTGATCTATTGCATCAGAGTCTATATTTAAGCCGGTGTCTACGCGACCGTAAAACTTTTTCTTTGATGCATCCCAATAGAGGCCTTTCCTAATTGCCATCTCATCTATTACGAGACAGCACAATATTTTTGTCATACTTGAATCAGCTTTTAATTTGAGCGTTTGAAAAGCTTCTTTGGTGAATCCGGGTTCACAATCTGTGTGCTGATACCATTTTATAAGCGTGTGTGGATGTGGTATACAGTTTTTGTAAGTAGAGCGAATATATCTATACGCTTTTGGCGATAAAAAGTCTAAAGTCAACGCAAACTTCCGTATTTCTTCGCCGTATTTTTTTGGTAATGACAAGTTTTTTGTTTTCAATATCTGCCTTTCCAAAAACTCTTTTGGCCCTGCACAATCCTTTAGCAATGACGATGTTTCATCATTAATCAAGTTTTTATTTTTTAATGTCGCTAAGACGGATTCCAAATTGCAAATTTTGTTTGTTTGTCTTTTAACTTTTGTTTGTAGTCTCTTAATTTTATTCTGCTGGGTCTTGATTTTGTTTGACATTTTTTGTACCATTAATGTTGATACCTAAAAGAAAAAAGCTCATGTTACCAATTTACATCATGACTACCTTACTGTACGTATTCTTATTCCATATTTTAATAGATTTGACTTTGTAACAACTGGGCGGCCACGTGATTTGAACTCATTTAATTTATCCATACTAGCAGACCCAATGAAGTAAGATTGTTATTGCCGTATATAAAATTAAAGCTTGATAAATATAACAATCGTAGCAAAAAAAAGCACAAGTATTACAACATGGAATAATTAGTAACTATTTCAATGACTAAATTACCTGCTGTGTGCTTGATGAAGCATATGTGTGATCGTAGTTAATGTTATGTGTCGTTGAAGATAATACTTTTCTTTGCTAAAAAAGAAGACCTCATTATTTTACCTATAGTTTAATCGTTCCAACAACACTTACGCGTTTACTGGTGGTAGGTCTCTCATATATGAGGGGCCGCCTGTATAGCTACCACCGCATTGTCTATTTCTCACGTCAAACAGCAGTGTAAATGCACTGTTGTGTTTCGGATGGAAGGGCATTGTAGCCAGAGTAACTACTGGACATATCGAGACTTAACATCGTATGTCTCAGGATGGCGAGTGCAGTGGAATGTCAAGCATTGCTTTGTAATTTAAGGTGTTGTTTAGTTCTGCTACTGTTTATGAGCGGTCGTATCGCTTATCATCAGGCGAACGGCATGCTCGTCTCGCCATTAATTGCAATAAAAAAAAGCAATAAATACCAATTGTCTATGATTACGAATATCAACAACTTACACGTCCGCGTCAAGCTGTCACTCAGTTTACAGATGTTTTCCGATTCCACGACGCCGTTAACAGATGTTTGATTAGTCATTACAATATAGTATTATGATCAAGTACCTATTACAACTATAGGGAAATAAAAAAAAATACCTGGAAATAGCTAAAGCCATGCAAAATTGATATAAGTGAAAAAAATACCATTATTAAAGTATTGCAATATATATACCGGGTATCTCAAGACTGCTACCGAAAACGAAGCCGGGTGGTAGTTTTAGCGTCTACAAACACAATTCAACTAAAAATTTCGCAAAGAAATTAAACAGTTATTTTTTATGATTTTTTTAATATCGTCATGTGTGGGTTGTAAATCCATAGTTTATGCTAAAATAATAATTTAAACACTTTTATACCTTAGATTATTTATAAATAAAAGGGTATACACAATTATTTTAGGAAAAAATGTATTTACCACTGAAATATGGACATAGGAAAAAAATACCAAAAAAAAATTGTCGCTTTTTTTTGCAACTTTTCCTGCTGCATCGTGTCTGAAGTCGCTTAAACTATCACCCGGCTTCGTTTTCGGTAGCAGTCTTTATATACCCTGTATATATATATACAACGTTGATGCAACCGATGGGCATTAATCATTCATATTTGAGTATTAAAAAAGCTTTTTAAACACACCTCAATGACTGTGTTTGTCAAAAGATCATATCGATTTTGAGACCAAAATTATCAATTGCTAAAAAGTTCAAAATGGCGACCATTATTTTAAAATCTGACTACAAATTGTGAAAGGTTATAAAATCAAAACAAAAAGTATTATTTTAATTTTTTTTTCTAATCGGTGTTTAAACGTTTTTATAGGATTGTGACAATTTTTTTCTTTTAACACCAATTTTCTCCATATCAGATATATATTTTGCCAAAAGATTACTAAAATCTAATACAATAGACATTTAGCAAACAACAATGAAATTATGTACACTAAACTAACAACTTAAATATATAAATAGAATATCTACACAAAACTAACAATTAAAATATACAAATACTTTGTAACAACTAGGCGGCTACGTGATTTGAACTCATTTCATTTATCCATACTATCAGACCTAATGAAGTAAGATTGTTATTGCCGTATATAAAATTAAAGCTTGATAAATATAACAATCGTAGCAAAAAAAGCACAAGTATTACAACATGGAATAATTAGTAACTAATTCAATTACTAAATTACCTGCTGTATGCTTGATGAAGCATATGTGTGATCGCATTTAATATTATGTGTCGTTGAAGATAATACTTTTCTTTGCTAAAAACAAAAAATAACCTTATTATTTATCTATAGTTTAATCGTACCAAAAAAACACTTACGCGTTTACTGGTGGTAGGTCTCTGATATGTGAGAGGCCGCTTGGATAGCTACCACCGCAATGTCTATTTCTCTCGTCAAACAGCAGTGTTAATGCACTGTTGTGTTTCGGATTGATGGATATTGTAGTACAATAGGGAAATAAAAAAAAATACCTGCAAATAGCTAAAGCCATGCAAAATTGGTATAAGTGAAAAAAATTGTATAATTATTAATTAAAGTATTGCAAAAAACAATCATAATTAAATTATATAGTCGTTTGCTTTTTATACCCATGATGACATCCATTGTCGTATCCGACAACAGCGACTCCCTTCAACAAATGCCTGTCTCTCTTCTTTGGTGGGAGCGGATATGGCTAGCAAATCCAAACTTGGACTTAAACATGCGATTGCACGAGGCACAGTAGAGCTGGCCGGTAGAATTATACATATAAATATAGGAGGGCTTGATAAATTGTTAAAGTTTAAAAAAACAAAACACAAACCTCTTCTACATTTTTTTTGATTCTTTGTTAAAACGTTATTGTATTATTGCCACAAATTTTTCCTTAAGCACCAATTTTCACCATATCAGTTTTTTTTTTTTGCTAAATTATAGTTCTAATCTAAAAAAGCAGATATATGTCTACCAGAATCTCATGGCATTAAATTAAAAACAAACAAAATTATTTTTATGGACAATACCATCGGTCAACAGCTGATTCAAAAATTAAATTATGTCATTCGATGTGAATATTTTAAGATTTCTATACTTCCTTAGCGAAAATATACAAATTAGTTCCACGATCACATGTGCGACACATTGATTACAAGCAGTGCGATTCACGTAACTTTTTGACGCGCCGATCAAGTTGCGATGCGGTTACAATTAAGTTTACGCTTTGGTACAAAATGGTATTCTTGTAAGTGTTTAGCTGCGCGTGAGCTGCGCGTCAACTGTACGTCAGATGTATGAAATTTGTTTGAGATTGACATATACGTGCAGCAGTAGAATACGCTAAAACGTTTGCGTGACGCGAACTTCACGCGAGCGTATTTGACAGCGGTTGTCAAAATTACGAGAATACGAAAAGGGCTGTTTTGATCGAAACTTAACCGCAACTGCACTGCAGCTGAACTTATTAAAATACGTGAATCGCACTAAAGGTTTATCGCCAGATCCGTGAATAATTTGGACAAATATAAACAAAATCGTCGATTTTAAAATCAACGTCATTTTAACAAATAAGTCGGAGTGGATAATTTTGATACTTAATTTTTTTTTTGGTTAGTGTTAGATATGTACATAAGATTTATCGTATATACTTTGATGTGATTTTTGATACTAAACAGTAATGCATTAAATACCTATTTAAAGGAATTTCCAGATATTTAGATAAGGAACGGTTTATTATTAATCCTTTATCTTCATCGTCTTCACCAGAAGATGTACAGGAAGAGTATTTAGAAGTAAGCTCTGACTGAAGTGTTAATAAAATAACGACGTCGCTGGATGCAGGCTGCCTCCAACAGGTCTCTGTGGAAATCATTGAGGGAGGCCTGTGGTCAGCAGTGCACTTCCTCTGGCTAATGGATGATGGATATGTTTATAGTCACTAAAACTAGCGCCCGGTTTCGTCTTCGGTCGCAATCTTGATATACCCTGTTATGTTTAATTTGAATAGACCAAAACATTTTCTTATTGCTCACCTTCCTTCACTACGAAATGTATCATCCATGTAAATATGTGTCCCTAACTTCAGCTGCTCGGGCTCTGGGAGTATGCGAAATTGTTAAACAGTCAATTAAGAAGTTTATATCTACCCATAGATAGTGCTTTATACACACTACTACTAAATACTGTACTAATAAATACTGTATACTTTATACAGTATTTATTTTTTTGGTTTTGGTTGGGTACCTTAAAGGCCAGAGCCAGGGTGGGGCAAGTGCCCCACCCTGCCCCACCGTGGCTACGCCCATGCCTCTACCATAATATAAATATATGACCAACTAATACTAATTTACATGTTAAAACCGTTACAAGATTATACCTGTTCAGACAAACATCCAGTAGCATCTAATATATTTTGTTCATTACAATGTTGCACCATTCTTTGCTAAAATCAAAAATACCTATCAGGACATTTAATACATATTAAATAACATGAAATAACATAGGTAGATTTATATTGCCAATTCAATCAATGATTATGAAAGTGTTGGTTAAGATAAACAATTATAAAAATTAATAATTTAACTATTTCTGTTTATTAAAAGGTTCTCCAGAATATTAGAAAATAGACTACCAATTGTCAAAATTATCTTGCATTTCATCTTTGTTATTGATTAACAAATCTGTTATTAATAGGATTATTAGGTAAAAAATCATAATTATTACAATTTCACATACCGGGAATATTGTTGGGAAGCTGTTATCTTTTAATCTCGTTAAATTCAATGTTTTATTGATGCAGTCTTTTTCAAAATGTAAGGAACAGATAAATGTATTTATTGGAGGGTTCCAATTATGTCTTCCGATGTTTAGTATCCATTGTGTTCTGACTTTTATGTTTAAAGGTAATCTAAAAAATAATTTTGATTTAGCTTTGTTTGTGGGTCTGAATATACTATTTATATTCTTTTTTGAAAAAAAAACCATCATAATTAAACATCAAAATATTTAAAAATGATAATATCGATATGAATAATTTCGTATCGAATCCACTCATCCCTAAACTTATATGTAAACAAACAATACGGTTGTTAATGATACAACTTGTTTAAATAACGCCTAGAAGAGTCTAAAACTTAATCAACAAGATCCATATACAATTATAAGTGATAAAAGCAAACCCAAATGTAAATTTAGACACATATTTGTTATTATTTCGTAAAAACAGTTACTAACCTATGAAAAGAAATGTTGGGGTTCTTTTTCCTTGAATTCGATCTGCATCCTTCAACGCAACACTGAGTCATTTTAAAAACTTAACAATAAAACGAATAAGCAAACGGAACAAACTTAAACAAACGAGATTAACTATGAATAATCGGAAATTCTTAGCTTGTGCAGGTTTGTTTACTTCGATTGACAGATAACGCCACAGTTTGACATTTCACGCAGCTTTTGTTTTATTAATCTGTGGTTTCGGATGCATAAATAAAATGGCGTCATTTTGGTCTAGGGGCGGTCTCAGTGTGGTTAGTGAACACAACATTGCCATGTTCGAAACAAAGGAATTATTATTTGTCTCTTTCATAAAGGGAAAAGTCAGCTTTGTGTAAATGAGACAGATACATAAATGTATATTCAGCGTCGATATTCCTAACATAACTATAACTTGACATATATAGCTACTTTTGTGCGTGATCCTTTATATTTCTAAAATCTATGGTAATCAGTAACGTAAATATTTAACAGTACAAACGTGATATAGTTTTGTTTGTGTAAATCGTATCTAAAAACTTGTGATTTACGTGATAATTATTAATTTTAGTTCTGTGTTTTGTTCCCGAGTGCACAAACGAAAAAAACATAGAAATATCTGTGCAGCCTTCACAAACAAAATATACAAACACTTTAATAAGTGAACAGCTATGTTGGCGGAGCAAGAAATACCATATTATTGAAAAACATAAATCTAACCTCATCTGACTTATTGAAGGCAAATATAATAATTTGTTATTCCGCTGTGACCCTATTTCTAGTTTAATCTGCTACAGGAATATAAGAAATATCAATAAGTTGAAATAAATACCTATTAAAATACAGATTTATTAGATCTCTGAACATGTGATAAGGTTAACTTTTTGTTAGTGTCTAGAGTGATGGATTAAGTAGACTTACTCCTCTCATTCGTACTCTCGACTGTAGAGGAGGCTCAAGTTCTGCAGTGGAAAGTATATGAGTCGACCCAGTACAGTACAGTGCAAGATTAAAGCTATTGTCAGTATAGGTATTTCCGAGTTCATAACATATTAATTGATAATTATTCAAAGTTTTATGATTACATGTATTTAAAGTCAGGAAAGCAGTCAACTTCAACAGATTGTGCCTTTATAATAATTATTTTTTAATTAATTGTTTTATAATTTCTAGGCTAGACTCGGGTCAAATTTCCAAGCAATTCGCAGGCAAATGGGTTCATCATTGGAAGTACAAAGAAAGTCTCTACTGTATCTGCAGGATCATTACACTGTAGGTTTATATGTTAATATTGGTGAAGATTAAATCACAACAGAAGTAATTATGTATGTCCATTAATAATCTGTTTATAATATTTATACTTCTTGATATAATAATTAAAATTCTCATAAAACTGCATTTGCTAAAGATTTTTGTTATATTTTCAAATCCAGTGCAATGCAGTAGTTTATTAAAGTATATATGACAGACCTACATTGTGCATACTATAATAGTAATAGCATTAAAATTCTTTAAAATCACTATACTCCAAACATATTTTTTGCCTATTCCTTTAATATATTATAATAACGAATCAAAAAAGTTTTAGTATTTAGCTGTCCTGCATTTAATGTGTTCCATGATTTGACTAATTATTATTTGTTAATTGATAGCTTATTTTAATGATGTATGTCTTGTTTTTGCTTTTCAATTTCTCCAAAAGTAAGCCAAATCGTTTTCTTTGTTGTTTACTTTATATTAATTTTGTCTTGGATAAAATTTACAAACAAAGCAATCTTGTGCTGTTTCATGGTATTGTAAAATATAATTTGCAATAATTAGTGTTTGCATTTAAATTTTTATTTGTCAATGTATATTTCAATTCTGTAGTCATGTTCTTAGATTTGGCATTGTTTTATTGGTCCTAAAATAAAGAAAATTGATATTTACAAATTGGAAATGCTTAAATGTATCTGAAGATGTATAAAAAACTATTGTAGGTATAATATTCATTAAGATAAAAATGTTAAAATAAAATCAAATAAATCAAAGAATATATTGTTGAGTAAAGGTTTCGAATTATAACTTGGTTTTATTTGTTATTTTCATTTTAAATCCAGGTATTTAAACATATTAGCATGAAACCCAAATAAAAAACCGGTAAATTTTCGGTAGTAAAAATCGGATTGCTGAAAATTTAAGGGGCACACCTAGTGTGAAATTTCAAAAAAATCGATCTCTTGTTTTTTCATATTTCGGTAGATTACACCTTTAAAAATAACATATTAAAATTTTAAATCGATATCTCAAATAGTTTTTGAGTTATAGCAATTTAAAGAGCAGCCGCTCGGCAGCTAGAGAGTCTCATTAGCTACGAGACGTACCTGACGTATTGTTCGGAGTCTACTGTCCCTTCCAGCCCCTATAACACGATTCAGGTTTCTATTGTTGGCTCTCAGGTATACTAAAATATATCATTATAATAATTTCTAGAAATTTCTAGATGTTTTTCGTTCACTGCCACGTAAAATATTTTCGGAGCCAGACACATCTTCATAATGGCTTCAAAACTATTGAATTGTCAAATAATTTTGCAACTGCAATATTTAATGACGGTTATTCGTCAATTTTGAAGATATTCAATGTAATGGGAGTGATAGTTGGACCTGCAGCAAGAGATTTTGCGGCTCTTAAGGACGAGACGAGAGTACGAATCGCTGATCATCGCCAAAGGGCTTCTTCAAAAGAAGGTCGATCATCTCGAAGAAAAGCTTCTTCAGCTGAACAAGCCCTTTTCGAGGAAGAGGAAGGTGAATTATATGGTCCTGGAATAGCAGATTAGCTGTAAGTATGATTTTAAACCACTTATAACAGTGAAAACGATCATTTTATCTTTAAACGCGTTTTTCTCGAAACAGCATTTTCCGAATTTGCTGCAGTGATTACTCAAAAACAAATGATCCGATCACTATCGATTTTTTTTTACATGTTCTATATATAGTTCTCCGTACAATGACCTATCGATTTTTGATCTGATCAAAAATTCGAATTTTGGCAGGCCAAAAACGACCAAAATGTTGGGTAAAATTCGACTATTTTTTTTAAAACGTCGCCATATTGTCAATTTTTGATTTATTTTTTTTATCGTAGGTCATTGTACAGACAATATTATCTAGTTTAACGAGAATTTTTTTTTTTTAGATTTCATCCACAGAGAAGGCCGGAATCACTGCAGCAGTGAAGGACCTTTTTTTTTTCGCGCCGTTGGAGATCGACTATAACTTAAAAAATATTTAATTTTTTTCTTCAAAAATTTCACTGTATATTCTTGATACATGTATAAATATATTCTTAAAATTTTGAAATAATATATAAAGTACTTTTTTTAATAAAAATTCCCAAAAATCACCTTTTTTTTAGGCCATTACACTAGGTGTGCCCCTTAACGTGCATCCCTAAATATTTCAAAATCGGTAATTTCGGTAAAGTACCGATTTCCAGCTCTGGTGCGAAACGCATCTAAATATATATACGTATAACTTGCGAAAGAGATGGCTCAAATACGATGAACAAAATTCTTAAATACTATTGGTCAGTGACAAAATTATCAATGAAAAGAAAGAAAGATCCGATGAAGATTGAATGAATTATATATGTAGAAAAGAATGCTTGGTTTCGTTGTGTGAGTTTTCATAACGTGTTAAAAAATTTGTATGGAGTTGGCCGTCTGTATTTTTAGTCGTCTGTGGTCAAAAGATTCAATTTATAAATTATAGATTGGTTCTTTAATGTTATAAATAAGTATATAATAATCAGATTAAACAATGAAAACAATAAGGGCCACATCTTGGTTTTTAACTGACCGTGGACGCAGATTTTCGTTTGCTGTGGTGACCGGCACTGGAATCGCTCTGACGGCAGCAAGATTTGTGCCAAATACTCTACTAATATCAAAATACAAAGATTTTGTACATTATTACAGGTAACAAGAATAGCTAATTTATTAATGATACTATTTCATAATAGCTTTTTTAAATAAGTAAGTATATAAAATAACAAAAAATCAATGTTGACTTGACTCTTGCGCAACTTTAACATTACTAGTGTTATTTGTTTTGCAGTAACGGGCAGCCCGTGGAGTTGCCGGAGCAGCTACGTGAACTGCACAAAAAATGCTTAGACATTCTCAATATGTCTGATGTGCACAGAAAGTTGATCTCCCCATTCAGTGTTTATGGCTATGATTTGTTTCATGCTGGTAAGAAATGATGCCTTTGTTTTTGTTATATTGGATTCAATTGTTGTATTTATTTTTAATATTTGTATTTATTTATATAAAAATATGATTGTCTGCATTCTTGAGGTGTATTACTGCCAGGGGCGTGCACTCCTTGTAGGCAGAAATAGGAGTGAGGCGTATTTATCATAACAGTTCAAAAGAACAGGTAGAAGCAAATAACAGATAACAGTTGTTCTCACTGTTAACAAATATCTGTTCCTCAGGCCTAATCTGTTCTTAAAAATATAACAGTTGGTATTAACAAAACTGTTCTCATCACCCGTCTCTTTTAAATGTACACACGAATGTCACTTGTTAAAACGAGACACACCTAGTATTTATGCGAAAAAAAGCAGTTGGCAGTCAAGTACCAACAAATCGTCTTTGAAAAATACTTCTTGAATTAGGTCGTGTTACCGTTGACGTACATATTACGTACTTGGTCTCCCTCATACCATTTGAATAGGCCTTTGCTAGAACGAGAAGCACCTAGTATTTCATTTGACAAATACAATATGCAGCTAAGCTAGAAGAAATCATACATACAAAATGACATCTCTTTATGGTCATGTTATCTGTTCGGAAACAGAAAAAATTGTTAAATATTTTTAGTGTGAAACATTTTACTATGTTAAATGTATAATTAACTTTTATTATTAAATTAAATTAAAGAAATTATTTATAATATAGATCTATTTTATTTACATTTTGATTTGACATATTGTAACCATAATAATAACAACGTGTATCCAATCATACTGGAAAACCGAACTTGAAAAATAACAGGCTGTTATTTAAGAACAGTGATTAGGAACTGTGATTTGGAAGGAACAGTAACAGGAAGAACAGATATTGAGTTTGACCTGTTATAACACAACTCTAGGCAGAAATGCAGTGCTTTACTTGCCATTCACAGATATTTTATTATAACGTTCGTACGTTTTAGATGACTTTAATTTATAGTAAATAAATGAATAAACAAAATATAATAACTTAAAAACGCCTAATATTTTATAAATAGCACCTATTTGCAATCACGCAAACATTATGGTTGCCACGCGAAAAGCAAGCGGCGCTGCAAAGCAAAATAATGTAGGTACCTAATCAACCAAGTCATGCCGCCGCGTCGCGCATTACATTTGTTTGCATGTGTGTAGTAATTTTGGTGTCCGTGCACAGTCGCAAACGCACACACCCATGAATATTGAAAGCCGCGACTCCTGCGGCAGGCCTCGGAAGTTCGGCAGTTGTCGGGAGTAATCGTAAATGTTCGTTGCCTATAATCCGAGTAAAATTAATAGGCTGGAATCTAATAAATCACCTATGCACATTTAGTACAGGCAACGAAGCAACGGTTTACTCTTGTCCGCAATGCATAATTTGCCAGGAGTTTTTTGTTTTCATGAAGAGGTGGCATATGACCCCACTAAGTTAAAAACCCAAAATACTTACAAAAATGGCGTCCGCTAGAGCCGCCATTTTGGAAAACGCGTTTGAAGCTATATCTCCGGAACCGTCCACTTTAGGCCCATCATGCTAAGGACCTTTCTTGTAGATAATTAAATTTCCCATCTTTTTTGTTCAATAATTTTTTTTGTACCATTAACCGTTCGCGATTTACAGTGTTATTAATTTTCATTTTATACCTTTTTTACAATAAATTTTACATGGATTTTTAACAAAATTTACTATTTCCTCATTTCTTTGTTCCCTTATGCCATCAGTATTTAATTAATTAAGTGATAATCATGAAGAAATCATTGGATTTCATAATTACGCTATGCATCCTTCGTTTCCATTGACCTTGATTCGGTAGTACACCATTCAACGCGCGATAACTTCTAAAATATTGATTTTAGAGAAAAAAAGTATGGGTGAAAAGTTGTTAAGAATTTATTGATTTAAAAGTTTAGTCATTAATAGTTTTTTGTTTAAACAATTATTAACAGAGATATGGGCAAAAAGGCAAGAAACGAATATTAATAACCTTGTAAATCGCGAACGGTAAATGGTACAAAAAAAATTATTGAACAAAAAAGATTAGAAATTTAATTATCTACAAAAAAGGTCCTCAGCATGATGGGCCTAAAGTGGACGGTTCCGGAGATATGGCTTCAAACGCGTTTTCCAAAATGGCGGCTCTAGCGGACGCCATTTTTGTAAGTATTTTGGGTTTTTAACTTAGTGGGGTCATATACCACCTCTTCATGAAAACAAAAAACTCCTGGCAAATTATGCAGGAAAAAATGCTTCGTTGACTGTACTAATTATGCATTTTTGGTTAGTAAGGTTTTATTTGTTTAAATACAAATGTTTTGTGTTTCGCGGGGGCCATGTTGCTTTTTTATGAGTTTTTGCATTGTTTACTATTTTATACTTTACGCATCCAGTTCTTGCCGGCCCTCTTCTGCAAGTCATCCCGCCATCTGGCCAGAGGACGTCCCACGCTACGCTTGCCAAGACGCGGTCTCCACTCCAGAACACGCTTACTCCAGCGGTTATCCGTTCTGCGACATATGTGGCCAGCCCATTGCCACTTCAACCTACTAACTTTCAGAGCTATGTCGGTTACCTTGGTTCTCTGACGGATCACTTCGTTTCGAATTTTGTCCTTTAGAGAGACTCCGAGCATAGCTCTTTCCATCGCACGTTGAGCGACCTTTAACTTGTGGATTAGCCCCACAGTCAGTGTCCACGTCTCGGCTCCGTACGTCATTACAGGGAGGACGCACTGGTTGAACACTTTACTCTTTAGGCTCTGTGGTATATCCGACGAAAATATATGGTACAACTTCCTAAATGCTGCCCAGCCCAACTGAATCCTCCTATCGGCTTCCTTTTCAAAGTTATTTCTACCCAATTGTATTAGTTGCCCGAGGTAGACATACTCCTTGACAACTTCGAGAGGTGTGCCATCTATGATAACTGGTCCCGGAGCGACAAAGTCATTAGACATGACTTTCGTCTTGTCAAGGTTCATCCGGAGACCAATTCGTTTAGAGGCTTCATTTAGGCTGTGCAGCATTTCTTGAGCTTCCTGCAGCGATTCTGCCATGACTACGATATCATCGGCAAACCTTAAGTGGGAGATGTATTCGCCATTTACATTGATGCCTCGCCCGTTCCAGTTTAGAGTCTTGAAAACATCTTCCAAGGCATTTGGATGCGTAAAGCTACAGACCGGGCTCTGTGGTGTACCTTGGGAGAGGCCTATGTCCAGCAGTGGACTGCAACGGGCTGATGATGATGATGATGATGATGATGATGTTTGTAAAAAAAATAGATTTCTTAACGGATTTTTCATTTTAACATTTGAAAGTGTGTACATTTAACAGTTTATTACTAAGTTTCGATATTAATTGTAGTCATTTGCTTTTACTAGTGTGTTTGTTTACTTTTGCAAATGTTATTTGATTGTGAGGTTTGTGTTAAAAATGTATGTTTATGAAATGTATGAATGAGGTGGCCGAAATCTTGCGTTTATTTACATCGGGATAGGTATAGTAATCTCAACTAACCGGAACCTTGAATATGTGAAAATTGAAAGCTGACTAGGTGAGTTTTTTTATTTTAGTTATTAGAATTTCTTCCACCGCGACGATCGATCGCTGTTTTGTCTGCGTTGCCGTAGAAGATGGACATGAATAGTAGTACATCTAAGACTTGTTATGTTGGCATGGTTTCCGACTTAGAAATCCGTCGCGTGGCTGTGGCTATGCTAAAAAACTATAAAAGAAAAAGTTTTTGTGACCGGGTACTCAGCCGCATACCCAGTGTCATAATCCTGTGCACGCCGCTGATTACTGCTCTAACTGTGAAGTTTTAATTTAAATATCCAGTTTAGACAATCAATTACTCACATTTCGCTGAACTTATTTTCATTGCTAAATTTGATGATCAAATGAAAAAGCTCACACCAAATGGATATACTGACCTGGAATTTCGAAAAAAACACTTACAATGCCAAATTTTCCGCCAAGACCCATACAAAAGAAGTCTAAATTAATATAATATGCTGGGCCTGTGGCATCCTTTTATTTCTAGCTCCCAAAGCTGCACCTAACTGAGTCTTTCCCTAACTTTGCTATTTATCTCAGGCAGATTGTACAATAAGAATCAGTTTCACTAGATCAATCTAAGAAATACAGCACAGTGATATTGATAGCCCTAAAGCCCCAAGTTATTTTATTTAATATACTGTTGTGAAATATTTACATATACATAAGGTTTTGGTGTGTGTAATTCAAGGTGTTGTTTGGTTTTGCTACTGTCTATGAGTGATTGTATCGCTTACCATCAGGCGAATGACATGCTCGTCATGCCATTTAATGCAAAAAAAAACTATTGATACTTGCTAGACTATTCTAAATGGCTGCAAGGTTACGTAAATTATATTAATATTTGTAAATCCACGTATAAAAGGCTTAGATTGTAGTAATTAAAACCATTTAATACATAAGGTATATTGTCAATGAATATTGTAAACCTGTAAATCTATTCTTAAATGTGTTTTTAATAATGATTAAAATTCCATTTATGTTTCATAATTTTTCATTATATCATGGGAGGGCCAAAATAGAAAAATCAAACTTTGTGCCTGTGGGAGTGTAAACAATGATTCTTATATAATTTTATTTTAATTGATAATGTTGTTCAATGCACAATAGGAAAGACAATCACATAACAAGTCAAAATAAGTGTACTTTAAAAAAAGTTTCTTATCATAGGATGTTTTATTAATTTTTTGGCAATCTTTGGTCAATTTCATGCCTCTCACTGAAAAAATATAAAATAACAGTCCTTTACTCCTAAATTTATACATATAAATAAAATTAAAGTGTCTGTTTTAAAAGTGAAAATTAAAAAAAATGTCCAACTACATATTGTTATACACACGATACCAGTGCCGAAAATGATATTTAAATTTTTTTTGTCTGTCTGTCTGTTTGTTCCGGCTAATCTCTGAAATGGCTGGACCGATTTTGACGGGACTTCTTTTGTCAAGTAGCTGATATAACAAGGAGTAACTTAGGCTACATTTATTTTAGAAAAATAAAGTAACGTTGCAATGCCCGCGCGCAGCTCACGCGCATGCCACCACTGGCCGTCACGTCTAACCACTTTAGTTGTTAGTTAGTTGATTATAAATCTGGCACCTGACTTGGTGCAAATTAAAAAGTAAATATTGAACAGTTTTTGTCAAATTCATTAATTTATCATAATCATCATCAGTTGTAGTCCGCTGCTGGACATAGGCCTATACCGAGGTATGCCACAGAGTCCGGTCTGCTGCTTTATGTATCTAGTCGCTGAAGCCTGCCGGCCATGTTGGCGAAGTCGTCCCGCCATCTGGCCAGAGAAAGTCCCGCACTACGTTTGCCAAGACGCGGTTTCCATTCTAGAACCCGATTATTTCAGCGGTTATCTGTTCTGCGACTTACCATTGCCACTGCAATCTTCTAACTTTCAGAGCTATATCGATCATCATCATTTTCTGGCGGATCAGCGTTCCGAATTTTGTTCTTCGGAGAGACTCCGAAGTCCGAGAATAGCTCTTTTCATAGCTTTTGACAGCCTCCATAGCGCAGCCGGTTCGACGCCGCCTACGAACCGTGAGACCGAGGGTTCGATTCCCGCACCGAGGGAAATGTTTGTGCGGCCCACAAACATTTCTTCCGAGTCTGGGTGTTTATTAGATTCTAATACCCACGACTCAAGACTCGATCTTAATGGAAGGTCAGGACTATGTACATATGTGACTGTCGGGTGTTATAGGTGTACCAGAATCTCATGGCATTTGAGGAAATCGAAAATTGTGCATAGCAACACCAGGGTTATTGGATTGAAAAATGATGATACTTTCTGTATATTTTAGTATTAAGTTCATAATATTAACAAAATACTTTTTAATCAAATGCCTTAATCATAATAAGAAGATATTAGAAAGATAAAAAGTGTGAAACAAGATAAACCAATTAATCATAATTATGAACGAATTAAACTGGGCTTATTTTTAAAGATTATAACAATACATCTTCAGCTGAAGTGTTGATGATAATTATCTTCTATATATATAAAAGAGGAACCTGACTGACTGACTGACGTATCAACGCACAGGCGAAACTACTGGAGCTAGAAACGACAAATTTTGCACAGGTATTTCTATTAGGATGTAGGGTACCACTAAGGAGGGATTTTTGGAAATTCAACCCCTAAGGGGGTGAAAAGGGTTAAAAACTGTTGTATGGAAAATCTAAACCGTTAGAGTCACAATGGTCAAAGTTGGCACTTTGGTTAATCATTTAATAAGGAAACTAACTGCATACTTTGTTTAAGGTATTGCCACATAAAAATAATTATGTTTATTTTTAATTTTATGCCATGAGGTTCTGGTACACCTTATTTATTTATAGCACGGCTCGTCTCCGTACGTCATTACAGTTGTATTTGCAGTAAGTTGTATCTACCCTATTGCATTTATTACCCGGGGTAGACATACTCCTTGACAACTTCGAGAGGCGTGCCATCGATGATCACTGGTCCCGGAGCGACGAGTTCATTAGACATGACCTTCGTCTGGTCTAGGTTCATCCGGAGACCAATTCGTTTGCAGGCTTCATTTAGGCTGTACAGCATCGCTTGAACTTCCTTCGGCGATTTTGCCATGACTACCAAATTACTTCAAATTAATTGAAGACACCTTATGATTTCAGGTTGTACAAACTCGAAATTTGGCGTTATCGTTGGTATTCCTGTTAATTTCAATTATAAAACAGTTGAAGATGTCAAGAAAGATGATATACAGGTAACTAGTATATTATTTCTTCACATTATTATAATTGGCAATCAAAAGTTTGGTTATTCCTTATTCATTTACGTATAACTAACGAGTGCCAAGATAGCTCTCAGATAACGGGAATTTCCTTAAATATTCACAAACACTCACATATAAAACATTACTCCACCCCCTCCTTGCGTCACAAGACACATTTGGGGTTACAATAATTTAGACATTAAGTCATAATTATTCATTAGCAACTAATACTTTCGCAATAGAAAAGAGAGACAGACAAAAACTAACCTAGGTAATGGACCACTTAGCTCATCAAACTCAATCGCGTTTCAAAGACTTTAGTAAGGTATTCTTACATTTTATAATAGGATTTATCTGGGAAACAATCCTTCTAGCACGATGTTTTGTCATCTGGTCTGGTAATGGTCATTCTTGGTGACTTGAACCGATTCAGCCACGTTCATCTCTTGATCTTGATCTCTTGTCCTCCATTCGTCCGGTCATTGTCAAGTTTTGGAGATTGTCACCTGGTTTTTGGGCGATATGGCCAAAAACTCAAGAATTTTCCTCCGGCAGATATCGGATACACTAGTGAACACTTAGTACTAAAACAAATCCTTTACGTTTCAGGTGAACCAAAAAAAAGTCGATTGGAGTTCAGAAGTTGGAATGAAGCTTGCAGAATCCCTTGTATTACCTGAGAAAGTCAAGCAGTTCGCGCTATGTCGAGAAATATTGATGTCACACAATAATAAAGTTGTTTACGAGTCTGTCTACCCATTTCTATGCATATTTTTTGCTTACAACGTTACTACATACCTAAATAGGAGGCTCAACTTGTACAAAGGCCCTGTATCATTAAGAGGATTCTTGTATTCAATAGTTGGTTTGTTTAGTACAGGACTATATTTTCTTATGAAAGATATGACTGAAGTTTACTATGAAACAGAAACGGATAAGAAACTTTGTGATTTGGGACCTGATTTCATAGAGAGCGGAGTAATACTTTATGATAAAATTTTGCAAAGAAATCAAGCATTAAGAACCCTTATGGGAAAAGAAGGTGAAAATAAATACAGTATGCTTGGCAACGAAAACTTTGGCCTGCGGCAGCCACGTTTAGCACTTGTTCATAGAAAACAATATTTCGAAGACAGATTAAAAGACGCGCAGAAGAAGGAATCCGAAGCGACTATTGGAGACACAGAGTTAATATAATTTATTCTATCGTACCTAACAAATAACAGCTGTAATATACAATAGATAGTGCATCCCGAAGTCAACAATAAATTAATCGTAGATATTTATTTCTCAATATTTAATATCTGTTATAAGTTTTATGTGAAATGGATAATTAAAAATGTTTCAGTAACAATTGTATGTTTCAATTTTGGCTGGACACTTTTAACTACTCTCAATGAAAACCCTTTCTATATTGAGAGGGATCTCTTCTTCTTACTTCACTGCTGAAGATCGCGACCACGTACGATCTTTCTCCACTGGGTCCACGTGGTCTTCCATGGTTCATCTTTACTACTGCGTCAAACCATCGTGAAGGTTCCCTACACGCCTACCGTTAAATTTGCCTAGTATACCATAATTTTACTTTTCACATGATTTATCTTAAGCCCAAGGCACTTTCCTCTTACTTTTTTCAGAATAATTGCGACTTCAACTTCACTTGATGCAGCTAAAGTCGTATCGTCGGCATATATAAGATTATTGACCTTTCGACCACCCACCCACTGCAATACCGCCGTTCCAGTCATTTAGTGCTTTCCTCATAATAATGTCTCCATACAGATTAAGAGGAATACTGTGAAGTTTATCTTTAGGTGCCACGGGAAGTCGGGAAACGGGAAAGGTGTTTGAGATAATCCAGCTGGACATTTTTGCAGATATTGGGGCCAGGCGGGGCCCCTACATATCCTACCTTAGCGGACTACTTACAACTCTACGGTGATTTATGGATATAAATCATAAATATAAATAAAGCGATATAAATAAAGCGAAAGTTCCATGAAACAAATATAATTTTTTTGCTTTGCAGTGATACTTATTATTTAGTTATTTTTTGGTTTTTAGCGGTTTTTTGTTTTGAAGTCGGTTTTTATTTTTTTATTAAAAATTTTGGTTATTTTTATCTTTTTAGTGTTGATAGAAATCGAAATGAAGAAGATTTGGTCCCCACAAGGAATATGTTCTTTCCGATGATAATGAAATCGCTAAAATCGGCTAAAAGCTGCCGAAGATATTGGAGTATTCATATGTTTATTATTTTTTCTCCCCCCCCTCCCTTTGCCCCTACCCCCTTTTCTCACCACCACTGTAGCTTAGCTTTTATACTGAACCCAATGCAAAAAGAACCATTGGAATCCTATTAAAGTTTGAAGAGTCCTACACTCCAGGTCCGAAAATGATCATCAGATCTCCATGTTGTGTTCCTGAGATCAACCTGTCAATACATTCTTTCCAATGAAAAAGAAATCACTAAAATCGGTTAAAAGCTGCCGAAGATATTAGAATTTACGTGTATTTTAATTTTATCACCTACCCCCCCCCCTCACCCCCACCCCTTTTTTCCTCTCTCACTGTAAATTAAAAAATTGAAAACGAAGCCGGGTGGTAGTTTAACGGCCGTTCTCTATATCCAATCTATCTTTAACAAGAGGTTAAAATCGGTATCGTTACTATGTCGATACCACTGTATGCTTCAATAAACAAAGATAGACATACAATATTATAAATAAATAACACCCAACAGTCACAGTTTCAGTTTCAGTTCAGTGTTGATCCTGGCTCACAGGAGTTACAGTGGTGGGTGTAAGGGTGGGACAGTCTCCAGGACATGGACATTTAACTTGGCATAAAAAGAGTACAATGCGGTGACCTGAGGGAGTTACAATTAGCATATAAAGAAAAACAATTAATATGACAACAGTATTAAAAATGTATTGCGTTCGTTGAATATTATTATAATTTTATGCGTAGGTATTTCTCTACATTTTCGTACGGTTTTTGTTTGTTTTGTGGTTTAAAATAAACAAAGACACTGATAACAACAATAAATAAAAATAATAAGTACTTAGGCAGCTACTCTTGTCTGGGTGGTAGCTTTAGTGAGTACAAACACAATGCAACTAAAATTTTCGCAAAAAATGCGACAATTGTTTTTTATGATTTTTTAAATATCGTGATTTTTGGGTGGTAAATCCATAGCTTTTGCTAAAATAAAAATTTAAAATCTTTTATACCTTAGAGTCCTTATAAGTAAAAGGGTATACACTATTATTTTAGGAAAAAAATGATCTACCATCGAAATACGACTATAGGAAAAAAATAACAAAAAAAGAAATCGTCGCTTTTATTTCAACATTTTCTGTTGCAATGTGTCTGAAGTCACTAAAACTACCACCCGGCTTCGTTTTCGGTAGCAGTCTTGAGATACCCTGTATGTATAGGTAAATAATTTCCATCGTGGAATGTCGGGCTGCCATATTAATATTACATTCTATCTTAGCGCCCTCAATAAAAACAGACTTTTATTGCCAAGCCTTATCTATTTGTCCAGAAATCTCATACCAATTTCTTGTCGATGTTTAAATTCTATTTATTTATTTTATATTATTTATGCGGAAATCTTTTATTAGTTTAGTACAAAAAATATACGAACATGAATCATAATTTTGTTTTAATATGTCAATGTTTTGTTACCACGGAACCAGAGGAATTTAATATGAAGCCGATAACAAGCAAGTAAACAAAATATGTTAACAAGTATTAAAAACTAATAAAATGGATACCAATATTGCCTGTGTTATAGTTTAAAGGCGAATTTTATTATTTTGCTATGGCAACTATCAAAAGGGGTTTCCTTGGTAGAACTTTTAATTTACTTCTAAGTTTTAATGGTTCTTATAACTTGCCAGAGAGAGAGATATTGAAGCTAATAGCTTGCAAAGCCGCCACAATCGGAACTTCATAATAGCTGATCGCTTTTACAAAATGACTAAAGTCTAGTGGTTACGGGCTTTTCCTTTATTGTGGACTTCACATGCAGCTTGAAGGGTCCCTACTAAATAAATTCTTGCATAAAAATATCTTTAGTAAGCAGGATTTCTCATAATATTTTCCCGTTATATTGTCTCACTCTACCTTGCGCCCGCACGTATGGCTCCTGGAGCAGCGCGAAAGCCATGTTCCAGTTTTTGGCTTCTAGCAGTAATTCCTGAGTGGCTAATTACTTTCTTTCCAAATTAATTTGTACCACTAGGAGCGTTATTTATTTAATCTTTAAGTATTACACAATATTTAATATCTACTTAGGTCTACATGTTTGTGCAGCCAAACTGTTTTTTTTTTTCATGGAAACATTGGCCCCCTTTTCAGTTACATTCAATTATTATCGTTCTTACTCATTGAAATAATTAGTAAACGAATATCATTTCATTTCAAAAACGTTATTAGCAAATTAAAGTGGCAGTGGGCCGAGCACATGGCGCGAAAAACTGATGGCCGATGGGCGATGGCCCCGAAAGGTTCTGAAGTTGACGTACACACAAGCGAAATATGGGATACCCGCCTACAAAGTGGATGAACGAGTTAAGGTTACAGGAAGTTGATGGATGCTGGTTCAACAGCTCGATAAGGAAAACCTACATTCAGCATCCATATTTCACAAAGCCTATTATGGTTCCAAGATATGGAGTAAGACTAGCTATGCCGGGCGCCAATTACAGTCCCGAGCATGGTTCCTGATATGACATTTCATAAATCAGAAGAGTGACACAATGTTCGCGACCTATGAATGAATTCTGATCATCACGGCACATAACACACAGTTAGATCAGTCTAGGTACTTTACGAAAGCTTTGGAATTAACACCCTGGCTCAGTGTTTATAGATGACCTACTTTTGTCTATACATCATAAGTACCAGAAAATTATTTTTTCATTTTTTATTTGTATATTCTAATATGTAATTGATACAAAAGTATACATGTAATATATTTTATTATCATAATTATGCACATTTGGTGTTCCTAAGAATAAAACTTTCTGCATTCTGTATGTAAAGAGTTCAATTTCATTGTCTTGCCTCATTAATCATCACCTACTGATCTCATTAGTTTAATTGCTCTATCATAAACTAAACTCTTTGCGTCTATTCCCCACATAAAGTCGAGATGGCTGAAAGTTGGATGCGCGACTCTATACATTCCGACGGGACGACCAAGTTCTCGGTAAAGTCTATTGACATCTTCTACATCCGCAAAAACGTCATCATCGACATAGTGCAAGAAAACAGGTGCTGTGATTCTACGTAAATCGTAGCTCGGAGGGTTGAAGCTCCTGTATATTCGCCAATTCGTCACTGAACCATAATCATATCGTCTAAAGAAGTTTTTACGTATGTGTTGTGCATAATGCACCAACTGTTTTACTGAAATTCCTGCTGGAGTGTGACCTAGTTTCACCGGGAACATTGTCTGTAACAAACATCAACAATACTATTAGATAGACTTAAAGAAAGACAGATGCTTGATTCAAAATGGATTCCGAACATTGATACTTAGCAAACAATAATACTTACAGTATTAAACATTTCTTCATTTCCTCCAGCTATAAAGAAAATAACACTGGAGCAAAGCGACTGCGTAGCAGCACCATCCGCACAGAATGTCTTCCCTAAGTTGGTGAAAATTTCAGACCTTCCTACAAGTTCAGTCACACCGAGTACGCTAGATACTGCCTGAAAACAACACATAAGACCTTTATTTAAAAGTGGCCTGCAGTGGGACCTATATGGGTGGAATATAGATTAGTTATATTGTTTTCCTATGTAATAAATACAAAATCCTCACCTCAATGCTATTAGCTAACGGCGCCAATGCAACAAACAACGGATGTCGGTTATTTGTTAGATAAGCAACTGGAGCCAATGCTTGCATAGAAATAATCTTGTCATTATAGGCAGGTCGTAAAGCACCCATTGTCCAGAAAACTGTAGTGCCTTGGGAATGACCAATATAATGCAAGCGTTTTTTACCGGTTATCCCCAGAGCATAATCAATCATTGCAGGTAGATCCCGTGTACCTATTTCTTCCCAGCTGAAATTCCAGAATTCTCGGCTTCTGTCGGGATTCAGTGTAGTATGGAATCTTGAATAATAAGTACCACGGGCATTTCCCAGCCATACATCGTAGCCCGACTCGGCGAGCTCATAAGCTACAAAATATAAAACAAATAGTAAATATTCAATACATATAGTAAGTCGATTATTAATATACCTAAGCATTTCTTCAGAATGCAGGCACATAAATAAAATCCAGTAACATTTTACCTAGAGCTGTGCCCGGGCCCATGAGAACCCAATCAGCAGCAGAGGCACAAAGCCCGTGCATTACGAGAACCACTGGTTTTTTAGGATCACGGTGGTTATTGCGGTCTCGTCCATGTGGTATTCTTTGCATTTCAAGAATATACCCATCTTCTGTCGTCACTTTGTGCACTTCCACTGGATATCTGTATTTGGTGATGAGACCCACCTGCAAATGATTTATTATGTTATCGAGGGTATTATTAAATTATCGTAGTACTTATCTAAACATAATCATATTTTCTTTGATCGATATTTAATTAATAGTACGTATCTGTTAATTTTTAGGTATAGTAATACTATCTGACTTTGACTTATACTCACAATCTTATCTAAGTATTTGATTAGTAATAAGTTAAGTATTTAAATTTTTTGATAAATATTTAAAATCATGACTTTACTTAATAATTCATTATACGTAGATACAGATCAAACTTAAAATTGCAAAATAAATTAATGTGATTCATATTATATTTTATATATACTTGACTGATCTAAGGAGCTAATGAACCACTAGTAGTGGTCTATTCTTTGACGTGGTCATTCTGTCCCGAGACTATCCGTACAACCGTTATTGTCAGTAAGTTTTATTTTTCAATAGGGGCATAATTCAAAAGATATGCATATAAAATTCATGAAAGTCGAGGCAGCCATTGGAGCCGTTGTCTAGATATTGAAGATCGAGTGAAGCTATACCTACTTGCGTTTATTTACACTGTTTATAAAAACAGTTGATTCGGAATAATTTGGGGCTGTTTACGCGTAATAAAAGGTTTTTTTTTTGCAACAAAACACTCGATGAATCCAGGAATTCCTGGATTATATACCAGATGCTAAAACAATGTTATCGGACTGACGAGAAAAGGACGCAAGAGACAAAATGTGAAATGCGTTTTATAGCCTTTGGCCAGCTTTTACCCTCTTTAGAATGCTTAAAATATGTTAATCATCGACATTCTTCTAAAGGACCATACAATCAATAGCGGCTGCGGTATTGTATTATTGTATCTATTAGATGAACCAATCAAGAAGTATAGACGTCACACTGCAAAAAAAAAGTGTTTTACAAGTCGGCAAAAACAATGTATCAATTGACCAATTTTAATTCCAATCCCTTCCTTTTGCCCCCTTTTGCCTGCTCGCGAATTTGAAAAAATGATGATAAATGGAAAGCTTTTAGTCATTAATTCTAAGGATTTATCTACAACTGCGTATTACAAGCGTGTTTTAAAGCTGTGCTTAAGGCCAAAAATCATCGATCTGTATGAAAGGCATCAAGAGCTTCCGAAACCCTTGGAATCATTGTATCGCTATGTGCTACGTGACCACCATCAACCTAGATGAAATATAATTTTGCGAAAATAACTGTTTTTAATAGTTAGTCTCGGGACTGAAAGATCCACATATAAATACGTCCACGGCGGGTTAGTGCATGGAATGGGCCGTAACGAGGCATAACAATGGAGGAATTCCGGCGAGGCTATGTCGTTTTGTCTCAGGATTTGGTATGGACTCGACTCAACAGTCGCTCGGATACTAACACCTTTCCCCGTGGCTCAATCTTGCGTCCTAACACCGGCGCCGCAAGTCCAAGTGCTTCACCCGCAGGTAGTGATTTTTATTTTTATTTATTTTTATTTTTCGTTTTATCAGCGAAAACAAGTAAAAAGCATAATTTTGTCTTTGTACATTAGAGAGTTTCTTGCCCGTTGTTTTCTAGTGAAAACCGCTTTCCAAACCGGGTGGTAGATAAAAAAAGATGGGATCTAATAAACGATGTTGAACATTTAAATAGACCCAATAAATTATTTTAATTTTTCATTTTCATATTATTTTTAATAAGGCGAGGTTTGTGAAAAGAATTCCTTTCCTTTAGGAATTTTCGAAACCTACAAAAGTGAGTACTTGGATGTTGTCTTATTATAGTGACACTAAGTTCGTGCAACGTCCTTTGGGGGAGCGTTTGCATTAGATCTAGTTTCAAGTTCTAGATACTTAGGCTGGAAATTAATTATCTCTCTCTCTCTCTTCAGCCACAGGAAGTCCACTGCCGAATGTAGACCTTCCCAAGAATCTCCACATCGAGCTGTAGGAAGCGGCCTGCATCCAGCGACTTCCTGCAACCTTAACCGTCCACCTTGTAGGCGGGCGTCCGACATTGCGCTTATGCGGTCCCAACGGCCATCAGTTCGCGTCCGGCCTACTGCCAACTCAAGTCACCATCAATTAAATACTTAATTATAATAATTTGGCATATTAGCCTTTAATTTAAATATTTAAAGAGCCCATCCCGAGCGATCCGCCATTTAGGTAAGTATTATGCCACAAACCGCATATAATCATCGGGTTGATTTGCCGGGCCTCAATTAATTACTTACATACATTATTATGGTCTTTCTTCATTTTTTTTTTTTTTTTTTTATTGCAGTGAATGGCGAGACGAGCATGCCGTTCGCCTGATGGTAAGCGTTGCGACCGCTCATGAACAGAAGCAAAACCAAACAACACCTTGATTTACAAAGCAATGCTTGGCATTCCACTGCGCTCGCCATCCTGAGACATAAGATGTTAAGTCTCAATATGTCCAGTAGTTACTCTGGCTACAATGTCCTTCAATCCGAAACACAACAGTGCATTTAAACTACTGTTTGACGGGAGAAATAGGCATTGCGGTGGTACCCACCCAGGCAGCCTCTCACATATGAGATACCTACCACCCTTCATCTTATCAAATCATTATATTGTAGTAGTACTTGTTATTATTTTTTTGTTTACTCTTCAATTACTTTGTGATTCAAGCACATGCAAATTTATGTATCCAAAAATTCTCAAGAGGAAGTGATTTTTTTTTAGTTATATTAATACATACGATAACAAACAAATTACAATAAATTAGGCACTAAATACATTAAAACCCGAGTTGTGAGTAAAATACAATCATAAACTTGGAAGTTTCGTGAAACTGCAGTGTATAATTTACTTACATTCCGAGATCGAATCAGAAATGAGGAGATCCGTAGGAAAACAAAGGTGAAAGGTTACCGACATAGCCCATAGAATGGGCAAGTTGAAGTGTCAGTGGGCCGGGCACATAGCTCGTAGAACCGATGGCCGTTGGGGCCGAAAGGTTCTTGAGTGTAGGCCACGTACAGGCAAGCGAAATGTCGGACGCCCGCCTAAGGCTGCAGGAAGTCGCTGGATGCAGGCCGTTTCCAACAGGTCATTGTGGAGATCCTTGGGAGAGGCTTATGTTCAGCAGTGAATTTCTTGTGGCTGATATGATGATGATGGTGACTTACATTAGGTACCTATCTGTATCAGCCCATATACGTCCCACAGAAGGGCACGGGTCTCCTCCACAATCCAGAGTACGATTGAGAGTGGTAAAGTCATATGGTCTACCACGCTGGCCTAGTGCGGGTTGGCGGTACCGATCTATGTTTATTTAATGTAATATATTCGGTGAATCCAATTGTTTTTTATCAATATTATTTATGGACATTAATATTATAATATTAATGTCCATATATATATAGCAAATACATTTTTTTTATTACCATTTAGGCAGACGAACTAGCGGTGCACCTGGTGGTAAGCGGCTACCGCTGCTCATGGACCTCCGCAATGCCAGGGGATCAGCACGACAAAGTCGCTGCCTACCTCGAGGAGACTACTCTCTTTAAACCTCGTTTGAAGAAGGGCAGGTCATAGCGCTGAGGAAACACCGATGCAGGTAGTTCATTCCAGAGCTTGCACGTACGTGGTTGGAAAGAACGCTGGAAATGTACCGTTCGGGAGCGGTACGCTTCCAGGTGGTGGGAATGAACTCTACTGCGGTGACGTACAAGCAGTAAGCAGAGCAAGCAGACGTCGAATTTCGACTCCGATTCAAAAGATTAATTCGAAAAAATAATAACACGGTATCTACCATTGGTAAAATATTTTCTTAGATTGACGCGAATGTTACACACTGAAATAAAACTTTTATTTACAGGTTTTATCGCCGGTTTGGTAAATATTTACATCTTTTAACTTCCCGACGCGACGCGACGTATCGATTACTTTACAGCTTTTGTCCGCCCGCCCACGATGATATAGTTATGTTGTATTTCAATACCATTGGTATTCAATAAATCTTATACGATAAAAAAGTATACAAGCTTATGAATTCTAAAGCCGTGTAAAACCGAAATGTGTGTTTATTATTATATTAAATCCGAAATCCTTATGACAGGACTCAAATAAAAACATATTATAGTTTTACCGGACCCTTTAGATGCAAGTTACCTAAAATAAAAATAAAAAAACGCTAAGCTTTTTTTCAGCTTTCCTTCTACCCTTCAACTACCCAATGTAATGTACCAAAAAGTAAATAAATTTAATAAATATAGTTAAAGACAATGTACCCCACACACGGGGAACATTGATATTTTTTTTTTGTAAATAAGTGCGTGGTGATTGACTGTCAATACACACATGACTCCGAAAAGTCAGAGGTGTGCCCTGGGATTCGAACCCGCGACCACCGTGAACATGTTGGCAGCCGCGTCTAGTCCGTTTACCAACAGGCCACCACGCACTTACTGTCAATAGACCGTCTTATTTTGCGTCTAAGCAAAAATTGTTTCAAGCTTTCAGCTTTTCTTCTACAGTGTTGAACTGTACCCACGTCAAACGTAAATTATCGAGGAATTTAGACGACCTATGTTCAGCAGGCTACCTGGGGCTGAAGCTGGTCTTTATGCAAAATTTATAGCGAATTCTTACAATATCCAGCAAAGCATCTTCGGTTATATTATTGGAAATTCGGCTCCCAGCAGGCCCTCGCATGTACTCCTCCACGAGGTCGGCGTACGGCGACCGGCGCGCTAGCGCCTCGCACACATACACCAGCAAAATCAGACTCACTAGCCACCTCATTTTACAATAGTCGGACTAAATTTCAATTCATAAGCCATCCTTTATATAATTGCTTCGGGTATTGATTAAATAAAATTAATTCCCAGATAAAATAGTGCTTATCTATTATAATTATTATCAAGCTGCTAGAAAAGCAATTTCGGATAATTACCTGCACACTACGTATATTAAAAACAATAATCTATGAAAACAATAATAGCTCGTCGAGCTAGGTATTTATTTTTTGGGAAGTAATAGGGTAGTGTTATGAATGGCCGTCAGATTGTCATACTTTATAACTGTAGTTGTAGGAAGGGTGTCTCTGGCTAAGAATGAAACTCCATCTCGTCGATTACAATATTATTCTCTGATTGTTTTACATCCATTATAATACATTACACGATCAGACCACGCACCAACAAGACATAAATCAAAAGATACTGTTTTTCCATTTTTAAAAATACCTTATTCCATTTTCACATTTTAAATCTATTTCTTTTTAAACAAGCCACATTGAAGTTTGAAAGAGTATTTAATGTTATTGGTATAAAAATATAACGATTTAGCAAACAAAATGTCCACTACTCACACTATAATTCTAAAATATTCACAATAAAGTAACAAAATCATTACATTCGGCCGTCCTACTACGTGCAATCTCCTGATGCACGTTATACATTAAATACTTAAAACTAAATATATTACCCATATACATGACATGCTCTGTGTGTATAACTATAGCAACGACAAAGCCAATTTGTGATGACTAAGAATCATTACATTCGGCTACCGATAATCTCAGATTGATTTGTCTTTGTCAGAACTATGTCATTACTATCTGAAGAATCATTATGGTTATTCTGATCTCAAATATTGATATTAATCCAAGGTCGGACACGATCGACCATAACCACTCTTGTAACATGCTACCACATTAAGCACAACACGTTTTACCCCATTAGTCTAAAATTTTTAAAAGTAATTTAACAAAAGAAGGTAACTCAATCTGATACTATTCGAAACGATAATCCAAAATCTAAGAAATAATATATTTCTGAACGTGATTTAATCGTTGCCTTAATTTTTGTATCTACGAGAGCTTTTAAAAACATGATCTTTTGATATCCATCCACGATAAGAATATAAGTATACTCCGGTTTTTGTTATTCACAAACTATAGGGTACAATTGTCCCAATTATACTAGAAACATCATCTTTGTTGTAAGCACAATGAATACTAGATCACGTCATACTTATTGACAAATTTATGCATCAACATGAGTCTGCAAACTCTAAGACCTTATTTTATAGCAAAAGAGAAATCGCTAACAAGGTACTTCCACGTATAGGGCTATTAAATTATTTCTAATGGAACTGCAATCAGTCACGTTTTTAAGTTGAAAACAGATACTTTTGGTAATTCAGTGACATTTTGACTAATGATCAAGGCTGACTTCATAAATTCGGTTATAACTAAAAGAACTTCAAGAATAGCCATTAATTTCTCTAACTTTAAATTAATAGTCCTCCTTTAACTTTCAATAGAAAATTCTTTAAATATTGCAAACTCCCTAATAATTGATAGTTACGTTACAATTTTACACAAATTCAGACTTTCTGCAACAGAAAATTGTATCGAGGTGCATTTGCTTCCAAAATCAATAAAGGCAGTCACATTAGTAAACATTAATTGTTTTATAGAACTTGTTACTATTATTACTCAGTGATTTGTGGTGTAAGCTATTAGTAAACTCACTCAATTCAGTCCGGGAAATTATGGGGTCTAACTTGCAATTTTCTTGTCCTACTCTGACATTTTTGCACTTAAACAGCTTAGTAGGGATATTCTTTAGTGTAAAAGTTAAAACAAAATATGAAACTAGCATTAGAAGTAGATATATTATTATCAAACCGAGTTGAAACTTTATCTTCACCTCGACTTCTATAATATAGGTAACAGACTATTACGGAATGCTGAGAGTGTGAAAATTCAATAAATCTCCCAATTTATTAAACTATTGCTGGAGCACTAGGTACTAACAGATTTATCTCGTTTACCATTGACAATACAGTTCATTTGACTTTGCATTGACTTATAACAGAAATTGTCACGCACATTTTCATTAAAACTTACAAGTAAAACAGTATGAGCCAACATTTATTCAAGCAGCCGACCATAATTCTATTCGTTGGGAAATGATTTTCTGAATTTAATTTGCTATTCTTCACAGTTAACACTTAACTTCTAGGAGGGGCTTCTAACCGTTTCTTTGCTAGGCCAAATAGTTTTTTATGGAACAAAATGTATGGTCGGCTTCTCATTCCATTCATATAAAGCACATTCCTATACCTTTATAATCCAACACTCTAATTTTAGACTTACTTAATAAATCAAACTCCGGTATTACATTATTAAAATCAGCATTTCTAAAATTATGCGATTTTTGAATCATGTCCTCACAAAGGATGAATAAAGTTGAGCACCTTTTCAGTAGACTAGTCTTGATTCATTGACCATTAATTCAGAAGACCAAACTTGTAGACGAAGAACAACTAAGATTGTTTCTGTTTTCCCTTTGATTGCTTCTTGGAACACACGGTCTTTACAACTCTCTTAGAGTTCGAGCGTTCGTGCTTTCTGTATTTGTTAATTAGTCCTGATGTCTTGACTCCACCATAATTGATATCCCTCAAAATAAAAAAAATAAAAAATTGTATCAATCACTTCATATCTAGTCAATGATTAAAAAAAACCAATGAGAAGCCCTTCAGTACATTTGGAGTATAATTATAAGGTACAGCACATTAACTGGTATTTCAATTTCATGCTTTAAATGTATATTCTTTGCTCGAAGTATTTTACTTAATTTAATTTCATGATAGTATACAATTTAGGGAAAATAATGGACTAATAAAAAGAAGAAAGTAATTTCATTTCATTTCATTAAATTAATTTCAAAGCGTAAGTCTTATATAATCGTATAATACATAGTCGGTATTAATACACGTAATTACCTCAGTATACGTAGTTGTTATCGAAATCATATCTCGTCATACATAACCACTTAGAAGCACACATGGCTTCTACAGCATACATAGCTGCTTTCAATTCATTGTCTATGCATAAATAGCCACTTAGCACACTTGGCTTCTACAGCATACATAGCTGCTTTCAATTCATTATCTAGGCATACATAGCCACTTAGCACACTTGGCTTCTACAGCATACATAGCTGCCTTCGATACATCATCTCGGCACACATAGCCGTTCAAAAGCACACATAGCTTCTACAGCATACATAGCTGCCATCGATACGTTATCTTGGCTTACGTAGCCGCTTAGAAGCACACGTGTCACACACTATGTCGGTAATTATCTTTCCGACATAGCCCATCTATTTTTGTTTTTGGTCTCCGTCTACGCCTTAAACAAAATACATACTATAGGAAGTGACAAACATGGGCAACCGAGTCTGCGGGCGACTGGTCGACGGTGCGCAACGGGTGTTATTGCTTAGATAAAGCTTAATATCATATACACAGTCAGGTAATAAGTATTGGCACACAGTAAAAACTTTTCTTTTAGAATGCTGGCCACAAAAAAGTTTATTGAATTCTAATTTCGAATTGTTCATGAAAATAAAAATGTGTACTTATTAGAATTTTACTCATTTTTAAATATGGAGTGGACGCTTAAAGCTAGGCGTCCACAGGTCCGCATCGTAAGCATCGGACGTATCGCATGAAACGGATTATAGTATTATTTGTATACAAAGCCATTCAAGTGCGTCCACTAGTCCGCACTGTACGGATCGCACTTGGATCGCACATCGGCAATACCGACACCGATGCTCCGAGAGGCAACTTTTGCGTTGCGTGCCGATGACGTCATACGGAACAGTTTCAACATGGTTTCAGTTTGTCAACAAGAATATTAAATTTAGCTTGAGACATACGAAAATACCCAAAGAATTTTGTGGCATCATTTAACAAATCAGAAAATAGTGTGTGAAATTCTCCACTTTTCGATCTCTTATTGAATATGTCGTGTATGTAAATGTTATGTTTCCTTTTTTTAGATTTTTTTACATTTTCTTCGTCTTCTGCTAACAAACAAGCAATAAAAACTATTTCTTCTTCGCATTTCTCCATTCTCACAAGCACTATCCGCACGTACGATCACTATGAAAATCCTAATGAAATGACATCGGCAATCCGATTGCTGGTACTTGCGTCGGCAAATCCGATCTTTACCGATGCAGTGGACGCACTGTGAAAAATTCATCCGTTTCATGCGATACGTCCGATGCTTACAATGCGGACCTGTGGACGCTTACCTTTAAGAAGACCGTGTTGCAGTTATTGCGTTGCATCGTTGCGGTTACACGCCAATTCAAATTTTTGACATACTGAAAAATTTGAATATAACCAAAAGATTCGATTATCGTACCATCAAACGATACAATAAAGACTCTAGTGTAGATGACAGGTCAAGAAGTGGTTGCCCTCGGTCTGTTAGGACTCCAGCAGTGATAAAAGCTGTGAAGGCGCGAATTCAAAGAAATCCCAAACGTAAGCAGAAACTGTTGGCCCTTCAGATGGGGTTAAGCAGAACCACGATGAAAAAGGTGTTAAATGAAGACTTAGGGCTTCGGGCATATCGTAGAAGAGAGCTATAACAAACAAAATAATAAGGTGTACGCACACAGTAGTGAGGAAGCGAGCAACCGTATTCCGCGTGTCCAACGAGGTCATTTTCCATCCTCGCTCATGGTATGGTTGGGAGTTACTTATTGGGGCTTAACAGAGGTAAATTTTTGTGAGAAAGGTGTAAAAACGAATGTAGTTGTGTATCAAAATACAGTCCTGACGAACCTTGTGGAACATGTTTCTCATACCATGTTCAATAACTGGCACTGGGTATTCCAACAAGATTCGGCGTCAGCTCATAGAGCGAAGAGCACACAAGACTGGCTGGCGGCGCGTGAAATCGACTTCATCCGGCACGAAGACTGGCCTTCCTCCAGTCCAGATTTGGATCCATTAGATTACAAGATATGGCAACACTTGGAAGAAAAGGCGTGCTCAAAGCCTCAGCCCAATTTGGAGTCACTCAATACATCCTTGATTAAGGCAGCCGCCGATATTGACATGGACCTCGTTCGTGCTGCGATAGATAACTGGTCGCACAGATTGAAGGCCTGTATTCAAAATCCCGGAGGTCCTTTTGAATAAACTTTAGTGTCATAAGAATATATGTTTTGTTAAGTTCATTTTGGAATATAAATACTAAGTAGTCACATAATGAATAAACTTGTTTCAATATTAATAATAATTGTTTATATTAACATTTGACAGAATTTATGACCTGACTAGGTACATGGTGTCCCTGAACTAGATCATAAACGATTAACGGAAGATACAAATTGTACCGTCATTACAACAAAACAATTATAGCCATATTCCCGATAGTTTTTATAAAACAGCCATTCTAGTAACATTTGGAATAAATGTACTTTGAGCTAAAAAAAATATTATTAATTTAATAGAAGTTTCGCATTATGGAATAGACAAACCTATATACTACCAGGGCCATCTTAACCTATGTTGGGGATTGGGGCCCTGGGCACATAAAATTTGGGACCGTTTTGAAAAGTATTTATAACTTCCGTTACTGTTTTAGAACTAGACGATAGTTCTGAATAACCTGTATATGGTTTTATAAGACCTTGATAAGACCAAATAGTCCATCAAACGAAGGCAAAAATTAACCATCCATCCATCTATTAGCCAAAGGAAGTTCGTTGTTGAACATGGACCTCTCAAAATGATTTCCTCAATGACCTACTCGCAGTGGCGTAACAATAGGGCTACAGAGTGCGCGAAATGCCACGGGCCCCCGGCCCAGATACGTGTAATTAAAAAAATGACGGTGTGAAACGATTTGTGATTGAGAAAGATCACTTTAAGCCGAATGTCTTCTTCGTAAGAGACGGTGACGATAAATAATAAAATAAATAAATATTATATTAAACAAACGCTCCTACGTTTCACTGACGATAATATAGTCTGGAGGCATTGATTTAAAAACTAAGGATAGGCCCTTCAGTACATTGGGTACGTCAAAAAGATGGCTGTGTAAATCGCGCCATCTGTTGGATTTTTACGTCAATGGCGGCCATGAAATCGTTTTTCAATAATGCTAAAATAAATGTTTATTGACTTAAAGTTATATAATTTTTACTTAGAGGTGATAAGAAATGTTATCTTTTTTTTTTGTGAACTTTCGGTCATCTTTATTGCACCCACGCACGATACAATTAGGCATTTGTCGACGACTTACAGACCGGTGCGCTGTGACGTCACAACCGCTGCATTGGCTGCATTGGTCCGCGGACCACTTTCGTGACAACACTTTTTGTACTCTCCGCCCCGTCCATATATTTTACGTCAATATCTGGAGGGCAAAATTTCTGGGGGAGCTGTAATAGTTGCTGGACGGCCTGGGTTTAACCTCACAGCGAATATGTCTTAACATTTATATAGCCAAACCAAAGTAATAATCAACAACCACCCTGATCCAATACCTGTTACTGTATGTGGCCACCACATTGAAGTTGTTTCCAAATATGCCTACCTGGGGCTTACCTTTTAACTAGGTAGAAACTAGAAACAACTTTGAGAAAGAGACTACGAGACTTCTCGTCACCTTTACCACTAAGCATGTTAACGAAAATTTTCAACCAGTGCATCCTACCTGTCATGACCTACAGTGCTGAGACTTGTACACTTACAGTACGACTGGTCTACTAGCTTATAGTTGTTCATCGACTTATCGACTGTATCGAGCGTGCTATGCCCGGTATCACTTTGAAGGATAAGATGTGTAATGAGCTTATCCGATAGAGAACCAAAGTTATAGATATAGCAAATTGAATGTGGGAGTGTGCTGACCGCATCCGTCAAAGAATTGATAACCGTTGGAGTAAACGTGTTCTAGAGTGGAGACCGCGTATTTCTAACGTAGTGTAGAACGCCCTCCAGCCATACTTTTAAATGCGAATTGCAAAGCTATTGCGTGATTAATTGTAATCTAACCTCTTTCGATATTTAGTTTTGCCATCTATCGATGATTAGCAGATCTTTTAATGACTTTTTGAAATATCACGCTTGTCTCTTTAGTTCAGCAACTCGCTTCTAGGTGGCATTGGTTATATCGGCGTAACTGCGCCATGCGTAATCCCCCTCTTCGCCTCGCAATCTGGTGACTCATACCCACTACTTGGTCTGTGCTCATACCTGCTTAGAGTTTCATCGTTAGGGCACCTCCTCTTTGTATTTACTTCATGTTACCACTCTAAGAAGCTCGCACGTACATACAACAGTGAATATCTGTACAAGTAATATCAAAGAAAAACAAAGGAAAAAAATACTGCATAAGTAAAATAAAAATAATTACAAATAAATAAATAATTACAATTACATAAGTTGATAAAAAATGCTATGCAATAACTTAACCGCGGCAGTCTCCGAGTGCCATACGTCTTTTTTTTTACATTTACGAGGGGCCCCATATGATGAACTTTGCCACGGGCCCCCGCCATTACCTACTCGAGGCTTTTTCATTCTCTATTTTTTTACAGTTACTTCGATAACCGTTCCACACTGAATTATCAAGTCAAATAAACTCAATTATGTGCAAAGTGGTCTATTTTTGGTGCGAGTATTTCGATTTGAAAATTCTGGTACGCATTGTCTGTGAGTCATGAGTGTAATTTGTCTGCGCTATGTATTGAGATAGGTACACATCTATAACAAGTTTGGGGATAAAATAAAAGTTAGGAGTACTTTGGGTGGAACTAGTATCACGTCTACCTACCCCTTAAGGCTTAAGCGAAGCCGACGTCAGCGTGTGAGTGACTAAAAATAATAATCAATAAATAATAATAAGTTAGGAAACAGTGTTTTGCTATAACATTTAAAATAAATATTCTCAGTTGTTCCATTAGAAAAATTAATGGAATTACTGAGAATGAAAAGACTGCCTCGGTGGCGTAGTTGTACTGAGGTACGGTTACAAAGCTGAGATCTCGAGTTCGAATCCCGGGTTGGGCAAACTGATATTGGATTTTTCAATTCATCATCAGCCCAGCGTCAGGAATTTGTGCCCGATATGGCGATAGGCCCGCCACCTATCACATTGTGGGACGGAATATTCAAGGCGAAATGTGGGTGTCCTGGCACCTCTGCCTACCCCTTCTGGGATATAGGCGTGAGTTTATATATGTATGAAAAGTCTCAGTAGTTCCATAATGGAACTGTGATTTGTGAATGGAACTAATAAGAATAAACCTTCCACAGGAAAGTACAAGAATTCTGAATAACTATTCTCAGCTTGGTCTTCTGGCTATGGTTGATTTGATTTGGCCGCACGGTGACCGAGTCGCTGTACTGGCGGAATAGTGCGGAATCATGGATGTAATATAAAAACAGGATTGCGCACGAAGAAAATGGTGTCATCCTGAAATAAGACATGTGCATGTAGCATAAGGTTTAATTTACTATGGTAAATGACATGGAGGAAGGCCGAAACCAAATGAGACAGTATGAGAGGTTTCTATCCCTTCTTATTTGCTAGCGTGACCATAATAAAACCCGCCTTAGAACAATTCAAAGTTCAGATGAATTATTGAAAAACTTTTAATCTGCTTGAATATTAAAAGCAGTTCTTTTTCGTTAAAATTTTATTATTAAAGTAATGTTTAATTTATACACATTAATTTGCATCTACTACATACTATGTTTTAAGTGAAAATAAACACGTTAAAAGTTTTTCTAATACAATTGATCATGAATTAAGTATAATTAAAAAATATTTATTACTTGCGATAGTTTTTATTTACTGTAGTGCGATTCACGTAACTTTATGACGCGCCGATCAAGTTGCGGTGCGGTTACAATTAAGTTTACGCTTTGGTACAAAATGGTATTCTTGTAAGTGTTTAGCTGCGCGTGAACTGCGCGTGAGCTGCGCGTCAACTGTACGTCAGATGTATGAAATTTGTTTGACATTGACATATACGCGCAGCAGTAGAATACGCTAAAACGTTTGCGTGACGCGAACTTCACGCGAGCGTATTTGACAGCGGTTGTCAAAATTACGAGAATACGAAAAGGGCTGTTTTGATCGAAACTTAACCGCAACTGCACTGCAGCTGAACTTATTATAATACGTGAATCGCCCTACTCAGTGATGTAAAATTTCGGGACGGACGTATTACACTAACTGCTATATTTTCACGCCTAAGCCACTGAACCAATTTTGATAGAATTTGATACAGAGATAAATTAGACCTTGGGTAAGGGCAAAAGGTTCCCGTTTATTATGTAGACAACGCTTGAAGGGGTTGAACAAGGGGATACGCAGTACGCATGGAAAAATCTAAACTGTTGAAGTTACAGATGTCAAACTTTTTTACTTATTTTGTAACAAAAATAACTGCACACTTCGTTTTCTTAAAGTTAAACCATAAAGGGGTTATAATAAGGGTTGAAAGGTAGTGAAAATAATGGCGTGAATAATATTAGAAAAATAGCATTATGGGATTTCGTTTCATTTCTTTATTGATCCGGTGGTCTAATAATTGATATCTGAACGGGTGGTTCACACATTTACACGAAAAATTGAAATTTAGAGTCAGAATTGATAATTATCGCCGCAATTTTGAACTTTATTGTTAATGATTCGATAAAAAATAGGGATATTCGTTAGGGGTGAGTTAGACGGTACGGTTGATTTTAGTTATTACAGGAGTTGGTATGAATAATAACATGTATCTGGTACGAAGTAGGCCAGGGAAGCTCCTATCTAGTGGTCATTGCGGGGTATGCGATCTCGGCCCCCTGAGCTACTGCTATTACTACCAACTTTCCCCTTCGTGGCTGTAGTATCCATCTCTACATTCCATACTTTCCTATCCAATAACATCTTCTAGCCGCAAATTATCCCCGGTTGAAGACGGACAGCAGCGTCAACAACACGAGTACCCTCCTGCGCTCTCGAATCCGTCTGCCAAGCGTGGTGAGTATTGGCATAAAAAACAAAAAAGCCTAATAGTTGCTAAAACCAGGATCAGGACTCCAGTCCCCGGCAGCCCCGCTATTCCTGGTTATGGTAGCGGCCACGGTAAGGGCGGGACAGATGGTGGTAAGAATCTCTGTGTTGACCCCGGCTACCACACCCTGACGAATGGCACTGATAATACACAACATACGCACTTTATGAACAGACGAGAAGATTGTTAACTGTATTTTGCTGTTAATAAAGGCTTATTATTATTATTTTCATTTTTCATTTCACCTATAAAAAGTATACGTATAAAACTATGATTTTGAACTTTTTTGCTAGGTCCTAATGGTGGACCATATTTTGATGGTCAAATATTTTTTAAACGGTTAGACAATATCACGTTTGTTACCTCAGAAACAAAATGCTTCATTCGACGTATTACAACTGAAATATTTACCATATTAGGCAATTTGATTAAAATTCCTGTATTTCCCAAAACATATGGTCACCCTATAGGAAAGGGACACAACCCTACCGTCCTACACCTCTCGCTCGGCTCGTTTTTCCGATGACAGTGCGCAGTCCTGTTTATATACTACGTCCATGTGCGGAATAGCTTTATGCCATACTTTATGCCTTCTTTATGCGGACACTGGCAACCCAGAACATATGATGTGTTGCCTAGAGATGGGTCAATTGATGAACAAAAAGTCATTTTCATTCACTGTTACTCGAAAGAAAAGGATAGCAATCAGTCGCAACGTCATTCGAGGTCAAATTTTTGTGCTTCACTTTTATATACGGAATGCAATCTCCATTTGGGTATAAGCTTCTTGGGTCAAACCGTATTTTTTTCAAATCGGTTAAACCGAATCATAATTTTGCTCAAACCGAATTACAAACCGATTCAACCAAACCGAATCATCCAGTACTGTATGACATCATTCATTCGTTCATGAACCCCGTTATAAGTTATAAACCGTATTACGATACGGTTTACGATTTTAATTCGGGTACTCCATTGAGTTACACAACTGGAGGGGACATCAAGACCAAATAGTTTGGAACATTCGCAAGAGTACATGTACCGCTAGGCTGTCAGTCGTCCCTGACGTTTCAGCGAAGACGGACCTAATTAGGTGTAAATATAATTGGTCCATAAATGCCATATTGCGTGCTAAAAACGTGCAAAAACCATTCCAGAACAATAGGAAGAAAAGTTGGAGTTTCATTCCATAGGTAAATCAACCATAATTTAAATAAAGAAGCAAAAATTAAATTTAAGAAATTATTTACCGGAGTCGTCTTGACAACCGCCATTTTTGAATGAAATTATAGATTAATAATAAAATGTAGTGACAGATAGGTAAAAATTGAAGTTTTCGTGTAGGGATAGTGGTAGTGTATGTGATGATAGGATATATATTTTTAAAAATTCTAATTTATTTCCAGTACAAAAAAAGGCATATTTGGACATTTTAATTATAGTTTCCGTTAACTTTATATATTTAATTAATTGGTTAATTGTATATTTATTGTTATAATGTTTTTTTTTCCTAAATAAAGAAAATAAAATTAAACTTTAAATTCAATGTAAGAATTTATAGGCTCTATCAGGTGTATATAGATGTAGCTAGAAATTTCTGAAGTGTCGCATCTGCTACATGCCGACTTTATCTATACTTCGCTGTCATATTGAAATGAGCACAATTTTTCTTCTACGTGTCCGCTCCAGTTGTAATACCTCAATGGGGTACTCCTACCCGAATTAAAACGTCGTCGTCGCGTCGCGTCACCGGTCGGTGTCAGCAACTTCATTCGGGATAACTCGGTTCCGTTCGTTATTCATTCGGGCGGAGCGTTCAGCCCATGGATGTAATATATAAACAGGATTGCGCACGAAGAAAATCCTGTCATCCTGAAATAAGACATGTGCATGTAGCATAAGGTTTAATTTACTATGGTAAATGACATGGAGGAAGGCCGAAACCGAGTGAGACAGTATGAGATGATTCTATCCCTTTTCATTTGCGAGCCAGACCAAAAAAAATATTTTATCTAGTAGATTATTTTACATTCGCGAAAAGGTAATTAGTTCGAAAAAAAAATAAACACAGAATATCTATAGTAACATATAGAAAAATATAATAATTTAACTTTATTTATGGGTCCATAAACGAATTCATGGCATTACAATGGAAGGTTAAATGCATGATAGAAGAATTTGTAATTATAACTCTGGCCACTTGATAATAAAAATAAAATATGTCATGGCTTATACGAAATGTCACAGGTGTCCAATTTTAAATTATTTTCGATATTTATTAACGGAAATTGGTTAAAAAGTGTTGCAAAATGATTTGTATAAGTGAATAATATAGTGGTTGTTGTATATCGATTCAAAGGTGAGTGGTTTCATGAGATTTACCATTTTTGTTTACAAACATTCGCTACGGTGACCATAATAAAACCTGCCTTAGAACTTTTTTGGTCGATAATTCAAAGTTCAGATGAATTATTGAATAACTTTTAATGTGCTTGAATATTAATAGCAGTTCTATTTTCTTTATAATTTTATTACTAAAGTAATGTTTAATTTATTCACGTTAATTTGCATCCTACTATGTTTTAAGTGAAAATATACACGATAAAAGTTTTTCTAATACAATTGATCATGAATTAAGTAAATAAAAAAATATTTATTTTTTGCGATAGTTTTTATTTACTGAGTTATTTACTTATATGGACACATAAACAAGAATGTTTAGTCATAAATAGCTTAAAAAAGTATATTTTTTTAATTTTTTATTTACTTCGTATGCTTTTATTCGCCAGAGAGTAACTATAACACGACATTATTCATTCATTAATTTTTTTACGAATTATCAAATATTAAAAATATTATTTTTATTCAATACAAATATTATTTTAAGAAATCTTGTTTTGCTCACCCTACCTAAATTGTGCGATTTGACAGCTACTACGAACCAATATAGCGCAGGGTCAGTCCTATTCTTAGTTGAACCGCATAGTATAAAACTTTGATTTTGAACTTTTTTGCTATGTCCTAATGGTCCAATATTTTGGTGGTCAAATATTTTTTTACACGATTAGACAATGTCACGTTTCTTACCTCAAAAACAAAAAGCTTCATTCGACGTATTACAACTGAATTATTTACCATATTAGCCAATTTGATTAAAATTCCTGTATTTCCCAAAAAATATGGTCACCCTATAGGAACGGGACACAACCCTCCCTTCCTACACCTCTCACTCGGCTCGTTTTTCCGATGACAGTGCGCAGTCCTGTTTATATACTACGTCCATGGTTCAGCCCGCATCAGCTTATTCGCATTGCATCGCATTCGTACTCGCTCGAACTGGACACGAGTTGACGCGATTGCGGTTTCAAACTGAAACCGGGTTGGATAGACTGTAGCTCGGTTTGATGCGAGTTGCCCTCAACCCGAATTGATTCGGTTTGGCAAACCGGGTTGACACATCGCTAGTGTTGCCCGATGTCACTGTGTGTTGCTGTGAGTGACACTGTGCTCAGTGCTGGTGTTTGCCTTTTGCCTTTGCTCAGTGATACTGTGTTTAGTAAAATAAGTATGTAGTTTAGCTTTCATCTGGAAAAATATTAATATTTTTGAGAACTATTTTCAGTTTGATTGATGGAGTAGTGTTTTTGTTGATATAGTCATAAAACTAACAGACAAAATGTGTGGTGGATTCACTTGTTCAAAGAATGCATTAATTGCTCTAAATGTCCTCTATGTGGTAAGTAGAACTCAAAACAGACAAAAGCAATCCAATTAATGCTCAGTATTTTGTATTTTCTTTTTTATTATAATGCCTGGAATATTAAGTAATTTTATCATCTAGACTTTCAAAAGTCATTGTCTTTTTAAGGTCATTCATCATTGACTAAATCATTCAAGGGTTATGATATTAGCACGTATTTTAATGTTTCAGTTTGGTTAATTATGATAAGCTTCTGTTTATAATTATTAATCAACTATAAATATTATTTCCGCCCTACATATAATGTTAAACTCAGTTGGTTTTTGGCAATCCATTTATTAGATAAAAACAATAAAATAGGTGGCTTTGAGCATTGTTAAATCATTGTCATTGTATAAACTGATTTTAATCTTTGCCATTCATTCCCATAACATATGTTATCATAATAATATATATGTGTGTTATCATAATAATATACATGACAAAAAATTAGTAAATGGTAAACAAAGAAAGTGAAAATTAAAATTGTAATTTGACAGGTGGTGGCAAGTATCCTCATCTCAGTGGCAGTTTATGGGCAGACTTCATCCCTTGTATCAAACCTTCCTATTTTAGGAGGTATACTGGCATGTGGTGTATTCCTAGTCCTAATCTCTCTACTGGGGTTAGCTGGAGCAGTGAAGCATCATCAAGTGATGCTGTTTTTTGTATCCTTTGTTAACACAACATTTTAATGTTAAAACTATAAAAATGACCCATCTATCATTTTGTTGGATAACAGTTTAGGTCAAGTCAATGCTTCACTGTTTATTTAACGAATTAATTGTGATTATGATGTAGAAATGAAAAATGCAGTCAATGTATTAATATGAAATGTCAATGTAGCAGGTTTCTTATGTATTTAATTTACAAAGTAATTACATATTGTTACATATTTGCAATATTATGACAATGCCTTAACTCCAAAACAGTACATGGTAATTTTATTCCTTTTGTTCCTGGTTCAATTCTCAGTTGCTTGTGCTTGCCTCGCTGTTAATTCTGAGCAACAGGAAATGTTAGCCCGACAGGTAAACCATATTATTATACTGTCCTCAAATTATTTTGACACTGAATGTTAAAAAATCCCTTTGCTCCATATTTTATAAGCTGTTCCATAAATTAAAAAGCATGAATTTAAATAAAAAATCAAGATAAGTTTTTCAAAATTATCAAAATTGGAAATTTAAAAACTGGTTTTCATTATATAGGGTTGGAATGAAATGGATATGGATGTGAGACAGCAAGTTCAAGACAGATTCCAGTGCTGTGGCTTCCAGAACAACACTACTAATATTACAAATGATCATCCTTCTTGTGATGCTTTAAATGTAAGATCTTTGTTTTCATAACTCTTACAAAATATGCTCATACACTAACAAGGCAGGGTACACAGTTCACAAAAGAGGGCATCATATGATGGAACATGAACACCCCATCTAAAACTTCTTGTATTGAATGTAATAGTTGCCATGGCCGAAAATGGCTAGAAATAATACATCATCATCAACATTAACTCTTACAAGAATTTGACATGGGTATTGAGTATACCATATATCAAAGACATTTTTGTTATTTATGACCAAGCTGCTGCTGTTAAAATTTTTGAATAATGTAGTATACTGTTTTTAAGTTGGAAAGCTGTGGATTTTTTTGAAGTGATTTCAGTATACTTCAATGTTTGACATATTAATGACTAATGATTTAATTATTAGGATCAATGAAAAATAAGTCATTCAAGTCAAGTCATCTGTTTTAAGTATAAACTGAGACAGTCAAGATACCAGATGCTTGATAAAAAGATGCTCCCACAAATCATAATTAATGAACCTGAGATATATGAAGCTATTCTAGCTGTAGCTATAATTATATGCATTGCATTCCAGATAATTTGCTGTAAGGGTTCTAATGATACAAATTGCCACTGCAAACCATGCATGGAGAAATTAAAGGAAACTATTGATTACGCATTTAAACTTTGTGGTGGTATCGGACTGTTTTTCAGCTTCACAGAGGTAAATATTTAAAATTACATTATCATTATAGCAGTAAGGACGTTTTTTTTATCACTAAACTATGGAACATTGTTTATCATGTATTTGTATGGATGATGTTTGTTATTATTACTTATCAATGAATTAAAATTATAAAAATATGATATGTAATGTACATAAAATGTAATATTGAGTAATGGATGATTCTGGAGTAAAATATGGGCAATGAGTATGTGATTAACAATCATTAATTGTTGTTGGGTGAAATATATAATAAAATAAATAAATAAAGCCAACAGCCACATACATAGTCCTGACTCCACTCTTATATAGAATATTGTGTTGTGGGTATCAGATATGAGACTTCAGAGACTTCTCAGACTCACAAATAAACATAGCCAGGGTCTAACTAACTATGCCTATACTGGGTATCTCAAGACTGCTACCGAAAACGAAGCCGGGTGGTAGTTTTAGTGACTACAAACACAATGCAACTAAAAATTTCGCATAGAAACGCGACAATTATTTTTTATGATTTTTTAAATATCGTAATTTTTGGGTGGTAAATCCATAGTTTTTGCTAAAATGATAATTTAAACTCTTGCATACCTTAGAGTATTTATAAATAAAAGGGTATACACTATTATTTTAGGAAAAAATGTATTTACCACCCAAATATGGCCATAAGAAAAAAATAACAAAAAAAAAAATTGTCGCTTTTTTTTGCAACTTTTTCTGTTGCATTGTGTCTGAAGTCGCTTAAACTACCACCCGTCTTCGTTTTCGGTAGCAGTCTTGATATACCCTGTATGTAGCAACATTTTTTAAAGATATAACATTTGTTGCTGTGAGATGAATTTAATAATATAAAATTAATGTAAATCAAAAGATGCACAAAGCAAATTCACTAATACTGCACTAAAATATTTTAATAATAATATTAAACTCATAATTACCTACTGCGTAATTTTTATGTGAGTATACATACTATCAATGCTTGTGGGATTTCAATCGTTTATTTTTACGTCACATCAGCTAAATAAAATTATTTACATAAAAAGATAGCCTTATCACTGCGTAATAGAAATAACATTAACACTTATTTGTGGGCATGCTAATATTTATCTTGAGACGAGTAAAGAGCTACGCAATTGGGAATATTACCAACCAATTTATGAAACGTAATTTCTTTCAAATGTAGATTTACACATTTCACATAACGAATGGTCATGTTTGCATTTTTTTTTGGTTGAGTAATAATATGCGGTCTGAAACCCGCAGCGTTTTGGGTGTCATTGAAATTGGAAAGTTTCTCAGTTCTCAGTATGCGTGTTTCGATGTAGCATTACATAAACGTAGCTCGTTGCTCGCCCGTCACTTGTTTACTAACATTGGTGGTGTCATAATTATAACATTTCCTTACCTTGGGCGAACTACATTTGTGACTAACAGTAATTATTTTCAGTTTCTTGGTGTGTGGTTGACAGTAAGATATCGTAACCAAAAGGATCCGCGGGCTAACCCAAGTGCATTTCTGTGAATGATTCCATGCGAACGAAGACATGTTATATCTGTAATCCGAGGTGGATGGGTGTTTTGCTTATTTGTTTTGCTTCGAATCGCTTATTGAAATGGCTATGTTGCATGCAAATCGAAAATGGTGGTTATTTTATATGGAAACCGCATAAAATGTAATGAATTCATCATGAATAACTAGTCTTAACAATGTTATTTTGATACGATTCAAATATTATTTTTACGTTCAACTAAGGTTTTATGATACTGTACTGTATCTGTATCAGCCCATATACGTCCCACTGCAGGGCACGGGCCTACTCTACAATCGAGAATATGATTGAGAGTGGTTAGGCCATATAGTCCACCACGCTGGCCTAGTGCGGGTTGGCGGACTTACATACCATAGAAACTCTTATAAATCGCTATGGTATGCAGGTTTCCTCACGGGTTTTCCTTCACCGTTTTATGATAACGCGGTGAAATATCTAAAAGTAAAAAACATAAACATTTGTTTGTACTTTTTCTGGCAAATATTTTTACTAGAAAAATCATATTTGATGTGGAGAGTAATGCGCTCTACACACCAAAGCCAACTCGGCAGCCTAAAAGAAAAGCATCATATCGGCGACAAGCGCGCGCACATGTCGCCCGCCGACATGTTGGTGGCATTTGTTCAACTCAGTTGCCCGGCGACACTCTATGACGTCATAAAATGTTCATGTCATGTCGGGCCGTTTTTTTTTAGTTTTTCGACTAGTAATGAGTTAAGTTGTCGTCTAGCCCGACAGCAAAATGTTTTCGACATGTGCCGGCGGGTCGGCGGCTTATGTGTGTAGTACGCTCGAGAAAATCCAATGTCATTAAAACTTATAAAAATGTTTTATGAATAGTCATATTTCGTGTAGATGGATGTGTGTACATAATATCGTTTCGTAAATAGTTTTGGTGAAATATAAAACCGACCACTTTCAATACATCATTCTATTTGGCATTTACTATTTGCATGATAAATCTCGTGTGCATGCATTTTTGGTTAATTCTACCGGCTTATTCAATAAGAGTATAAATCTAAGGAAGTTATAACCTCGGCCATTTTCGGCGTGTAATTTTGTTCCGGACCCTGTATCTAGTATATGTTTGATCGAAGGACCTTTTGATCAGTTCGTACATTTAAATAAATTAGCGCAATCGCGACTGTAATTACTCCGACGGTCAGTTTTACTACCTCGCTAGACAACACTGATTCTAGTATATGGTGCATCATTGCATGAACATATGATCGCTGATGATCGGACCTGACCCATCGTCGCGCCTAGCCAAGCATGGCCCCTTGTATACTAGGGCTTATAGCGTACGCATATTTCACATATTAAAGTGATTTAACCATTTGCATGTGCTTCAATGTTTTAAGTTATAGTGTATACTGCATGCTGGTTTTGGCTCTCCTTGTATTCAATCATTGTACCATGTGGGTAAAGTGTAGATCCAACGTATTATTTGACTGTGTATGTTACAGCTATTTGCGGTCTGGCTTGCTCGTCGTTACAGAAACCAGCCGGACCCCAACTACAAAGAGCCACATGCTATTTTCCCAAGACAAAATTATCTTTATTAGTTATACTAATTCACTTGAGTCCGTTGCAGAACTCTGTCTAAATTAACCGCGCTAGTGACAAACATTACTAAATTGTTATTAAATTCAGTAAAATCATAATTATTCTACAAAGTCTATTTTACATTGGTTTTCACGGACTACAAGTTTAAGTAGATATAAGAGCTCATTTTAAAATATCCTGTATACATTTTCATTTGGTTTGAATCATCTGAATCGTGAACGTAATGCAATTTTATCCATTAGACATGGCACAATCGTTTGCTTAGATAAGTTGATATGTTGGTCGGAATTTATGGCATCGCGTATAAGTCAGTAATCTTGTTATTGTTGGTAGCATATATTTCAGCGCTACTTAGCTTCCATGCGTGATTTTCATAACTCCACACTTTTTTATTATTAAAATATATCTACTGATCTACAGTCATGTATTTTGCTTTATTTTTGGTAAGAAGTGCTGTTTATTTTGAATGAAATATGAAACAACTGGTAATAGGGAACATGCACCAGATTTAAAAATAAGTCAAAATATTTTTTTTTGTAATCTTTATTAATATAGAAATATACCTTAAAGATATTTTTTAAATTTATCAACTCTAAATCGGTAAAATAAATACTTAAAAAATGACATTTCAAATTTGCCGCGTATTTTTCCGAAACGCGATCTATTGCTTGAAAAGGAAAGTGACGACAATGGTCACGTTCTTATGAAGTTTTAGCTTGTTGTTTTACGTTTGTTTATGAGTTATTTTGTGCTTTCTTTATACTATTAAATAAAATGGATTATTTTGTCACGAAATACAGTTCTGTAGCAATTTATGAAAGAAACTTAATCGAAATACTACGTTGTTCATATCGTGACCTTTGACGTCACAGCGATTTCGCGCCAACATGGCGTTTGAATGCTTCGAAACTGATAGCAGTTTTGATTATTTTTTTGTACTTTTTTGATTGATATTTTCAAAGACTTATATTTTTTTCCGATAATGTAATAACATACAGAATTGATTAAAAATATAAAAAAATGACATGCATATTCCCTATTGTTAACACAAGACACATACACAATTTGTATCATCATCATTCATTGGCCTGGCATCGTGTTGTGTTGGCCACACATTGTAGTAATTAGATATTTTTTGAGCATGTATTTCGTGATATCTTTTTTTTTTGATAACCATATTATTTTCGTAAGAATATTAGGCAACTGTAGGGCGTTTACTTTCTTATAAGTGATAACAATCATATGAATTTTTGAGTCGAAATAACATTTATTAACTTGATTCTTCGCTCAGTATAAGGATCTATGAATTATGTTATAAATTTGACTTGTCATATTGTACTAATTAGCATTGTTTGTATATTTTAGTATTTCAAATAGACAAGCTGTGTTGTGTTAAATGTGCTGTATTTTTAATTTCATATCATGAGGTCCAACTTGATTGTGGTCCTATAGTACAACATCATAATGTTTCATCATTTTGGCGATGAATATATTGCAGAATAGTTGTAGGTACATTATGTCTACTAGTCAGTAGTCTAATTTTATTTTAGCATTAATTTCATTGAAAGTTGAAAAAAGACAGCATGTCATGTTTTAAAATTCATAATGATATGCGGACTGAATGAAACAGGTATATAGTGATATATTGCGAGTGTGAAAAATATTAAGAGTACTGTGACTTGATCTGATAGGATCTTAATTAACATAGACGCCTACATGAGTTTTGAGTTTACTTTCATCTTCACCAGGAGATCATTAGCAAGTGTTATGTCAAGCTCGGGTCGTATTCTGAACATTACAAAGTTAATATCAAGTAGAAGTGTCACATTTGCATTAACTGTGTAGTTTCTAATTTTTATGATTGTGAGTGTATTTCCTTGCCATTTACTTTGTCTATTTGGTCTTTTGAATCTATTGAGCTTTAATTAGTTGTTAGTTGGACCGATTCCGACTTTGCATTCTGTGCTTTTACGTAAAATAATTTTTTCACCTCTGTTTTCCGATACCAGTTAAGTGTTTGCATATAAATGGATGATATATCGCTGTGAAGTAATATTAAGTTAATGCGGTACTTGTCGATGTATTGTAGCTTGTATGTTTCTTCGAAAGTTTCTGTAATATTATCATTATACTGATGTTTCAAAAATTACTCCAAAGTAAATAAAGTGTGCAAGCATACATTCTTGTATTATTTTTTACCCTGGCTAACCTATTAAAATTTGTTTCTTGGACTGATAATAGCTGCATTTCAACTCGCATACAACATCAATTGGCAAGAGATATTCTTTCAGAAATCAGACACTAACTATCGTCCATGAAGACAATTATCCCGGCCCGTTCAAAAACAGATAATAACTATATGATATCTTAAGATGAAATGTGAACCCGAAACATTCAAGTCCGAAGTCCGAAGTTTCGAATTTCGTTTCGAATGAATACAGTAGAATACAGCCCCTGAACTTGGCTGTTACAAAAAACCGAAACAACCGATCGTGGGGTATTCTGAGTTCGATTCTTATGATTATTTTCTACCCGAAAACTTTATTTTTCCTGTATTGTACTAATGATGTCTACTTATAATAATAATCACAACGATAGGCCCGTTCGCGATAAAATAGTACGCAAATACCAATGGCCAAAATATTTCAAGTGACTTGTTGCCACGCTGTATCCTTGCAAGATTCAATGGGCGTCAATATGTTATCATTGTATTTATTTAATGCCCAAAAGTGAAATCTCAATTCGTAAAGCTTACGAGTTTTTTCATGATTTTTGGACATATTCATGGTATTCAGTGACCAGAAAGATATACACTTTTGTTTGTAAATTTCATTGAAAATCAACCCCTCAACGTGAGATCTTTACAAGGGCGTAACAGCGGTGACAGTGTCCACGCGCAAAGCTTCCGCGCAAGCCCTGAGTGGAACGCCCGCACCCTGCCGACTTTGGGCAGAAAACCTTGCGGCTGCCAGTAGGCAGTTGTGCAGCGCCCGCACCCAGCGTTACACCCATCGATCCACTTCTGATAGAACGTTACACGTTGATTATAAGTGTTTAGTGTGAGAACAGCAGCTCAACTACCATGTCGTTCGATAAAGACGAGCTCCGAGATGAGTGAGTATCTTTTTGTGTATGTTTTCGCTAATCATTTACATTAACCTTTTATAGGCGTGAAACATAATTTATTATCTGATTAAACATTTAGTTTGGAGTTGAAATATGATTACAGGTAACCTAAATTCCAACGTAATTAACATCGTCCCATTCAGTGTATGTTGTGTTTTAATTTATTTGTGAATTTTGTTTATATAGGTATAGTAAGGTTTCTAAGTGTTTTAACATTGTAAATTTAATACATTAGTACAATAAGTATCAAATTTGCTGTGATAGCAGGGTTCATTGCTCCTCAGAATGTTTTTCTTCCTAAACAAAGGATGTACCTACGTGACCTGAGCATTTTTCGACCACCTAGTCATGTAAGGGTGGTTATGTTATTACTGTTTATTCGAATAAAGAGTGGTGCCATATACACATGTACCTGCTTGTATGTACGTTGTTATATCGTATTGGCACAGGAAATGAGTGATCGTGTTACAATATAATGACAGCAAAACGTGTTGGCAATTGGCGTCGATAGGTAGATACATAGTTCTTTCGTCCGATTGTGTATACTGTATTGCAATTAGCATCCATTTCAAATGAAGCGTTGTCTCGCGCTAAATAAGATCGCGATTAACTCTTACCTTGGAAATAATGTTTATTACCTTATTTTTGAAAATTTCAGTGTATATTGTTATATGTTTAAAATTTAAATATATACTTACCTCTCTTGCCTTTTATTTTTTTGTTAGTTTAGGTTTAATGTTAGGGTCTAAGGTAATTTAAAATACCGTTTTAGTTCTGAAATGCACTAAAGCACACCTTCTACTATTTACAATATCTTCTGTACACAGTATCTTCATGTTAAATTATCCTGGTAGTTACTTCTTTCAAGCGATAATGCCCCATTGTATAATTATATTTATCATTTATATCATTAATGATTATTATTTTATAGAATACATAATAATGTTTTATTTGGTTTGAATAGATCAAATATTGAAATCATATATGTATCTACATTTCGTAATAATTAATATAGAAATCTTTACTATAAGTATAATTGTTGTATAAATACATTTAAAAATCTATAAGATATTTCCTTGAAAGTCATAAAATATGTATGTAGGTAGATACCTACATATACAGGGTATATCAAGACTGCTACCGAAAACGAAGCCGGGTGGTAGTTTAAGCGACTTCAGACACAATGCAACAGAAAATGTTGGAAAAAAAGCGACATTTTTTTTTAAATATTTTTTTATATGGTCGTATTTGGGTGGTGAATACATTTTTTTGTAAAATAATAGTGTATACACTTTTATTTATAAAGACTCTAAGGTATAAAAGAGTTTAAATTAATATTTTAGCAAAAACTATGGATTTACCACCCAAAAATGACGATATTTAAAAAATAATAAAAAAAATTATCGCGTTTCTTAGCAAAATTTTTAGTTGCATTGTGTTTGTAGTCACTAAAACTACCATCCAGCTTCGTTTTCGGTAGCAATCTTGAGATACCCGGTATATAAGTGCCACGGTAGGTAGCCACAACCCAAATCCTCTTTATCTAAGTGTAGTAATCATGTTTGTTTATCTTATTTGAAGATATGAAAACAAAAAAGAAGCCGCCTGAAGAATATTTTGGCTATTTCCCTAAGACATATGTTTTTAATTATCACTTACATTCTATAAATTAATAAGTCGTTCAATTATTAGGATTATTCTTGAAAATATGTATAGAAGATATTAAAGAGCTATTTTCAATAGTTTCTAGTTGTATACTATGTTACTAGCTTTGAGATACGACGATGCTTAAATACTACGCAGATAAAAATCTGCGTAGAGTTTAACCAAAAATACGCATAGTTTTATTGCGATTTATGATAATCAGTATCTTGTTACTCCTTTATAAACACTGACACGGAAATATGTATATGACGCACCTGATGATTTCATACTATGGTCATACAGTGTATAAGGGCCTCTTCAGTGCGACGTAGACGACCTACGCGGATGTCCGCGACGGACGGTAAAAACTAAAATGTATCAATCCTATACAACGCGTTCAGAGCAACGCGGAGCGCCCGCGCCGCGGAGAGCTGTCCGCGCGCGGATCGAAATTCGAAATCACTCCGCGTCGCTCGTCCGCGGCGCGGGCTTCCGCACGCGTACAGTATGTACCAAGAAGCTTATACCCAAATGGAGATTGCATTCCGTATAAAACACTGAAGCACAAAAAGGACAATGGCGAAATCGTATTTGCATGAACAACGCGTTTAGAAATGTCGTACTTGATAATAATAATATCATTATTTTTCATGAATTTTCAGCATATTAACTATAGTTATGTAACGATGTTTAAATTTCACAATAAAATAAAAAGCTTTATTGACCATTTTGTATGGCCGTCAGCTTTTTTTAGCAATGGCGTAAGGTCTTTTAAGCCGACAAAAAATATTTTTCATCGAATGTCGCAAAATCTGTTACAAAAAAGAGCTTTATTTGGTAAGACAAATGCGGTAAATATTTATTTCATAGCCCTACTTCACCAAATAACATTTTTAATAAAACAATAATATTTCAATTGGAAATGTCAAATAGAACATAACCTCAAAATCTATAAATTGATAACGTTTAGTAAATAATGTAGACTTTTTCACCAGTATTTCGCAACACATTATTGTTTAGGAACGACAGCGGAATTCATATATATTTTTTTCACTAATAAACGCTTTACATTTACATCAACTAAAATCATGTATGGAAATCTGCCATTGTCCTTTGACCTTGAATGACGTTGCTGTTGCCTGCTATCCTTTTCTTTAGAGTGACAATGAATGAAAATGACTTTTTGTTCATTCGTTGTCACTCGAAAGAAAAGGAAAGCAGGCAACAGCGAAGCTTCTTGGTATGTACAGACTTGTTCAGTGCGTGACAGACAGTCGTGCGACGCGGACATAAAGTACATCGTCGTCATAGAAGACTCTAGTTTCGCATGTTACTCCTCAAATGTCTTGACAGACATTTTAAAATACATGAAAAATTTCATTTCGTCTTCTTGCAATTCCAAAAATAAAGTTACAAATTCTCCTTTAAAAAGCCTTTTCGCAACGATTGGATGCTCATTAAATCTTCTTATACCATGGCGATTTCGGCTATTTAATAAATAGGCAGCAACCACCAAATTCAATTTTATATCCATAGGCTTATTGTTGTCACTGTATCACTCTCAATCGCGCTCCGCATCGAACTGAACGATGATGTGATCCGCGACGGACGCAAGCACTAATCCGTGCGCCAAGGACCTTACATTTGCATATAGAGCCATTGATTTCTCTTCAGTATATATTGAGTTGCAAAATTTTTTCATGAAAATCGCGCTAAAATAAATATAAATTAACCTAATTTCTAATAGATTTCGTCTTAACGGTGATAAAAATTATCATTTATATTTTTATTAAATATCTTGTCATATAACAAGCAAGCATTTTCGAAATCGTTGCAAATGACAACTAATTTCAGTAACGCTCCACTAGTGATGTACTGGAGCGCACGCACCTCTTACGTCGGAACACAACGCGCTTTCCGTCCTGTCCATCCAAAATGTTTTCACTGCCTTGTACTATGTACTGTACACCAGTTTTTTGTGTGAACGTGATACCTAGTATGTATATACGTGAAATAATTTATTTATATACTAATATATGGATGCAAACAAGCAACAGGTCAGCCGATGGTTATTGACAACTACCGCCCATGAACATCCACAACGCTAGGATTATACTTATTAGATGTGTTGCCCATGAAGTCAGGAGAGAAGTTGGAAGCACAAAGAATGGGAATGGGAAAGGGCTATTGTGCATCCAGCAATCGCACTCACCGAACGAAACGCGACAGCCAAGCTGTCGCTTCACGTCTATCTACTGTGAGACTGGTACCACCCTAGGGTGATCTTGTCTGGACAAGGTTGCCCATTCGTGCTGAGTCATGACTTACAACAGCCAACCTAAGATTGTCCAAATGTTTTAGTTATTTATTTTATTGTTCCAAACAGTAACGAGTGACCTATTTACCTAGTCATTCGTGATATTTTAATTCTCTATGAAATTATTAGTTAGGCCGTTTGTCCACCGCCACCGTCACCGGACCGTCACCGAGAACGAGATTATTTCGGGCCGTATTTAAGATGACGTGACGGCGATTGTGTGTCCACCGCGCAAATATATTTATATGTTATGGGCTAAGTGATTAATACAGGCAGTATTCACAATGCCCGGGCAGTATGAATATTGCCGAGCCATATCATAGGGCCATGTGATTAATTATTACAATCTAAACTCACCTATTTATCACATTGCCAGGGCATTATGAATATGGCTATATGATGATCGGGCAGTGTGATTAATAGGTGATTTTTTACGTGGTGCGCTGCCGCATTTTCGCATCTGTGATGGACCCATGAATTAGAAAGGTTGAATTGATCTACTTATGTTTAGGTAGTTGCTTTTTAACGTCCGAAACATTATCTTCAGAAGGAAATTAGTGTACCCACTTTATGGATCAGTTAGGTCGACTGTGCCCCAAAACCGACTCGGAACACCCCGACTTCACGTAGTCTTTTGGCTACCGACCCTAGAGTGTATATAAAAAGCCGGAGGCGCGGAGGGAGAGCAGCCCCCGCCCGCTGTAACGAAGGATAGGCCATAGTTGCTTATCTTTTGTTACGCCAGGGCGAAGGGGCTGAACTTCCCTTAGCGCCGGAGACGATGCAGAAGCTAATTTGTATTGACAACAAGTCTTTTAAGGGTTAGGTTGCTATAATAGATATTTCTCAGGAATGGTGCGTTACCTTTTCATGGGAGTGGTACCAGGGGAGGTGTGACACTCCCTCCACTCCTCCCAACCCACCCCCTCGTGCAGCCCTATTCTAAATTGTACTACTTCGGCTCATTGTTTTGATTTTGATTCGCTTTACAACACTCTGCCCAATAGGCACTTGGCATTATTCATAATGCCCGGGCAATGTGATAAATTGATTGGTTATAATCACATTGCCCGCTCTTATTGGGCATTATTCATACAACTTTTATGATAGACAAAAAAAAATACCGGCCCGTCATTAAATCGTGCCGAGTTCTAGCGGTCACGCCGAAGGCCGTTTGTCCACCGCCGCCGTCACCGGACCGTCACCGAGAACGAGATTATTTCAGGCCGAGTTTAAAATGACGTGACGGCGATCGTGTGTCCACCGCGCCGATAAATTGGTGGCTCATCCATCCATCCATCAGCCAAAGGAAGTCCACTGCTGAACATAGGCCTCCCCCAATGATTTCCACAGAGACCTGTTGGAGGCAGCCTGCATCCAGCGACGTCCCGCGACCTTTACCAGGTCGTCGGACCATTTCCAACATGTAAAACATAAATTTAGGACAAGTGGTCCGGTTAGGCAGGTCCAACTTCGAGAAAGAGGTCAATCGTCGAATCCAACTGGGTTGGGCAGCGTTCGGGAAACTTCGCGACGTATTCTCGTCCAAAATACCTCAGTGCCTAAAATCGAAAGTCTTCGATAGTTGTTGTGTGTTACCAGTGATGACATACGGCACCGAGACGTGGCCTCTCACTGTGGGCCTCATTAAAAGGCTCAAAGTCACTCAACGAGCCATGGAGCGGGCTAAGCTCGCTGTTTCACTACGAGACCGAATCAGAAATGAGGAGATCCGTAGGAGAACCAAGGTTACCGACATAGCCCATAGGATTGGCAAGATGAAGTGGCAGTGGGCCGGGCACATAGCTCGCAGAACCGATGGCCGTTGGGGCCGAAAGGTTCTTGAGTGGAGGCCACGTAAAGGCAAGCGAAATGTCGGACGCCCGCCTACAAGGTGGATGGTCGATCTGACTAAGGTTGCAGGAAGTCGCTGGATGCAGGCCGCTTCCAACAGGTAATTGTGGAGATCCTTGGGGGAGGCCTATGTTCAGCAGTGAACTTCCGGTGGCTGATATGATGATGATGATGATGAAAACATAAATGATGCAAGTAAAGACTGCACAAGTACATACCGGATATACAGGTACATACTGGAGCAGACTATCTAAATGATATTTATTTAATACCATAGCCTAGGAATGAAACTAACATGGGTTACTTAACAAATCCTGTAAATGGTCCAAACGGAAATATATTACATACTTTTTTACTTAGCCCTTTTTTTTTATATTGTTTAAGAGATAGTCCTTTAAATGGGCCACCTTATATGATAATTCTTATTTTGTATTCGTTGTTGGTATTCCAAGTTACAGGCTTTGCCCAGTTTGGATACCTCTGGTAATACTAGTTGTTTCAAGTCATGTTATTTAAATAAAGATTTTGTTATTATTTTATTATATGGGAGAACTTAAACTGAGTTTTTATGTTTTCAATTGTTTATTTTTATTATGGTGGATTTCATGTTGACTGTCATATGCCAGTAAAATAACACGACTATTCCTTTTTACATTACGATGTAAAGAATAATAACATTAATAACTATCTAACGATGTTTGAGGTAGAGACCGAAGCCGGTAACGAAAATACCGGTATTTTTAAAGGTAACCCCCATACGTAAATTTTATTATTGTACCATATACGTCCCACTGCAGGGCACGGGCCTACTCTACAATCGAGAATACGATTGAGAGTGGTTAGGCCATATAGTCCACCACGCTGGCCTAGTGCGGGTTGGCGGACTTAAATATCATCGAAATTCTTATGAATCGCTATGGTATGCAGGTTTCCTCACGATGTTTTCCTTCACCGTTTTAGTGCGTGGTGATTGACTATCAATACACACATGACTCCGAAAAGTCAGAGGTGTGCCCTGGGATTCGAACCCGCGACCACCGTGAACATGTTGGCAGCCGCGTTTACCAACAGGCCATCGTGCACTTATTAAATTTATTTATTTATTAAATTTTATTAGATTCCTAGAATTTAACCGGTATCATACCGGTAACCTAAATAAGGGTTACCTCTATGTTTCACGCGCCGTTCGTCACAAGTCAAAGCGCGGACAGTGCCCTTGTGTGGTTATACCACAGAGTACATTACTATATATGAAAGGTTATACCGCCATGTGTTTTTACTAAACATTATGGCACTACACCACACACTGACCTTTACTAATTAAAATTTTTGTTTTTCAACAAAATTATACCGCAAAAGAAAAATGAATAGATTCCAGCGATATTATGTAAACAACACGACAAGTATGATATTTATTTGTTTTGCAACAACGCATTTTCTTTTGCATTCAAAGTCTTTTTAGGTTACCGGTATTAAAACGGTTACCGTATATAAGGGTAACGTGGGCGCATCGCACTTGTAATCGAGTGCGGCAAAAAATCTTGATTGCTGGGTTGTAAAGGACATTGACCAGGTTTAAGGATGCTTATACTACTTTGTCAAACTTTATTATATTCGAAATTATTGGAATTATATATATATATATATTTGCGATTGTTTTATTTACTAAATACCACTACTTGCTATATTTCAATTACGTAAGTAAGTAACTTACCAAAACGAAATTACTTATTTTTATATATCACATTTTTATGCGTAAAATAAACCCTTATTCATAGTCGCGACTGTATATTTAAGTATTAGATGTTCAATTAAGGTTTACCCGCGAAAATAGAGACTTAATTTACAACTGTGTAGGTAGTAGGTATAGTGTATTAAAATTGGGCATGTTAAAAGTTACCAAAAAAATAAATTTTAACGTTTAAAAATAATGTACCTAATTCGGCGATAGTTAGCTCAGGTAAATTTCTTCGCCACATATTGTGTTAACGTCATTGAGGTTATATTAAACTCAATGGTTAACGTAAATTTCTAAATCAACCGATAGCCCAGAGTATGCGAAGATATTTATTTTTAATTAATGATTTACTACAAATGATTTTACGAGTCATTTTCCTTTCGATTATGTATTTCGAAGGTAAGAAAAGCAATCTCCAACTTCAGCCAGATTCCAAACAATCAATGCGGAGGTTAAGATATGAAATCAGATCAGATAGAACTCTATCTAAATCATAAATTTAAAAGTATTGTAGTTACAATAAAAGTATTGTAGTTAATATCAAGTGTTCCATTTATTTTAATTAGACCAATGTGCCTATACTGATGCTGTGATGATAGACATGAAATGTGTGTAAGCAGTGGCGTAACAATAGGGTGGCAGAGTGCGCAAAATGCCACGGGCCCCCGGCCTAAGGGGCCCCCGGCCCGGTAGGGCCCTGGTCTAATAGGGCCTCGGATCCAATAGGGCCCTGGCTCGACAGACCCTCGGGTCCAATAGGGCTCTGGCTCGACAGAGCCTCGGGCTCAAGCTCAAAAGGGGGTAAGCAGAGGAGAATCTAACATTAATTAGGAAAGTAAGAATAAACAATTTGTAAGATTTGTTTAATTTTTACATTTTTAATTTCCATTTGCAAGATGTAAACAAGACATCTGCCTTATACATTTTATTATTCTGAAGTCATAATGTCATTAACCTCTGAAGAATTTACCTGGACCCTGACAATGCTTGAAGATGAGCGCAGTAAGCACACGAAATACTGCGAGAACTATTAGTGTGTCTCTTTCTACAGTTCAGCGAGTAGGTACTATAGCGTTTCCTCGAATCTGTATCTAATCATCGAAAACCAGGAACGGCCGATAATGTTGCCCGTAGGTAGTAGCACGGGAGGATCACTATATGAAGTCAAAATTTTTGAGAAATCGCAATTGGGTAGGTACAACTTCGAAAAGGAAGCCGATAGTGGGATTCAGTTTCAGGATTCAGGTTGACCTGCGTTTAGGAATTGTACCACATATGTTCGTCGGATATACCACAGAGCTTGAAGATTATGGTGTTTATCCAGTACGTCCTGCAATGATTAACGGAGCCGAGACGTGGACACTGATTGAGGGGCTAATTTATAAGTTTAAAGTCGCTCAAAGTGCAATGGAAAGAGCTATGCTATGAGTGTCTCTGAAGGATAAAATTCGGAACTAAGTGATCTGTCACAGAACCATAGGCCATAGCTCTGAAAGTTGTAGGTTGAACTCAAAAGGGACTGGCCACATATGTCACAGAACGGATAACCGCTAGAGTAAATGTGTACTGGACTGGAGACCGCATCTTGGCAAACGTAGTGTGGGACGCTCTTTGACTAGATGACGGACGACTTGCACAAGAGGGTCGGCAGCGGCTGGATGCATAAAGCAGCAGACCGGGCCTTGTAGCGTAGGTTGGGTGAGGCTTATGTCCAGTAATGGACTGCAACAGGCAGATGATGATGACGAGCACGCATAGGATGAAGTGAGACAACGTGTAAGTCAGCGGAATCCAACACCAATCACGCTATGTTAAATGAAATAATAGCGGAATGGCATTAAAATATTCTTTGATGCAGTCTTTATTTCATAAAGCTAGATAAGGTACTTTTGCAGATATTAAAGATTTTCTAACCGACCCTTTTTCTTTATGGTCCAGTGTATTTTATTCGCTTTCCAAGGATATTCTCAGTTCCGATCCACTTTTAAACACGAAGTAGAACAGTCAACATCTATGAGATAAGTTATTCCTCATCAGTCCGTTGCAGTCCACTGCTGGAAACAGGCTTTTACCAAGGTACGGTAATGAGCCTGGTCTACTGCTTTGTGCATCCAGTCGCTGCTAACAACTTGTGAAAGTTGTCCCGCCATCTGACCAGACAGCGTCCTGCGCTACGTTTCCAAGACGCGGTCAACGGTGTCCACTTCAGAACTAGTTTACTCCAGCGGTTATCTTTTCTGTAACATATGTTTGTTCCGAATCCATATTGTTCCGAATTTTGTCCTTCAGAGACTTCAGACACTCATAGCATAGCTCTTTGCATATCACGTTGAGAGACTTTAAACTTGTGGATTAGTCCTACAGTTTCTTGAACTTGTTGCACATCCTTAATGAAGCCTATAAACTAATAGCTGTTCTCCGTATGAACCTAGACAAGACGAACATTACATAAATATTGACAGTTTTGTGGAACAACATGCCCGAAAAAAGGATATTTAATACTTTCGCACATTTATTTGTCCTTTCCTCAAGATATTAACACGACAAAAATTTATACAGTAACTATAATCGTGTTTCTACGTAAACTTAAGTAGACTTAACGAACTTTACTTGGTTACATATAAAAACGAAATTACAACGTCAAGTATTTTTACATTTACAAAGGGCCCCATTAGATGAATTTTGCCACGGGCCCCCGATGGGCTAGTTACGCCACTGTGTGTAAGTAATAGCAATTATTACATGTGTTATGTATACATTTACGTTTATATACAGTTTACGGTATCGACTTACATTTGAAAGAAACATTTTATTTGTTACAAGCAATGGATTACAGCTTTAAGTAAATTACTACATACAATATATATTCGTATAACAGTGCTTGTTAACAAAACGGCTCAAGCTCATTATGTGCTGGTATATAAACCAACGCTGGTCTTCTGCAAGGCCGGTAAATTAGCAGTGAAATTGAACCTAATGACTTCGTCTCTTGTTATGTTACTACTACTTTACCGAAAACGATATGATGAATAAAGTATGTATCCATTGATGTTGTTCTTGCGGCGAGTGTTTACAAATATTATATAAAACCTTCAATGGAACGCGAGTGATATAAAAGAACAATATCGATTGATACTTTTATGTAAACTGACAAAAGGTTACATGGAAGCTTTACCAATGCTCCATTCGTTGGCTATTTCTCCTTTGCGAGTGGTTTAAGCAATACGTTTGCAATCATTAATTCACTGTGTTCGATCCCGCTTACTGTTTTCAGTGTTCATTATATTCTTGTGTCTAGTTAAACGGTTATAAATCGTATAGCAGTGATATAGGTCAGTACATACATTACATTTTATTTTAGTTTTATTTTGTAGGATATTTAACTGATAAGATTAGATTATGCTTGTAAAGGTGATAATAATTCAATTAAGGTTATTACGTTTTAAAAGTTATTAGAAAATTTGTACCATGGATTTATATAACTTTCTGGTGTAGATCGTTTATTTTCATTGTGTTTGCGTTTTTTTATGTTTTGGATACATGTTTAATTTATATTTATCTTAATTACATGTTCCAATATAAACTATTTTTTAAAGAGTGTAACTTTATTATTTATCATTATAATATTCAAAGTATGAAACATAGAAAAAGAAAATGAAATATTAAAAAATTGCAATAAACGATATAGGTGCTCGTATATCTTGAATCACTATATTTTTTTAGATGGTAGGTATAGTAGGTATATTACTTTTTATTTAAACTAAGCATATAGACTTATTAAAATGAATTTAGACTTTTAGTTATTAGAGCACAAAAAACGTTTTATATTGCTTAACATTTGCGTATAAATATTCAAAAACAACAAACGCTGTTTTTATCGTCTGTTATGTTTATTGTCTTAAATAATATTTATTATGATACATGTTTTGTATTTTTTGCCAGTTTAATGGAGATAACTCTGTAACCGCATTATTATACTAATAATGAACGGACTATCGATGTTCCCGCACGATTGTGATAATGTTATTCAGCGGATTCCGAAAGAGACAAATGGACATCATCAGCCTCACAGAAAATTGTACGACGCGGAAGACGAAGTCCAGGAGTACAACAACATCATCGACGAAGCGGAAGAGAACCCTGTTAGGTTGTCTCACAGTCTCTTCTCTAAGTTTTAATTAACCTCTAAGATGCGAAGTTTGGGCTACTAACCTAATTGTATTGATGATAATGTCGCCTGAATGTTGTTAAGATTGACTTACACTTGATTTAATACAATTTACGAACAGTTATTAATAGCTCAGACGAATGTTGACTCCAACCGGTTGCAGACATTCTAAAGGGCATTCTTTAGAAATAACTTTGATTCCTTTTGGTCTTGTTAAGCTGATGAAAAAGTATCTCGGTTTATTTCGCCCTTCGATTTAATTCCAGTTATTTTGAATCGCTAGTTAAAGTTTAACTTATAATGAATCTCACCAGGTACCCAGATGGAACGGTGCGCCTGCGGAACCCCAACATCGAGCTTATGGACCAGGATATATTATATCACTTAGCACTCGGCAGCGGCTCCCACGATCTCGTTGAAATGTTCGGAGATGTGAAGGTAAGCGGAACTCATCATTTGTAATGATTCGGCTTGCTTCATATAAAACAAATCAGTATTGTATTTACAAAAAATATCTGTCCGTAAATAACATCGTACGATGAAAGTTTTTCTGTCTTTCTGCCGTATATGTGCAAGACGATTTTAGAATAAGAAATATTAGAGTTTCTAAAATAATCTTTCCGATCTATTGCCGCCAAATTCTAAAATGCTACGATGACTCTACTACTAGGTAATAGTAAAGTAACGTCTAAAAAGAACTTTGCGAATAATCTTGGTAGAATTTCTATGCCTACGAAGTTATACATATAAGAACTTCTGAGTGAAGTTACTGAGAATGTTTTATTTAAAGCATTAAGAAGAATGTTCGCTATTGATAAGGACTACCGACTGCTCTTCTTCCTACCCCTTATGTTGCTTCCTAGAAATACTAAACATGGAATTTTTCGCAACAATGTGACGAAGAGGATGTTTATAAAATAATTGTTCAATATTACCTTGAAAATGTGAGTGAACGGGAAATGTATTGGCGGAAGGGAATTATGTAGCACAACAAGTAAATCGCATTCCAAATGCAGATTAAAATCTCTGATCCATGAAGAGTATTCTGAGTAACAATGGTTATATAAAAACTAAATTTTATTCGACAACTGCCAATGATTGGATTTTTTTAGAGCAAATTCTTCAATAAGGGCACGTAGCCCAATTTTTTGTGGACGCCATGACACAAAGCATTCCAGCACGATTGATGCACCAGTGGAATGCTTAGGGCTTTTTGTCGTTAACAAAAACGGCTATATTTTGTTATATTTCCAAGTTATAGTCCCGGATGGCAAACTAGAAGTCAAAATCAGGTATCATGACAGAGTATTAAAGATTGATAGGTGAATAATGAATCCTAATATCAAAATAGGTTCTGGTGCTGAACAATAAAGGTATTGAAAGTAAATTACAGTGATGCTGTTTTCGCAATCGGCATCGGTAATCACGAATAGGTATAAAATTTGTATAAAAACCCGTTAGGTATGAGATGTAGTTCGCAGTTTCACTAGATAGTTCGATTATATTCGATAATCCTGACCCCACACTAACGCCACATTTACACTCAGCCCTGTAGGACAGGGAAGTGAGCAGGGAAGTGGGCAGCGCGAGTATGTAAATAGCTCACTCGCACTGCCACTGCTCATGCCGCTGCCATTCCCCGCGCTCCCTCAAGTGTCGGTTTTTCGTGCGGAAGTCAAAGGACAGGCAGCGCGAGCGCGAGTGTGCGCGTTTACATTCAGCCATCTTGCTCAGTCGTCGTAGTTTTTTGTTTCGCCGTTTCCCAACTGCTACAACTATCTACTTGTTTTATTCTGCGCTGCGTTTCCAGTATTTACAGTATATTATATATATACACCGTATACTTAAAAATAATAGCCCAAGCTAACACTGCCAAGTTGACAAATGAGAAAATAATTCTTTTACGGCAGCGTTTTCTGCTTCTTTGTTGTCTTGTTGAAATATTCAAATCATTGTATATACTGAGCAGACATAATGCTGTCATCGCAACAGCCTCGACGTCATCCATTGTTGCGAGTCGTTCGATGAATGAGTAGCGGGGCTGAGTGTGAACACTCACTCGCGTCGATATTGCAATAGAAGTATTTAGGGAAATATTTTCGACAGCGGCAGGAGCAGTGACAAGGGCTGAGTGTAAATGTGGCATAAGATTGAGTCTTGGGTCGTGGGTATCAGGAACCACGAGCGACTTTTCGGTCTCACAAACACCCAGACCCGGAAGAAATATTTGTGGGCCGCACAAACATTTCTCTACGTGCGGGGATCGAACCCGCGGCCTCTCGTTTCACAGGCGGCGTCTAACCGCCGTTATAAAGTATGGTTACAAAGTACAGGTTATAAAGTATAAAGTGTGGTTACGTGATAATGTTTTTGTCGTGTAGTTTGTGTGCATGGGTGGCACGCCGAAGCGGATGGAGCAGTTCGCGTACACCATCATGGCGGAGATAGGACACAAACTGCCCTGCGGGACCACGCTACAAGATATCAGCCACTTCTCCTATAGATACTCTATGTACAAAGTGGGACCAGTACTTTCAATAAGTGTGAGTATATATAACCTTGTCCAATCACAATGAGGATGCAACTGAATCAGGGGGCACGGCAGTGCCCCCTCCCAAGTCGAGCTAAAAAGCGGCACTGTCGTACCATCCTTTTCTCGAAGTAATTCAGGCCATTTGCTACCCTCTATAACTTCGTTGTGGTTAAAGCAAGAAGCCTGAATTTTCAGTTACTAAGCAGGCATTGTATAAACACGGTATATTTAAAATTTCATTCAATTTGAACCAGTAGTTTTAGAATTGTCACATGTCAAACTTTCTTAATTTTGTCACTCACTGACTGACTGACCGATCATCAAAAGTCTAAGGCACTTCTAGCAGACATAGAACCTTCAAATTTAGAATATAATTAGCGTTTAGTGTCTAAAGTAAGGGAAAATTGAAACATTTCATAATTTCTGTCTAGTTTCCTAGATACACCAACTGCGTGAATAACTTTGTAATCCTATATAAATGTATAGGATTACAACATTTGCAGTTAATGAATCATTGTACCCGTATATGATGGAATTATAATTGTAGATAGGTAGGTATCTATATAAATATGAGGCGTAACAGGAGGGGAATAGAGAGGGAAAGGGTGTATTCAGCCCATGAAACTGTACAACATTCCTCTAGAAAAACATGACGAAGAAAAACTTGCAAATAAATAGAGTAAATAGTTCGAAAATATCAATTACCATGAAAGAAAGAACATTAATAATCAAATCCGTTATATTTGTGATAAATAGATACCTAAAAAAAAAGTAAAGGCCATAAGACAGAGGCTTTAAGAAAAATCGTTAGTGATATTCTAGAAGTAAAAAGTACCGAAAAGGAAAAATGTAGGACTCTACAAAAAGACGTGAGATCCCATCAAAAACATCCTGTACAAAAAATCCGAGTCTCGCAGCTCAGGTTTTCTACCGCAAAAAGTTGTGAGATGCATGTAATACCAAGTCGATTAATTTATTTAGTCCTTGCTTAAGGGACCTTCTGTATAAAGTTATTACGTAAGTTAGCATCATATAAATTTTTTATATTGATATGATACTAACTTACTAGAAAACCTGAGCTGCGAGACTTGGATTTTTTGTACAGGTAGGAACTTACTAAAATACCAGAAGATAATAAAATGATAAGGAAATATTAAAAACAATGTTGATGTCTAAGCTTCCAATTTTACATCTAATATTGTTATTGGTGTCTGTAGTATCCAATAATCTCGAATAAGAGAGAAGATTTAATGCAGTACTTTTAGTTTACTAAAATAAATCATATCATGGTGCGAGAAGTAAAAAAAAATGGCCAAAGTCTGGTGTCTTCTATAAAAGGTTTGTCCAATAGTCATTGGAGCCATGATAAAGATTTGAATAACAAGGTCACCTTGAATCGTTACTCAGTATTCAGGCAATTCCAATTTGTCGAATTTTGAATTCGGTTTATCCCTATTTGAATAAGAAAACAATATTTAAAAAACGACAAATCCGACATTCGACAATTCCTATAGTTGTCGTATTTCTCAGTATATAAGCCTTAATTAGAAAAAGGAAATTACGCCGGATAATTGTTGAATTCCTTTTAATTTAGGTCAGTTAGTCACTCAACGTTGCAGTAATACTCAATAAGTTGATTTGTTTCGCAAGTATGTTACAATTGAAGACTCTGTGAGAACTTCTTATCGATCCCATTGTGTCGAGGTTAATGACGCGAAGTTCATGGTTATAGTACTATTTTGTGTAATTACATTAAATATAGTATTTTTGGCAAGCAGTCTACTCTCAGTAATTATTGAAAAATATAGAATGTTATCTGCAACAAGCTTGCACGTGTTTGTGTATGTGCCACTGTTTTCGAGCTGTAAATAGTGACACAAAGATTGCTTTCAATTGAAACAAATTAATAAATAACTCCATTCATCAAACGTAATCATACAACACTTATGCACTGCCACAATCAAGGCCACAATAGATTTCTGTCAAATACTTATCATACATTAGTTCCGTCAATTTACTTATTTCTGTTGTATCTACGTACCTACATAAACAGTAAGACGCCTGCCTGTGTGTGCGATTTATAAAAATATCTATGGTATGTAAGTCCGCCAACCCGCACTAGGCCAGCGTGGTGGACTATATGGCCTAACCACTCTCAATCGTACTGTCGATTGTAGAGGAGGCCCGTGCCCTGCAGTGGGACGTATATGGGCTGATACATACAATAGGAAATAATATGTAGATTAATAAAATATGCTTATACTTATTTCTGTTAAAATCATTGCTCCACTACGTAGGTAGTAGCAAAGTATTACTAACATCAGTTGCGTGATGTTGTCTCCAAGGAACTGATCGGATTAGATTTACGATTACTGCAGTGGGTATTTAGTTTGACGCAATAATCAATGATTATTGATAGGAACTCGGGTTTGTTTTGGGCAATTACATGTTGAGATTGCTAATATTTATCGTATCAATAATATTTACTGTCGTGAATGTCAGGCTATAAAAAATCTGTGTTATTTGGTAAGAAATCTCATCAAAGAAAGTGATGGTGATTAGGTCAGGCCGCCATCATCATTGTCTTTGGTACTGAATTATGCAGTTATGGTGGAAAGAAACCTATTAAAGTATGTTTGAGAAATGTATCACTCCTGTAGAGACGAGAGTGTAGATTCGATTCCAAGATGTCGCGGTAGTCATATATCCCTATCGACTGATCGATTTCGACCAAATGTTATGTTAGTGTGGGATGGAAGTGTGACTGTAGCGATGTATTTATTTGTTTTATTTATTTACAGCACGGTATGGGAATACCTTCCGTGGGCATTTTGCTACATGAAGTGATAAAGCTGATGTACCACGCTAAGGTGCGGGATCCAGTGTTCTTTAGAATCGGGACGTGTGGAGGTATCGGCTATGAAGGCGGCACTGTTGTGATCTCAGAGGAAGCCGTGGACGGAGCTATGAGAAACGTGCTTGAATTGGTAAATATTTACGAAAACTTGTTATGAACAATTATATTTTTCTGCCAATTAAATTAATGCGTAATATGGACAATGACACACAAAACGAGTTAATACCAATTACTAATCTCATAATATTATATGCGAACACAAAAACGACACATTCATAATGAATGTGACCTTTTTTTATTTTTAATATGTGGAAAGTCCTCTTGGATCGCCGTTAACCTTAGGGTTGTTAGGAAGGATATGATATGACTACTTACCTATTGTACAAATAAGGGAACTTTAAGATTTTGTATATTTTAGTAAATAAGAACGGCGACGCTACTTTTCTATTCTGATGTAATTGTTGTGTATAAATTTTTCAGACCGTGTTAGGCAAGGTCGTTCAACGTCCGGCCAAATTGGACCGGCGATTGGTGCGAGAACTGAAAGGGTTAGCCGATCCAGAGGATCCGTACGACACTATTACCGGCAAGACTATGTGTACATACGACTTTTACGAAGGTAACGTGACTTTCATTATTACGAACAAAGTTTATTACAGTTCCTGAACAAGAAATAGAATTAGATTTACCAGGACTTCATAAAGAGCTAGGTATACACTTGTACTTAACTACTTTACCTTACGTCCTATTATATAAACTTCCTACAATTTACACTGTACTGCACTCAACTTGTATTGCGTACCTATAAATGTATAAATGTATATTTGATCGAAGGCGTACCTAGGCAAAAGTTATTATTACATTACCTTCATATACTGAGTGATAAAAAGCATAAAGATTTAAGATAACATTCATAAGCATATTTAATAAGTAATTAGTTAATCTTTTTAGATTAAATATCTACACGAATGTTTTTCTAAATTTGCATTTATTTAAAAACAATGATACTTATATTGAGTTAATTAACTCACACTTTAATAGGACGGAATGGAAGCAGATTAATGCGCGTTAGCACCAGGTCATCGCTAGATAAAACTTATAGCTTCTTTTCACGATAGCCCGATGCCCCCGTAATTATAGTCTTGAAAACATCAATACATCATTTCTTTTTATTATTCGTTATTTGTAACTAAATATTTTGATCAGTGTGCATAATAACTTACCTTACTCACGTGCTCCTGGTATATATGTCATGCCCGGGCAATATGAATAATGCCCAATAAGAGCGGGCAATGTGATTATAACCTATCAATTTATCACATTGCCCGGGCATTATGAATAATGCCAAGTGCCTATTGGGCAGAGTGATGTAAAGCGAATCAAAATCAAAACAATGAGCCAAAGTAGTAGAATTTGGAATAGGGCAGCACGAGGGGGTGGTTGGGAGGAGTGGAGGGAGTGTCGCACCTCTCCTGTCCTGTCGTACCACTCCCATGAAAAGGTAACGCACCATTCCTGAGAAATATCTATTATAGCAACCTAACCCTTAAAAGACTTGTTGTCAATACAAATTAGCTTCTGCATCGTCTCCGGCGCTACGGGAAGTTCAGCCCCTTCGCCCTTGCGTAACAAAAGATAGGCAACTATGCTCACCTCCGCAGCTTCGGCTTGCTGGTCGCCTCAGCCGCTACGGCTCGCACGGTTGCCTATCCTTCGTTACAGCGGGCGGGGGCTGCTCTCCCTCCGCGCCTCCGGCTTTTTATATACACTCTAGGGTCGGTAGCCAAAAGACTACGTGAAGTCGGGGTGTTCCGAGTCGGTTTTGGGGCACAGTCGACCTAACTGATCCATAAAGTGGGTACACTAATTTTCTTCTGAAGATAATGTTTCGGACGTTAAAAAGCAACTAAACATAAGCAGATCAATTCAACCTTTCTAATTCATGGGTCCATCGCAGATGCGACAATGCGGCAGCGCACCACGTAATAAATCACCTATTAATCACACTGCCCGATCATCATGTAGCCATATTCATAATGCCCTGGCAATGTGATAAATAGGTGAGTTTAGATTGTAATTAATCACTTGGCCCAATATGGCTCGGCCATATTCATACTGCCCGGGCATTGTGAATACTGCCTGCATTAATCACTTGGCCCATAACATATATATCTTAACAGTTGTGTTTGAAAATGAACATTTATTGAACCCATAAGTAGAACATATAATTTATATTAACTCATTATTCGTTCTACCACCCGTTTCGTAAACTCTAGTTGTTGCCCTTTTAAAGACATTTTATATGACATAGGTACAGTAATGAATGACAAAAGTTACAAGTTGATTTGATTCAGTGCATAGTAATTTTGTTTTCTTCACTTTTATAAGGCTTTATAAAATCAATCCAATCCTATCAAACCAGTCCACACTAGCAGCATCTGCTCAAGATTATGATGCATGTGGCCAACTTTCGGCCTCCCCAATCATATTCCAGAGACGTGACTGTGTAACACCACGCCACCGCAAATACAGACTTGAGCTTGAATGACACTCAAATTGAATATAAATAAAAAAAAAAACAATATCTGGGGGAATTACTTTATAAACCGAACGAACTTCGAATGTTCGGACGCCATACGTAAATCCTACTGTGGATAGATACTCCACAATTGGTTGGATTCCTCTATCGTACATCGCAACCATAGACTAAGTTAGGAAAATATGATAAATATAATAGAGTAGTATTGATTTTTAGAGGTGGAAATCTTATATTTTACCCCGGACGTCGAACATCCGAACATTCGATGTTCATATCGTTTTTATAGAGTAAGCCCCTGTTCGCATATTCTTCTTATGTGCCTTGAATTAATTGCGTTGGATCTGTTTTATAGGACAAGGGCGTTTGGACGGCGCATTTTGCGACTTCACGGAAACCGACAAGATGGAGTACTTAGAGAGCCTCCACAAAGCCGGCGTGGTTAATATCGAGATGGAGTCACTGGCGTTCGCAGCGTTGACGCATCACGCCGGCATCAAAGCTGCCGTCATATGTGTTACTCTACTCGATAGACTGAAGGGAGACCAGGTACGGGTAACCATGTTCTATGTAATTCTGTAACAGCCCATAAACGTCCCACTGCAGAGTACGGGCCACATCTACAATCGAGAGTGCGATTGCGATTGAGAGTGGTTAGGCCATATAGTCCACCACGCTGACCTAGTGCGTCTTGGCGAGTTGTTCTATATAATTGCATATTCAAAATAGCTTTATCAACTTCAATAGGCGGTTTGTGCTAGTTTGCAACTATTCTCAGAATTAAGACCAACAGTGGTTCTACTGTGGTAGAAAACCGAATATAATTATTAGATACTAAAGTGTGAACACTAATGAGATTTTATTTGAATTGTTCTACTGAGTTGACATATCAGTGTGAACGCAAGTAGTAAATGGTTTATTTATTTAAATTTAATGTATTTGTCAGGCATATTAAGTACTAGAGGCAGGCCCGGCTCCGCCCGGGTGCAGATACTTCAGAGTCCAGTGCACATCACCAACCTATTATTTCGCATACCAACTTTTATGTCCATAATTGAATTATGAATATAATGTGAATGCCGTTCTGTATACTTCTTTCCTCGTCCCGTTTTATCACGTCCTGTTCCATGACTCAAGGCATGACAATGTTTAAATAGTCTGAAATTGACGCACATTACATTACATTATTATTATTGTGTGTTTCCAGTTTTATATCTAAAGGCAATATACGTCAGTAGTGATGTTTGATAAAATATTACAAATTAATCATGACAACACTACTGACGTTATTAATGGATTTATAGGCTACTAGCGGCCCGGCCCAGCTTCGCCCGGGTGCGTGTAATTTTCTCTACAATAATATGCACGTATTATACACATGAACCTTCCTCTTCAATCATTCATCTTTATAATATTATTATTAATACTCTTCGCAGCGTAGGCGATGAAAGACATTTTATGGCTAATTTTTTTACACCTTCGGTTGGTTTTAATAGGAATTTCTAAAGATTTCTATAGTAATCTAGTACTAAATATAGCCTATGTTACTCAGTGATAATGTAGCTTTCTAATGAAAAAAGAATTATTAAAATCGGTCCAGTATTTTTTGAGTTTATTCGCACAAAAATACAAATCTTTCCTCTTTATATTACTAGTGTAGATTTCAGTATAAATGTGATAGATTGATTTGTAAAATATTTTTATAATTTACATATAATAATATTATATTATATTTAGCATGTGTTTCTTACAACATCACGTGCAAAGACTAAAAATTACTCTTGTGTCACATTGGATATCAAGAAAATAATCCTTAGATGGATTAATAACACCCAGTCATGTTCCCAAATAAAAACATTGATCCAACTTTAATGGATCTTTAAGATTATCGTAATCCTTCAAGTTTTGCACCAAATTTATCTATATGTTAATACCTTTGTTATTAATTGACAGAGCTGACATAAACATGTTGTGTACCAATCTTTTTGTTATTTCAGGTACTAGCTCCCAAAGAAGTGTTGGATGAATGGCAGCAACGACCTACGAAGCTCGTGTGCCGCTATATAAAAAGGTATGAGTATAGAGACGACTATAGAAATTGACTGAACCCTCTCCTCAAATTTATGTACTGATGATAAGGACTTCGTTCTCGTGCAATCTAAGTTTCAGTAAATACATAAAACAGATGTACATGACTTCTGCATAGCACTATTATTATGTTAATAATTCATGTAGAAGAAGCATTTGGTTTATGATCCTACAAACAACCATCATAGCATGACGTTTACGGATGAAATCTCGAATAATCGACAAATCATGTAAATAAAGCATTTCTCTAGAATTACGACCATGTATCAATTAAATCATTACGGTGAGTTAGGTTCAAGTTTAAAGAAAAACCCCAAGGTTATTTTTACCGATATTTTCCGCCAATGATCACACTATTGTTTGGGTAAGTGTTGGTACAAGATAATACCTATTGTTAATTTACTGTCTCATTTGTGACAGGGCGCCTGGGTAGGTACCACCGCAATGCCTATTTCTAACGTCAAACAGCGGTTTAAATGCACTGCTGTGTTTCGGTTAAACCTAATTCAATCTAGTTAAACCTAGTTACTCTTAACTACTGGACATATTGAGAGTTACTTAACATCTTATGTCTCAGTATGGTGAGCGCAGTGGAATGCCAAGCATTGCTTTGTTATTCATAGTGTTGTTTGGTTTTGCCATTGTTCATGAGCGGTCGTATCACTTACCATCAGGCGAATGGCATGGTCATCACACCATTCACGGAAAAAAACGTTCTTATTTGATATTTGCTTTGATCACAAATTGATACTTTGTATGTGTTCATATTACTAATCTGTATCAGCCCATATACGTCCCACTGCAGGGCACGGGCGTACACTACTATCAAGAGTACAATTGAGAGTGGTTAGGCCATATAGTCTACTACGCTTCCCTAGTGCGGGTTGGCGTACTTACATACTATAGATGTTTTTTATAAATCGCTATGGTATGCAGGTTTCCTCACGATGTTTTCCTTCACCGTTTTAGTGCGTGGTGATTGACTATAAATACACACATGACTCCGAAAAGTCAGAGGTGTGCCCTGGGATTCGAACCCGAATATTACTTATAACTATTCAATTTTCGATCTACACCTCTATAATATTTACAATTTGTAATATTTCTGATGTGATTTCTCAGATATCTGCAGATGAAGGGCCGGTTGTCGTTGGAAGGGCACGGGTCGGTCGCAGTGAAGAGTCCGCGTCGGTTCAAGCTAGTTCAGCAGGAATCTGAAACTTACGACTAGAATCCATAATGATCTGGTGACGAATGTTATTGATACGTCATGTCATAGATTTCCTTTGCAATCGCACCGAAGTCCTCGGGGCTTCGTTTTTTATTTATGAATTCAGTTAAGGGAAACATTACCTCAGGTTAAGTTAAAATAAACATTACATAGGTGAGGTGGCGGACCTCATCAAATTAAAAATCTTATTTGCGCTACAGGTAATTTAATTTATCTACATCAAAAATTAATGTGTATGAGTAACAAAGATAATTTAAAATTTTATTGAAATTTGAGTTTATTGCAAAAAAGAGGTAATATGGACCCTTAATTATTGTTTAAATTATATTATTTCCGTTCACAACAATAGCGGCGCGTTAAAATATGTATGTTTCTTTCTTGATTGTATAGTTAAATATAATAAAACCCCATTTCTTTCGCACAGTTGCTGAACGGCCTATGTCATTAACATTTTATTACGGCTCAGTGCCAGTGTTATAAATTAATAGGAGGAACGCCGGGCTGAGGAATAACATGTATTATTTTACACTGCCCATAAATTTTAATATACGATACCAACCCACTTCTCTTCAGCCTTTATTATGTACAAACAATATCTCAAAATCAATTTATCAAGTTAATATTGCAGATTTTTTAAATTATATTTATCGGTTTAAAAGTGATTGAATGCGTAATATTTTTATCTGATGTAATGATTATATTATTCATTTTGAAAACATCCAAACTTTCCTGTTTTGTTTGTAATTAATCTATTATTAATCTTTATCAGATGACAAGTTACAATGTCTAATAACCTTACGTATGTGCTAATACCGTAATTGATGATGATACGAGTAATATTTTGTTAATGCCTTTATATAGTTGTGTGGTGGTGGTGACGAAGCATTTTGTTCTCCAGTGGTGGTTACAAGTATGTTTTAGCAAAGGTATTAACATATAGATAAATTTGGTGCAAAACTTCGAAAGATTACGATAAAGATCCATTACTGTTGGATTTTTTATTTGACGATAATAATGACTGGGTGTTATTAATCCAGCTAAATGATTATTTACTTTATATCGAAAGTGACACAAGAGTAATTTTTAGTCTTTGCACATGACGCTGTAAGAAACACATGCTAAGTATTATATTACATATTATATAACGTTTTATCTGATCAGCCGAGTGTCTCCTCCCTCCCCCTGTACTCACCAGCACGCGGCCGCAGTTAGGCGGCACGTCCCTATGCTTATGCCGAGAAACAACACTAACACGTAAAAATATCATATAATATAATAAGTATTTATAAAGTTGACATAAACATATCGCTAAATATTGTGTTTTTGAAAAAATAAAGTACTTACCAATCTGTCAAAATCGGTAAAATATTCATGTTGAATAATTTTCATTTTCCAAGCATATTCCAGAAACTATAGCCGTTTCAACTTTAAGTGTCTCGTGTCTTTTACATAGAACAAAACAATAAAAGTAGCACACGTTAACTCTGGTCCTATATGAGGTCTTCTTTGGCTGTGAGTATAATATACTTCTAGATACTTTTGTGTCTCACAAGACCCATGAACGAAAAAAATATGAATTGATCATAAGTACATTTGGAAACGTGTGGGGATCGAAACCGGGTAATTTTTTCTTGTCGGTTTCCTTCTTAAATGCACTACGGAGGCTTTCTAAAACGAGGTAGGTTATTAAGCACAATAATATGTTTCCAAATAGTTAATCAAAACTATTTAGTCCTGAACCTATAGATTATAGGATTTTAGGGGATTTAATACCTACCAAAATGGCAATTTCCAAATAAATTATGTTATATTCCTATCGATGAGGACCTCGAATCTATAACCACGTGTTTTCAAACCGCCTGCGCCACTGAAGTCGTCAAATTATACATGTACAATGTACAATTACATACATGGATATAATATATATGTTATGGGCCAAGTCATTAATGCGAGCAGTATTCATAATGCCCGGGCAGTATGAATATTGCTGAGCCATATCGGGCCAAGTGATTAATTACAATCAAAACTCACCTATTTATCACATTGCCTGGGCATTATGAATATGGTTACATGATGATCGGGCAATGTGATTAATAGGTGATTTTTACGTGGTGCGCTGCCGCATTGTCGCATCTGCGATAGACCCATAAATTAGAATGGTTGTATTGATCTGCTTATGTTTAGTTGTTTTTTAACGTCCGAAACATTATCTTCAGAAGAAAATTAGTGTACCCACTTTATGGATCAGTTAGGCTTACTGTGCCCCAAAACCAACTCGGAACACGTCGGAACAACTCGGAACGGTCTTTTGGCTACCGACCCAAGAGTATATATAAAAAGCCGGAGGCGCGGAGGGAGAGCAGCCCCCGCCCGCTCTAACGAAGGATGGGTGCCTATCTTTTGTTACGCAAGAGCGAAGGGGCTGAACTACCCGTAGCGCCGGAGACGATGCAGAAGCTAATTTGTATTGACAACAAGTCTTTTAAGGGTTTTTTATTTTATTTTTTTTTATTTTTATTTATTGGGACAACAAACAGTTACATGTACATATCTTATTAAAACTAGTCTTAACTTAAGAAGTTATAAAACACATATAACCCACACCATTGTCCACGGATTGACATAATGTGGTATTGTAATTTTTGCAAACAGAAAGACTACAACTATTATAACGTCGCTTCAGACAACTTAAGTATAACATGTTTTTTAAATTCCGTGTTTGCAAGGTAGAAGATATCAATATCAATGAAATGCACATTATAAGTATCCAGAAGACGTCGGAGTGGTACCCGCGCACCAGCGTTACTCCTACATGGAGCAATGTGGAACAACTGAGGCAGACGCACCCCTCGTCTTATTACTGTTCTGGGTACCCGATAACATATTTTATCAGTGAGATCTATACAATCATATCTGTTATTACATAGACTGCGCAGCATCATGACGTCAAGAAGCAAGCGTCTCGACTCTAGGCTTAAAATATTGTAACGGTCTAATAATTGAGTATAGGTAGCTTTTGGATTGTGACATCTGTAATTCATGGCATGTAAGAACTTCTTTTGAACTATCTCAAGCTGATTGCTGTATTTCTTATAGAAAGGGTTCCATATCTGCACTGCATATTCAAGTTGGGATCGAATTAAGGTTCTATATAGAAGAATGTAAGTGTGAGGTCGCACAAACTCGGATGTAGATCTCATGACGAAGCCATACAAACTGAAAGCTTTATTGGTTATGTGCTCAATATGCGCATCAAAGTGTAACCTTGCATCTAATAAGGTTAGGGTTAGGTTGTTATAATAGATATTTCTCAGGAATGGTGCGTTACCTTTTCATGGGAGTGGTACCAGGGGAGGTGCGACACTCCCCCTCCCCCTCCACTCTTCCCAACCCACCCCCTCGTGCTGCCCTATTCTAAATTCTACCACTTAGGCTCATTGTTTTGATTTTGATTCGCTTTACATCACTCTGCCCAATTGCCATTATTCATAATGCCCGGGCAATGTGATAAATTGATTGGTTATAATCACATTGCCCGCTCTTATTGGGCATTATGAATAATGCCAGATTAATCACTTGGCCCATAACATATATTCGTTAATGTATAAATTGTGTGTAGTGTTATTGTGTTCTTGCACAAATTGTTTAGCTGAAATTCAAATTGTTTGGCAGAATTAGTGCGCTTAAGAACTATCGATATGATGAAAGCAACTGAGCAGACTTTAGTGTGAGAAAACTAACAAAGGCGTAAAATATTATCTTAATTCTATATGATCTCGAATCACAATGTGAATAATAAAGCTTCTTGACTAAGTATAAAGTGTTATACTTAGTTATGTTAGTGTGTTTTTAATTGATTATGTCGGATGAAATAATGTTAAGAATATTTAATGAATGTGCTTAAGAGACAAGTCGGTCGTGGTAGAGGCGGTGCACGGCGCTCGAGAGTCGCCAGCCATTGTTTTGATGTGCTTCCACAAATAGTTCAATTGTTGTTGTTAAATACACACATGTTGCCAGTAAATTGCTTTAACTGTTAAAAGTTGTACGGAATTTCATGTTGTTCAAACTACACGTAGTTTTCAATTGTAAAATAATATTAAGGACGTTTGAATTTTGGTCAAGTTGATAAAATGAATAATGAATTAGTGTTTAAAAATCGTTATCATTACGCAGTTAATGTTCAATTGGAAAATAATGGCTGCCCTATTTTAGGAATATATACTATAAGAACATAGAATATAATTGTCGGATATCCTATTATCCTTTATCATTTTTACTTTGTTTTGGTTTTATCACGACAAATTGCGGGGCCAAAGACCCAAATTTCTAAAAATATGTTGTAGTTTTAGTTGGGCTGTATTATATGTAGATACATGTACTGTTTATTTATTTTGGCTAGTTTCGGTCGTTAAGTGACAATTAGATTGTGTTAAATGCTAACTTGTTGGAATGCAGTCATGTCAGCTTACAAGCTGATTTGTAGTGGTTCAAGCGGATAGTAATTATATGGTGGGATATAAGACAGTGTAAGAAGGGCAAATGCAAACGATCGTAATGGCACCTAACCCGTAACATGCACATTGCGTGGGCACACGTTAGTCTCATTGAACATAATCATAAGGATCACAGGCAACTCGAGCATCATCGATGTAGTAATGTATTATTGTGTTAATTCGATTATGCTAGTATTGTACCAATTAGCATAGTACTAAATATAATTACATTTTAAATGTTTTATCGGTTTAGTGAAATTAGCCACCATGTGTTTTGTGCATGTTTTATATTTGAATGAGTGGATTGACGAGTGTTGTATATCATGCGATATAAATAAATTAAACTTTACACAATCTATCAATTTCAAATCTTTCTGCCATCATTCTTATTGAACGCCGTTTTATATGCTATAGGAACGTCTGTGTAATAATATAATATTAATGGTACGCTTTTAGTATTGGCGTGCTTCACACGAGTTAGAGTGTATACTTTAGTGATTGCATTAAAATTTGTTCCAGTCCTCATTTTGAAAAATTTGATTAATTAAAAACTATACGATTTAATTCGACGATACATCCAATTCTCCAGGAAGTTGCTGTAACTACTAAGATTGTTTTTTCTCCCATAAGAAAATGTGAAGTGCATACCTGCTTGGGAGTAATGGGCATGTTAAATTTAATCAATAGGTTATTTTTGAATAAATCGGTGATATCCTTTTTTTGGTCCACCATGTGCGATAAATCTTAAATTAACATAACAAATATTTCAGATTGATGAAACTTACAAATAATATTTGAATGGGTTAGCAATTTTAAACAGCGTTTTATATATTTATTATGATAAAGTATTGATCTGAATAGAAATTGTAAAAATCGAGCAGTAATTATTGGAATTAATGGAGGACTATTGCAATAAAAGAAAACAAATATTGAACACAAATTTATTATATGAGTGGACTACCTACCTGCTATTTATTAAGTTAATTATTTGCAATCGTTTATTAACTACAATTTCAACTAATATAAGTGAAACATGGCACTGCAGTTACACCTCTTCATTTTATACATGCCTACTTACATCTATTTTACCTGAGAATATTGTAGAGTTTTATGATACTATTACAATTCATATCTTACAATTTACTATCTTGGTCTGTCTATATGGATGTATATTCAATAGGAGGTTGTTTGAAATACCTATATCTAATTTTGTGAAATTGTATACAATATTTTATTAGTACCAAATATCATTTTTTCTGCATTAACCTCGCAGTAGCAATAACCATATGATAATTCTCTCTCGATTGTATGAATTACTGAAAAATAATTGTTTTTTTTTTCAACAAAGACTAGGTTGTTACAAATTGTTTTTTTTACTTGTAACATCCGTTACCAGGATGTTCCTCTCCATTTCTGTCCTCATAGTTTTATTTTTGTGGTAATAACAACACAAGCTACTGACTGGGCTGAATATTTTTCGGTAATATACTTTTTCCTTCCTGTATTAAGCTTGTATTCAAATTTGAAGGAATTTTAATAACTATTTCAAGGTGGAAGGACATAAAGGGTAAATTGCAATACTAAAATAATCGGTTAACGGGAGGTAATTCTTCTAAGAAACAATCGAAATTTTCTGATTAAAAGTAATAACAAGCTTAAGCATACACGCCATCTGCTACTATGATGTAAAAGTATCAGTTGCGAGGTTAAAGCAGGAAAGTATACACTAATCATGTACACGGTAAAGAATCCAAAAGTTAAAAGTATATTTTTATTAGCAATGATTGTAATATCAAAATGGATTAATTATGTGACGCAAACCATGTGCGAATGTTATCTGTGACGCAAGATGGACAACATATTCGAAAACAAACAAGCGATATTACTTGATACTGTATCGTTGTAATCAATCAGTCTTAATAATAAATAACGAGCTGTTAAAACTTATTTTGTTTGTTATTCTTAATATAGTACCTATTTATTGATAGTAATAATTAAATGAGCAAATAAAAATTAAGCAATTTGTATATAGCTTCGAACCGAAGATGGCAACCCACTGGATCTTAAAAAAATCTCTCTTTTATTTTATATCTATCTGAGCTGTAGGAACTTCATAAGCGCGTCGTATATGAGTCGAGGACTAGCGTCGCTGTCGGCCGTGTATCGCACACCTCGCAGTGCTCCGTCTTCATTCCTCACAACACCATATTCCCCAACAATAAATCCATCTGAGGTTCTTTCTTCCACCCTGTATTTTTTATACTGTCGACCTTCTACGACATAGCCTACTTTGCAATTGTCTTGTTTGCACTTCTCGGTGCTTGACTCTTGCACACCATGACTGCGACCATTGTTAATAATGCTGAGTTTTTCGTCGACCTCATAATTTTTTTCTGGTTGATGTTCCATATTTTTTTGCGTATTTTCGGCCACGGAAGGATGGGTAACCAAAGTAGCAGGTGTTGTGTTAACAGTTGAAGTGCTTGCAACTGGAGGCGCTGAAAATTGTTGCCAATGTGTAAAATTCTGAGAACCGTCCTCATTAAGATGTAGCGATGCCGGTTCACTATAAAATTTTGCAGGTTCACTGTAAATTTTAGCGGGCTCACTATATACTTTGGCCGGTTCACTGTACACTTTAGCTGGCTCACTATAAATTTTAGCTGGTTCACTATAAAATTTTGCGGGTTCACTGTAAATACGTGCAGGTTCACTATAAATTTTTGGTTGTTTATAAGTCTGTAGCGGTTCTTCAATTGGATGAGATGGATTGCTAAATGTTGTTCCTTCATTATAATTGTCTGCCAATTTCACGTTATCATGCACTATGTTAAAACTAACAGTAGTAAGCCCTGGAGTATTTTCTCTTTCGTTTAAAGACTTACTCCCGAATTCTAGCGAATAGCTTTGCTGCGATATTGCTGCTTGTGGTGTATCTTCATCTTCGAAGATTTTTGTTGTTACTTCTATAACAGATTTAATTGATGATTCCGCTGCCGAGTCGTATGTGTGGGTAGAATTATCTTCTTTATAGCTACTTTCATAAATAGGTTCAACATTTATTTTGAAATCATCAGATTGATCTTCATCAGAAATACTCGTACCGTTTTGTATCATGACTTTACTTACATTAGCGATATGTACAAGTAATTCATCATTTAAATGTATTGATGTGTTGTTACTTTGCCGATTTTTTAATTTTTGTTCGTCGTGCTTTGAGTCATATGACTCATCTGTATTAAATTGTTCAGAAGATATTCTTTTATCACTCAAATGATTAGCATAGAATGACGATGGTATCTTCCTTGCAAGCGGAATATTTTCAACATTCTCTTCGTCATCATTTTCATCCGATATTGAAGAAGATTCCTTTAATATCTCGTCATTTATATTATAACGTTGTTTTTTAATCAATAATTCAAACGGGTGCAAATGGTCTGAGTTTTGCTCTTTTGCTTCTTTCTTTGCATTTAGTTGCTTAATAAATTCTATATTAGCGCCTGCAAGGTCTGGAGGAATGTCGGTCATTTTGTTATTATAATGCTCGATTATCTCTATCGATTCAGTAGAGGGTGTAATATTCGTTTCATGACTCATTTTAGACTGAGAGTCGTTATTATTTTTGATATTTGTTTGCGTTTTATCTTTCGTTCGACCTATCGCAACTGACGATGTTATCCGAACGGATATAACTTGCTCGTTTTTTGGCTGGGCAGCGCCTTCTTGCTGTGGTGCAGTATCTGTTGAAAGTGCTTCCTTACTAAAGTTGTCGATATCTGCACCTTGTTGTTGGCGTACAGGGTGCAGTATCACGAATGCACATTGAATCATCTGAAATAGAGAAAAAATATATTAATACATTAAATTATATATTGATGAAAGATACACATAAAGCATTACTGTCGCGTTTCGTTCGGTGAGGAAAATTGCCGGATTCCCAATACCCGTTTCCTCTTGTCATCCTTTTTTCTTTCCGCTCCCTTTCCAACTTGACGGACTGGCAGCACATGCATGCAGAATTGTTCATGGGCGGCAGTGGTCATTTACTATCAGGTGACCCACTTGCTCGTTTGTCGGATCTATGGAACGTATGTTCATATATATACCTAGTCAATGAAGACAACCGCACTGATTCCCACCACCAGACAAGTAGAAGTTGGTATTTCATAATTGGTGATCAATATTTATAATTCATACATTTTATTTTATTAATATATATAGATGTAAGCAACTTAAATAAAATCTCCAAAAACTCCGGGCCTGGTTCATAAATTATTTATGTTTACATTTATTGAAAATATATATTTTTCCCTACACAAAAAAGGTTTCATCGAGGGACAACAAACTTCGCACCTATTCTAAGTTTCATAGTACAATGGGCATTCTCCTTTAATAATAATTAATGACTTCATTTTTTCAAATCTGTCCTCCGGGATAAAACAGGAAAATGTTTTAGGCCAAAGCATAAAACAATGCATAATTGGTTTTAAACAGTATCAATATCGGGATCAATGATATTTTTTACCGATCCTATGAATTAAGCATTAAGGCCCATTTACATGGGGAGTTTCTCGCCAGGAAGATACGCATACCGTAAGGATTTGAAAAAGTTCGTGTAAACATGGTGTAAATTATAAACATATATCAGAATACGATAAACTATGGCGGTTATGCCATGCGATAATATCATACGGTTCAATATCGATTGAAGATTGAATAATGAGCAAGGACAAAAAGAGTGAGAAGTGTAAACCATATAAAACGATAATCCATCTGTATGATTAAATAAATTTATAAAATCTAAAATGTGTCGCTATTTATTTTATTTAGAAACTGAATCAATTTGTCTCTACCGAGAGAGAGACTGCCACGTATGCGATTCGATAGCGGTCGGTTGCATGATCCAATTCTAAATTATCATGGATTTCTAAACCTGATTAAAGATAAATTGATATATTAAACACATTATATCAAATTATTCCATTGACTGGGCTTCTTTAATCACAAGAAATGTTGATACTTTAAACGATCTCAAAATTGGCTGCCACTGTGTCTTTCATTCAGTCTCTTTTACCTGCTCAGGGGTTTACTGGCTGATATTGGTACATTGTATTCTTAGGGTATTGTTAGAGTATTTATGGTATTTAATTTAAACCTTATGATTCTCATGAAAAACATTTAAGTGGATATTTTAAATCAAAATAGTTGATCTTTGATTTCAGGTTTTTTGGCCACCCCACGTAGATATGACTTACGATTATTTTAAAGAATGAAACATCATTACAAGTATGCATTACTGTTCGTTGCAATATTTATATAGAAACAATAAATAATACTTTGTAAGTAGTTTATACGAGTATCACTTCGGACCTCATTTGAATGATTTTATGGATCGATTTCGCATTTCGTAATCCTTGAATGTCGTTAGGTAATTATCCTTATTATGTTCAGATAAAGTTCGTGTTACGTGTTAAAGGAGTAATATGGTAATGGAACAAAAACGTAAGACCGTTTCATTGGAATTTGTTAACAAAAAATATGCTGCCCCAGACTAGAGATAACAAGCCGTCAATCTGCCCGCGTGGAAATAATATCGACGCAGGAAAGCGATTTTGTCGTATCTCGAAACAAGCAATTTTAAACCAGGATAAAAAATATATATTTAAAACATGAATAACCTCTAAACTAGAAAACTTAGGAATACCATTTCTTTAATAATAACATTTTAAAATAAAACCTTACATTTTCACAAGGAAATTCAATGCGGTATTTTTTTTATGAATTAAATAATATAAAAAAACGCACATACGCATTTTTTGAGATACGACAAAATTGCTTTCCTGTGATTATCATACGTTCCACTTTTTTGCCTAATTAATTTATTTTCATGAAATATTTATCCTGCATAAATTATTGCCTAGAGATATCGGCGAATCTAAAAGTAAATTCAATGTATTTGACCTCTAAAGAATTAATGCCCTGATTTATACATTTATAAGTGTACCCATGTGCAGCAGGTTTAATTATAAGATAATATAATTATTATTTAATCAACACGTTGCACGCTACATGTGTTAAGTCAATACATAGACTGCACGCAAATTGTTTTAATTGTTCTGCTAAAACGTACGCCTCTATTAAATATTTTTGTTTCACGCAAACATTGTTAGCTTAATATATTTTGCATATATTGTGCAAATAGCATTGCTATATTTTGGGAAATTAACATTTTATTTATAGATAAGACAATCAAGTTACATACGCATAAGTGTTTCGCAAGTTTATTTGCCAAATTAGCATATTTTTAATCAAATAGAAAGAGCAGCGTTCTATAAAAATAATAATTTAACTGTATGATTTTTAACAAATATCTGTATGCGTATATTATGTGTTATTGGTGCAAGATTGCGATGGTTTACACTTTATAAGGACAAAGAGAGGCGAGTCTACAGTAGGCGCCATGCACGCGTCTGCGCCGTGACAGTGAAAAAAGTGAAGGCCGCTAACTCACACTAAATATGAAGTAGGTGCCGGTGTAGCACTGAATAATGACCATTAAAATAATTATATTTACTAACCCTATTAACTGCCTCATAAAGCTATAAGACGGTTTGGTATGTAAACATCCAGTTTGGGTGACCACAAAATAAAAAAAACCGAGTAGGTACGAATATTTAAACTATTCCAACAATTTACGTCAAACGTTATGGTTACGCTCATTTCGTGTATGTAGCGGTAAAATATATTGAATTTAAAAGTTGTAAGAATGCCATTGTTTTTTTTTTATTTCTTACAAAATATTAAGTAGTGAAGGGCATGTCTGGTACTTGCATCTGTATAGGTAGACACCAATCTTAAATAACATGTATGTAAAGGATAAAATTAAGCTCCACTCTTTTTGTTAACACGCTTTTATTAGCTTAACCTGTATGTTTGTATGTATATAATCGACGCCTTTGAGATCGATTTTGCCCTACTTAGAACGATCAGATTTAATTCAAACTTTGCATACTTATCCAGGACCGATGATAACGCAATAATTTAAAAAGTATATGACATTATTAAGATAATCCATATATATGGATAAGTCCAGAAACGTAAAAAAAATAATAATAAAAATTAAAAGTTGGGAATTTGCACGCAGCTGTCTTTCTTTGATAAGACAACCGTAGATAATGTTTTTAGTGCAAGCAATTAAATTATAGTTTAAAAAACTAAAAAAACACGCTTGCATAAAAGATCCAACTAAAATATAAAAAATAATTGATAATGAGTTTAACATTCGAAAGAAAATGGAGTAAAATACATACATTTTCTTGCTATAAAGCGTGGGGTGCTGTAGGATAAGTAATTGTTGTAAGCACCCCACGCTTTGTATATAACAATAAAATGTATATATTTTACTCCATTTTCTTTCGAATGTTAAACTCATTATCAATATTTTTTTATATTTTAGTTGGATCTTTTATGCAAGCGTGTTTTTTTAGTTTTTTTATAAATTGTGACAGATTGCCAATAGTCACGTAACACTACAGATGGAGTAATTATTTATTAAAAAGTAGATACTTCTTAGAATCTGCGTAAATGGTTGGATAATATAGCACCTATAGGATGTAATGGCATCGATACACATTTCCAAGAAAGCTGGTAAAAAGTAGATATGAAAATGATTAACTCGTGACATTAGAGTATAGACTATAATATTTAATCCTATCATACTAGGTCACAGTAGTGGATCCGACCCTCCTGTATATTTTGGAAAGATTTCATGATTTTAAATCGGCATTTACAGATATGTATAAGTGAACGCAATAAAAATAAGTTTCGTAAAATATTAAAGAGAAGCCCTGGTGCCATGGCGCCTTAAATTCTTTACACAAAATATTATTTTAAATATATAAACAAAAATCAATTACACTAATTTAATCATCCTCGAAAAAAGAATACAAATTACTTTTTAATTAATATTTGAATATAATTTCAAAGATAACGCCTGAACTACTAATTAGCTCCTACACTTTTGATTTTCATAGAAGAGGAGTGAATCGATGTGTTAAAATCGTCTGGGTGATCTCGGAAATTACATACATTTTTATTCGCCTATGACCAAGCCAAAAATGAAGAAGAGTATTGATATTACTTATATAAGATTTTTTTTATTTGTTAAGGTTTCACTTTAGTGTCCAAATAATACGAGGCCTAAGTAATAGAATATTTAAGTAGAATATTTATCCTTTTAAAAAGCATGCATAGTCCAATCCATTGATTGTTACGTTTAATAAATAACATGAACTTATTTTGTAAACCAACAAGAATGAACGTTGCACATTCTTAAAAGACAAGGCGTCCCATACGCTATAAATACCTAGTCAGGTCATAAATTCTGTCACATGTTTAATATAAAATAATTGAAACAAGTTTATTCATTATGTAACCATTTATATACCAAAATGAACTTAACAAAACAGATTCTTATGACACTAAAGTTTATTCAAAATGACCTCCGTAATTTTGAATACAGGTCTTCAATCTGCGCGGCCAGTTGTCTATCGCAGCACGAACGAGGTCCATGTGAATATCGGCGGCTGCCTTAATCAAGGATGTCTTGAGTGACTCCAAATTGGGATGAGGCTTTGAACACGCCTTTTCCTCCAAGTGTTGCCATATCTTGTAATCTAACGGATTCAAATCTGGACTGGAGGAGGGCCAGTCTTCGTGCCGGATGAAGTCGATTACACGCGCCGCCAGCCAGTCTTGTGTGCTCTTCGCTCCATGAGCTGGCGCTGAATCTTGTTGGAATACCCAGTGCCTGTTATTGAACATGGTATGAGAAACAGCTTCCACAAGGTTCGTCAGGACTGTATTTTGATACATAACTGCATTCGTTTTTACACATTTCTCACAAAAATGTACCTCTGTTAAGCCCCAATAAGAAACTCCCAACCATACCATGAGCGAGGATGGAAAATGACCTCGATGGAGACGCGGAATACGGTTGCTTGCTTCTTCACTACTGTGTGCGTACACCTTATCATTTTGTTTGTTGTAGCTCTCTTCTAAGGTAAAAATTTTTTCATCTGAAAAAAGAATTTCCCGATATTTTTTTCCCGCGTACCGCTTCAACAAAGCGCGGCATCTCTTCAGTCTCAGGTCCATTAGACGAGCATTCAAACGATGTCCTGTTTTTCTTCGATATGCCCGAAGCCCTAGGTCTTCATACACCCTTTTCACCGTGGTTCTGCTTAACCCCATCTGAAGGACCAACAGTTTCTGCTTACGTTTGGAATTTCTTTGAATTCGCGCCTTCACAGCTTTTATCACTGCTGGAGTCCTAACAGACCGAGGGCGACCACTTCTTGACCTGTCATCTACACTAGAGTCTTCATTGTATCGTTTGATGGTACGATAAACGAATCTTTTGGTTATATTCAAATTTTTCAGTATGTCAAAAATTTGAATTGACGCGTAACCGCAACGATGCAACGCAATAACTGCAACACGGTCTTCTTTAAGCGTCCACTCCATATTTAAAAAGGAGTAAAATTCTAAAAAGTATACATTTTTATTTTCATGAACAATTCGAAATTCGAATTCAATAAACTTTTTTGTGGCCAGCATTCTAAAAGAAAAGTTTTTACTGTGTGACAATACTTATGACCTGACTGTGTATATGGTTCAAGTATTTTATATACCTACATAAACATTAAGTACCTACCATAGGGGTGCGAGTTCGTACATGAAAAATATTGAAAATGATTATTTCGATTCTAGCGCCACGCTCTGGCGAGAACGGGAAATTATCTTGTAATCAGTTTAAATCCGATCGTTAACTGGCGGAAGTGTACCACTAAACCAAGAAATATGTTTTACGTCATGTTGATATTATGAACTTTCTTGATATTAAAACAGCTTCAACTTGATATTGGTGAAAATTACAAGAGGTTACGAAAGAAACACATTTTGGAATATTGTAATAACAAATATAAAATTTCGCCCGATTGCCTAGTGCGCCATCTGATCTGGCGAAATCACGTCGGAAAATTAATAAAAGTAGAGTTGCGCATCTATCTCTGTATATAATACTACTTAATCTATGGTACCTACATTCTATATATCTATACATATAAATAAAATTGAAGTGTCTGTTTTAAGAGTGAAAATAAAAAAAAATGTCCTACTACATATCGTTATATACACGATACCTGTGCCGAAAATGATATTTAAAAAAAAATTGTCTGTCTGTCTGTCTCTCTGTCTGTTTGTTCCGGCTAATCTCTGAAATGGCTGGACCGATTTTGACGGGACTTTTTTTGTCAGGTAGCTGATATAACAAGGAGTAACTTAGGGTACATTTATATTAGAGAAATTAATTAGTACAGTCCAGTACCGCGCGCAGCTCACGCGCATGCCACCACTGGCCGTCACGTCGGGCGCCTCCCACCACTTCTCCCACCAACGAATCAATATCACATTTACAAAATATTGTATATAAAGAAATTTTTCAATAAAGCTAATACAAAAAACTGAAAATAAATGTATAACGGGAGTTTACCGCCGCTCGCTAAGAGATGGCGCCACCGTAGAATTAGATCGCAGTATGGTTTCGTTACAAAGGTTGATAATTAAAGTACTAAATAAACTAATTAACTTTTTTGTTAAATTCCACGCAGACGAAGTCGCGGGCACAGCTAGTTTCACTTAAAAGTCACATGCTTTTTACAGAGTCATAAAAATCTTCGTCATGCCCAACTATGTCAATTTATAAGTACAACCATAAATAATTATACTTTAAAGGACTGTATGAAATTGTAATAAAATCACGGAACTATTACAATAAAACTTTTTCATACATAATATATGGAATTTAAATCCATCAGACGTTAATGGACAAATATCGAACAGGTATTTAAGGGGAAGTATTTTGATAAGCTTACAACGATTTAATGTGAAGGTCAGTACTTAATACATATTATCTTTTTTATTTGATCATATTTTATCGAGGGATAAAAGAGTTTTGTGGAGGTTGGTCTCTCAGGACACGGCCATCAATTCTTCTGTGTACAATAAAATATGGATAATATTGTACATTTTATACTTAGACCTAATTTTAGTGGATCTATTTAGAGATATTATAATGTATTTCAAAAGTATTTCATCCAAGGAACTTAGAGTATTTTAAAGGGAGAGCTGTCATACATTTACCGTATAAGTGTATTATCTATGCACTTACCTCTTCAAAAACGCAGTTTTTTTGGTATTGTTTATAGCGCTGCTATTAAATTAGTGATATTTGAGCTAATATTTAGCAGAAAAAAGTGCCACAAATTCCGTTGGTAACCGAAAGTATATTTAGCTATCCGTCTAGAGAGAGTGAGTTAAATTCAATAGCTCTAAAACCTATGTCTAAACTAAATTTTCCTTTTGTTCAAAATTTGAACAAACATACATGCATTATTTAATAATTCATGAATGTTCGACAGCCCATCAAATGTCAGCCAATAGGAGGGCAGAAAAAGGTAGCCCGACAATATTATATTTATTTGCGTTTTTGAAGTACCTGCCCGCGATCTCTTTATAAATACTTTAAGGTAAGGAAACAATTTTTTATTCAAAGGTCTGACGTCTAGGGTACTAATATATTAAACTATAACAGTTAGATATCGACTCGAGACTGCATACCATATTCATCCTTTAGCCATGTTATTTCGATTGAATAGGTTCTGCAACGTCGAATAATCTATAGCCATGAAAAAATTGTGACGACAACTGTCCTGTGACTGACCATCTGTAGGTAGTGTCAATAGGTCATTAGGAACAGAAGTTAGGATAGGTATTGTATTTTTTGTCAAGATACGTACTTATATATATTGAGATACTATATGCTATAATTTAAGCACTACTTATAAACGTCCCGTAAAAATAATTGAACCAAATTATCCATTTAAATAAATTTTACTTTCAGATTAGGCCCACGCCCACGGGCCACGCATGTGAATTTTGGGTGTTATTAAATAGCTTAGAAAACAACTACTTGTCTGTTCGCCAATTTTAGACTAGGACCAATGTGATAAAGGGCGTAGCAACGTCTAGATAAAAGAGTCGATTGAAGGCCGTCCACTGTGCGTGGACAATATACAAATATTATAAGTATAACAGTTGCGAATAACTATCACACCTGCACATAATGACGTAACGACATTACTATCATTACCAATTAATCAGTTTAAAATCTAGTTTCGTGTATATCCCATGCGTCTATGGTAAAAATTTAACATAGATTTAAACTATGAACTATATCGTGACTTTTATCGACCTTGCCATAAAATTTAAAAATCAAACAATTAATTACCATCTAGTCATTTCCTACAACACTGATATATGCATTATAATAAATTAGAAAGTACCTTGTATCTTTGTTACTTGGTAATGATGCAATGGTTGATACAATTTTGATGACGTTGACTACCTCAAATGGTCACAACGCTTATACAAGCATTAAATACCATCGGAAATATAAGCATATTAAATGTTACTATTTGACAGTGATACGTATCAAATAGTAACATTTAATACGTACCTATCGATTAAAATCGATCTAAAGTTTTCCAGTATTGTTTAATTTCCATTTGTTTATTTTTTGAGTCTTGGAAACATTACTGCACTTTACCTGATGTTAGCAGCTAGATACATCTAAAGCATACAACTCCTTCTTTGCTCTACGACGAGAGTAAAGAGGTATAACATGGGCTTACAAGTACAAACTCGCAGCATAATAGAACGACAAAAAGGTATATGGCGATCCTCCACGACCGGTATAACATTATAGAGGCAGACCACCAAACTGATTTTCTAGTCCAACATGCAGAGTTTTATTAAAGAAAGTAGAGACATAAGATTAAATAAAACTGGCTTAGAAAAGAAATATCCCTCCGAAACTGTTAGGAACTCTAAACGGCATTGCTGGCAATAGGATGACCTGCCGCTGCAATCAATCTATGGCACCGAGCAACCTTGCGTGCGAGCGATTCCAACGGTGCGTGAGATGGCAAAATATGATGTGGCCTTCAATATGATTCTTTGGATTCCGATCACAGCGGATACCCACATTTAGGATAGGTCATACCGCATCGAGGGGAAAACCGTCTAGATTGGAGATGGGAGAAACCGGGCGATTTTTTAAACAAGAATGCGCACATTCGGGTTTTCTTGGCATTGAATGCGAAATGTTTATAGAATCTCAGGTATAGGTGACGCCCAGAGTTCGGTTGAGCTCAGTGGGCCGGCAACCAAACTAGTGCGGTATCGCCGGTAAAGTTTAAACCGTTCCATCTTATATATATACCTATATATAGTAAGGAACATTATATTGAAAAATTATATAATAGTTAAAAAAAACTAAAATACACGCTTTAATAAGATATACAACTAAAAAAGTAAAAATAATTAATACTGAATTTAAGATAAGTAAATGGAGTAAAATACATATATTTTATTGTTACAAAGCGTGGGGTGCAGGATGATAAGTAATTGTTGTAAACACCCCACGCTTTGTAACAATAAAATATATGTATTTTACTCCATTTACTTATCTTAAATTCAGTATTAATTATTTTTACTTTTTTAGTTGTATATCTTATTAAAGCGTGTATTTTAGTTTTTTTTAACTATTATATAATTGTTTTGACTAAAAACATCCATCTACGGCTGTATTTCCAGTCAATAACGCCATCTGTTGGTCAGTAGTAACATTTGACACTTGAAGAATACAAGAAGCTTATACCCAAATGGAGATTGCATTCCGTATATAAAAGTGAAGCACAAATTTTTTACCTTGAATGACGTCGCTGATGCCTGCTATCCTTTTCTTTAGCGTAACAATGAATGAACTTCACGTGAACTTCATTCATTGTCACTCTAAAGAAAAGGATAGCATTCAAGGTCAAATTTTTGTGCTTCAGTGTTTTATACGGAATGCAATCTCCATTTGGGTATAAGCTTCTTGGAAGAATACAATGTTAACGCCATCTAGCGATGAATGTAGCAATGGTCATCAATTATAAGAATAATTAATCCTGGCGAATCTAATCAGGATAATTATATATTTTAATCGAATTATTGTATTGTCATCGGTCTTTGACAGGTGTGCAAAATTTGAACGAAATCTGGCCGTTTAAAGTGGGTCAAAATCGCGCCCAAAGAAGTCGGTTACAAACAAACATACAAATATACAAATATACAAACATACAAACATACAAGTGAAGCTAATATAAAGCGTGTAATAACATTTAGAGATGAGCTTTAAATTGACCCGATGGACCCTATTGACGGGCGAGCCGAAAGGCAGCATTCCACTTGCATACGCAGCCGGGCAGACCTTACAACGGAAGCTTGAAAACTGTGTAGGATTCTGTATACAAGATAATTTTCCCCGATTTATGACACGTCGGTAACCATTCAATTAATTACCAATTTCCTTATCGTTTTTATTATTTTAATATCCTTTTAGTTTCCTTGGAACCATTGGTAGTCCGGAATCCTGTACTTTTGTCGGGTAAAACTAAAATTCGAAAAACTACTTTAACGGCGAAATTTTGCATTTGGACGCGTAATTTTTTTCATTTCATGTAGATTCTGAATCAATTTTTACCCCTGATGGTATGGAGAAGGTATTGCATTTTAGTCAGTGCGTTTCTCTACCAACCTCTACCTGTACCTCTCTCTTCCGTTACTCTTAATTTAATTAATGTTCACGTTATTGTCATCTCTGACATAATATTAATCATACACTTATCATCTTAGCTTATCATGGTAACTCAAAATGATACGATTATGAATTCTAGTTAATATCATAAACTTCCGCTTAATCTTGCACCAGACACTAAACAATCTTTTTATTAGTGGATAATAACTTAGTAATTATTACGTGTAAATTTTCAAATATATATAAAACATTTTAAGAAAATAAAAATAAATATAGACCGTACCTTCACGCCATTCTTATTTCAAATTTTACTATTTAATTTGCTCAAAAGGACTCAGGTCGATCGGCCAAAGTCAGTCAGTTAATGTGCAAATATGTTTTTTTCCTGATATTCAAGTGGACTACCTGTTGATTTCCTAGAAATCGAAATATTACCCTTACGAGTACTCATACCGGGATAATTGACCCAAGAATGATTATAATTGGTTTATTGTAGCTTGTACCTTGTAAGTACCTAATGTTTAAATAAGTTAGTATGAAAAATCTAAGTTTAGTATCTAAAAATGTATGAAATGTCATTAATGGATAGAAAATGCATGCATGTTGCAGTCTTCACTGCAACTTCATTCTTTTTCTTTAATAAAACTATAACTAAATAAAAACACTTTATTTACTAAAAACTTTCAAGTACCTAATTGTAAAATTGTTCTAGCCCAATTACGTTTTAAAAAAGATTTTTATTAGATCAAATGGCGCCCAAATCGTTTATTTCCCGCCATGTTTCAACACTTCCTATAGTAAAGGGATGATTCACTAGTTTATTTTACTGCATTTTTCGCGAAATGAGCAATTAAATATTTTGTTTCATCATTTAACTGGAATTAATCGAATTTATTACAACTTTAAATGTTAAGGTTTTTGGTAAAAGGTATCGATATGCAAGTTAATATCGTAATATCCCTATACCTAATCATTACATGTAACTATAACAAATTGCAATAATATATTTATATCTCACTTATGAGTTTCTGTTTAAATTAGTCCAAAAATAATTTATTGGTATGTTGTTCGTAATTCAAATGTTATACTAGTCAAAAAATATATAAAACCTTTTTTTAAACACAATTCAAAGTAAATATTAATTTAGTAATTCTTTGTCTTTATTACCCATAAGGCATGCGCTGGCAGTGCAGGGTGAGGCGAGTAAACCAGTTCTGATTTACCAGATCGTGAAGTATTTTAAAATCGAATGCAAATATATTGACCCGTGGTAAAGAACTTGAGTGCACAAAGAGATAGTAACTAGTCATTCTTATGTTACTTGTGCATATAACGCACGTAAGCCGAGCACCTTCACACGTGTAAAATAACGCCTTCATTACATTTCAACTTTATCTCACATCACATATTTGCTATATCCTTTTTTATGTTACTCATAATTTAACTTTACTAGGTTCTTATTATTTTTATAAAATAAACCCGTAAATTAAAACTGAAATATTTTTATAACTAAATATGTTTTTTACAAGATAATATAAATAGAACAAAGATTTATTATTCAACATAAAAATATTTTATAGCAGTTATTAAGAAAACGCTAGCATGCAGTCGGATAGTTACATATGAATCAATCAGAGCAGCAATTACAAGATACAAAATTATAAGACATTGTCAAACAGGTTATAATGATTACGTTAAGAGCATACTATGGAATAATTCATGATTTAATTGTGAGTATGCCCACCTATTCATTGCCGACGTTTTATAAAAACATCAGGAAGTCCTCTAGACTCGTTTCGCCCTCAACTGAAGTGAATTTAGTATGCGCCTTCGATCCAGTTTGTTTTAAAGATCACTGTGACATTTATTATACGTGTGTACAAGTTATTGATGTTTATTTTTTAACTGAACTAAGTTCTTTACCTCTAGAAGCTTAATTTTTTTACATTCACGAAGGAATTAGCAGTAATCAAGTGTCGTTTCTATTATAACAACTCAGTGTTCAGACCTCGACACCAAAAGTACAACTGTACTTGTTCTACAATTTTGTTTCAATTTAAAGTAACAGGAATGTGTTGTGTACTTATCAAAATAAAATCAGCCTTGCCTTATTTTACCTACCGTTGTATTTTAACATGTAATTATGTACATAATTGTGTTGTAAGTATATGAGTAACCTTTTCGGTAAGGGGTAATGAGTAAACTATATCCGGTGGTAAATTTTTCGGAGCATTCCATATCAACAAAGTTTTATAAATGAACTTCCTTGAACTTTTTCCTCGGATAAATTTGATAACAACCAAATCACTTTTAAGTTTAAGTTGCGTGTTTTAGAATGTCTACATTGGTTAAGAAATATTCATAATAATTATTTGGAGCAATCTCCCAACACTGTCTAGTTGTAGCTGGTGTTCTAAATATGTTGTGAGCATAACAATGTTAAAATATGTAATTGTGGCGTGTAAATTAATGAAAATATAAATGGAACTAGATCATACCAAGAATAAAATCCATGATAAGTTGTAACTCATCTCGTCGTAAAACAAGGGCTTTGCACTTTAGTTAACACGCCTGCTGATACTATTGTATCGATAGAGACATGTCCACTTGGTCCGGAATTATTAACAAAAACATCTTTTAGACGAGTTATTGTGTTTGTTTAATTTAAATACACATCGGGATGGAATCGTTCGATAGAGTTTCTCAGGCGCGTCTACAGATTCAGTACAACTAAGCGAATTCCTCTATTTCGATTTTCGATACGAATTGGAAAAAGCGATTTCGCTTCTAGTACACGAGTGGTCTGCGCGCGCGCCGCGGTCAACTACGCTGCTCAACTACCTGTGACCTTAACAATTAACAATTTTATTAATGCACTTTCTTATGACGTGTTGCCTTACCGCGAACGCACGAGAAAAATATATTTGGTTCATGATGATCACAAAGAAAACTTAAATCGATTCCTTTATAATTTATTTTGTATTGAGATATAATAAATTATACAAATAAATAATGCAATATATATTTTTTCATGGCAAAAAAAGGTTATTAAATCAATGTTGTGTTTAAAGATCAATGTCCGTAGTAAGGGTCGTGGCCGTATTGGGGAGGTCCGTGATGTACGTTGTACTGCTGTTCATATTGAGGGTACGTCGGCACCTGAAATTAACAACAGCCACTTTAGATAATATTATATTAGGGCAAGTGTAATCAAAAAAGGCTAAAGAAGAGGCCGAGACGACATAACGCCAAACTACTCCCTTTAGTACATTTTTATTCAAGAATTAGAATTCACGTAGTTTTGAATTCTTTAAAATCATTCGTAGGTACTGCAATTTTTATTTTGTTCAAACATTTACATCGTTACCGTCTAATTACATTAGTACTTATTGCAATACCAAACTTAACGAAAATAAGTATTATATTAAGGGACAAGCCACTTATTATACAAGTTAAACTCATTAGGAAACACCAATGCGCTCAAAGTTGTCCTATAAAGTGACTAGACTAGTTTTATAAAACGGCAGCCATTGAAAAATTTCTTAGAATTTAAAGCAAAAATCAAGTGATGTTATACGAAAATAAGAACTTAAAATTTTTACGAAAGGATATTGATTCTTCTGTAAAAGTAATTATGTTTCTAAACTCGGTGTTCAAATGGTATGTGAGGGAGTAATGGTCATCCATCGCTGCGCAAGCGCAATGCGGGGTTGTCGGTGAGATAGAATCTATTAGACAAGTGGCCAGTGTAATGATTTTTTAAATTAATTATAGTTATTAAAGCTATCTAACGACTCCTAGCGTTAAAATACTATAGTTTAGGATAATACAATTTTGAAAACATGGAGAAATCCAATAACAAGTATGTTACACTTTAATTATACTCAAGGGTATTAAAGTATATAATAAGGATTATTTACTTATAATGATTTGCAAGTGTTAATAGGTTTTTAAATTAAACTAGAAATACATTTCCAATGTTTCTACATCGTTTCTTGGCTTTATTCTTAAAATTAAAGGTCGGTAAAGCCAGGGCGGATACGTTTTAGAAAAATAAAGTCGCTTATTCAAAGTATGTGCTCTATGCTGTGCAATCTGAATTGTATAAAAACGGGAGACGAGACTCTGCTCAAAATCGGATATAAACAGGCTGAGCCCTAAACAAAATGCGTATGTGACAGTTTTTCACCATTACACAGAACAGGCACATAGGAATATAACCTAAACATAAAACTTGAATCACGTTTTACCGGCTAGGCTCAGAATTAATGCTAGAGTATAATTTTAAGGCAAATATTCCCAAAAATGTAGGTAGACGAACACTGTTATGAATATATACCGATCTATTCCGCTATTTTAGGCTATAATTGCGGAGTCATTCATTGTGTTAGTCATTTAGTCAAAAAGTCTAAGCTTAAAGCACTGGCGGCATAAGTATTTCGCCTCAATGTCAAATTCCTTAAAAATAAGCACTTAACGGCTACAGAAACAATGTCTGGCGGCATTGAATAACTTTATAAAAATTATACCACATTTTGAACACGTGACCATTTTTGTAGTTGGTCTTTGAGTGCGAAGATTAAGTGGGAGCAAAAAATATATTTATATTTACATACCTACCTTTTTAATTGGGTATTTAAACCTGACATTTCAACAAATCTTTTTTATTATTGTTAAAGAACATAAAAAAATTGCTGTAACGCATGGATATTGGACCCATGTATCTTTTTATTTGTAGATACTATTTGTAAGTGCTAATTACATGTCTCTAAAAGTTGGACGAATAACCAATCATTATATAGTAACTCACGTACCTGATAAGCGTAATATTGCTTCTTCTTTTCGTTTATTTCTTTATGCTTCTTCAGTGGCAGCAAATGATTTTCCAATAACTCCTTTAACTTAAGTTTTGTTGACAGCATATTTGCCGCCAAAGCCTTGTCGAAGGCTTTTAATTCTTTCAATTTCGCCTTAATAGCCCACATGCCGTCTTTCAGCAAATCCAGCTTGCCAAATGATAGTTCTTCTTCTTCGTGGTAATCTTCGTGGTCGTAAGATGGAGTATCGTATGCAGCTCTAAATAGGTGTTGGTCTTCTTCATCAAGGTCGTTGAACCGAGGAACGTTTCTTGAAAATGCTGGTTAAAACAAAATAAAATATTTATCTACTCAAATTGTTCAAACCATTATGCAGAAAATTTTATTTACAACCGGGTTGTCCGGTTATTTTCACATAAAATATGTAAATATATAACACTTACACGTGCTGCATAAGAAAATAAGGCAAACTATTTGTTTAAACATTTTAAGTTATTTATTATAAGTAAGATTTTACACCGCCACGTTGAGCTTCCTATTGCAAAATTATTTTCTATAGACTGTGTAATTAATAGAACGAAGTTATTTCAACTACCCTATGTTTTATAATATTTTACCTTTAAGATACGTTCATGATACGTTCCTAATTTAATTTCTTAATTAAAATTTAAACCTCCTCAATATCAACAACAACAGTGTATTAAATCATATGATAGTATATAAGTAAATACTAGTCTTAATTTTTATTAATAAATAGTTTTGTAATTGTACAAATGTAAAAAATAATCTTTTACTGTTTTATTTTCGTGTGATTTCTCTTTACTATACATATTATATTAAAAATCTTGAACCTTCGGGGGTATCTTGAATAAACATATATGAAAAAACCATTGAAAAAACTGATAGCAGTGGACGCCAGATCGTTTAGAACCGTGAAAGTTGCCAACTTTGCCACACAGGTTAACATTGCCCTAAAATCTTTTTTTTAACAAATTCGTTAATATGAAAAAAAAATTTAGGTCTATGGCATCATTTATTATTTGGTAGGAAAGTTGATTATATTTGTGATAGCACTGTGAATCGCAGTGCAGCACTGTGAAAAATATTCGTGGATTATGCGTCATGACGAGACCGCAGATAAATTATTTTAATGTTTGCCATAGAATATGAATTATTAAGTATTTTAATAACAGTTTAGTTCTCTAATCGTTAAAAAGTCATTAAATTTCGGGATGGGCAATTTTACCCTGACTTTTTCAGACCTGTGCTTGACAACATTGCCCATCATCAAAAAGTACCTAGGGTTGTCAATATCTCGATAAATTAATTTGATAAAATCTAAAAAGGTTTCGACGCCTGTTATTTTAAAGATCAATCGAATTCAGAAAGGTGTCTTTTTAATCGACTTAAAAAAAGAAGGTATTTACTTTATTTTGATTGCCAAATAGATCAAAACTTAAGTTGACATTTTGTTTGTAGCATATTTTAAATTTATTTAAATAAAAGATTTATATAGCGTGCAATGCTTGATTTAATTACCACTTTCCATCATTTCATATTATGAAAAGTAAAAATGTGAGAAATTATATAAAGTAAAATCAATTTACTGTAATGTGACAGCCCTAAGAGTTTTTAACCATTTATCAGAGTTTGTATGGAAAGAGTAAGAATCGCTAGGTAAAATTGCCCATAATGTTTTGTTACGAGAATCTGTTATCTTTAAGAGTTTTTTTCTAAACCACTACCAAGATTGTTTTTTATACTTATTTCATTTTTAATTGTGTAATAATATGGGTCATATTTTGGCAGATATCATGGGCAATGTTAGCTGATCGCCACATAACTTTGCCCATCATTAAAATAATAAAAAATAAATTTAAAATATTAATTTATTTTAAATATAACATAGTTAATAGTAGCATATGGTTATGTAGTTGATGTAAATGAAAAAATATATTATATCGGTGGTTATAGAAAAAATATGAAATATAGCAGATTTTATCAAAAAATCGGGCAATGTTGGCGACTTTTACGGAACCACTAAAAATATCACAAATATGATGAAGCCCACCGTTCTGCTTCTGAATGTGAAAGTTTATTATTTGCACTTATTTTTGCGTTAGTATGAAAATCAATATGCGGCCTCTCATTTCAAATCCAGGATCTAACCAGAGATTGTCAAATCTATGGCAATTTTATTTTCTATTTATGCTACCCTCATGTATGTCTGCGTTTTGAAGGTTAATGAAATAACTGGTTTAAAGTCAGCTCACATGAAGTGTTTATGATAATTAGAATTGAATATAGATTAGGTGCTACAAAAAATAAGTAAATAAATTCAAGTACATCTATTTTCATTACTTTAGTAAGGGTTGTCCTAAAACCAGAATGAAAATTTCTCGACAGAGGTATTTATTTTTCGACTACAAACATCTTCGATCAAATATACACTCGAAGACAAACATATTAAATGGGCTTACGCTGTAATATTAAAACCACAGTTCGAAAAAATGTATATGTTAAAGCATCCTGGAATAACGAAGCGGTTAGGTATTAGCTTAATGTACCTATTAATGTTTTCAGATGTTCCGCATATGTTGTAACATAGACATACTCTTAGTAACAAAAAAAGTGTGTTTAAATTCTAATAAAAAAAACTAAAATACACGCTTTAATAAGATATACAACTAAAAAAGTAAAAATAATTAATACTGAATTTAAGATAAGTAAATGGAGTAAAATACATATATTTTATTGTTACAAAGCGTGGGGTGCAGGATGATAAGTAATTGTTGTAAACACCCCACGCTTTGTAACAATAAAATATATGTATTTTACTCCATTTACTTATCTTAAATTCAGTATTAATTATTTTTACTTTTTTAGTTGTATATCTTATTAAAGCGTGTATTTTAGTTTTTTTTAACTATTATATAATTGTTTTGACTAAAAACATCCATCTACGGCTGTATTTCCAGTCAATAACGCCATCTGTTGGTCAGTAGTAACATTTGACACTTGAAGAATACAAGAAGCTTATACCCAAATGGAGATTGCATTCCGTATATAAAAGTGAAGCACAAATTTTTTACCTTGAATGACGTCGCTGATGCCTGCTATCCTTTTCTTTAGCGTAACAATGAATGAACTTCACGTGAACTTCATTCATTGTCACTCTAAAGAAAAGGATAGCATTCAAGGTCAAATTTTTGTGCTTCAGTGTTTTATACGGAATGCAATCTCCATTTGGGTATAAGCTTCTTGGAAGAATACAATGTTAACGCCATCTAGCGATGAATGTAGCAATGGTCATCAATTATAAGAATAATTAATCCTGGCGAATCTAATCAGGATAATTATATATTTTAATCGAATTATTGTATTGTCATCGGTCTTTGACAGGTGTGCAAAATTTGAACGAAATCTGGCCGTTTAAAGTGGGTCAAAATCGCGCCCAAAGAAGTCGGTTACAAACAAACATACAAATATACAAATATACAAACATACAAACATACAAGTGAAGCTAATATAAAGCGTGTAAAAAAAAAACTCCGAGCCTTGATAACTAAATATTCAATATTGAGCAACTTTCTGAATGTTAACTGCCGCTATTTTGCATTACAGTCGATTAAAATACATATTTTTGTTGGGAATTCAAAATCATAAATGGTAATGGACCAATTGACGAAAGTGATGTTTTCAATTAATAAAAGGAAACAGTAAAATTCCATTTGAGTTAGGTACCTACTGAACAGCTATAGCCGATTTATATATCATTTCGATGTACCTACACGATGGGCCATCGCGATGGTTCACTATGATGGCCCATTGTGTAGAGGGAGTAGTGGCGAAAAATGGCTTACGGCGCGTGCGATGGTCTTGGAATGACGTCAATGTTGGTTTTTCCGTCGCACATCTAAGGTAGTGGGTGATCATAGATCATAGCATCATATAACGTAGTGTTTATTTTCTCTATGGATCATAGTGTAGATGCGTTTTAATTCACATGGCCATCGATGGCCAACTCGTTGGTCTAGCGGTGGCCCATCGTGTAGAGAGGCTATCAGCTGTAGACAACGACTAGATATGAACCATTAGATGATAAATAGTACCTTCACTATTTTTCTCTACTTAACATTTAAATATTCGATTAACAGAAATGTCACGGAGAATGCGGTGGTGACAGTCGAGCCACCTATAGTTCGCCGAGCTTGTTACTGCCCGGATGAATCCATCATATAGTCATGTAAAACACAAACTCCAATATGAGTCAACGCACTGGGATTTTTTACAGTATCTTACAGAAAGTCAATGAACCAAGGGGAGCTTGACCCACAGACAATTAGGGCGATGCGGAAAATAAATTCATTTTTCCTATATAGCCACACACAGTATTATTTAGCGGACAACCCTGGCATTTGCGTTTGTCTGGATAGTTTTATTGATGGATGGAAGTTGTTTTGTCACATTTTAATTTTCTTGTTTGTAAAGAATGCATAGGTGATTAGAATAAGGAAATTAGTACGCTTTTTTGTCTCTGAATTGAAATTATCTTCTCAGAAAATAATCTTGTCGATACAAAAAATACATAGCATGCATTATGATTTTATGTTCATGAATAAGTAGTTATACCTACATAGGGAACATTTTGCATACTATAGCCATATCTGTACAATGCAAGTAAACCAACATGATAGCCTTTCATTTTCTATTACGTGTCTAGGTTTCTTGATTCATACACAATGTTCATTTTAACTTAATTTTTCAACTAACAAGAAAGTCTGGGTTAAAAGTGAGAAGTATTTTATTTAATTCCTTATAATATATCTGAACACACCCAAAAAATACCTACAGACACATTACTATATTAATAAAATTACTTATACTATTTTAAACAATGCATAACTATTCTTATGAATTACATCGAAGCTCACGTTGAGTTTATTTTGTACAAAAAATATAAATACAACAATTTTAATAATAAAACAAATTAAAGTAACCGTGAAACAATATAAAATATTTCATCAATATAAGGACAGGTTGCTAAGTAATCAACAAGTATGAGTTGGTGCCAGTTTTTGCTTCGCTTCAATAATATGTTTTAGCGAATATTATCTCGTGGCGAGAATGGATATTCCTATCCATTATTTCGTGACGTTTTTAATATGCAGGATTGTCTTATCTAATATGAATACGTAGTAGTCAAATATTTTGGAATAAAGACAGAACACTGCAAATTACAACGTTCGCACATCAGTAAAATAATTTTGAGATCATGCATATTCTAATTCACTACACTTACTTGCTATATTACTACACTTAATAAAATATATATTGTTAAATAGTTCATCTTTGTGAAAGTAAAATGTATCTAGGACCACACATTATAACTATACAGGGTATATCAAGACTGCTACCGAAAACGAAGCCGGGTGGTAGTATAAGTGACTTCAGACACAATGCAACAGAAAAAGTTGCAAAAAAAAGCGACAATTTTTTTTTGTTATTTTTTTCCTATGACCATATTTGGGTGGTAAATACATTTTTTCCTAAAATAATAGTGTGTACCCTTTTATTTATAAATAATCTAAGGTATAAAAGAGTTAAAATTACTATTTTAGCAAAAACTATGGATTTACCGCCCAAAAATGACGATATTTAAAAAATCATAAAAAATAATTGTCACGTTTATTTGCAAAATTTTTAATTGCATTGTGTTTGTAGTCACTTAAACTACCACCCGGTTTCGTTTTCGGTAGCAGTCTTGAGATACCCAGTATTGCATCAATATACTTTTTTTAAATAAACAATTACTTTCTTTTAACATCGTATTCCTAATATCAATTGCCCATGATGAAAGACAACACTAGATAGTTACATAAAAATTTCATAGAATATCACTGAGATATTGCATACATGACATTTAAGTATAATAAGTTTGCACACCAATTTTTACGATATTTCTAATTCATAGACATAAGTAAATTTTTCGATTTTTTTTTACTTTGATAACAGAAATTAAGGTATTACCTTTCGAATCACTATACGCTAACGACCTTATTACTAGACAGTTTTAAAAAATATTTTAGTTACCGAATGTTTTGTCCCTTTCGAACAACTTTTGAATTCGACATTCTTTAACTAAATAAAATTGGTTTGAATACTGTCTAAAGTGGAATTTAATTAAATTATCACTTTCGTTTTAAATTCACAATAAGGCGGACTAATAACAAATGCGTGTATTGGTTAAATAATAAATTAAATGATTACTTTTCTTCGAATATGTATGACAGGTACATTACACATCAATCGACACGCATATACAGTGTTCAAATTCGACGGCATCCAAAGAGGTCACCATGGCAGCAGGCAGGATATGCACGGTAGTGGCTATGTAGATAACTACGAAAATCCTGCCATGAATGAATTTACAATTCCAAAGGAATTAAGAAATGGAGTGCACGATTAAAATCTAGTGCGTCGTCGCGACTGTCACAAGGCCGAGCGCCCCTTGTACAAATCGTCGTCGAGATCAAACGCTGGGTCTGCGTACCCGGAATCATCGTAACGTAAGGATCTGAAATCAACAATTCATGAATTATTTGCCATGGCAACCAATTATCATCCTATTGAACATTTTGTTGTCTTGACTTAAGTCAAGGTCGCAATTACCATGAACACACGACATAGGTATTAAGTATTTATTATCTTTATAAATAATTAATTCTTGATAATACCTTATTTTAGTTAATTGAATGTGCGCAAAGTGTGAATTAGAATTAAAAATACAAGCACATATCTTTGAAAGGTGTAAAGTTGAATTTTCATTGTAGAAATTTAATTTCTCTTTTCAAACATTAATATCGTAGGTAAAAGCCTAGTTTAATATAAATATTTTTACATAACCCATGTACAGTTAACTAATAATTGAACCGACAACAATAATTGTTTATAATTATTATAAATATCAACTATGTATTTGATATCCCATTTAACATTATTATAACGTATTAAACTTTCCTGAATATAAATTCACGTCCCTCGGTTAGATAACATTTTTATGTTCACAGTTTATATATACCAAATTAGGTTGGACAATATCAACATTCTAATTAATTTAGCCTAATAGTTTCCCTAAAAAGGTAACTAAGGCCAAACTTCACAAACGTGGACTGCGTTATAATTAGCATCACACAATACCATTGTTTAACAAACATCGTTGAGTTAATCCTTTATATGCCCATAATATGATGACCCAAGCATACCCAAAGTTTGCTAATAGCTCAAGAATCGTGTACTTAGGTATCTACTATTATCAGCGTGAATAAAATTTAAAATTTTGAATTAATTAACTACAATATACTTATTCATTTGACAAATATATCGGTTTTATCATTAAAAAAGTTTAGTATTCAGAATCAATCTAGACGAAAATTAAATTACCTAACCTTATTTTTTATAGAATTTCTTGCTTGATTAAATTTCAAATTATCCTGTAAATGTAAAAAATATTCTTATATGTGATCTTGTATATGAAAGTATATTCGATTTACCGTAGTACAATAGTAGGATTGATTGAGGGATATTTACCGGTCGGGTGTCCTAGTTCTGCACCGCGAGGGCGGCGGCGACCGGGACGAGGCGCGCAGCAGGGTGGGGTCGTCATATCGCCGCGACACTATAGTGAAGTCGTGGTGGGCATCTATAAGCTTCTGCAGTCGAGAGACCATCTCGAAATCCGATACCGACGCCGGCACCAAAATTCCAAGTAGTTTAGCAATTGAGTTCCTAGATCACATAGAAAAAACGTGCGCGTTACAACAGAATACAGCAACCATGAACTTTTTCTGTGCGACAACGTCTGCGGAATTACAATTTACTTTCGAAAGAATTCTATCGACAAAACTTTGAATGCGAATTTTCACATTTCTTTGTGTTCTTTGTGCAGTTAATTGTTAACTAACCGCAAAACTAACTGTGGTCTGTTTGTTAGTATGTATATGACACTTATATTATTATTTACCACAAGATAACGGGTTTGTTATTTTGCGACATTTATGTTGTTAGTATGAACAAGATTCGTAATATTAATCATTTTACAGTTTAGTAAATTTAATTACGTAAATGTCATTTTGTTGTTATTACACCTCGTACAAATTTTAAGCTTGAGGGACATAAGTCCATTTTTATTTCTTTGCGTAAGTAGTACATTACATTGGCGAAATCAGTCACTATTTTACAACATACAAAATCAGAAATTACGTAAATCGGTTAGAATATCGTTGAACCGATTAGAATGAGGAAAATTATTTATGATTTTATACCGTCATAGGAAGCTTGAGCTTTGAAAAACAAGTTCATATATAGGCCGGTCAAGTCATGTCTTGCAAAGTAGTACAAAACAAAGAATGACAACGTCGTGAGAAGTCCAGGATGCAGTTAGAATGTGAGTTTTAATAGTGCGTATATGCCTAGTGACCAATATGCTAATAGTAAGTAATAGTTTAATTAAGTATTGTGGTGATCACAACATAGATATCAATTAGAATCTGTACAGTGTATCCCGGCTGTAATAAAGGCCTGGATAAAGGAGGATTCCCATTCATAGTATCGGTAAAAAGTTTTTGCAGATCGTTATACTGGTATTGAATTAGGTATAGCATCTTTATGGTTTGTCCTAAAACGTTTTTCTGTTTTATCCCGGGCGACAGATTTTTATAAAAGAAAGTAATTATCATCACATTTTACATCATGTATACAGAGAGGAAGGCATTTTTTTTAGAAATTCAAGTTATTTTCTCTATGAACTTCGGACCTGGGTCGCAATTATGTGTATATTTATTGAAAATATATATTATTTATACACAAAATAGTAGGTTTCATCGAAGGACAAAATTATGCGAATATTTTTACCAATACGTTGTAAGGATATGTAAGGATACTAAAGTCACAGTGAAATAGGCATTCTTCTTCAATAAGCTGTTTGCTATAATTTACCTAAAGCTTTGAAGCTGAGCCTCTCTTCTTTGACATTCCGCGAGGGCCTCCTTGGTTCTAGCCAGGTCATCTCTCATGATGTTGATTTGATGTTCGGTGGTTGTTCGTTCTTGTTCAAATGTTTCTCCGGTGGCCCGCACCTGGTCTTTCAACACGTTCACCTTGCGGTTGTACCGGGAGCGCAGTATTTCCGACTCTTCCAATTTCTTTTGCAACTCTTCAATCTTCCTTGCTCTTTCCAGTGAAGTAATCTAATGCAAAAAGGACCACATTTTTAGTGCCATTTTTGTGCATCTGTTATATATAAATGATTTATTGATACAAATACTGAGTACTGCGAATAAATATGATCACGATTCTATTAAGTTAATCACTTCAACCTTGTTAATGTAAATGGTATTCCAGTAATCTGCCATCTACAGGAAAAGTATGTTAGTCCGTATATAAATTGATTTTTATTTAGTTGTGTATTTAAAGAGAAATGATTTTGTAAAACTAAAGACATTTAATATAAATACAGAATACTATTATAGACACAATTAGAAACAGAGCGAATATATTTGACATGAGCTTTTAATTAAGTATAACATTAAAATATATTTTTCAATGCTACATTTCCGTGATATAAGTTGTGAAGGTGAGTGTGGGCCAAGGTGTTTTGTTGCTATGTGACAATAGAAAACTTTTAACACATTGGTATGCGATGGTCGTACTTGACATGTTAAGTTATTAAAAAGGACTATTTTCATGAGATATATATCGCTAGTATAAAAACAAAGCAATCAAATTAGGCTATAAGAAATCAATTCGTAGATATTAGATATATTTAAAAAGACGTTTAATTCATTGGCTCTGAGTACAACAAAAAAACACTATTTTGATGTCGTGAGGGAACATCAATAGGAATCCACGTTCTTATAACCGGGGATGCTGAAGGACAATATTGCAAAGATTAGACAGTGAAGTGGCTAAGATAAGAAAGAGCGTGGTGGTCTGCTGGTCACGGACCAGACTCGGTTGCCGACATATTCACGGTGGTTGCGGGTTCAAATCATTATAATTCTCAATCACCACGCACTAAAACGGTGAAGGAAACCCATCGCAAGGTAACCTGCGTACCATAGCGTTTTGCATAATTTTCATGTAAAGTCCGCCAACCCTAGGCCAGCGTGATGGACAATACGGCCTAACCACTCTCAATCATACTCTCATCTATAGAGGAGGCCCGTGCTCTGCAGTGATGAATACGGGCTTATACATAGAAAGGAATACTGCCTCTAGCACCAGCTGAAATAAAACTAACTACAGGTTATTTGAATGATTATTTTACTTAATTATTGGAACTAGAACATTCATAAGAGTTATAATGTGTCTGTGGTGTATGTATAGAGTTTTTTACTCTATGGATCGAAGCTAACTTTTTAATTTTATTTGTTGAATGTTCATTCCTTTTTCCTGTTTCCCGCCAAATACAAAGTTATTTACAAGCCCGTATTTTATTTATATTATATTGATAATTGAAGACGCATACAAAGTATATCACACTGGCGACGAGAAGAAAAATCACTCACGTGTGTTGGTAATAAATCATCTTTTATATATTTCGATTGTTGAAAACATTCAAGACAATAGAACATGGCTCTTGGCAAAATTCATGGTTTTGAACTTGGCAATGATGACTGGGACCTTTACATAGATAGGTTAGAACAATATTTTATTGCTAACGAAGTGAAGCCGGCAATGCATGTGCCAACATTAATATCAGTCATGGGTAGCGAGGCCTATAAACTATTAGTGAGCCTATGTACACCAGAGAAACCATCATCTAAAACATTTAACAACTTGGTTTCAATCATGAAAGACCATTTACAACCGAAACCAAGTTTACTAGCAGAAAGGTACAGATTTAGACACAGAGTCCAACAAAACGGAGAAACGGTTGCAGAATACGCAGCAAACTTAAAAAAAAATGACGAAGTACTGTGGATTTTCTTCAATAAATTTAAAAGAGAATTTAAGAGACCAATTTGTCTGTGGATTATCGCGGGACTACATCAGACAACGTTTATTTGCCGAGGACGACATAACTTTTGATAATGCTTTCAAATTGGCGGTAACGATAGAAGCGGCTGAAGCGGACGCGGCTGTGGTGGAGGACCGGACCTGTAGGCGAGGTGACGGTCAACCAGAAGCAGCTTCAGCAGTGCATGTGATGGTAACTGGGAAAAGGAATCACAGCAACATGCGATCGAGACAAGTTACAAGATATCAAGGCGGTAACACAAGCGACACGAGTGGAGCGGACAGCGGAAATAGGCAACACCAATTACAAAGCAAGAAATTTGTGACGTGCCGAGTGTGTGGTAACAATCACGAGTCAGATCGCTGTAAATATAAAATGTATATATGCAAAGTGTGTAACAATGAGGGTCATTTAAAAAAGATGTGCCCAAGGTTGTCTAAATCAGTATCACTTAAAAATAATAATGTCCTTAGGAAAAGATGTAGAAGGAAATAATATTAGCGATAGCAGTGACGAGGTAAACAATTTTTCTATAGATACATGTAATTTAAAAAAGTTTAGACCATATACTATAGACATTTGTGTGAATGATAATATTTTGAGGATGGAGATTGACACTGGTAGCGCAATATCGTGTATTAGCAAAAAATGTTATGATGATTTATTTTCTAATTGTACCATTAATCCATGTAATTTAACCCTTCGATACTATACGGGAGAACTTATCCAACCAGTAGGTAAATTTTCACCATTAGTTCAATATAAAGATGTACGCAAGCGTTTGGATTTGTATGTTATTGAATACGGTAAAACAAGTCTTTTAGGTAGGCAATGGTTAAGTGAACTAAACATAAATTTTCCAATTTTAAATATCAACAACGTTAAATGTTCAGGTGTAACATTTCAATTCAATGATTTCTGTTCCAAATACTATGAAGTGTTCGCGGATGGGCTTGGAAGATTCACCGGTGGAACGGTGGGGTTTAGGGGCCCTACTATATTCATCGAACGAACGAACGAACGAACGAACGAACGAAGGACCCTACTATATTCAACGAAACGAAGTTCGAAACTTCGGATGATCAAAGTTTATATACGATACGAATGTATATATATAACCAGTCAACACAGACGATCGTTCACACTTAAATACACTTCATGAAGTGTTTAGGAGACTGCAAAGATATGGTCTTAAAGTTAAGAAAGAAAAGTGCTCTTTCTTTGCAGATAGCGTTTCGTATTTAGGATTTATTATAAGTAAGGAAGGCGTGCACACTTGTCCAGAAAAAATTAAATCAATTAAGGAGGTGAGCACGCCAAAGAATGTTACAGAGCTGCGTTCTTTCCTAGGCTTTGTTATGTACTATGCTAAATTTGTACCCAACATTAGCAATATACTTTCACCTTTATATTATTTATTGAAAAAAAATGTAAACTTTGTATGGACTGAGCAATGCAACATGGCCTTTGAAAATGTTAAAAATATATTAGGTTCGAGCAAAATATTAGCTCATTATTCGCCGGATTTGCCGCTGGTGCTGACAACAGATGCGAGTTCGGTAGGAATTGGAGCGGTAATTTCGCACTTAACAGTAGATGGGGAGAGACCAATAGCCTATGCGTCAAGGGTTCTCAACGCTTCGGAGAAATCTTATTCACAAATAGACAGAGAGGCTTTATCAATTATATATGGCGTTAGGAAATTCCATCAGTATCTTTATGGAAGAGAATTTACCCTTAGAACTGACCATAAACCTTTGGTGGCAATTTTTGGTGATAAAAAAGGCATTCCGGTGATGGCTGCCAGTAGACTGCAGCGTTGGTCAGTCATATTGGCAGGCTATAACTATAATATTGAATATGTGAGAAGTGACAGGAACGCAGCCGATGCATTGTCTAGATTACCTGCAGGGAATGCAAAACGGGATGTTAGAGAGGAAACTTATATAAATTTTATTCAAAATTTTTTACCAATCACTAGAGACAATGTTATTGAACATATGAAGAAAGATAACATCTTAAATAGAGTTATACTTTATTTAAAATCTGGTTGGCCCGCACAAACAGAAGATAGTTTAAAACCATATTCTGTACGTCGCAACGAGTTATACTTAGATATGGGTTGTATAGTTTGGGGCTATCGATTAGTAATACCAGAGACATTGAGAAGCAAGATATTAAGAGAATTACATATTGGGCACATGGGTATTGTAAAAATGAAGAGCATTGCACGGAGTTTCGTATGGTGGCCGGGTATCGACGCGGATATAGAACGAACATGTCGAGAGTGTAGCACATGTGCAGCTGAGAGTGCCACACCACCGCAGGCGGCACCACAACCGTGGCCTCATATCAGCGAGCCCTGGTCACGCTTACACGTGGACTTTTTAGGACCTTTTGAAGGTAAAACATTCTTGGTAGTTATAGACTCAACAAGTAAATGGTTAGAGATATTTAACATGCAAAAAACTACTGCTAATGCTGTCATAAAAGTTTTACGCGAGACTTTCGCTCGTTTTGGTATTCCGAAAGAAATAGTCTCGGATAATGGACCACCGTTTTCGAGTAAAGAATACGGTGATTTTATGACTATAAATGGAATCAAATTGACATTTACAGCTATTTACCATCCATCATCTAATGGAGCGGCCGAAGGAGCTGTCAAACTTTGTAAGCGAGCGCTTAAAAAATCGTTGCGCGACGGCTGTGACATAGATGCGGCTCTTCAAACGTATTTATTAGCGTATTGGAATGTCGTTCATAGTACTACAGGCGTTTCTCCTGCTATGTTACTGCAGCGCAGAACTTTGCGCTGTAGGTTAGATTTATTGCGAGGAGAACGCCATACAGAAGACCGAGTTCAAGGAATACAAAATAAACAGGTTAATCAAGCAGGAAGGACTAACCGCGAATTTAACGTGGGAGATAAGGTTTGGGTCCGTAATTATTCGGGGGGAAATAGGTGGCTTGAGGGTATTGTCGAAGCTAGAGAAGGTACTCGGCATTACCTGATACGGGGGGAAAACGGTTCAACTCTAAAAAGGCATGTAGATCAGCTTAAAAAGCGGTGGACTTATGTGAACTGGCCATCACCCGGACAAGAAGTATTACCTACAAAAACCGCGGATCCATCTGATGTGGCTCAGGAGAGTTGTGTGCGTGCGAGTCATGGGATCGGTACTCCTTCAGAGGCGAGTGGGTCAGGAGTTTCACGTGGTGAATCATCATGTGAAATACCGAGTATAGAACCACCACCGGTGAGGACTTCCAAGCGCGTAATAAAACCAGTTAAAAGATATGGTTTTGAAATTGATTAATAGGATATATTTCTTATATTTGTTGTTGATTTATGTGTATTATATGTTTTCATTTATTTTATAAAGTTACATTTTCTGTTATGGTTTGTTAAGTTAGAAATTTATATGAGCAGATATATTGTAATTTGTTAGCGACTTGTTTCGAAATTGTTATTAATTAAGAGGGGAGGTGTGGTGTATGTATAGAGTTTTTTACTCTATGGATCGAAGCTAACTTTTTAATTTTATTTGTTGAATGTTCATTCCTTTTTCCTGTTTCCCGCCAAATACAAAGTTATTTACAAGCCCGTATTTTATTTATATTATATTGATAATTGAAGACGCATACAAAGTATATCACAGTTTTCCCGTGAGTTTACCTTGTACTCGGCGGCGTCTGCGAGCTGCGCGTTGAGGTCGCGAAGCTGTGCGCGTGCGTCAGTCAGCTGCACGGACAGCTTGTCGCACTGGCGAGCCAGCTTCTTGCTGCGAGCAACCGCCTCATCCCGCTCAGCTTGCAGGACTGCTCGCACTCGGGAACTCTCATCCTATCATAGTTAGCTAGTTTCAACAAATATGATAGTACCTTGTATTAGAGCGACTATTGATTCGTTTTTGTTATCATTATTATCTTAGGAAATAGAATTTCGAAGTCTAGTTTACTTCTGCTGGTCTCTTATTCTTAAACATGAGAAAAGTTAAATTTTTGAATCAATACTGGTACCTACAGGAAATAGAATAGCTCGTATTTTAAACTGCATTTATATATTTACAGATGGTATATTAATAAATCTTAAGTATGCCGCTAAATGGCATACTGGGGAAAACAACATTCATTATAAGCGAATGTATGCAGGTACTGAACTCTTATAAATGACTAATGACGTCACAAAAATATTAATACGTAAAATAAAACACTCGTATGTTTTGAATGCGAAATAAATTATGATTTCTCGTCTTCCCATGATAAACGCATGGCATCAACTATATTTCTTCTGTATCAGCCCATATACTCGTACGTCCCACTGGCCACGGGCCTCCTCTACAATCGACAGTACGATTGAGAGTGGTTAGGCCATATAGTCCACCACGCTGGCCTAGTGCGGGTTGACGGACTTACATACCATAGAAATTTATATAAATCGCTATGGTATGCAGGTTTCCTCACGATGTTTTCCTTCACAGTTTTAGTGCGCGGTGATTGACTATCAATACACACATGACTCCGAAAAGTCAGAGGTGTGCCCTGGGATTTGAACCCGCGACCACCGTGAACATGTTGGCAGTCGCGTCTAGTCCGTTTACCAACAGGCCACCACGCACTTACTATTATTTCTACTATATTTACCTCTTATCAAATAGTTACCAACTTGTACACTTAGCTTGCGGCGAAGCAGATCAAGGTGCAAATCTTTCCTCTGCAGTTGCTCTCTCAGTATTCGTATGCGCCTCTGTAATTGATATACTACCGCAGTCTGTAATATAAATTATCAATTCCAATATATTTGTACATGCGCTGCTACATTGGTCGTTTTATTAGATAAAAATTGCGTGTCAGGAACATTACTGATCAATACTTTACTACTTAGAAATTGCAAGTAACAAATGACGATACGTTAAGTTGCATTAAAAATACTCTACATTATCGTACGAAATGAGTTTACTAATGATTGCTACTTGGTTACCGCTCATGACACAACTCTTAATTGTTTTATAATAGCGTGATTATTTGTTTTGCGTTGCTAGTTTGCTATTAATTTGAAATGCAATTATAACTACTGTACCCAGGACATACGGGGCAACCGGTTGTAGGTAATTAAGTTTGCGGGCTCTCTAAATATGTGTTTGATACTGAGTCGATATTTGTTGCATGCCAATTGGGAACGGTTAATATCTTACTTCTTTAAGATAGGGCAAGTCATGGAAAGATCGCTCTCTGCGCAGCCGCGGAAGTGTGCCATAGTATCCATAATATAGCAGCTACACAAAACACGGCCATTAAATACAATAGAAATGAGCTGATATAGTATATTTTAAAGCATACCTTTATTTAAATAAGTTGTTACTTTTCAAGGATCAAATCATGCTGTTTAATTCTATGTGGCTATCATTTCATTTCGCCAAAAAAACAAATAGACTGTACCACTTTGCGACAAACGTGTAATATTGCCGTTTATCTGACGCAACTCAAAAAAAAATTGATAATAAAAACGAATTAATTTAAGAACCTATGTGGGTTATAAGATGAATTTCATGATATATTATTTACCTTACTGGATAATATTCCTACAGAAATTTTATTGAAAATATTTTTACTATCAAATTGTATGTAAACTTTCAATATGCAGTAAGCAGGCACATATTCATAATGTTTATTTTAAATCGAAATTTAAATTGAAAGGTAGTTTAAGTCCACACAATATAGTTTTTTTACTGTGGAATATTTTTGTGTATCTAGAAACTTGATTAAGTATATTTATTAAACGAAATGTAAAAATAACCAAAGTTGAATAATAATAATGTAATATCATAAGTCAAGATCATTTCTCAGTATACCGAGTAGGCGTTTACTTACATACAACTTACTGACTGACCTTGTCAACAATTTTATCGCTCTCGAGTCTAGATAACTGCTCGGCGCGGTGCATAATGGATTCAGTGTGCAATTCTATGCCGACATCTTGAGTCAACTCATCCATATTTAGCGTTCTGCTTAGACGCTCCAGGAATGCTACAAACTGTAAAAGTAATGCAGAGCTCGCGTGATACAATACACTTCCGCATTTACTAGCAAACCACCCATTAACCAACATCATTAAACTTAAATAATAAATAAATTACTTAAACTTACGTTGGCTTTATCTTTCCGAAGACTCTCTCTTGACAACTCCAAAGCGTTAAGTTCTGATTCAAGCTTGTGTACTTTTGCTTCGAGCATGTTTCTTTCATCTTCTAGGATACGAACGCGCGCATTAGCTTGATCATGTAAATGAGCAGTTCTTCCTAATTGTTGAGATTCCATTCCCAATTTGTCTCGAAGTGCATCTATTTGCTGACAAACGTAGAATTAAACGGCATTGAATTAATATTAACTAGATCAATTTTAAGTATTATCATATTCTAGTAATTGGATCTCACCACAGATTTATCCTTGTTGTCGCTTAAAATTTCCCGAATTCTATCCTTGATTGTACTTTCATGCGCTTCCACAAATCTCGTCGGTAAACTAAGGAGTATCGCTATAGATTCCATGGTGTTGCGGAACTCAGTCTGCAGTCGTTGATATTTTTCATCGCGATGCCGTAAATCCTCTAAAATACAAACCAAATGAAATATTAAATTAATATTATGTAAGGTATTTTATATTTTCTTTTGAGATTTTTTTTCTTACCTTTTAACTGGACTATCATAGATTCGTTCTGATTGACGTTATCTGTAACTACATTCAAATTTTTTGTACAATGTGATAATTTGTCTCGGGCTTCATGTAACTCCCTCTCAATGACTCGGTTTTGCACGGCCAGTGATTCCTTTTCTTGTTTTAGCCTTTCTATATCAAGAAGTTGGGAAGAAAGCTGTCTTTGTAGTAGGTCCTTGTCTGCATTGGATCTTTCTAGTGCATCTCTGCAACTTCTCAGATCTTGTTCTATCGTTGATAGGTTTTCTGTCGTGTTCATGCATTTATTTTTTAGCCTACTTATTTCTTGAACTAATTCAGCTGCTTTGATTATAAGACTTTCTGGGGAATGACTGTGTGTCGTATCACAGAAATCAGCATCTAAAGCAGCAGATAGCCTGCGAACTAGGTCGTGGAATTGACACCGCGCATTTTCTTTTTGCTGTTCTTCGCTATGACATTCCATCTCAAGCGAACGCAGTTTCTTTTCCAAATCTTTGATTTTTTCTTCGCAATAACGATTGTCTCTTTGTAGGGTTTGTACAGTTAAATCACTTCTGCCCTGTACTGCCTGGAGGTTTCTATGTAATTCTTCCAGATCTAGGATTTTCTTTTTGAGAGATGAAATAATAGCATTTTGGCGAGCATTTTGCTCACGTAAATGGTCAATTTCGACTTGCTGTTCTAATATTCTCTGATCTCGTGACAACATTTTATTTCTTAAATCACTGTTCTGCAAATGTGTTAATTAATTATTTAGTTGTATTTATTTTACTTCTACATATACAGAATATGAATGGTAAGGAAGTTAGAACTCACTTCAGATGCTAATTTATCTCGTTTGTATTGTAGACCAGCCAGATCACTTCTTAGGGTAGTAATTATGTCGTTCCCAGAATCCCCTTCCATCTATGTACATATAATGAGAACACAACATGTAACACGTTAATGTTTTAAACAAGGTATTATGTTATTACATATTTTACTTACAAAATTCCATAGCAGTGTGTAATTTTAAGTCAGGTTCACGTGCCGTGCAAAAGACGACTACTGAAGCTAAAGTACTCCTTATTTGAAATGTAGCGTGATACGGATTGCTATTTCAAGCTTACCAAGCGGGAGTCACGATACCAGGCTCTATACATGCATAACTATGAATTTGCATAAATCCGGGGACAGGATTTATTCGTTTCCTGATTGGATGTATCGCGAGGCCGTTGCCAAGCCTTCATTGATTTTAGAGCGGTTTATGGGAAGACAGTAAGGGTGGAGCCAATTTGTACCAAGTTTCTTATTAAAACGTTCGAAGGTCATCAACATTTAGGTACATTTATATCAGAAGAGCATTCCGTGCGTGGTACGAGTCGATGCACGCTACGGCCCCGACTCTATTGTGTACAAAAATGTTTCACTTTATTTCCATTATCAAAGTATAATGCATGGGCTGAAAACATGGAAGCTTTTATCTATTTAAGAACACTTCACGAATATGTATATTTTGAAAAATGTATTTAATGTTTTCTCATTATAATAATAATAATAATAAAACATATATTCATTAACCAAATTGCGCTACAATTTCTTAAAAACTAATTAAAACATACATAATTTCTATAAACTAATTAAATTCCTTAAAAGTAATTAAAACATACATAATTTCTAAACTAATAACATTGCCAGGGGCTCCCAAACTGGGCCTAGCCTGTCTTCTTGGGATGCCTTGGAGTAATTGTAATTACCTAGTTATATTTTATAATGGCGAAACAGTAATTGCAATATAGTTCCTAATTGGATACATGAACACTTAGTTTTGTTACGAAAAAATAATAATTAATGTTATAAAATTCACATTACTTTGCACCGAAAGAAAATATGATAATAAAAAAAAAGGAAAATACATAATATATGCAAGAAAAAATATAATATGTACATATTTAAATAAGGCAAAGTATGAATATGAAATGAAAAGAGTCTCTGTCGTATCATAGTCAAGACTGCTTAACCACTTTGTGATTTTCTTTTTGGCTTCATTGATTGTAGCTCTTTTTATGTCACACAGCTTAGTTACTTTATTATAAAGGACTCTTTTTTAACCGACTTCAAAAAAAGGAGGAGGTTCTCAATTCGACTGTATGTTGCTTTTTTTTTATGGTTGTTACCTCGTTTCTCTGTACTGTGTGAACCGATTTCGACCATTCTTTCTTTGATTGAAAGCTGGTGCTCGTCATTTGGTCCCATAAAAATATGGTGAAAATCTGATGAATATCTTCGGATCTGGAGAGGGGAATTCCTTAAAATTAAGTAGGATTCCAATGGTTCTTTTTGCATTTGGTTCATTATTAAAGTTAAGTTACAGTGAAACAGGGAAAAAGGGGTGGGGGTGAGGGGGGGTAGGTGATAAAATTAAAATATACGTAAATTCTAATATCTTCGGCAGCTTTTAACCGATTTTAGTGATTTCTTTTTCATTGGAAAGAATGTATTGACAGGTTGATCCCAGGAACACAACATGAAGATTTGATGACCATGTTCGGACCTGGAGTGTAGAACTCTTCAAAATGTAGTAGGATTCCAATGGTTCTTTTTGCATTGGGTTCAGTATAAAAGTTAAGCTACAGTGGTGGAGGGAAAAGGGGGTAGGGGCAAAGGGAGGGGGGTGGGGGAGAAAAAATAACAAATATGTGAATACTCCAATATCTTCGGCAGCTTTTAGCCAATTTTAGCGATTTCATTATCATCGGAAAGAACATATTCCTTGTGGGGACCAAATCTTCTTCATTTAAATTCCTATCAACACTAAAAAGATAAAAATAACTAAAATTTTAATAAAAAAAATAAAAACATATAGATATTTAAATTAACATAAGGATAGGTGCTGCATGTTTGGTACTTGGCGGCCCGCCTTCAATATATTATGCATATATTTTGATTTGTTGGCTAGTCAAGTCATTAAGCAAATTAATCAACAAGCACAAGTTCTATGAAATAAATATTATTTTTTGCTTTGCAGTGGTACTTATTATTTTGTTACTTTTTTGGTTTTTAGTGGTTTTTTGTTTTGAAGTCGGTTTTTATTTTTTTACAATACCTATAAGTGTGACTATGCTAAAATATATATACAATAGATGCGCATAACACCGCAATAGTCTAAAAATAGGAAAGTGATTTTTTTCGGTTTTGTGGTTTACCTTCATATTTACGAATTTCCTGACCTACCCATGTCACGAATTATCTAATGTTGTAAATTAATTAATATTCCTATTTCGAAAAGGTTACTGTTAAGTTAAAGCCCGGTTGCTACCACACCGTAAATGCATTGCTATCCAGATAAACTTCCCGCCATCCCGAGATTGGTTATCTCTCACCAGTCGAAACAATTAGGCTAACCTGCTCGCCAGCCGGACACAGACTGAACTTGAGAAGCTTTTTTCATGCCCGTGTAGGATAGTCTTTTTCCAGGCAGATAAGAAACTTCTGCTGCCAGTAAAATGTCCTACCACCAAACAATATTTGATTTGACAGAAGTATAACATTGGCGGCAATCCAGGTAAGGTCGAAAGAACACAAAGAATTATATGCTGACGCTGAATATGACGCCGTATGATGTCAAGAAAAACAGATTGATGAATGAGATTTAAAATCTATTCGATTTGCATTATAACATAATAACATAGTTTAAAAAAAAAATGCGAATCTAGTAAACATTACAAAAAGTCTACTTTGACCCACACTTTGTAGCATTGTGACCATTGATAATTTATAATTTTAATCGGTGTTTTGGAATCTTTAATAGATAAGCTTAAGAACTACTTACATACCAAATTAAATGAAAAGAAGTCTATTTTTCAAGAAATGTGATAAAATTCCTCAAAGACAAAATGTTTAAATTATTTATTGATCAACTTTGAAACGTCGCGTCGTACTGAAAAGAATAAGTAGAATAGTGTACGTGGCAAGTTTTGTTAAAAATTATTGACAGATTACGCAAACGTATGTACGTACACTTGGAATTTCTTCCACAGATTTTCTAGTTGATTTAAAGCAGTAAATAAATCTTGAATAAAACACACATATCTATATTACAAAACATTCAATATGTCTGAAATGTTATCTATTTTAAAGTACGATACAAATGAATGCTAAGAAAAAATATAATTGGCACTATAACATAAACTCAATTAGGTACCTAAGTCTTTTTAATAGAAGTGCTGCACTAAATATATTTAGATTTGTTGCACTGCATAATAAATAAATGTTATTTATCGCGGATAATAATAATTATAATTAATCTATAACCTCAATCTCCGCTGTTATTGGATCCTTAAGTAATCATTACTATATAATTGACCCATTTATGTCAGTGAGGGTAAGATGTAAGGGTCGGGCAAAATATAAACATTCTATTTCCAAACCGTACGTAAGCACCCTTGTTTCCACGCACTTGGAGACACAAGGCTCCTTTATATTTAAGAACAGAAACTTATTTCTGCTGGAGCCCGCTAGCAAATTATACAGGAGGTTCTTGTTTGCGTTAAAAATTGCACCCAAAGTTCGCCAGGCTCATTTTCAGCCCACGATGTGACGGGGTCTGCCGACGTGCCCAGACTTAATGCCAAAGCAATTCAATTAAAAATTTTCAAGCAATCAGATCCAAATAAACTAAACTAGTTTCTGAGCCATACATGTTTGTTTTTTTTTACTTTATTGGTTTTTCAGCAGTTATCTGGGGGCGCGGCCGAGCCCCCTCCAAGTCGAGCTAAAAGTGGCATGGCCGTAACATCCTTTTCTCGAAGCAATTCAGACCATTTTCAACCCCCTATAACTTCATTGTGGCTAAAGCATGAAGCATGAATTTTCAGTTACTAAGCAGGCATTGTGTAAACACGGTATATTTAAAATTTCATTCAATTTGAACCAGTAGTTTAAGAATTGTAACTAGTCAAACTTTCTTAATTTTGTCACTCACTGACTGACTGACCGATCATCAAAAGTCTAAGTCACTTCTAGCAGACATAGAACCTTCAAATTTAGAATTTAATTAGTGTTTAGTGTCTAAAGTAAGGGAAAATTCAAACATTTCATAATTTGTGTCTAGTTTTCTAGATAGACCAACTGCGTGCATAACTTTGTAATCCCATATAAATGTATAGGATTACAAAGTTACATTTGCAGTTAATGAATCATTGTACCCGTATATAATGGAATAATAGTTGTAGATAGATATCTATATATATATATGAGGCATAACAGGAGGGGATATAGAGAGGGAAATGGTGTATTCAGCCCATGAAACTGTACAACATTCCTCTAGAAAAACATGACGAAGAAAAACTTGCAATTTAAGACTACTGCTTGCTATTTAAGACTAAATAGCTCGAAAATATCAATTACAATGAAAGAAAGAACATTAATAATCAAATGCGCTATATTTGTGATAAATTGATACCTACAAAAATAAGAAAATTACATAAGACAGAGGCTTTAAGAAAAATCGTTAGTGATAGAATTCTAGAAGTAAGAAGTACCGAAAAGGAAAAAAGTAGGACTCTACAAAAAGACGTGAGATCCCATCAAAAACATCCTGTAAAAAAATTCCAAGTCTCGCAGCTCAGGTTTTCTACCGCAAAAAGTTGTGAGATGCATGTAATACAATTAATTTATTAATTTATAGTCCTTAAGGGACCCTCTATATAAAGTTATTACGTTAGTTATTACCATATCAATATTAAAAATTCTTTACGTTTTAAATAAATAGATCGACTTGCCCAGCAGCATTATGTATAAATTGTACGATACATTATGTTTTCATGCGATGGCCAAGTCGATCCATTTATTTATAACGTAAAGAATGTTTAATATTGATATGGTAATAACCTCAGAACAATGAATCTTTGTTCTGAGGTAATAACTAACGTAATAACTTTATATAGAAGGTCCCTTAAGGACTAAATAAATTAATCGACTTGGTATTACATGCATCTCACAACTTTTTGCGGTAGAAAACCTGAGCTGCGAGACTTGGATTTTTTTTACAGGATGTTTTTGATGGGATTACAATATTACATGATCGCCGTACATTATTCCACTTATACGCCATACATTATTTCACCTATTGCTTTTAAAAATAATATGTAAGAATTTGAAATATTGTGCATTTTAATTAAGAATTTCGCATATAAAAGTCGAAAGGAGTCATTTAAACTTCATTCGTTGGGTTCCTGGGTCCTCCATAGGTATATGCCTAAATAAATAAAAACTATCCTTTATCCCAGGTGCCTTAAATTCTCAATGATACACGGCTTACTTTGAATTGTTTTTAATTAAATTTAAATAATTCCAGGGATCTTATTATTATTTCGATAAATGATGCTTATGGAGCATACTTAACATTTCCAGATATTTACCAAAGTAATTGTACACCAAAAAGTAGTTAGGTATATGACCAGGAATAAAAGGTAGGTACAAAATGTTTATTTACAAAGTACTTATTATAAAAAGAAACACAAAACTTACCTCTATGGGACTTTTCGTACGTATTGTTTCGTAAAGTTTCCAGTTCTCTGCCTCTTCGTTTACTTTTTCCTCTTCCATAGTGTCGAGATCACGTATTTCTTAGCAACAACTTTTGCAGGCACACTTCACACTAAAATGTATTTGCCGTGTATTTCTGTTCTTACTGTGACGAAACAATATATGCGTTGCTATGGTTCTTGTCGTCGTAAACAAGGAAATCGATTTGGCTTCGTAGAGCGCAATATACTTCTTTCTGTGAAATATATCTTATTTTAGGTGTATTTTTTGGGTAAGATTACATATTAATGTGTTTTTTAGTTTTAACTCTTTTTGGTGAAGAGAGTCGAGAGTCACTTAACATACTTGGTATTATAGTCTACTTTTGACATTTATATTACAGATATTTTAAATAAATATACCCAATAGTAACATACATAGTCCTGACCCCAGTCCCCACACTAAGATCAAATTTAGTGTTGTGGGTCTCAGGAACTACGAGAGATTTTTCGGTCTCACAAACACCCAGACTCATATCAAATGATTGTGGTTCATAAAAATATTTGTTTTGATGCGGGAATCGAACCCGCGACTTCTTGTTTCACAGCCGACGGCTAATTGCGCGACGGAGGCTGTCACAAGCTTATCAGAAGGGGTAGACAGAAGTGTTAGGTACCAGTACACCCATATTTCGCCTTATTTGTTCCGTCCCACGATGGGGGGCGAACCCATCGCCATATCGCGCACAAAATCCTGAATCCAGGCTGATACTGAATAGAAAATCCAATATCACTTTACTTGACCCAAGACTCGAACCCGAGACCTCAGTTTTGTAATCGCAGCGTAGTACAACTACGCTACCGAGGCAGTTTAACTAGTAAGTCACATTTCGTAAATCGCAAATGCACGTCAAAAGTGCGAAGTTCCAAATAAGTCTGACTTAAAACTTTAATAAGTAAATAAATAAATAACACCATACAGTCACATACATAGTCAACAATTTGTGTCTATTATATTTTTTATATATATAAATATATATTATTTTATTTTATATGTATGTATTTATGCTATTTATTATGTATGTATGTATGTTATGATGATGTAATTTGTTTTTTTTTTTATTTAGTATGAATATTATTTAGTGTCCTATCTTTTAATTATTTATTTTACACTGCCCTCTCTTTCTCCTTCTCTTTAAATCCATCCCATGGTTGTCTGTAAGACATTGCTTTAAGCGATAAGACCGCCATTTGTACTTGTTTTTTTTTTTAGTTTCTGAATATTGTATTTGTTTTTTATGTGTACAATAAAGATTTAAAATAAATAAATAAATAAATAGTCGTAAGTCCTGACCTCCCACTAAGATCGAGTCTTGTGTCGTGGGTATCAGGAACTACTAGACTTTTCAGTCTCACAAACATCCAGACCCGAAAGAAATATAATTTTGGGCCGCACAAAAAAATCTCTCGGTGCGGGAATCGAACACGCCGCTTCTCGTTTCGCAGGCGGCGTCTAACCGACTGCGCCAATATCAATCACCATTATACAGGTCATAAGTATTGTCACACAGTAAAAACTTTTCTTTTAGAATGCTGGCCACAAAAAAGTTTATTGAATTCGAATTTCGAATTGTTCATGAAGATAAAAATGTATACTTATTAGAATTTTACTCATTTTTAAATATGAAGTGGACGCTTAAAGACCGTGTTGCAGTTATTGCGTTGCATCGTATTACGCGCCAATTCAAATTTTTCACATACTGAAAAATTTTAATATAACCAAAAGATTCGTTTATCGTACCATCAAACGATACAATGAAGACTCTAGTGTAGATGACAGGCAATGACAGGTCAAGAAGTGGTCGCCCTCGGTCTGTTAGGACTCCAGCAGTGATGAAAGCTGTGAAGGCGCGAATTCAAAGAAATCCCAAACGTAAGCAGAAACTGTTGGCTCTTCAGATGGGGTTAAGCAGAACCACGGTGAAAAGGGTGTTAAATGAAGACTTAGGGCTTCGGGCATATCGAAGCAAAACAGGACATCGTTTGAATGCTCGTCTAATGGACCTGAGACTGAAGAGATGCCGCGCTTTGTTGAAGCGGTACGCGGGAAAAAAATATCGGGAAATTCTTTTTTCAGATGAAAAAATTTTACCGTAGAAGAGAGCTACAACTAACAAAATGATAAGGTGTACGCACACAGTAGTGAAGAAGCGAGCAACCGTATTCCGCGTGTCCAACGAGGTCATTTTCCATCCTCGCTCATGGTATGGTTGGGAGTTTCTTATTGGGGCTTAACAGAGGTACATTTTTGTGAGAAAGGTGTAAAAACGAATGCAGTTGTGTATCAAAATACAGTCCTGACTAGGTACCTATATATGTACCTACATTTAAAAAAAAACAAATTAGGACGAATCGGCCTCGCGCATCGATTTTCCGCCCCAAATACTCGCTGACTAGCCAGCCCATAAGTAGGTACTACTGTGACTGAAATCAGCCAGGGTCATAATATTCTAACAGAATAGCGGCCCGACCCGACTTCACCCGGGTGCAAACACTTTTTGAGTCCAGTCCACATCGGACACATATTATTTTGCGTATTAATTGTTTTGTATTTAAACTCAATGTAACTGCCTTTCTTTATACTGCTTTTCTCGTCCCGTCCCGTTATATCCCGTCCTGTCACGTCTCAATCTCTCTCGTCTGCTCCATGCAAGCGAATACCTACTAAATTTTTCGGGATAAAATAGTCTATGCATTGATTCAAGGTATCAGCTACCTCTTTACTCAATTTCAATAAAATTGGTCCAGCCGTTTGAACGGCAAGATTCTTTGATAATCCCACGAAAACACTCAATTTTTCTGGGATAATAGGTAGCTCATGCATTGATCCAGGGTATCAGCTGCCTCTATACTAAATTTCATTAAAACTGGTCCCGCCGTTTGAGTGGAAAGAATTCTTGATCATCCCACGGGTACTCATTTTTTTCGGAATGTAAAGTAACATATGTGTTATACGTATCGTATATAAAATTCGATCATCCGAAGATTCGAACTTTGTTTCGAATTTATAGAGTAGGGCCCTCGGATTTACAGAGTAGGGCCCCTGAACGTGAAGACGTAACAAACACACAAACTTATACCTTTATAATATTAATAATAAAAAATAATAATGAAAGAGAAAATTAGTAGAATAAAACTTTCCTTTATTTCACCCACCAATACGTATCCGTTAGGCTGCGTTTCCACCAGAGATGTGCGAGGGAAATGTGTCGTGCGAGGATGTCTAGCTGTGCTGTGAAAATGTGTGGGGGTTTCCATCAAAGCTGTGCAAGAAAAATGTGTAGTGCGAGGATGCGTTGCGAAGCTGTGAAATGTGTCGACGGGGGTGCGGTGTAGTGGGAGCGGAGTATACTCTGAATTTTCTGCTTCCATTGCTTCATCGCAAATGGATAAATATAAAAGTATCTTTTTTCCCCGATTATCCATATTTATTTTGTGCACTTCTACTTCCAACCATCTCCGTCTATGGACTGGCTAGTACAGTATGTCGCAAACCTCGCAACACATTCCTGGCACACATCCCTCGCTTGTTTTATATGCGCAAAAATCTAGCTCCACTGAGCCGTTTCCACCAGAGCTGTGCCGACAGAGGAGAGATAAATGGACCGATATTATTGGTTCTTCACAAACACATCCCTCGCTACGCATCTTCGCACACCTCTGGTGGAAACGCAGCCTAAACAAAGCATACCTATAATAATTACCTACTATTGTTTTATTTTGGATTAAAAAAAGCAATATGACCTTCACAATATTCGATATCGACTATGAATTTAGGATATAGACACTGAGGATACTTACTATATTGATTTTGAGACCAATCGGATAACAAGGAATATATTCTTTCCGATAAAAAAGAAATCGCTAAGATCGATTAAATGCTGCCAAAGGATATTGGAGTATTCACATGTTTATTAATTTTCTCATCGCCCCGCCCCTCGCCCCTGCCCCTTTTTCTCTCTCCCACTGTAGCTTAATTTTTATATTGAACCTATTGCAGAAAGAACCGTTCGAATCCTACTCAATTTTGAGGAGTTCTCTTCTCCAGGTCCCAAGATAATCATCAGATCTTCACCATATTTTTATGAGACCAAATGACAAGCACCAGCTTTCAATCAAAGAAAGAATGATGAAAATAGGTTCACCCAGTACAGAGATATAAGGGAACAAACATAAACAAAATTAAAATAAGAACATAGTCGAATTGAGAAACTCCTTTTTTTGAAGTCGGTTAAAAATACTACAAAATGGCAACCACAATTTTGAATTCCGACTTTCAATTTCGATTATCAGAACCGAGCATTTCTCAAATAACAATTTTAAGACCAATCGGACCAACGTTTATAAGTTCTGAATTGCGTCTGGCTAAAATTTCCAATTCAGAGTATAAATTTAGATTATATTTGCGAGAATTCTTTGCGTCCTACCCTTGGGGGCGGCTTTGTTTCTCCTCCGATGATCCTGACGCCTTTGCGGACTGCGTTGCGTATACGATCAGCTTGGGTATGGAGACTTTCATACCCAGCTCAAAAATACCTGCAGGGCGTCGCAGCCGGCCTTGGTACAATCGTGCCTGTGCTGTTGCTGCGCGCCTTAAGCAGTCCGCATACGCGGCGTGGCAAGACGCAAGAAGGCGTCGGGATCCAAACTCAAAGGAGGAGAAACGGAGATTCAACGCCGCCTCTAGATCCAACAAGAGAGCCTTAGCTAAGGCCAAGGCGGAGCACATCCGCAGAATTGGCGAGCGACTCCAGAGCTATCCCTCTGGGAGTCGTGCTTTTTGGTCGCTCGCTAAGGCTGTGGAGGGTAATTTCTGCCTGTCCAGTCTCCCACCACTGCGCAAGCCCGATAACAGTTTGGCCCACAGTGCAAAGGAGAAGGCCGATCTCTTGGCCCAATTCTTTGCCTCGAACTCGACTTTGGATGACGGGGGCGCCACACCGCCGAACATCCCGCGTTGTGAGAGCCTCCTATCTGACGTAAAAATCACCCAGCGTGCTGTCAGACGGGAGCTCAGGCTTCTAGACGTCCATAAGTCGAGTGGGCCAGACGGTATCCCCGCAGTGGTTCTTAAAACGTGCGCCCCTGAGTTGACACCCGTGCTCACGCGCCTTTACCGTCTTTCCTATAAAGCCAACCGGGTACCGGCTTCGTGGAAGGTCGCCAATGTCCCCAAAAAGGGTGACCATTCGGACCCTTCGAGTTACAGGCCGATTGCTGTCACATCCCAACTCTCCAAGGTCTTTTAGCGAGTTATAAACACTCAGCTCCTGAGGTATCTTGAGGATCGCCAGTTGATTAGTGACCGCCAGTACGGTTTCCGTCACGGTCGCTCGGCTGGTGATCTTCTTGTGTACCTCACGCACCGTTGGGCGGAGGCTTTGGAGAGTGGGGGTGAGGCGATTGCGGTCGGCCTTGACATTGCGAAGGCGTTCGATCGAGTGTGGCATCGCGCCCTTCTGGCGAAGCTACCTGCGTATGGAATTCCTAAGGGTCCCTGCAAATGGATCGCCAGCTTTTTGGATGGTCGGAGCATAAGAGTCGTAGTGGACGGCTGTTGCTCCGAGACCAAGACCATTAATGCTGGTGTTCCACAAGGATCGGTGCTATCGCCGACACTCTTTATCCTGCATATCAATGACATGTTGTCCATTGATAGCATGCATTGTTATGCAGATGATAGTACGAGTGACGCGCGGTACATCGGCCAACGGAGCCACTCTCGGCATTACATTATGGAAAGACGGAGTCAACTTGTGTCTGAAGTCGAGAGCTCTCTGGGGCGGGCCTCCGAATGGGGTGAATTGAACCTAGTTCAATTTAACCCTTTGAAGACACAAGTTTGCGTGTTCACTGCGAAGAAGGACCCCTTTGTCATGGCGCCGCAATTTCAAGGAGTTACTCTCCAAGGATCCGAGAGTATTGGAATCCTTGGCGTCGAAATATCAAGCAAGGTCGAGTTTAGGAGTCATTTGGAGGACAAAGCCAAACTGGCGAGCAAGAAGTTGGGAATCCTGAACAGAGCCAAGCGGTACTTTACGTCGGGTCATAGATTGACGCTTTACAAAGCGCAAATTCGGCCCCACGTGGAGTACTGCTCCCACCTCTGGGCAGGTGCCCCAAAATACCAGCTCGACCCACTTGACTCCTTGCAGCGACGAGCTTGTCGAATAGTCAATGATCCCGATCTCACGGACAAATTGGAACCGTTAGGACTGCGGAGAGACTTCGGATCTCTCTGTGTGCTCTATCGTTTGTTCCATAGGGAGTGCTCCGAGGAGTTGTTTGAGTTGGTACCACCGTCGCCTATGTACCATCGCACCACACGTTTCCGCAGTAGAGTTCATTCCTACCACCTGGAGGCGTACCGTTCCCGGACGGTACGTTTCCAGCGTTCTTTTCTACCACGTACGTGCAAGCTCTGGAATGAACTCCCTGCATCGGTGTGTCCTCAGCGCTATGCCCTGTCCTTCTTCAAACGAGGTTTAAGGAGAGTACTTTCCTCGAGGTAGGCAGCGACTTTGTTGTGCTGGTCCCCTGGCACTACGGAGGTCCATGAGCAGCGGTAGCCGCTTACCATCAGGCGGGCCGCTAGCTCGTCTGCCTACAAGGCAATAAAAAAAAATATGAAGAAAGGATCACTCCGACATCAATTTTGAAATCAAAATGCCCATTTTGAACAAAAACAGTTCAAAATGGCGGCCAACATTTTCAATTCCGACGAATTTCACCAACAATTTTAAAATATATATTAGTAAAATATGCATTTTATACATGAGTTAAAAATATTGTTAATAATAAAATGATAACAAACAATATCATAAATAGGGCCTAATGGTTTAACTTTTGCGTTAACGTAAAAGTTAAAATACATTTTATCTCAGGTTGTTTGGAAGAGAAGTAGAAAAACACATTTTATAAAAGTACGAAAGAAAATATATTTAGAAAAAAACAACAAAACATAACATACATAAAAGTTTTGTTACTAATTCAAAACTCCAATGGTTTCCAGAGTTCAAACATGTAGTCAAAAAAACAGTCAGCAATAAAAAAAAACAAATCAAGCTTACTTACAAATAAGTAATAACAGGTTTGTTAAGTACTAGTATTTTTTTACAAGTACCAAATAGCTTAGGTTAATTATCTCGGTGGTACTAACTGGTCTCTCATGAGACACAAATCAACAATCACTTACCATCTATCACATTTAATCTCCCTGGAAGAGTGAGAGCCATCTACATAATATCTTATATCTTAAATCATATTGGTAGGACACTCGTCAGTTACACAGATCTTTTAATACCAAGTTGTATGTTAGATGTATAATATGTCTAGACTCTAGAGGAAGTAGAGAGTTTCAGCGAGCGAGGGGTGCGGCTGTGTGTGCAGACTGTTTGCCGCCAGGAATGCGAGCTTGTGTGCGTACTGGCACACGGACGGCACGCGCACTTGCGACGAGCAGTTGAAGTACAAGTGCGTCAACTTGTACGTCAAGCGCTGGATCTGAAAATATTTAATTATTTATACTTATTTACTAATCAATACTTGATCAGTTAGAGGTAAGCACAAACGCTTTAACAAGTGAAATTAAAGAATTTAGCTCGGTCAGCCACATTGTACATACTCGATCTGGATGCAATCCCGTTGTGTCTTCAATAACGTTGTACGACGTTGGCGCAATCGTACCCTCGCGAACGTTTTGAGACACCAAGTAGAAGTCATACCTGTAAGAGATAACATTTAATTAGGAATGCCTCTTGGATAGCCAAAATGTTACGGAACCAAGGAGTAAAGTAAATAATTCAGTTTTATTGTGTATTTCTACACTTGATAGCAACACTCACCGTTCAGGCAGGGTGACCACATCGTCAATGACTGTACCGGGACGAGGATTTTCACCAGAGTTGCCTCTGGCCACGAATATTCGAGTGTTTATGCGTTTGGAAACAATAATGAAGGCCATTTTGTATTCCATATCAGCATATATTTCAGCTAGTTTCTTCTTAATCTCGTTGACCTACGAATATAATACATTCAAATTCAGTAAAGGCTGTGGTTAGTAGTCACTTACGAGTTGTGCAGTATTTAATGCTTATTCGATGTTACCTCATGGCCATGGACATACGGTATTTGTCCGTCACCGACGCCGTCTCTGTAGATGAATATGCGACTCGGAAGAGTACCTGTTGTTGGTATAAGAAGCTTGTTTAATATTAGTCGGCGGACGTACGAGTAAGCGTGTGAGCCATAATTTGTATGTGACGTTACCATTCTTCTCGCGGAACTTCCTGAGGGCGGTGCCGATGTTGAAGCTCATGTGGGCGCTGAGCTCTTCGCCCGAAGTGTGCGCGTTGACTACGGAGAAGTACTGAGTCATCTGCTTGTCCATGGTGGCCACGAACGCACCGAAACTCTTCTCCTTGGAGCGCGTGTCGTGGCACACGTCGTAGCCGATCACCATGAGGGACGGCAGCGGGATCTCCACGGTCCACGGCGACCCGCCCAGCTGTGGACATCTATCTTTTAGTACTTGCGAAAAACTATTTGTAATAAAAAATATTGATTGGAGATATTCTCAAATGCCTCACCTTGCAGTTAATTTGAATGGCCACCTTTGTAGCGATGGACATGGCGGACTTGCTGGTCATGTTTCTAGCGCACACCACTTGTGTGGGAACGCCGCGATTGATTGTGCACTTCTTCTTAATCGCTTCGTATCTGAATAAATTCCAAATAATTACACATACAACAATGATGTTGCGGTGATTTTCTTCATTCAGTGCAGGGTTGTGTATAACTCGCATCCTTACCTGTCTGCGGAGTTGCGAGCGAGCACGCACAGGATCATGGCCGGGTTCATGCGCGCCATTACAGTCTCGCACATGTTCGCGTAATCTATGGCTCCGTCACTGCGCATGCCCACTGCAGCAACAATGGTACTTTATATTATGTTGAAACTAGTAATCAATTCAATTCAAAGAACAATAATTTACTCGAAACAGTACCTATCTCGGGCCTGGGCATTCGGAAGCCAACTCCCGCGCCGGTCTTCATTATGAGCTCGATAAAGGACTCGCCGTCGCGGCGTTGGCGATCTGGCAAAATCACCACCCACGTTGGCATGTTGGCGATGGTCAACAGCGATTTAGAACTATAAAAAAACATAAGCCGCTGTACGCCTTGATCTTTATGTAAATCTTCTTTTTATGACCAGATGAGGAATAATGGCACTCATGGCACGTTTTTGCGGATAATCCGACAACCGATATAAGTGGGAATGTAGGAACGCCATGCCGAACATTGGACGAAATACACATTTAGTAGGAAACAAAACATAAGCAGCAATGACAGATTGCATCGCTGCATTGCGTAAAGTGCAGCTTTATTATAATAAACGAAGCCTCTAGAGCATAATCGTCAGATCAGACATTGTTTAGTTGAGTATTTACCGCATGTCTCTGGTCCAGCCCTCAGTCGTGTCGCCCGCCGGATAGCGCGAGTTGTTGCCTTGAATTATGACTTCCGGAGGCAACTGACGACCCTTGATCCTCACCAGCTCGTTGGACAACTTCAGCGACCAGTTCTCCAGTTCCTGTAATGCAGTTGGAGGGTTTTAGTCAGCAGTCGTCACCGGACCGGTCTATGAGCGTGCAGAGTGTGACGGGATAGTAACCTCCACCACTTCACGCGACTGAGTGAAGCGTCGGTTGAACTGCAGCAGTTTCTGGATGCGCTTGTCCGGGCCGATCTTGGTGTGCGTGTCGAGGGAGCGCATGAGCTTGAAGTTGGCGCGCATCTCGTCCGAGAGTCCGGTCTGGCGACACAGCTCGGGCACCAGGTACACGAGCTCGGGCATGCCGGCGCGGATGTCGCGCGGCTTGGAGCGAGAGATCAGCATGGGCTGGCCGGGGTCGTGGATGCGGATCTTGTATTTCTGCAACACACAGGATATGTAGTCAAACCGAGTCAAAACTTTGTGCACTAGTCAGCTTCATGTACATATTATATTGCGTGCACGGGGCTCTGCCCAGTGGCTTACCGTATAGTAGTAATCCATGTAGGTTACGTCTCCATCCCTCATCTTAAACGTGGATTGCGGAGTCACGTTCCACGCCACGTCATCCACTCTGTATGTCTTCTTGTTGTAGTCAGTCATTACAATGTTACCTGAACATTTAAATTACAGTTTGATTCATTTCAACAGCTCCATACAAGTTTGAGTGATATAAATAATCGACTTACCAATAACATCTTCTAAAAAGATTTTTTTATAATTGTTTCCTTTTGTGGCAGCATATTCACTTAACATCTGCAGCACTGTGTCCATTCGGAGAACCTTACAATATGCATATAAATTATTGGCTTAAATAATTATTTATGTAAACTTATGCCCGAATACTCAAACGCTATTCAAATAATAAGTTGCTTCTAACAGCGCACGGCCCATTTACTCAGTACATTTAAGCGGGAATTGCGTAGTTAAGTGCAACACATAATATTAAAGTCGCGTTTGAGTATTCGGGCGTCAAACCTGTAATAATAATGTGAGTACCTTGTGAGCTATTTCAGCAACCATAAGGAGGCGGTCCTCGTGTTGATTAATAGTGGTTTTGTACCCTGGCCAAATTTGAAGTTTGAATTCCGGAATATCAACCTGGAATAGAAAAACAAAACCATAGGAAATGGATTTACTTTTCCGATTATGAAAAGATAAGATTTTAATATCTACAATACTAAGTGTGAGATACGTAATTATTATATGTATTATTGTTTGGTGTAGATAAAATTACCTTAGCATTTGAATCGAAGTAGTCCCGCCCCATCAACTGCAGCTGAATCAAGTTGAAGCATTTCCTGATAATTATGTTGAATATCTGTATGTAATGGTAGTCTCCAGGGCTCACGTCGCATGTCAACTGCAAAGAACATTATATTGTTGAATACTTGAATGTTTTGTGGTACAGACTTACAGTTTGAATCGCTTCAATACCTTTATTAATATGCGCATGCGTTCTCCATCGTTCTTACGATCAGAGTACAACTCCAGTGGCTCCGGATGAAGCCTTTTCACAGTGTACAGCACCGTGCCATCAAATAAATACCTGTTGAGAGATTTTCGTTAAAGACACTGGACAGGCTTATGAACACTGAATTATTTGGGTCTAAATTGAATGCTAGGGACTATATCAGATTCCAAGTAACTTGTCTTCTCAGAATGAAACAATATACCCATTTATGTTACATGAGAACTGAGCAATAACATTACCCTCCGAGCGTTTTGCTGTGTATGCGCAGCAAAGATTTGCGCACGCCAGTGTTGTCTTCTTCGGGAGATATATCTACATGGTACTGATACAAACGCCACTGCGGAGTGGTTTGGATTGTGAAGTAATTCGCCAGCAAATCTATCGGCGTGCCTGATGTTCCTGTAAAGAGAGCGTCGTAATATAAAAACAAGCGACTACGAAACTGGTCTCAGTAGATTTGAATGTTCTACGTAGCAATAATATAGCATACCTTGCTTAGTAGTGGCGGCGGCTGGTCGGGTGCGCACTATAGTAAGTTGTTCAGGCAGCACGCGGCCCCCGCCGCGGCGCGAGCCTCGCCCTACTACTGTGCTGCCCGCGTCACCACTCGGACCGGGTTGCCCTGTTAATTAGCATACATTTCAAAACGCTAAAAATTAAGATTTTTTATCGAATTTTAACTTTTTGTTTGGTTACTTTTTTTTTAATTTATTGCCATGTAGGCAAACGAGCTATCGGCCCGCCTGATGGTAAGCGGCTACCGCTGCTCATGGACCTCCGTAGTGCCAAGGGACCAGCACAACAAAGTCGCTGCCTACCTCGATGAGAGTACTCTCTTTAAGCCTCGTTTGAACAAGGACAGGTCATAGCAGTGGCGTGCCTAGGGTTGTGGACTAGGGCAAGCCCAATATTTTTTTAGACAGAATATGTATTGGTACAGGAGCAAAATGGTATTAAGAAAGAAGAACGTGTTCATCATGCGATAGGGGGCGAGCCTATGCGATGTAATTAAATAAAAAAAATATGTAGAAAACGACCCCAGATTCGAATCCGAGACCTCAACCTTTGCGCCATCGAGGCAGTGCTAGACCTACCACACGATCTATATAAGATGAGGACAAAAACCAATAGGTAAAATAATAACTATCTTTATCACCGTTATGAAAAAATCTATTACAACAAGTCGTTTCGAAAAAATCTAATAGATGGCGCGATTTTTACGGCCATCTATTTAATATTGCCAAAATCCTGAAGGACCCATCATTAGTTTTAAATAGATGAGTAAAACAAATGTGTAAGTTAAATTACTTTGGGGCATGCATGCATACGTAACTTTATATTGTAATTATTTTGTAAATTAATAAACGACACTACAATAGCACAAGTACGGCGCCGTGTTTAACTTCGCGGCCAGAAATTATTGTTAATAAATTTATGTTATGTTTTTGTGTATGCATGTGATTTTTTGATTCATCATGAGCCCTGAAAGGAAGCTAAGGAATATCTGAAAAACACTAAGATTACTGTCTACGCGAGCATAATGTTAAGAAATCTTATCACATGTTATGTATATGACGCATAAAGAGGTTTCTATACGCTGTTTACCGGAATTTTGAAAATATATTAATACATTCACATGTTTTTGTCAATTACTATAAAAGTACCAGTTTAATTATTTAAATCACTATAGCGGGAACAATTCCAAAAATTTAAGCACATCGTTCGAAAAAAATATACAACACCGACAGTATAACTTATTACCATGAGAACATCCAACAATCTATGTAGTTATGTGCACTGATCTATAAAATTGTATTCTATAGTTTTCACTACTTTCGAGAAATACACAACACATCAGGCGTAGGTTTTCGACCAGATACGAGTAGTTGTTTGTCTACGAAATGTAATGAATTTACCTTTTCCTCGCTGATCAACACTTGCACACACTTCAAACCATCACAAGGCACATTTTCACCCATTATTATACGTAATAAACGTAAAATACTATAATTAAACAAAAACTAAACGTAGATGTTCAGTGGTTACTGGTTAATCGTCCGCTCGAAAGACATAATAATAAGCGTGAAGCTAGCCACAGATCATAAATGATGGACAATTCCAAATTAAGTATTCTAATTATATATTAATATAAAAATATTTAAAACATCATAAAACGGTCTCAAAAAATATAAATTTATTTTATACATTATCCAATATAACTTGTAGCAAAACATAAATATTTTTCGATAAATTGGGATCATAATATGACATGTCAAGTGCACAACTTCACTCCGCGAAGCCGGGCATTTTGCTTGGTACAAATTTCATTAAAAAATAGCTATATGTATAGGTACGTAGTGTCATGGTATATAGTAGCATTTCACCCATAGGTGCGACTGAGATGGCAATATACGCCAGAAGCCAGGTAAAAGCACACAAGAGAGAAAAAGATAGATAATACTTTGGTGTGTTCCATCTTTTAAAGATATTGCGTCACGCGTGGACCAGCGTTGATTTTGAATGAAATAATTTTATATTAGTTTTTGACCTCGGCGCTCGCTTAGGTGAGTTGCCGGGTGCGGCGCTGCGAACGCAGGTGCTCCGTCGCAGGCGCGGGGCTCCATTACGCGCGGTAAATTTAAAAATGATAGACGTTTTGCATAAACGAATGTATTTTATTTAAGGTACTAATTTGCCTTTAGGATTGAGTATATGCGTATTAAGTAAGGCAAGCCGGGCTTTTGGGCTTGTATGGAAGTACCGCCACTGGGTCATAGCGCTGAGAAAACACCGATACAGGTAGTTCATTCCAGAGCTTTCACGTACGTGGTAGGAAAGAACACTGGAAACGTACCGTTCGGGAGCGGTACGCTTCAAGGTGGTGGCAATGAACTCTACTGCGGAGACGTGTAGTACGATGGGACATCGGACGGTGGTACCATCTCAAACAACTCTTCGAGCACTCCCCATGGAACAAACGATAGAACACACAGAGAGATCCGAAGTCTCTCCGCAGTCCTAACAGTTCCAATTTGTCCGTGAGATCGGGATCATTCTATTCGACAAGTTCGTCGCTGCAAGGAGTCAAGTGGGTTGAGGTGGTATTTTGGGCACCTGCCCAGAGGTGAGAGCAGTACTCCACGTGGGGCCGGATTTGCGCTTTGTAAAGCGTCAATCTATGACCCGACGTAAAGTACTGCTTGGCTCTGTTCAGGATTCCCAACTTCTTGCCAGTTTGGCTTGGTCCTCCAAATAACTCCTAAACTCGACCTTGCTTGATATTTCGACGCCAAGGATTCCAATACTCTCGGATCCTTGGAGAGTAACTCCTTGGAATTGCGGCGCCATGACAAAGGGGTCCTTCTTCGCAGTGAACACGCAAACTTGTGTCTTCGAAGGGTGAACTAAGTTCAATTCAACCCATTCGGAGGGCCGCCCCAGAGAGCTCTTGACTTCAGGCACAAGTTGAAACCGTCTTTCCATAATGGAAACCCAAGAGTGGCTCCGTTGGCTGATGTACCGCGCGTCACTCGTACTATCATCTGCATAACAATGCATGCTATCAATAGACAACATGTCATTGATATGCAGGATAAAGAGTGTCGGTGATAGCACCGAGCCTTTTGGAACACCAGCATTAATGGTCTTGGTCTCGGAGCAACAGCCGTCCACTACGACTTTTATGCTCCGACCATTCAAAAAACTGGCGATCCATTTGCAGAGCCCCTCAGGAATCCTATACGCAGGTAGCTTCGCCAGAAGGGCGCGATGCCACACTCAGTCGAACGCCTTCGCAATGTCAAGGCCGACCGCAATCGCCTCACCCCCACTCTCCAAAGCCTAAATTATAAAGACCTACCACCAGTAATAATAATTACTGGTGGTAGGTCTCTCATATGTGAGAGATCATCTGGATAGGTACCACCGCAATGTCTATTTCTCCCGTGAAACACCAGTGTAAATGCACTGTTGTGTTTCGGATTGAAGGACATTGTAGCCAGAGTAACTACTGGACTTATTGAGACTTAACATCCTATGTCTCATGATGGTGAGCGCAGGGGATTTTGCTAGTGTTTATGAGCAGTCGTATCGCTTACCATCAGACGAACAGCTTGCTCCTCTCGCCATTCATTGAAAAAAAAAAATTTGTCTAGGCTTCCAACATTTTTTCAATATCCATGCAGAGACAACCAGTCTCAATTTGATTAAATGTAGGTATAAAGAATAATTTTCTTTCTTCTAGATTGGCATACTGGCAAATTAAACATGTATGCATTTAAAACAAAAATAAATAAATACTATATTTAAAAATTGACTCCAGTACAACCAATAGTAATGCCACAACCCAATTAAGCGCTTACTGACAAGAGACGGCTTTGCCTTGCAGGTCAACAAATTCTGCCAACAAATTCTTGGTAGTTGAAACCCACAGCTACACAGCGGAACTAGAAAAGTGATAATTGTGTGTGCAACTATGAGTTTTCAACCATTGCATGTGTTTGTTGCTTTCCAGGCAGATATAAATACCATGCCACTAGCTGTTGCGTCTCCAGCATTTAAACTGACCAAAAAAAATGCAACAGTCTAGCTGTAATCCTAAATCAGTTTTCCATGAGGTGGTAGTACCAATCTGTTTTAGACAATCTACTTGTACTGTACATTTTATACAGGCTTTACTGATAATAGATCTTGTAAATATATAATAACTTCACATTTTAATAATTCACAGCTGCTTCTTTTCTTTTCACTCTGTTAGTATTAATTATATTAAATCCCACTAGAATAATTTGCACCTAGATATAATAGCATAAATATTTTTTTATACCAAATTAAACTAATAAACAGCACAGCATCAAATAAATAGTATTGCCTACTCAAAGTATGAACAATTTCAAAATTAAACAGACAACTACCTAATAAGCTATATTTTAAAGTCAAAGAAATAGTATATGGGTAAGAAGGACTAATGAATGGAGACAGTGTAGTGATGAAATTGACTGTTAGTGGATAAAAAAATAATATGTTATATATTATTAAGGTAGCGAAGGGTTTACAAAAATTGATGAACCTCTTATGTGGTAAGGGTATGCAGATTTACTTGTTGATAGCAGTTCATCCTGGTAGATCTCACAATCTTCTGGTATGTACACATAAAATCATCTTAATCTATTCTTGCCTTCCTCTTCTTATTATTGTTTATGATACATTTGTGATTAGTGGCAGAATGTAACTTTACACAACTATGGTAAATGAATGAATACCTAAATCAATCTTTTGCATCCTTTGCTGTATGTCGATGTCGCCTGGGTGCTCATGAGTGGAAGGTGTGGAGCGGTGAGAAGCGCGGCCAGCCTGCACAGTGGGAGTAGGCATCCCAGCTCGTACCGGAGGCGCCGCAGTAGGCGGGCCCCATGCACTAGGCGGCTGCGGCCGTGGGCCGAGTGGGACGGCTTGTTGATGTGATGCTCCTGGTTTCTCGCCTGGCCTCCGCGGCGGCGGGGCACCTCCAGAGTCTCCTCCTCGACCAGCTCGCCCGCGAGCTCGACCTCGTCCTCTTTCAGACATACCTAAAAAAATAAATATTATAAAAATAACTTTCAACTCGTAGTTTACACAAATAACTCAATGTGTTTGGCTCTATACTGAACGATTTTAAATGAAAACCATTAAATATTTGAATGTTTTGTATTTTGTAACGGTCTGCCATTTAATGATCGGAGAATACCTGCGTTTAATGTAATGTGCTTAGTATATGATTACGATAAGTTTAAAATAAACTTTATTGCAAGGCAGAGAAATAACCGTTAATACAGGATTGTACTTTGTGAAACTACTAGGTATTCGCTTTTACATTCGTCAAATTATCATAGGGACTTGATGTAGGTACCGCGCACCAAGTTTATAAACATCTTAGCCGCGCACTCGATTATTATTTATGTGTGTAGACTAAGAATAAAGAATAAATAGAAACCTAAGAGTTAATATCACAGCAACACTTAAAATGCTCTAAAAAGTGCAAACTATTGTTATAAATCATGATTAGTTTAATTGCCTATAATATTTGTTTTACTAGTACGTTGTCTCAATTAAGCTCAAAAAAAATACTAAGATATACCTTCAAAACTAGGATGTTCAGCCAAATGTAAAAGTTTTTCACCAAATTAAGAACCGACCAATAAACTTGCAATAAACACGGGCAAAAAGTTAAAAGTAAAAAGCGGAAATAAAATGGCGCTAGCCGCCAACACCGGAAATCCCTCCCCCCGAAAAAACTTACAGCCCAATATTTATCTGACTAACGAAACTTGATAGCGGGCTAATTAAAAAAAAATAACTATTACAACAGCCTTATTATACGTCTTCCATTCGTTTATTTTATTTTTGACACATCGAGTACTGAATCAAATAGTGATGGCCTGATGCGTTATCGAATCAATTTTTTATAACAAACGATTTTATTTTTGAACAAGTTTTAATCGATTTAATACATATTTTATTTTTTGCTCCATGCATTGTTTTATAAAACTTCAGGGATATTTAAGTTACTTGATTTAATAATTATATTAAAATAAACCATTTACTCATGTTAAGTTAATATTCTTATCACTTCCGTCGGCAATAGTAATGTTGTTAAAAACAAATTGTGAAACGGCAACACTGGGCAGACAGGTGACGCGCGCCGCCATTTTGTGGTCACTCACAACGAGACGCCCGCGCCCGTGCTAGTGTTTTCCGTTCGCTGAATTTTAATTCACATTTTTCATACGTCGAGTTGAGTATTTATATTCCTCCGTATTGTTTTACCCGTGAATTCCTACATTTGGTTGACTTGAGAACATCGTACCTGCCTTCATCACTTTCAAAATGCCTAAAGGAAAGGTGCTTAAAGGACAAACAAGGGAGTTTGTGTTGCGACTTCATGAGTACTTTGAAAGGGAAAGCCGTAATGGTGGACCTCTTATACCAGTGACTCAAATCAGAGACCGTGTTTCAGCAGCATTAGGTATTACTGCTCCAACAGTTTCAAAAATAATTAAAGAAGGCTACGGCAGTAGTGGCATGGAACAAAACAAGCCATCTACACCTAAGAAAAAACGTCAGCCCTTTAAAGTGACAGCAATTGACAGTTTTGATGGTGATGCTATTCGTCGTCATATATACGATTATTACCAAAGAAAAGAGATTCCTACTTTACATAACCTAGTACAATCTCTGAAAACTAGTGGCTTGTTCCGTGGTCAAAAGTCTTCTTTGGCGAAGGTATTGAATAGGATTGGATTCCAATACAAAAAATGTGACAAAAGAAAAATATTGATGGAACGCAATGATGTTGCTTTGTATCGATGCGAATTTTTAAGACAAGCTAAAAAAATAGAAGACTGGTCGAATGTTGTTTTCACCGATGAAACTTGGCTCAATGCGAATCACACGGTATCAAAAACTTGGACTGACAACACTGCTAGCTCCTCGACCGCAGTGCCAATGGGAAAAGGTGAAAGAATTATAATTTGTCATGCAGGAACCGCAAAAGGATTTGTGCAAGATGCTATGTTAGCTTTTAAATCAAAGAAAACAGGGGATTACCACGAAGAAATGAATTCCGAAGTATATGAAAAATGGTTTCGGGAAATGTTATTGTCACTCGAACAGCCATCAACAATATTTATAGATAATGCGTCCTATCACTCTCGGCAAATTAACAAAATGCCAACGCAAGCCAGTAAAAAAAATGAAATAATAAACTGGCTCCGTAACAATGGCGAGGAGGTGGACGAGTCCCTATTAAAAGTAGAGTTACTTAAAATATTAAAAATGAGGAAGCAGCCTAAACGATACGTTATAGATGAAATGGCTGCAGAACATGGGCACACCGTCCTTAGAATTCCTCCATATCATTGCCAGTATAATGCCATAGAGCTAATATGGGCGCAAGTGAAAGGATATGCTGCGAGAATAAATACAACTCCTCCTTTCACCGCAAACAAAATGCTGGAGTTGCTTAAAAATGCGTGTGAAAATGTGACGCCTCATAACTGGGCGAGTGTCGTAGATAAGACGAAGAAAGAAATAATGTCTGATTGGGATCGCGATGTCGCATTTGACAACTTACCCATGCACTCATTAATAATTAGTGTTACTGGGGATACGGGGAGTGACGACGACGCCGATTCCGACGAAACAGACGATTGTTTATAAATAAAAATATTAACAAATTACCTTTTAGTTGTTTTAATTATTTAATCCTTAAAGTACTATGAATTCCAACATGGTTTAACTGTTTATTACAAGTAGGTACTAAACATTTATTTTCGTTGTAATCATTGTAATTATTTTAAATTAAACTCTTATTAAAAGTCACTTCAATACGTATACCTTTATTCATATTAATTAATTTGCAGCAAATACATTCGATCCTAATATTGGGTACTATATTACGTTTAACTGTTTTCATTAGCATTTTAATGTAATTTTATTTCAAATGATTCCGATTGATTGATTCTATTCAAAATCGTTTTTGTTATCTGTGGTCATTCGTTACGAATGGCACAACTCTAAGTGGGCGTTACCCGTCAAGAAAGTATCTACTTTTATTTCAAAATATTGTTCTACTGTAATGTCGTACTTTATAGGCGTGAACTGTCAAAAATAAAATAAACGAATGGAAGACGTATAGAAGCTTACATAAAACAATTATTTTTTTATTCTCGGTTGTTATTATTTTTTAATTAATATTTATGTAAAATCGGTTCAAACGCTTTTGCGCGAAGAAGGGACAATCGTCTAGATATCCATCCTTACGAACTTTCCTAAAGCCCGCTGCACACGACGCTTATTTTGCTGCTGGATTGCTTGCTATAATTTGCTGCTGGGTTCAAAGTTGGCTGTGGCGCTGGGTGCAATGATGGCTCCCTCGATATGTTGGCTTCACACGGTGCTTGCCATTACACGTCGCTAGGCGTGCATGCGAAGCGACGTCGCTATCAAAGACACGAGTTTTCATAACTTCTGCAGTACCATGAACGCTCGAATACAAAAACTATTGCTGCTGAGACAATTAGACGTAGAAAAATTATTATTGTGGCCGCTGCAGTTAATGGTTTTAAACGGAAACGAGAGCTTGAACAACGAAAGCGTCGATGATGGAGTTGCGAGTGGCTGTTACGGCGTGATACAGGATATAATGTTCTACTAAACATGGTATTTAGTGAGCTCGGGTATATATCTATAACATTTCAACTTTATTTGCTACTATATGATTTGGATTTTTAATTACGTACTTCAATTTTTGATATCTTTATATTACATTTTTGTTTAAGCCCTGAAGATCGTTCCAGTCTCACTAACAGACACAGAGACAGCAGTGACGTCACTTTCTCGCAGCGCTGCCAGCAGGGCAGCCATCAGCGAACCCCGCAAGCAATCCAGCAGCTAAACAAGCGTCGTGTGCAGCGGGCTTTAGTCGATGATCATGCTGAACTTTTATTTGCCGATTGAAAAACATATTTAAGATAGATTCTTTAATGGTTACCGTAGCGTGTAAAAAGGTACCTAACCTTAGCTTAGTTTTAGCCATTTTCGGTGAGTTAGGCTCAGTTGCACCAAGTAACTTTGCCAATACCTTTGCCTATGAAAATGTCATCGCCATACATTTGAGATGTATTTGACCTTGCGAGTGTATGGAATTGACAGTTTCAAGGGTAAAGGTAAGGCAGTTAGTTTGTGCAATTGAGCCTTAGGCTCAGTTGCACCATGTAACTTTGCCAATACCTTTGCCTATGAAAATGTCATCGCCATACATTTGAGATGTATTTGACCTTGCAAATGTATGGAATTGATAGTTTCAAGGGCAAAGGTATTGACAAAGTTAGTTTGTGCAATTGAGCCTTAATATCGGAAGTAATTCAACATTGTACACATATTGTACTGTAGAGTGATGAAAATGTTCTGAAATAAAAACCGACTTCAAAACAAAAATCCACTAAAAGCCAAAAAATAATAAAATAATAACTACCACTCCAAAGCAAAAAAATAATATTTATTTGCTTTTAGTGGATTTTTGTTTTGAAGTCGGTTTTTATTTTTTTTTATTAAAAATTTTAGTTATTTTTATCTTTTTAGTGTTGATAGGTATTTAAATGAAGAAGATTTGGTCCCCACAAGGAATATGTTCTTTCCGATGACAATGAAATCGCTAAAATCGGCTAAAATCTGCCAAAGATATTGGAATATTCACATGTTTATTATTTTTTCTCCCCCCCCCCCTCCCTTCGCGCCTACCCCTTTTTCCCTCAACCACTGTAGCCTAGCTTTTATACTGAACTCAATGCAAAAAGAACCGTTGAAATCCTATTAAATTTTGAGGAGTTCTACGCTCCAGGTCCGAACATGATAATCAGATCTTAATGTTGTGTTCCTGAGATCAACCTGTTAATACGTTCTTTCCAATGAAAAAGAAATCACTAAAATCGGTTAAAAGCTGCCGAAGATATTAGAATTTACGTGTATTTTAATTTTATCACCCCCCCCCCCCCCCCCCCCTCACCCCCACCCCTTTTTCCCTCTCTCACTGTATCTTAACTTTTCTTATGAACGTAATGCAAAAAGAACCATTGCAATTCTCCTTAATATTAAGGAGTTCCCCTCTCCAGGTCCGAAGATATTCATCAGATCTTCACCATATTTTTATGGAACCAAACGACAAGCACCAGCTTTCAATCAAAGAAAGAATGGTCGAAATCGGTTCACACAGTACAGAGAAACGAGGTAACAAACATAAAAAAAAATAATAAAAAAAAAGCAACATACAGTCGAATTGAGAACCTCCTCCTTTTTTTGAAGTCGGTTAAAAATTAAATTTTCGATTTGGAATTTTTTTGATTTTACTATTTCAAATTTTATGAAATGAAACTTGGTATATATGTAGCTGTATTCATCTGTGAACCGCATTAAGATTTAGAAATAGAAAAAAAAAACAATATATTTTGGGGGTTCACCATACTTAAAACTGAAACTCAATATTTTTTCTTAAACCCATACGTGGGTATCTAGGGATAGGTCTTCAAAAATGATATTAAGGTTTCTAATAGGTATATATTTTTTCTAACCTGAATAGTTTGCTCGAGAGGCACTTTCGAAGTGATAAAATTTGTCTCCCCCCACACATTACGCTAAAGTGATTGAACTTTACAACTGAACGGTAGACACTCAACAATAAATAAGATGAGCTCATTATTTACTTACTAGCTGTGCCCGCGACTTCGACCGCGTGGAATTTAACAAAAACATTATTTTTCTAAAATAAAAGAATTTTTCCTAAAATAAATGTAGCCTAAGTTACTCCTTATTATATCAGCTACTTGACTATAAAAGTCCCGTCAAAATCGGTCCAGCCATTTCAGAGATTAGCCGGAACAAACAGACAGGCGGACAAAAAAAATCTAAGGTCATTTTCTTTATAGGTATCGTGTATATAACGATATGTAGTTGGATATATTTTTTTATTTTCACTTTACAGACACTTCTATTTTATTTATATGTATAGACTAGCTGGCATAGCCCATAGGATTGGCAAGTTGAAGTGGCAGTGGGCCGGCCACATAGCTCGTAGAACCGATGGCCGTTGGGGCCGAAAGGTTCTCGAGTGGAGGCCACGTACAGGCAAGCGAAGTGTCGGACGCCCGCCTACAAGGTGGACGGACGATCTGACTAAGGTCGCAGGAAGTCGCTGGATGCAGGCCGCTTCCAACAGGTCATTGTGGAGATCATTGGGGGAGGCCTATGTTCAGCAGTGGACTTCCTGTGGCCGATATGATGATGATGATAGACTAGCTATGCCCGCGACTTCGTCCGCGTGGAATTTAACAAAAAAGTTAATTAGTATATTTAATTTTTTTTTGGTTTTTGCATTTTAATTTTAATTATTGATTCGTGTATATATTTTTTTTGTTATTTGCATTTTAATTTTAATTATTCGTAGTGGGAGAAGTGGTGGGAGGTGCCCAACGTGACGGCCCAGTGGTGGCATGCGCGTGAGCTGCTCGCGGGCATTGCAACATTACTTTATTTTTCTAAAATAAAAGAATTTTTCTAAAATAAATGTAGCCTAAGTTACTCCTTGTTATATCAGCTACCTGACAAAAAAAGTCCCGTCAAAATCGGTCCCGCCATTTCAGAGATTAGCCGGAACAAACAGACAGACGAAAAAAATTTAAACATCATTTTTGGAGTAGGTATCGTGTATATAACGATATGTAGTAGGACATTTTTTTTAATTTTCACTTTTAAAACAGACACTTCAATTTTATTTATATGTATAGATAAGTCGCGCGATTGTTAACATCACACTCAGGGTACACAAAAAAGATATTAAATTAATACAGTCAACAGTCATATACATACATGGGTACTAACCCCACACTAAGATACAAATCTTGTGTCGCGGGTATTAGAAAAATAATTATGGTTCACACAAATATTTGTCTCGGGGCAGGAACCGAACCCGCGGCCTCTCATTTCACAGGCGATTCTTACCAACTGTGCCACGGCGGCCGTCGTCGGTGACTCATACGGACTAGTTACTTATCATTAATTAACACAAAAATAATTAACTGACCTTGTCATTTAAGCCGTAATGACCTTGGTAGGCAGGGATGAAAGCGCAGGATCCGCCAAAACCCGCACGAAAACATTACATTTCACATGACACAAGTTACATCAAGAGCTATCAAATTGGGTAATGTTCAATGCCTAGTGAAATTAATAAAATTGACTCAAAATAACTGAAAACTAATTGACAATAATATGCACACGACTAATAAATACATGCACACGCGATCGCAATCCGAATTCAACTAGTAAAAGAGAAATTGTTATTTTGAAAAATGATAGATAAGGGCCGGTTCACATTAGATACAAAGCTTTCTTACCTACATATTTGAGTTCATAATAATTCATCTGAACGTATTACGAATAATACTATATCAGCCCATATACCTACATACGTGCCACTGCAGGGCACGGAGTCTCCAGTGTAGTAAATTAGTAGTTAGTGTTTATTGATTTCACTGATTTTATCTCACAGAAGTCTCATATGCAAGTTCTTAAGTATAATACCATTTCTACGGCTACAATGGGAGACGACATTTCTCTAGGTATAAGAATTTAGAAGAACTTTTATCACTTTAAAGAATCATTATTTTCAAAATACAATAACGGTAGGTTAAATCCAATAATAAGCAAAGTAAATAGGCAATTCGTAACTGACTGGGTCGGTTGATGACCTATTTAAATAATATTATAATCTCTTGACCAAGTAAGGACCATACTATCAGTCCAATAAGATCTTTTTTGTTTTTAAGAAATTTTTATTCCGAGTACTTAATCAAATTAGGTTACATCAAGTGTGTAGTGTGAACACACCTCAAAATGTCGGGCTTCTTTTGCAAAATGCTAAAAGTTACTGACAAACAAATTGCCGCCTTTCGGCTCGCACCTCGCGGCAACCTCAAAGGAATAGAGTAAGATCCCAGGCCCCCCAGACGTTACTTATTTTCTCATAAAAAATATAAATGGGATAAAGTAGTGTTAGTACGTACTTTGAGTGTGTGCATACCTGCTAGCTTGTGTCGACGGCCAATTCATAGGTATCAGGTGCTAAAGGTAGATAAATACAGTACTGATTTTTCTTAAATTCTCAGTGGTGATTTTTACATATGTTTTAGATGATTTTGTTAAAAATTAATAATAATTATTGCCAGACACTTTCCATCGGCGCTTATCCTTAACAGACGCTTTAAAGCTTCAAAAAAAAAATGGTTGCCTGTAAAGTCGGTTTTACGGGCGAAGATTTTACGTGACAACGTCTTTTTCTCGGTAGAATATTTATACTCCATATTTTCACTACAGACACAGCTGACGATACTTTAACCACACGTGTGAACTTGTATTGTGACGCTTTCTTGTTTTTCCAACGCCAAGAACGTTCGAGAAAGACAAAGACAGAGACACAAGCATGCGCCGATTCAATGCGCCTAATTCTCTAGTGTCTATATATAGTAGTCTATATATATTTATTGTCTTCCAACGTCCACCCATTATTGTCAGGACTAAAAATACTAATTTTCTTCCAGAGACTAGTGATGTAATTAGCTCGTCCAAACTGCTGTAAAAGCTCACTTTGGCATGGTGGTAAGTTACTTGCATCAAAGTTTTTCACTTTTTTGTGATTGAACTCTTCATTCGCTCATACACATAGCGACACTTTATGTGTGTCTGGGGGGATGTTTGACCCCTCCAATTGGTCTGGCTGCTGACCAGGGGCTGTTCAAATAGTTCCCTAAGTATCATATATAAAAATCAAGAGTGAGATTATAAGTAAAAATATGTTATTTTTTTTGAAGCTTTAAAGCGTCTGTTAAGGATAAGCGCCGATGGAAAGTGTCTGGCAATAATTATTATTAATTTTTAACAAAATTATCTAAAACATATGTAAAAATCAGCACTGAGAATTTAAGAAAAATCAGTACTGTATTTATCTACCTTTAGCACCTGGTACCTATGAATTGGCCGTCGACACAAGCTAGCAGGTATGCACACATTCAAAGTACGTACTAACACTACTTTATCCCATTTATATTTTTTATGACAAAATAAGTAACGTCTGGGGGCTCTGGGATCTTGGACCAGAAGAATAGTCGAGCCGGGTTGGATCCGACTGTGGATCCGACGAACTACACTATGACCGGCGGCTTCCTTTGACTAACAGGGCCGAATTAGGCAATCATTTTTATAAATATTATTTTTTATTAATAGTGTCATCAGATTTTTTTTCAATGAATATTAATTATTTAGATAATTTAAATGTTATGTAGGTATTACCAAAACTTTTCTTATTATAATTAAATTCGCAAACTTACATGATTTAACCGATGAACAGTGTGATTTCTTGGTATCTTACAGTTTGGATTTGTGACACTCAGCAAAATAATGACAAAATAGTCAATCCATACACGATGCAACTGCATCTAAAGGTATTAAGTTGTTAATTTATTCACGCTAAAAATCTAAGTACGTCCCTGACTATTTATTTGAAATGAAACAAAAAATATCCTTTTTTGAAGTTAGAGAAGGATAAATTATACAGCTGAGAGTTCATGACCTTGCCTATTTGTGAACAACGGTTAAGGCGAAGACTATGAAAGTTTTGATGCTGTTAAAAATGGTTTTCGTGGTATATTTCGTTAACCGTTCCAAAAAATACGTATGTGTTAAAATCTTGTTCTTCATCCATTCCAACTGGTTTTATGCGAAAAAGTGGTGATCATACTTAAAACTTTAAACGGTCATAACTCCAAAACGGATAGGTATTTTCCAAATATTATTTTTTTATTATGATGCTAATATTATGCCCTTGTATCCAACTTAGCAAGTGCGCCATTTATTTGCGCTCCCGGTATACATTACCATGCTAACTTTCTAGATCTAGTAAGTATTTTTTTATTTTCGTCATAAATCGTAAACTGCAATTTACGTCAATTATAAAAAAAAAAATACATTAACTATGACCATAGATTTAGTATAAAACATGTTCTATACTACATCTATGACTATGACTCGATTGTCGTGATGGGTGAACTTTTACTTGTCTACCTACAGGTTTGTACGGAACCCACAGCGCGAGTGCGACTTGCACTTGGTCGGTTATTTTTTTGCTTCCATTATTGGAAGAGTAGTCTCATTTGAAATATCGTATCATTGAGCATTAATATCTCCATAATAATATGCACTTTATTTCACTGTTTTCCTTTACTGTACAGTGTGTGGTAATTGATTATCGCCATAAGTATCACAATACACAGCTATGAAAACTCCGAGCTGTGCAAATGTTTCGAACCCGTGACGGGTCGCGTCGGGTCCGATAATAGGTCTGATGGGTTTACTGGCCGTAGGTCTCTCATATGTGAGGCCATCTGGATAGGTTAGCCGAACAGCAGTGTAAATGCACTGTTGTGTTTCGGTTTGAAGGACATTGTAGTCAGAGTAACTACTGCACATATTGAGACTTAACATCTTATGTCTCAGGATGGCGAGCGTAGTGGAATACCAAGCATTGCTTTGTAATTCAAGGTCTTTGATTTTGCTACTGTCCATGAGCTCCTCCTATCGTTTACCATCAGGCCAACGGTATGCTCGGCTTGCCATTTACTGAATTAAAAATAAAAAACGTCGCCATGCACTTTTGCAATAACATAGGGAGAGGTGGTTAAATCAAAATCACTTTATAATAAGAAAAATAGAAAGTATATTAAAAAAATAAAATTGGGCTGTACTCCTGACTCTGAATATCCAACATTTAACCTTCACTCTCCAAGGACCTCGTCCACTGCCTTCAAGTAGTGGCAAGCAGATTAATCATCAGTTAAAACCATTATACATACGTTATTTATGCTTTGGCTGAAGGCTGGTCAGGGGACATTTCACACGTCACATTGAAATAATTATACATTAAATACCGATGTCATACACTTTGCCAGCGAGTTATTAACTTTATTTTCGCTAGTGGAAATGACGGGAGATATTCAGCATTTTACTTACTAATTACCGCTAATCAAAAGGTAACTAAACAAGTTTACTTGTAGGTGGTAAACGAGGCACAGAGAATAGGGTACAAAAAGAACATTTGGTAAATGTTGACTTACTCAGAATATTTACATACATATTAATGTATGTAATCTAAACTTATCACTTATTAGTTAAACTAAGTATAATAAATGCCAATGGCAGTAGTACACATACACTTAAGAAATATTTTTTTTTCATTCATTCTCCATATGTTTTAAACAGTTTAAAGTAATAAACATCATCGTCACAGAAGATAATTACTCAGATCGTCTTGTTACTGAAATGTATGAAAATAGGAAACATGTAGTTACGGTATAGCTGAGGAACTGGTATTACTTACAAATATTTCTCACTATGACAAATGATAAAACAATTCAACTTTTTAATACAAATATCTATAGTATAACCATCAATATCACAGGACAATTCACCAGCTGCGAAACTAAGGTTAATTATCTCGGTGGTACTAACTGGTCTCTCATGAGACACAAATCAACAATCACTTACCATCTATCACATTTAATCTCCCTGGAAGAGTGAGAGCCATCTACATAATATCTTATATCTTAAATCATATTGGTAGGACACTCGTCAGTTACACAGATCTTTTAATACCAAGTTGTATGTTAGATGTATAATATGTCTAGACTCTAGAGGAAGTAGAGAGTTTCAGCGAGCGAGGGGTGCGGCTGTGTGTGCAGACTGTTTGCCGCCAGGAATGCGAGCTTGTGTGCGTACTGGCACACGGACGGCACGCGCACTTGCGACGAGCAGTTGAAGTACAAGTGCGTCAACTTGTACGTCAAGCGCTGGATCTGAAAATATTTAATTATTTATACTTATTTACTAATCAATACTTGATCAGTTAGAGGTAAGCACAAACGCTTTAACAAGTGAAATTAAAGAATTTAGCTCGGTCAGCCACATTGTACATACTCGATCTGGATGCAGTCCCGTAGTGTCTTCAATAACGTTGTACGACGTTGGCGCAATCGTACCCTCGCGAACGTTTTGAGACACCAAGTAGAAGTCATACCTGTAAGAGATAACATTTATTTAGGATTGCCTCTTGAATAGCCAAAATGTTACGGAAACAAGGAGTAAAGTAAATAATTCAGTTTTATTGTGTATTTCTACACTTGATAGCAACACTCACCGTTCAGGCAGGGTGACCACATCGTCAATGACTGTACCGGGACGAGGATTTTCACCAGAGTTGCCTCTGGCCACGAATATTCGAGTGTTTATGCGTTTGGAAACAATAATGAAGGCCATTTTGTATTCCATATCAGCATATATTTCAGCTAGTTTCTTCTTAATCTCGTTGACCTACGAATATAATACATTCAAATTCAGTAAAGGCTGTGGTTAGTAGTCACTTACGGGTTGTGCAGTATTTAATGCTTATTCGATGTTACCTCATGGCCATGGACATACGGTATTTGTCCGTCACCGACGCCGTCTCTGTAGATGAATATGCGACTCGGAAGAGTACCTGTTGTTGGTATAAGAAGCTTGTTTAATATTAGTCGGCGGACGTACGAGTAAGCGTGTGAGCCATAATTTGTATGTGACGTTACCATTCTTCTCCCGGAACTTCCTGAGGGCGGTGCCGATGTTGAAGCTCATGTGGGCGCTGAGCTCTTCGCCCGAAGTGTGCGCGTTGACTACGGAGAAGTACTGAGTCATCTGCTTGTCCATGGTGGCCACGAACGCACCGAAACTCTTCTCCTTGGAGCGCGTGTCGTGGCACACGTCGTAGCCGATCACCATGAGGGACGGCAGCGGGATCTCCACGGTCCACGGCGACCCGCCCAGCTGTGGACATCTATCTTTTAGTACTTGCGAAAAACTATTTGTAATAAAAAATATTGATTGGAGATATTATCAAATGCCTCACCTTGCAGTTAATTTGAATGGCCACCTTTGTGGCGATGGACATGGCGGACTTGCTGGTCATGTTTCTAGCGCACACCACTTGTGTGGGAACGCCGCGATTGATTGTGCACTTCTTCTTAATCGCTTCGTATCTGAATAAATTCCAAATAATTACACATACAACAATGATGTTGCGGTGATTTTCTTCATTCAGTGCAGGGTTGTGTATAACTCGCATCCTTACCTGTCTGCGGAGTTGCGAGCGAGCACGCACAGGATCATGGCCGGGTTCATGCGCGCCATTACAGTCTCGCACATGTTCGCGTAATCTATGGCTCCGTCACTGCGCATGCCCACTGCAGCAACAATGGTACTTTATATTATGTTGAAACTAGTAATCAATTCAATTCAAAGAACAATAATTTACTCGAAACAGTACCTATCTCGGGCCTGGGCATTCGGAAGCCAACTCCCGCGCCGGTCTTCATTATGAGCTCGATGAAGGACTCGCCGTCGCGGCGTTGGCGATCTGGCAAAATCACCACCCACGTTGGCATGTTGGCGATGGTCAACAGCGATTTAGAACTATAAAAAAACATAAGCCGCTGTACGCCTTGATCTTTATGTAAATCTTCTTTTTATGACCAGATGAGGAATAATGGCACTCATGGCACGTTTTTGCGGATAATCCGACAACCGATATAAGTGGGAATGTAGGAACGCCATGCCGAACATTGGACGAAATACACATTTAGTAGGAAACAAAACATAAGCAGCAATGACACATTGCATCGCTGCATGCGTAAAGTGCACCTTCATTATAATAAATGAAGCCTTTAGAGCTGAATCCTCAGATCAGACATTGTTTAGTTGAGTATTTACCGCATGTCTCTGGTCCAGCCCTCAGTCGTGTCGCCCGCCGGATAGCGTGAGTTGTTGCCTTGAATTATGACTTCCGGAGGCAACTGACGACCCTTGATCCTCACCAGCTCGTTAGACAACTTCAGCGACCAGTTCTCCAGTTCCTGTAATGCAGTTGGAGGGTTTTAGTCAGCAGTCGTCACCGGACCGGTCTATGAGCGTGCAGAGTGTGACGGGATAGTAACCTCCACCACTTCACGCGACTGAGTGAAGCGTCGGTTGAACTGCAGCAGTTTCTGGATGCGCTTGTCCGGGCCGATCTTGGTGTGCGTGTCGAGGGAGCGCATGAGCTTGAAGTTGGCGCGCATCTCGTCCGAGAGTCCGGTCTGGCGACACAGCTCGGGCACCAGGTACACGAGCTCGGGCATGCCGGCGCGGATGTCGCGCGGCTTGGAGCGAGAGATCAGCATGGGCTGGCCGGGGTCGTGGATGCGGATCTTGTATTTCTGCAACACACAGGACATGTAGTCAAACCGAGTCAAAACTTTGTGCACTAGTCAGCTTCATGTACATAATATTATATTGCGTGCACGGGGCTCTGCCCAATGGCTTACCGTATAGTAGTAATCCATGTAGGTCACGTCTCCATCCCTCATCTTAAACGTGGACTGCGGAGTCACGTTCCAAGCCACATCATCCACTCTGTATGTCTTTTTGTTGTAGTCAGTCATTACAATGTTACCTGAACATTTAAATTACAGTTTGATTCATTTCAACAACTCCATACAAGTTTGAATGATATAAATAATTGACTTACCAATAACATCCTCTAAAAATATTTTTTTATAATTGTTTCCTTTTGTGGCAGCATATTCACTTAACATCTGCAGCACTGTGTCCATTCGGAGAACCTTACAATATGCATATAAATTATTAGCTTAATATTTATTTATGTAAACTCAAACCTGTAATAATAATCTAAGTACCTTGTGAGCTATTTCAGCAACCATAAGGAGGCGGTCCTCATGTTGATTAATAGTGGTTTTGTACCCTGGCCAAATTTGAAGTTTGAATTCTGGAATATCAATCTGGAATAGAAAAACAAGCCATAGAAAATGGATTGCATTTTTAATTATGAAAAGCTAAAATATTAAATACCTACAATGCAAAGTGTGAGATATGTAATTAGTATGTTATTGTTTGGTGTAGATAAAATTACCTTAGCATTTGAATCAAAGTAGTCCCGCCCCATCAACTGCAGCTGAATCAAGTTGAAGCATTTCCTGATAATTATGTTGAATATCTGTATGTAATGGTAGTCTCCAGGGCTCACGTCGCATGTCAACTGCAATGAACATTATATTGTTGAATGCTTGAATGTTTTGTGGTACAGACTTACAGTTTGAATCGCTTCAATACCTTTATTAATATGCGCATGCGTTCTCCATCGTTCTTACGATCAGAGTACAACTCCAGTGGCTCCGGATGAAGCCTTTTCACAGTGTACAGCACCGTGCCATCAAATAAATACCTGTTGAGAGATTTTCGTTAAAGACACTGGACAGGCTTATGAACACTGAATTATTTGGGTCTAAATTGAATGCTAGGGACTATATCAGATTCCAAGTAACTTGTCTTCTCAGAATGAAACAATATACCCATTTATGTTACATGAGAACTGAGCAATAACATTACCCTCCGAGCGTTTTGCTGTGTATGCGCAGCAAAGATTTGCGCACGCCAGTGTTGTCTTCTTCGGGAGATATATCTACATGGTACTGATACAAACGCCACTGCGGAGTGGTTTGGATTGTGAAGTAATTCGCCAGCAAATCTATCGGCGTGCCTGATGTTCCTGTAAAGAGAGCGTCGTAATATAATAACAAGCGATTACGACACTGGTCTCAGTAGATTTGAATGTTCTACGTAGCAATAATATAGCATACCTTGCTTAGTAGTGGCGGCGGCTGGTCGGGTGCGCACTATAGTAAGTTGTTCAGGCAGCACGCGGCCCCCGCCGCGGCGCGAGCCTCGCCCTACTACTGTGCTGCCCGCGTCACCACTCGGACCGGGTTGCCCTGTTAATTAGCATACATTTCAAAACGCTAAAAATTAAGATTTTTTATCGACTTTTAACTTTCTGTTTAGTTATTTATCAACTAGGAAAAGTTTGGTATACAAACACCTAACAACTTAGTTCCATCACTGAAAAATAAACATTTAGAAGATATCTTTGTGCCCATCTATGAGTGACCTTATTATCTTCTGATTATGAAAAGGCATAGATATCAAATTAATACCAAATATACATATGTATAACTCTGTGGTGACTTAGAATTATACAAGAAGGATCTGCAGCATTTTCACATAAATATATAATAATGTTAAGTGTAAGTTGTTCATGTTGAGCACTTGGTGACCCACTGTCAAACAATTGAGTATTAAGATTTGTTAGAAAGTCAATTCAAAAAGAAAATTTATCAATGTGTACTAGCACAATGAAATATTTGATAACATTTTATATGATTTATTTCTTTGTAGTGGCACTTTGAACTTGGTTTAATTTGTATATTATTATGTTTTATTTCTCTAATATACTTATATTTATAATACAAGAGTGGTCTATTTGGAGACTTTGATTAATGGTTCTGTTGTTTTTAAAACCTTTATAATAATTTATATCTTAAATGTAATTAAAACAAAATATAAAATAAATGTTATTGCAAGGTTTTGTTTTGGAATGTCCTAAAGATTAGGTAGAAATGTAACAAAAATATTATGTTTCGCATCTGTAACAATGCAGAATTTATCTATACTTCACCATCATAAGTAAGTGAGTACAAAATCGCATAGATGTGTACCCTCCACCTTAATGTGTAAACATTTGTTGTTATTGATGGCCCTGATACTACATAACTTTTTCAATCAACAGAGTTAAGAGAAGTATGATTCGAGCAGCAAGCTAATGCTTTGCTGAGAGCTCAAAGTATGTGGTTCCTTTTTAGTCTTTTAACCACATTGACATTGTTGAATAAGCCTGAAGTAAGTGAGTTGGGATGATTTTTGAGGCGTTCAAAGTGCTGTTTCTTATGACTCTCTATTTCTGATGCCACCGTTGGTATGTTTAAATTTTCATCATTCCTTACAAACCACAGCCACCAGCTTTCACTATATTTTTTAAAATGTTGTGTTGCACCCTTTGTAGGCACATGATATTACTCTTGCTGGCCAGTCCCCATATTTGAATCCCATATGTCCAAATGGGTTTCAATATAGTTATAAATCATGAGTTTGTTATCCAAGGAAAGCACCAAGTTTCTGCCCAACATCCAATATACATACATACATACATAAACTCACGCCTATATCCCAGAAGGGGTAGGCAGAGGTGCCAGGACACCCACATTTCGCCTTGTATGTTCCGTCCCATAATGTGATAGGTGGCGAGCCTATCGCCATATCGGGCACAAATTCCTGACTCTGGGCTGATAATGAATAGAAAAATCCAATATCACTGTGCCCAACCCGGGATTCGAACTCGAGACCTCAGCTTTGTAATCGTACCTTGGTACAACTACGCCACCGAGGCAGTCCATCATACATGGCATACATCCAATATAAGCTTCGAAATTTGTGATTTACATGATCTCTCTTGGCTTTGTGTGATACTTTCATGTTAAACATTTATCCAGGTGGAAGCCCAGATACTTCACACAGTCAGTACAAGGTAAAATGTTGTTTTTTAGACACACTGGGGGACACTCTCCTTTTTTTAGTGTGAAATGTGGATGGATTTCTGCACACTTGCTTGAATACGCCACCTTTGACCCATTTTGATGTGTCTAGAAGTCTTTGAAACTTTTCACTAGCTTTTACAGGGTTACTATCCACAGCAAGAAACGCATAACTAGCAGAATACTTCATAACTAGCAATAAAATAATGGTATCTAACACATACTTAGTCCTAACCTCATATTGGGATTCAAGTTTTGCGTTGTGGTTACCAGAAACTGTGAGATACTTTAGATACATAAACACTCCGACCCAAAAACAAATACTTGTGAACAACATAATCATCAGCCTGAGTGCGAGGATAGAACCTGTGTGTCTTGTTTCACCACCAATATCAATGTGCCATAGAGGTTGCTAAATTAAAGTGTTAGAGAGGATGATCCAATATTTCTCACAAAACATTACAACTTACCTAAATCAATGCGTTGCATACGCTGTTGAATGTCAATGTCGCCTGGGTGCTCATGAGTGGACGGTGTGGAGCGGTGAGAAGCGCGGCCAGCCTGCACAGTGGGAGTAGGCACCCCTGCTCGCACTGGAGGCGCTACAGTAGGCGGTCCCCATGCACTAGGTGGCTGCGGGCGCGGGCCCGGCGGGGCGGCTTGTTGGTGCGATGACCCTGGTTGTTCGCCTGGTCTCCGCGGAGGCGCAGCTGATGCATCACCTCCCCGACCAGCTCGTCCGCGAGCTCGCCCTCTTCCCCGTTCAGACATACCTAATAAACAGTTTGGATGTATTATGTAAAAACTTTAAGGCTAAAAGTAATGACAATAGTATCAAAACAACAACAGCTTAAATAACATACGGAAGACAGATACAATAATTAACACGCTTCTTAATGTGTAAAAATATTAATTTTGCTTGCCTGGAAAATATCGATAAACTTGCAAACTAAAATTATGATAATTCAATGCTTTTTATTTTTTTTACTTCATGACATAAATAATTGGACATGTTTGTCTTGGGGAACTTAAAATGTCGACCATAAGACGAATCATGAACGCTATGCCGTTTGCTGATGAAGGCTTTTTAAACTTAACATGTAGGACAAATAAATATTAGTAGCAGGCAAGTTCTAGTTCAGCTACAATCATAATTAAATTCTAGAGCTAAAGTAAACGATCGTTAACTTTTCTTTATAAAACTAGGTACAAACTGTTAACACAAATTGATGTAATTCAAATTTTGAAGCCTGTTATTCCTTTTCGAATTGAAAATAATGATATACACCATCAGTATAATTATTAGTTAAATTGTGAAGGAACTTACCTTAAAATTAATGGCTTGTGTCTGATGAATTTGAACAAATCAAAACTGTTTCGGTGCAAACTAAAAGTTGTTACACACAAAAAATCCGAAACATCAACAACAGCGTCCACATGCACTATATAACATGCACAATAAAAATATGGCGATTGTCGAATGGCGATAATGAATTCTTCCAAATTCTTCCTTCTGAGGTAGGAAACGGAAATAAACAAATAAAAGAGTTTGGTGTTGCCATTCTCCTGTAAAATACTACCAACGTGATGTCGGATAGGTATAGTCAATTGGGGTATCTTTGTCCGACATTACATTGATGATTGGACTCAGTAGCAATTAACGCCGCCCTGGACGAGACTTCTACGGCGCGGCGCGGGCCCTGTAATTATTATCCATATCCAAGGGAAAAACAGTAAACCATAGATACCATAATAACATATATACACTGTAGGTTACAGTAAATGCCGGCATTCCGTGCCCTTTTGCACTGGCGCACACTGGCGCCTTTGGGCCGCCGTGCCGCCCAATAGCAATGTGCAATTCGTTCAATTTTTAAGACCCGGATCAATACTGATCCAACTATGAAATGAACCGGTTCAAATGACTCGATCAATCGAACGATTGGTTCCGTTTAAGTCATTGATATAAATGAATAGGCCCTTAGTAGAAGTATAGGTAGGTAAACACGTTTTAAAGTTCATATTACCTATTATTTTACACAAAAATATCACTTTTACAACTGAAACACGTGAAAAAAACAATTTTACAACAAACGTAATAGGCAAAATATTAGGACAATGGGATACTAACTACGAAAAACGAACAAAAAGGAGTTATTACTTGATGACAATATTTTCAAACGCAATTCGCAAGTAATCATAAATCAAGACGTAACTAACTTCAACTCACTCAAAAAGACAAAACTATAAAATTTTAACGCAAAATAAACTTTAAAGCCTACCACTCAAAGCATATATTAACCTTGTCATTTACATTCGAACTATTTAGTGTCTGTATTCGTCTCTAAAACCGATGATATCCGAACGTTTGTTTGGCTTGATTCGGCTCGACTCGGGTCGGGTCGCACTTCACAAGACGTTAACGGCTCGCGAACCGTTGTTCACGGGTTTTGGTTCTCGGCTCTCGGTTTTCGGTTCTCGGTTCGTTTGAACCGACGCGATTCTCCTATCGCGATCGATCGAATGAACGAGTTTTATTGTACATAAAGATCGAATCGATCGCGTGTTCTTGCGAGCTGGTTTATTTGACCCGTTCAATCGCGAACGACCCATATCTACCGCCCAACCGCGCCCTACCCTAACACCGGCTCTGATTGGATATTTTATTGTTTACCAAAAGAACGACGAAGAACATTAACGTTGTGCCGACATAATCAATCATCACAAGTCTCAATAGGCGGCTCCACACCGGAAAATCTATGTGAATCGGCGATCCCGCGATCCGCGATCGAAGTATCTACTAGTAGTTAGTACTACCATGGTAATGATATATAACAGTATTCCATCTTCATACAAACGTTCGGAACGTCATTTATACCACGGTAATGATATACAGTCGACTCTCGTTAATTCAAACCTGCGATAATTCGAACCTCTCTATAATTCAAAGTTATCACGAGTTCCCTACAAAATCTCTTTATATTTCGAAATAAATCAATACATTTTTATGCACTTGGTAATTCGAACAAAAAAACCTTTGCTATATAACAACACCACGCGTTAATTCGAACTCAACGGCTTCCAACACTCGGCAATTCAAAGTTTTAGAGAGAAAGAGGAAAACCATTATAACTTTAGTTCTTTAGAAATATTAATTAATTCAAATTATGAATACATCTTAGAGTATTTATATATAGAGGGAGCGCTGTCATACATTTGTGAATTCAAAAACGTAGATATTTTCTTGTTCGTAATGTTGGTAGCACTGCTATATTAATGTTACCAATAAATGACTTTTCCACGAAAAATATATAAATAAATAAATAAACGGAAATTAACATATTCAGTTTACGTTGTTTTTAGCTATCATAATACAAAATAGTAATATTAAATGAAAAATAAAACTCACCCTTGGCTCATTATAATTTATTTCGCTCCAAATTCAAATATTTTATATTTTCTAACCTAACCTAACCTAAAATTATTCCGGAACATTTTCGGAATTTCAACAATTTAATTACTTGCAACATTGAATAAAAAGGCGTTCTAAAATTCAAAAATATGAATGTTTTTCTGTAAAATAATTTTAATTATTTCTTGTTAATTAATAAGAGATTGGATTTATTGCAAATGCTAAACGAATGTACAGTTAATAATTAATCCCTAAAACAAATTTGGAAGGTATTCGATGGCGCTAAACTACATTTTTTGATTTTTCTTTTTCATGTAAGTCATGCGTATCCAAGCTGTCACAATTCATACTGGAAGTGGGCAAGAAAAAGGTGGCCCCGGCACCACCATTTTTATCTACGTTTTTGAAGTACCAGCGCTCCCTCTATATATATATATACTCTAAGGAATACATGTATGTACACTAATGTACTTCTAAAGTTTTGTTATTGTTATTGAATAGCAGTTAATAAATAATAATTGATCAACACGTAATAATTCTGTTGTATTTACTTTCTCTAACAAATGAAACTTTTGATATTTCAAACATTCGATAATTCGTAGTATTTTAAGAGTCCCTCGAGTTTCGAATTAACGAGAGTCGACTGTATAACATTGTGATTCGGCACTGTCCTTGAAATAATTACTTACAGCGGCGCTGTACGCAGACACGCGATAAAGCTGCATATCCACAGTGTTTTAATTTCATTTATTTGAAATAAAACTATTATTTACGGATTTTATCGCGAATTTTGTTTAATTTTTTACATTTTTGACTTCCCGACGTTTCGATTACTTTACAGCTTTCGTGGTCACGGGGCGGACATCATCATCGGGTTCATATACATTCATATACATTGTATTGGTAGGTCTCTCATATGTGAGAGGCCGCCTGGATAGATCCACCGCAATGTCTATTTCTCCCGCCAAACAGCAGTGTAAATGCACTGCTGTGTTTCGCTTTGAAGGATATTGTAGCCAGAGTAACTACTGAACATATCGACGCAGGAAAGCGATTTTGTCGTATCTCAAAACAAGCAATTTGACACAAGAATAAAAAAATATATTTAATAATTAATGTATAACTAACGTGACCATTTATTTTTTGTGCCAGAGCGGGACATCAGTTGAATTAAATAATAATAATAATCAAGTTTTTAGTGTTTTACAAGCTTTTGTCATAGAAGACTGAATAACATATAATCGTATTTTTGTATTTGTTGGCTGAACAAACCATCGACTTTAGTTTTTAAAGGTGTGAAACTCAGTACATGATTTATTTATAATTATTATATTCGTAATCAAAATAAATTTCATTACTGCGACACTCACCTGTGTTTTATAACTTGTCTATATTTTGATAATGTGAGAAAAAAACTCTTTCGATAGGTGCGTTACTTTCAGGCAAATACGTAACGTACTCAATAATAATTGTGGAAAAGTTTATTAAGTCAAGATGTTTATACGAATGTGTCAGTATAATACGACTTCGCGGTTTTCAGTAGTAGTTCGGTAAAGCATTTCAAGCGGGAAATACATTTTAAATTACTATTTAGTCTGTTTGAAAAGCGGGACAATGTCAGCCTTGCTGGGGACACCGGGACAGACTTCCTGAAAGCGGGACTGTCCCGCCCAAAGCGGGACGTATGGTCACGTTATGTATAACCTCTAAACTAGAAAGCTTAGGAATGCCATTTCTTTAATAATAACATTTTAAATAAAACCTTACATTTTCACGAGGAAATTCAATACGGTATTTTTTTATGAATTAAATAATATACAAAACGCATATACGCATTTTTTGAGATACGACAAAATCGCTTTCCTGCTTCGATATTGAGATTTAACATCTTATGTCTCAGGATGGCGAGCGCAGTGGAATGCCAAGCATTGCTTTGTAATTCAAGGTGTTGTTTGGTTTTGCTACTATTCATGAGAGGTCGTATCGCTTACCATCAGGCGAACGGAATGCTCACCTCGCATTCAATTCATAGCTGTAAAAAAAAATTAGGCATAAAAATTCTTGAAAATATCCATGGAATGCAGGTTTCTTCACTTCGTTTTCCTTCACCGTATGAGTACGTTGGAGAAAATTTACAATTAATATCTGAATTCTAAAGCTTTAACGTGCTGGCAGTCGTATCCAGCCCGCTAACGGGAAACCACACACTTGCTGATGTTCAGATAGCTATCATAATAGGTTTTTATCCATGACCATGCGACAGAACAAGTTGACCAAATTCAATCTACGGTAAAGCCAGCAGCAGCTTTCAAACTTTAGTATCAAAACAAAATTGGTCAATTTGAGTCAAATTGGCAAGGTGAAAAACTTAATAAGTGGGTGCCGGTGTGACTAACGCGTTGAGTTAGCATACTGTAGCTTAAAAGACACTGAAACAAATAAACTTTGAGCCGCGATGTCGCTGATAATGAAAAACGGATATAATCTTTTTGATTATAATAGCGGTTATCATGTTGATTAGACCCTGGGTCAGCACCAAGGCAATGATTAAAACGGAAACTTACCCTTCAAAAGTCATGGTCATTGTGTCTCTGTCTAGTGACGGTATAATTCATCACAGCATCTTACTAATGACACCAGCATTATTAGAGAGAGAGAGTTAGCACCCCGTATTTATACCTAACTTCTTCAAGAAGGACTTTAAAAAATTGCCACGCCGCTGCATTGATTGCATGGATGCATCTATAGCATGTGAAACGAGAGGCTGCGGGTACGATCCCCGCACCGAAACAAATATTTGTATGAACCAGGTATTTGTTTCGGGTCTGGGTGTTTATGAGAATTGAGACAGCAGAGTCTCTCGTAGTTTCTGATACTCACGACACAAGACTAGATCTTAGTGTGGGGTCAGAATATGTATGTGACTGTTGTGTATTTATTTAGATATATTTATAATTATATATCTATCAATAAAAACATAACTTACAAAAAATCTTTCTCGTTCTGTATACTAAACGGCAACTTCAAAGACCTATCATAATTTTGGCCAAAGAAGAAATAAAAATCTGTATCTACCACAGAATCTATGTACGTAGTTAGGTACTAAGTCATATTAAGTAAGTTGTGACTGGTATTACTGTTGGTGCTACTTAAAGACATCCGTCATATTTCCCGTCATGGGAGATAACGTAGTGTTTTAAATTCTCATTGATTTAAAAACTAAGGATAGGCCCTTCAGTACATTGGGTACGTCAAAAAGATGGCTGTGAAAATCGCGCCATCTGTTAGAATTTTACGTCAATGGCGGCCATGAAATTGTTTTTCAATAATGCTAAAATACATGTTATATTGACTTAAAGTAATATAATTTTTACTTCGCGGTGATAAAAATGTTATCTTTTTTTTTGTGAACTTTCGGTCATCTTTATTGCACCTACGCACGATACAATTAGGCATTTGTAGACGTCTTACAGACCGGTGCGCTGTGACGTCACAACCGCTGCACTGGTGCTGGGATCCACTTTCGTGACAACACTTTTCTTGCTCTCCGCCCCGTCCATATATTTTACGTCAATGGATGGGAGACATCTGCTCATCTCGTCGATCACACGGCTTCCATAACAGGATTTGTCTTATCATTATCATTATTTTATTTTTAATCATTCATAAAATCGGGAATACAAAAAAGCTTTGACTTGGAAACAATATAGCATAAGCTCTAAGATTTTAAAATTGTAAGTCCCAGCGGGACTATTTCTAACGACAAACAAGTCTCCTTCAGACTCAATTGGCGGTCAATCAACTTCGATGCTAGACATCAATTTGGTACTGCAATAACCCTGGTTACAGGAAGAAAATGTAGCACAGGTGGCGGCGGGATAATCTGCAGGTGTTGTCCTCTCCAAGTTTTACTCGCACTTAGCCGGTTTTATTTAGTACAACGAATAAAAAGGCAGTTCCGCAATTTCTGTTTGATCTAATTACTAGTAGACTAAAATACTTAAATATACAGACGCCCACGAAATAGGTAGGTAAGGTTTTGAAGTAGCACCGTCAGTAGGTAACTATGAAAAAAATGTGACTCTAATGTAGTTTTTATGTTATCGAAGGAGGTCCAAAAGGCCCCGATGTATTTTTCTATAGAAATTAATGGTAGTGTGACCGCGTGACGAATAGCTACAGGCACCCGCCGCCATCGGTCGTTACAAACTCGACATTTTATTTTCGCTTATGGCCACTATGTATTTTTAAGGTTTCTGCGAACGTTGGTATTCTTTCGAAGTATTTTTTGTACAACGATGACATAATGATTACATATGAAATATAGATTAAAGCATACCTTAAGGTATTTTAATACTTTCATTTGGGAATATGAATGACTTCGTAGGTAACTACCGCAGGAATACTCAAACGCAAACTTAAATATTGTATTGTACTTAACTACGCAAATCCCGCTTAAATGTACTGGCTAAGTGGGACGTGCGTACTTAAGAGCAACCTAATATTTGAATGGCATTTGAGTATTCGGGTCTAATACTACTGTTAATTATCCCCACCCGAAGGATCAGAGGCAGGCAGAAGACAAGTCGAAAAGATGTAGTACGGAGGGACATGGGAAAATGTCAGGTTTCCGAAGGGTAAATCTGAGATAGAGGAGTGTGGAAAAGAAAAACGAGGAAAGCTGGCCCCATTATCATGTGGGATTCATAACTTGGAAGAGTGAGATTGTAGTAATTTGATCTATAATAATGATTAAAGGGTACAGGTATTTTTGTAAATAATCGCCGATCGAATTTAACGCCGAACTCAAAGGAAATCATATTAAAGATTTATTTTTTATATAGATCGCAAGTTTAAAAACCGCACTTTGGGATTATAAACAAAACATTTTACTATATCCAAAAGCAGTCGGTAGGAACTTATCTATACCTATGTATCTACATCGATATGATAGAGAAATAAGAGGGCTTTTAAGTGTTGTTTACTTTAACCTAAATCAGAGGGGAGGCGATATTGCAACGTTCTTGTGTCAATAGACTGATGGCTATTTAGAGGTGAATATTATTGCCTCTTGGACAGTTGGTAGTCGGTCTTGGAGATAAGAAATATCAAATATGATTATAGATTCCTTTTATTTGTTATTTGAAGTGTAGGAAATATTGGTTTTATTTTATATCACAACATAATTTATTCAAATTTTACTAAGAATAATTGAAGACTTTTAAAGACGTCTATCGAACATCTCGAAGAATCAAGATTTCACAGAAATAGATTTTCGAGCGATTTATGTTGCATAAATTAATAAATATTTTTTTACTTGGTACGGTATCGTTTTTGTAATATAAAAACACTAATGAGAATACATTCATTATCTCACTTCTAGGTCTTCGAAGGGGTAACTGGTAACGCCAAGATGAGATAACTGGTGAAGTTTTCGCAACATCAGACACGAAATGCAATTTCAATTAAGATAAGATTTTTACAGCCAAAGAACTTACAAAATGTGGATTGATTGAACCGGGACTTGAACTCATAAAATCCCGGTTTATATTATTCTGTCGTTATTGTAAGTAATAAAATGTGTAATTATAAAAAAAAAATCATTCCGTGGGTTAATTAATTATATTTGGAGATGATAAATTGTACTGGTGGTAGGTCTCTCATATGTGAGAGGTCGCCTGGGTAGGTACCACGGCAATGCCTATTTCTCCCGCCAAATAGCAGTGTAAATGCATTGTTGTGTTTCGGATTGAAGACATTGTAGCCAGAGTAACTACTGGACATATTGAGACTTAACATGTATGTCCATTTATGTCTCAGGATGGCGAGTGCAGTGGAATGCCAAGCACTGCTTTGTAATTCAATTGCTACTGTTCGTGAGCTTTCGTATCGCTTACCATCAGGCGAACGGCATCTTTGTCTCGCCATTCAAAGCAATAAAAAAAATATGTAGGGATGTCTGATGCGATGCACTTTAAGTGGTTTCAAAAACAGTCATCATGTCCCCTAAACTTTGTAAAGTAATTTCAAAACTAATCACAAGGCAGTCTTTGATACTTTAAGGAAACTATTTATTATGGAGAAATCATGTTTTAAAAATCGAAACTTTTACCAATTTATTTACTTTGAGGATTGAATTCGGAGTCATACTTTAACGGTTCCTGTTTTTTCCAACTAAATGCAAATGTTTCAGAAGATGGATCGAATTTATCTATATAAGTCTATATGTCTTTATATACTATAAGTGCATGTTAGCATGTTGGTAACGGACAAGACGCGGCCGCCAACAATACCAAACGAACGATGGTCGCGGGTACAAATGCCAGGACACACCTGTGACTTCTCGGAGTCATGTGTGTATTGAAAGTAGGGTATGCAATTATCCGTAATTACCGCATACCATAGCAATTGGTATGAATTTATAGGGTGTAAAAGTCCGCCAGCCCGCACTAGGCCAGCGTGGTGGACTGTTTGGCCTAACCCCTCTCAATCGTGCTCTCGATTGTGGAGGAGGCTCGTGCCCTGCAGTGGTACGTATGTATATGGGCTGATAAAGATATTAATTTACATATTATAACATTATAACGTGTATAGTTTGTTCTCTATATTAGATTTAAAAACTTTACGAAGGTAATATCGAACGATCAATTAAAACAGCAAAAATTAACAAGCTATGTTCCTCGTTTGTCGTGCAGAGTAAATTTCGCAAGCGGAGATTTTATTTTCATTTGACACTGCTTTAAAATGGTATGTTTTTACATTGGCATTTTTATTAACTCTCGTTTTCCTTTTTGTAACGGGATCGGCGCTCTCCCTCTTTAGTGGAAATTTATTTAAATTCTTAAAAGAATATTCCCTTTTCTTTGTCTTCCATTTTCTTAGAGATTCGGAAGTCTTAAGTGAGTTGGTAAATATTCCTTTTGTTTATTAGTTACGTTTTTATACTTATTTTGTGGTTTATTTTTATTCTGATACCGTGCTACGAGAGTTACGTAAATATCGTTACAAATAAACTATGTATAAGTAATTAAATGGACCCATGCTATATGCCATTTATGGGATTTTCCTTACTTAATAATAACGTATTTACATAATTTTATAGAGTAGGTATGTTAATCGTGTAATTTTTAAGTTTTTAGTTTAGTATCATTTATTTTAGCTTCTACGGTCTATGTCTACCATACCATTTATCGAAATTATGTTTATGTAAAATGTATATGTAAAAAGAAAATAATTACAACATAGTGTCAAAGAGTATTTAGAAATCTTAAGATTTTCAATTTGAGTCAGACAATAAGGTTTCTGTGAGAGTCATCGCGTAACGGTGATTAAAATCTATTCCCTTTGCAGCTTCCCCTTAATTAAGTGCTAGTAGAGTTTTGTGTGTACCCTTCCCCGGGGAGGCGGGTGACACCGGCTCGCATAAAACATTCATGCTCGCAACCGTTTAATAGCCGCAGTTTAGATGGAGCGATGTACACTCACTGCTTTTTGAGATTGATATATTATGCTTAGTTAAGTTAGAGTAACTATTGGATATATTGAGACTTAACAAGTCATGTCTCAGGATGACGAGGGCAGTGGAATGACAAGCATTTTATTCGTGGTGTAGTTTGGTTTTGCTATTGTCCATGAGCGGTCTTATTGCTTACCATCAGGCGAAAGACATGCTCGTCTTGTCATTCATTACAATAAACAAAAGACGATAAATCAGCAAGTTGTTAACTTTTTGCTTGTAATTAAAGTAGATATAATTGCTTACGATTTTATAAGAGTAATTATCTTCACTTCATTTCATTCATAAATCATAATACTCGTATTTAAAAGAAATATATACGTTGATAAAGATCGAACCGAAATAATGAAAATGATTTTTAATTTCCATGTTGTTAAGAACGGGGATTTTTTCATAATACCAGTTTCCATTAATCCCCAACGAAAGATATGATTGTAAACAATATATCTGCAAATTAATCAAAGTTTGAATTCATTTCAATATTGATTTAACTCCAGTAAGTAGCGAGGGGGGATGCTGAACAAATATTTGTTGGAGGCAAACAGTAATATCGATGCGCCTGGAGGCCATTCCCGATTCACTCGCTTCCGCAGTTCCAATGTACCCTCAATATGATAATGACGGATACGCGTAACGAATGCCGATGTGTGTAGCCCGGCTCAGCCCTCACTTTGTATTAATCCACTCCAAATTTTTTAATACCAGATCTTTATATTGATGTCTTCATGCATTTTTATTAAATAGATATAGCAGCAGTAGTTTTTGAGTAATAGATACACTATTTCATAATTTTTACGTATTTATTTTTAATCTAATCTACCTAATAAATGTTAAATCTTGTAACAGGACAGAGGATATCATTTACTTGCACAAATAATAGTTTAGGGCGTCAATACTTTGGTGTGATTAATACTTATATTTTGAGGTCACCAAAAAACTCTTACAAGATATTTTTCCAGGAATTAATTTTGTTTAGATGAGTAAGTCCTCGATAATAATTACAAGTAATATTATCTCGTTGTCGCGCCCCTGTTGTTTTGTCACATTTAATGAGAATCCGCTAACTTTCGTGATCTATTAAATTTAAACTTTGCTCTTACTGCTTAATGACTTTACTTAAGTGATTTCAGGTGTCTTTAGCAATATCAATGTGGAGTTTCTACAAAATTTATTTTTATATGGAATATAATTGATATTTATCCCAATTTTATTAAAATAATTCTTCAGTTTATTTGATTTTTGAATTTGTAGGTGTCTTATTATATATATATACTTATTTAAAGGTGTGGTACAAGAAAACAATCAAACAGATCACCTCATCGTATAGTGACTATTGTCGCTCATGAATATCCACTACGGTTGGATCATAGATTTGTTGCCGGCCTATCAAATCGGTAAGCGAGTGAGAAGCGAAAAGGATGGCAAGGGGTACTGGGTATCCGGCAATCACACCGAATTAAATACCACAGCAAAGCTGTCGCTTCATGTCAATCTTCAGTGCGACAGTGGACTGACGAGACTTCCGAATATGCTGAGTTATAACTGACGACAGCGAGGCTCTATCCTGGTGGTAGAGCCACGGAATTACGTATGTACATATATACTCACACTTTTTTTCTAGAAGGTAAATAAATATGGACATACAGTAAAATGTGGCCAAAAGTATGGAATCATTTAAAATTAGCTATTATTCCTTTGAAACGAATTTAAATCGAATTAAATAGTCCTTTTCAGAAATGAATATTGAGATGTAATTTATATAACTTTATTAGATTGTTCATCCAGAGATAAACGTCATTTTAACATTTAAGCTATAAATGTGTAAGTGCCTACCAGACATACAGGGCTATTTCTAGTAAATTGCTGATACTTCAGTTTTATACGAAAGTTTTAAGCACTAAAACTTTTATTAGCGCGTTTTGAACACAAATCAATATGACATTTAAAATATTCGCAACTAAATCAGAATAAGCGAGGACGACGTGCCTTTTTTAAAGTGTAGTTGAAGATAAATTACAGTGGGGTGTTTTATGGATCATAAGTTCTCAGTATCGGCTCGTCAAAGTTTCGCGGAGCCAGCGAGTTGGACGCTGGGGAAGTCGGCTGGTAATGAAGACTTATGAGTCTGTCTGTCGGCTGTCGAGTGTCATCTCAAACTCGGTAATTGTCATCTCGGTTATTAGGAGATTAGGAGACGATGGCTCGTTATCGGCTGCGCGCCATAACGAACCTAACTGACACTGCAACATTTTTAATTAGCTCCGTTTTCGCTTTGCTCACTTTATTGCACTGTAAGATTGGCATATTATTAAATTTGATTCTGAAATTTTATTATACGAGTAGTGAAGAGTTCTTATATTATTCTCTTCACTCAAATATGTAACTATGTTGATATGTCTGATATATTTAAGTCGAACAATATCTGGAAAATGTTGTAGCTATTATATATCCACTGTTTAAAGGTAAACATTTTTGTGATGAAATGAAATTCTGCGAGAACCCCTTAAGTGATTTATGATCTTCATGTTTCAGAGTGCCGCGTCGTAATCTGAAAACTCTCTTCCTTAGTATTAATTATAATATCATTTTATAATTATTAACGACAAAATAATGCATGTTTTTATTAATAACCAAAAATATTATTTTATATAAAATGCTGAATAAGACTTTTCAAATCATGTTAATCTATACTAACAATACGAGTAAACATAGTTGAAATTTATTCCAAATATTTTATGATGTAAAATAATTTGCACAGAAACAAGGAGCGGCTTTAAAATATTTTTCAATACAAACAGATAACTGTTTGTAATGTTTAAAATCCCCTTTTATAGCTATCGCGGTTACGGGTATATCGGCGCCCTAATGCGCTGTACATCGTTCCGTATGAACGGGCATGATTCATCAGAGCCCATTCACGCCGATCTCTGGATTCAGCCGCGGTTTATCTAGAGATGAGACAAGGCGCACGACAGAAAAACCTTTTATTGTAATTTTTTAGTTCACTCGCAGATACTTGAAATCTTTACTTATTTTTGTCAGGTGCTGTATCAGCAATTTATTAGCTGAAAAAGACTATTAGAAGGATCTTTCCTTAAAGTGAGATGCTAAATGGAATTTTCAATTCTCAACATGTTTTCAAATGTAAATAAAAACTCCCTAGCTGAGTGTTAAGTTATTTGTAAGGGCTCTGTTTCTCTTCTCAGCCAAAAGGAGTATACTGCTGAATATAGGCCTCTCCTATGGATCGCCACATAGACCTTTTGGAAGCTACCTTCATCCAGCAACTTCCTGCCACCTTAACCAGGCCGCCTTGTGGGAGGGCGACCGACATTTCGCTTGCTTTTCCGTGGCCTTCCCTCCAGAAACATTCGGCCCCAGCGATCGTCGGTTATATGTACTATGTGCAAAAACACAGAGGCTTTACTAGTCTCAAATAGTTAGTTATCTAAAATAGTAGCGTTTCTTTTGCGTTGGGCTAGTGTGACATACATTTTACCGTATAATCCGGTTTCCATACTTATTAATAATCATTCCTCCTCTATCCAAGTATTTGTTTATTTTGGTAAGAATTAACAAGCATGATTTTAATATCTATGAATTACAGTCTAATAATCCAATGACATTATCGACTAAGCAATCTCACAACAGTCTCAGATATTCCAGTGATTCTACACACACTATCGACATACTGCGCACGCTTAATAATAGACTGACCAATTACGGTTTAAGCCCGAAGTGAGATAAGCACACAGATAGATTTATTACAATGCCATCTATCTACGAATCCCAGAATTTTTACGATATTTTATATCTAGACTGAGTAACGGCTATGTTTGTCTCTTTTACTCAAACAAAATTTTGACATGGTCCTAAAATAACAGTGACATAAACCATTATGCGTCTGACACTGCGACAGTCAACTCGCGATGGTTTTTTAAAAAAGTGACCCATTATCAATTGAGTCTGTTTATTATAAAAATCTCAGGTAAGTTTCATTTCATTTTTTTATGCAACTATGACCGATTAGTTATTAGGTCAGTTTATTACAAAAAGTGTTAAATTATAATTATTTTGTTTGAGATTTAGGTCTTTTTTTTATAAAAATGTGTTAGTGTAAGTGTGACTAATTACAAGTTATGTCTGTTATTGATAAAACATCATATGCATTTTTGGTAGGACTTTTTCTCATTAGGAGTTTGGTCGTTTTAGTATAAAAAGTTTTCAATATTAATGGTCATAACTTGATATCAGTCTTTTTATTACAAAACAAAGGTTATGGCAGGATATTTGTTTTCGTCTTATTCGGTATTGCGTCACTATTTGATAAAAAAATGTTCCAAAAGTGAATAAATTAAATTAAGATCCATAACTTGATAAATTATTTTAGGATGACTTCAAGGTCGAAGAAGATAATGGATATCTTAAATATTAAAACAATGCCGATCGTAGGCACTCAAGATCATAAAATCCCCAATCTTCATTGCAAGATGGTCACACTGATAATAATAAATCTCCAACGCACAAAACCCTATCGGACCATAGCAAATCGACGATGAACATAGTTGAAGATTCAGTTCAAACAACTCCAGATAATATTGTGGTATTTTTTTTTAAATACACCAGACAGTCACATACAATATAGTCTTAACCCTACACTAAGATTTTTATTAGTATAACTTGCAATGCTATATTCCTATTTATTTAACAAATTAATAATTATTATGTTTTCTAAGATACTATTTAATTATTGTTACAGTTGTTATCTGATATAACCAATAAGCTAGAAAACCAACGTTATAGTAGTGTCAATACCTTTTTTGATGCGGAAGGCTCGGCTCATGAAAATTACGTCAACCGAAAAAGAAACAATGTTAATTATAATGTCTCACCCGTACATTCTAATGAATCAGACGCAGATCTAAGTGACCAAGATCCAACTTATGACCATCGAAATAAGAAAGCGAAACCTGTACTTTATTGCGACGATCGTCATCAAGCTCCTCGTCTTCGTCCAGTTCCTCGTCAACAAGTACTAGCAGCTCCTCTTCGACTAATTCGAGCAGCTCTTCGTCATCTGCTTTTGGTAATTTCCCATCACGTCCCACCGTATCTGGTGCTGAGCCCGAAAATTCTACAAATGCTCATATTATAGACTGCAATACCAATAACCCTACATCGAATACAGAATCATTTACGCTACAAGACAGAAACCAAATTGAAGATCCACAAATGAGAAATTCTGACATCGAGGGAGAAAAGGAGATTTGCCAGAAAGAGGGTAGGAAACGGACCAGTAACCCTACAAAATAGAAACAAAATATAAATAAAACACTAAGAAATACTGGACAATCTTATAAGTCAGCTGTAAAAAAAACCGTTCCAGCTCGAGAAATGAAACAAACTTGCACAGATAGGTGCAGACTGAAGTGTTCAGTAAACTTCACGTTTGTTGAAAGACAAGATTTTTTTTTTTTTATTGCCCTGAATGGCGAGGCGAGCAAGCCGTTCGCCTGATGGTAAGCGATACGACCGCTCATAAACAGTAGCAACATTCCACTGCGCTCGCCATCCTGAGACATAAGATGTTAAGTCTCAATATGTCCAGTAGTTACTCTGGCTACAATGTCCTTCAATCCGAAACACAACAGTGCATTTAAGCAGTGTTGTTTCACGGGAGAAATAGACAATGCGGTGGTACCTACCCAGATGGCCTCTCACATATGAGAGACCTCTCTTCTCTTCTCTTTATCAGCCCATATACGTCCCACTGCAGGGCACGGGCCTACTCTACAATCGACAGTACGATTGAGAGTGGTTAGGCCATATAGTCCACCACGCTGGCCTAGTGCGGGTTGGCGGACTTACATACCATAGAAATTTTATAAATCGCTATGGTATGCAGGTTTCCTCACGATGTTTTCCTTCACCGTTTTAGTGCGTGGTGATTGACTATCAATACACACATGACTCCGAAAAGTCAGAGGTGTGCCCTGGGATTCGAACCCGCGACCACCGTGAATATGTTGGCAGTCGCGTCTAGTCCGTTTACCAACAGGCCACCACGCACTACACTATATGAGAGACCTACCACCAGTAAATTTTTTACTCTTATTGGAGTATGGGTGATATTGATCAGCAGCGATCATTTATACTTTCTTGTATGACTGCCATTAGTCCTAAGTATAAATATACTAATGCCATACGTGCAAGGCAGTGCAATAAGGCTTTCTACTTTTTTGTCAATGGCAAACCAATCCGGGTTTGTAAACAATTTTTTATTGGAACACTTAATATATCCGATCGTGTTATTCGTACGGTAAAACAGAAGACTGACCACCTTGGCATTATGCAAAAAGATCAAAGGGGAAGACATAAAAGTCATCCAACTACTGATACATCTCTCATTTCGGATATAAAAACTTTTATAGACTCTATACCAAGGATAGAATCGCACTACACGAGGCAGACTTCTTCTCGAGAATACATAGATGGAGGAAAAACCATAACTGATCTTTTCAAAGACTTTCAAGCACGCCAAGAAGAAAACAATAAGCCTTTTGGTAGATATTGCATATTTTATAACGTATTCACTAGGCAATATAATATTTCATTTTTTTCCCCGCGAAAGGACCAGTGCGATCTTTGCCTTCAATACGCAAACTAAATTATTTGTGACAAACATTTTTTGACGTGACAACGTCTTAAATTAGGTTGCGGCTGGGAGTCACTTATGAAAAAGTGTAACGCCCGGTAACGTTACGATGAGTCACCGAACGAGAGAGAGGCCCGCCGAATGCCTTGCGTCTCTCTCCCACTCAACTATGATCGGTCTGCCGCGCGCGCAGCACTAGAGAATTAGGCGCATTGAATCGGCGCATGCTTGTGTCTCTGTCTTTGTCTTTCTCGAACGTTCTTGGCGTTGGAAAAACAAGAAAGCGTCACAATACAAGTTCACACGTGTGGTTAAAGTATCGTCAGCTGTGTCTGTAGTGAAAATATGGAGTGCTTAGATTCGTCATTTATCATTTACAACAACTACAACAATAAAGGTAAATAATTGTACACTGATATTTCATTATCGTAAACTATGATTGATTGATTAATTGTTAGATTGACACAAAAGTTGAGAAACTGAGTTTATAGGTTATGTCATACTATTGATAAATGTTGATAGTGTTTTAGTAAACAAAATATATTTCTATAGTTAAAATTTGTGCAATTCTTATTTTCATTCAATTCCTTGTTCCTATTGTGCAATTTAATTATATTCATATCAATAAATATTCTACCGAGAAAAAGACGTTGTCACGTAAAATCTTCGCCCGTAAAACCGACTTTACAGGCAACCATTTTTTTTTTTATTGCAAAGAATGACGAGACGAGCAAGCCGTTCGTTTCTCAAATCTTTTTTTTTTAAATAAAAGCTGTTACTTATGATAGTAAAACAATTAGCTTATCTGTGAAAATGTTTCTAGACTTATGGTTTTGTTTATTTTCTATTTTTTGTATACTAATACACAGTAAAGACTTACAACATAAAAATAATGTATTATTATTTAATCAAGTATAGACTTAAAACCTAAAAAAGAAAAGTTTCAGTGAAATATTTAATAAAATACTGACACATTACAAAAAGCGTCATCAACAGTACATAAACATAAGATTGATTTAATTATTAAACAGACATATCTTGAAGATTTTTTTTTAAACCCTATACTATTATAAATATTAACAATATTTCTTCAAAATTACAATTTATTATGGACAATTACCTAATTAACTATTCTTCCAATACATAACTTATTATTATTATGCTGTTTTAATTAAGTTGTAAGTAATAAAGTCAGACAAGTCGTAAATGACAAAACGTTTTTTGCGATTTCCCAAAAAACAGCTTTTTTGAGTTAGGTCAGTCTATTATTAAGCGTGCGAATTAGGTCTGTCAGTAGTGGTGGCATCTCTATTCGTTCGACAGAGATTTAGCCGACGCGCTGTCGACGCCGCGGATTACCGTGATTTCCCGGGGGGCTCGGACCGAAAAGACACCTCTGTTGCATCCGCTATATTACTTTCCCATACTTCGCCAGCTGACGTCTGTCCTTCCCTTGTAATTATTTTATGACGTTGTAATTATTTGTTTGAGGCTGACGAAGTTCCTGTGTCTTCCGTTTCAATGTTGGTGGAGTAATTGATTAATGAGTTTTCCGAATTATTTGTACCAAATAATTATGATTTTTTTTGCAAATATTTTCTAATTAGTTTATTTACTGGTGATGTTTAATCATACTCATTTTAGAGAGATGATTGATTATGTGATGAATGAGAGTTATTTTAAATGAGACACATCAAATGAGATCAAATATTAAATATGTTGTTCTCTACCACATCTGTAAGATGTACTTAGGTTGAGAATAAATAAATTCTGCTTCGAATCGATAAATTTCAGGCGACTGATTTTAAACCAAAATTTTACCGTATTACTCACTGTAATAATTTTGATAATAATTTTGATGTAGTTTTATAATTCGTAGTACAATTAGTGAATTATATATTAAAAAAGCAATTGGCATGTGCTGACATCATGTAGAAAACTATTCAGACCACAGATTCAGACCATTCTATAATACGTTGAGAGACTTGAATTGAATCATTGAAGTATGTTTAGAATCAGTTGAAAGCATTATCTAATTGAACTTCCATTCCTCTTGTAACCAACCCGATATCTTTGTGTTATAGGGAAAAACAAAATTTACTGTTTACGAGCGACTTGTGCAATAATAATAAATAAAGCACAGTCGAATGACCATATTAAGGATTGTGATAGAAATAACAACACGAGTGTCCACCCTCCGAAGGCGACGACAATGCGTCACGAGGCGACATCCGCCGGAAGTGGCGTAACGAGGCCGTTGTTCCGCCCTCCGCGCTCTTGCTCTCCCCGTTTTTAGTATTTTTTCATAGCGCCATGGCGTAATTAAACAAAATATAAGTAGCGTAGATCAGTACGAAACTGAGAAACACAAAGCCATGAAAATATTCCTATGTAAGTAACTTACTGTGTAATAATCGGGATCGGGGTCGAATTTAAAATACAAAATAATTATAAAACACACAACGTCCATAAATATATTCCGCATATCATTGTTTTTCTTTACAAATATTCGCATTTTTCTTAAATATGGTTATTTATCCATAAATATCGGCTACATGAATTAAATTAGTAAAGTTACTTTTACAGTGTCTTTCAAACGGACGGTTTCCGTTTGTTGTCTTTTTAGAAAATAATTAACAGTATATCCCTAAATTACGGTATACACTGCTCCCCCGCGGAACTCACTTACGTCATCAATTTTTACTTCGGCCAAACCCCTGCAGATTATATTCGGATCGCATTCATTCGATCTCCATGGATCCGCAGTGATGAATGCTGACAATTTGTCCGCGGGCTGCCTGCCTCGGCATATTCACTTGACGATATACAAAGCTAATGAATCTTAATAAGCGACCTCCTGAATAGTAATACAACCCTTATCTATCAATAATATGAGAAAATTAGTCAGATCTTTTACTAATGATACTGTATTTTTATTGTTTGGTTTATAAATACAAGAATATTAAAGAAATTAACGCATAAAACTTCAAAATCGTTCGAAAAGTGGTAGATTATAATCATAGAAATTTCGAAACTAAAAAATTGTGTGGTAAAAATATAATAAATTTAAATGAAAGCAAAAATAAACGAAATGGAAACTACGTCTATATTAATTGTTCTTGTAAGCTGCTCGGTACTTCGGAGTCATTATATACACTTATCAACAGTGTATCTATCAACAGCTCTGTTACAAGCACCTATTGAGTAAAGCTCCTTATATTTTAAGCCGGTCTAATTGGTACACTTTAATAATAACAAGAATCGCAAATACCTCGTTAGTCAGCTTTTTGTTAGAGGATTTGCTGAAGAATACAAAACTGTTTTTAAAAAGAAAACAATATTTTGCTAATTAATATCGGCGCTGTTTTTTTAATTAAAATAAATACTTCCAACAGTCGCTTTCATAATCCTAACTCTATATTAAAATAGAAGTTTTGCGCCGCGAAAATCAGAACTAAGACAGATTTTTCACTCGTAAGAACACTCATACAAGAAACACATACTTGTCGAATACATAAAAAAATATTTTGAAGCTACGGCCTCTCATTTCACAGCTGACGCGACGCGATGCGACGTCTTGGTCAGACGTCACAGAGGCTGTAAATGCTTTTACCAAATCGTGTGACTTAGACAGGGTCTAGAGATAGATTTACCGGTAAAAATACAATATAATGTATTTTTTTATCATTAATCAAGTAACAGTTAATATAACATTTATGATAAATGTATTACCTAAATATGGCTGAAATATGTATTTTCTCTAGATTTTAGACATAATATACAATCGATGTACGGTCATAATATACGGTCGATGAAAATGGGATAAATATGCAATTGCTTATAAAAATATGAAAATGCACATAATCCAGTCCCTAAACTAATAAAAATCAATTTAATTATCTTCAATTTTTATAAATTGAACAAGTTTTGCTATTAGATAAAAAAATAGTTACGAGGATAGATTCTTGTTATTTAATTTATGAAATCCAATCATAAATAAAGCAAAAAAAAAATATTTTTCGTCGTATTTATAACATCTTCGCTACACGGCTACTTAAGGTTGATGCGGTATAAATATAATAAAGTTGTATACTATATGTATAAACGTTATATTACACAATCATTTGAAACCTTGTTATGTTTGGAAGCTGGGAGCAAGAACGTATTTCATTTGAAATGATATTTATAACAGTCACCGAGAATTTATTTGAACACGATTCCGATAAAATGGTTTCCAACACAGCGTGACGCAAAAAAGGGTTCCAGATTTGGCGGATTAAATTAATTTAGCGAAAATATAACGTCCCAGCAATTTTTTAGCTTTGTAAGTAATGAATTGGGATTATTTTTGCCATAAATATGACTAAATCGTATTATACTAAAATTCTATAACATAAGATACTATAAGCGTGAATGAAAAATTTCTTTGTAAATGTGTTTTCGTGATGAACTTAAAAACTAATATTTTATAGAGAATACTAATATTCTGAAGAGAATACGGTGTTGCATAATAAGAATATAAGGACAAAAGTTTATATTGTAATTTGTCATCTTTACAGATAAGTAAGTATTTACGGTGATTTGTCTTCGTGTGTAGCTAAAATAATAAAGAAAAGAGTGATTAATAGTTTAGATATACCTTTTTGGTATCAGATAATTACTATGTCGTTTACAATATTTATTTATAAAAGGATTTCATTCTTGCGTGATAAATTAACGGCATGAATCGCTGTAATGGCGACAGTCCATTAGTCTGATAATCGGGCATTATCGATTCCACGTATTCATTGTGCATTTCCAGGAAAACAACAATAGTGCATTTATTTTACAGCGTTAAACATTCATTGCAGTCGGCAAAGATAATTTTTATTATGTGTTTTTTACTTTTGCCTCAGTGTGGCTGTATTATGGTGTGATTACATACCTGAGGTCTCATGTTCGAATCCCGGGTCGGGTGAAAATATAGCGGAATTTCTATTCATTATCATCCCGGAGTCAGAAATTTGTACCAGATATGGGGATTGGCTATCCCTTATCATCTTGAGACGGAACACACAAGGCGAAACGTGTGTGTACTGGTTGCGACTAGCCCCTCTGCCTATCTTCTCTGGGAAAACGGCGGGAATTTATGTTTTTTTAGTATTTTCTTATGGAGCAATATTAGTTATCAAATGAGACATTTCATGACCCTTAAAGCTCCAAGAAAAAGTAAAAGCTCTGCTCCGCTTTATTTATTTTTTATTATTTACAGTTGAATGATACTCATGTCCGCTCAGCTTTCAACATTAATACACTCTATAGTCCTGACCCCACACTAACAAACATGTATTGTGTCATGGAAATGAAAAATACGAGTGACCTTTTACTTTCACATTATGTAAAAACGAAACGAATATGTTCACAGAAATTGTGGCAGAAAAAAAGGTTTCGATGTGAATCTCGAACCAACGCCATTTTGAGACATAAGATGTTAAGTCTCAATATGTCCAGTAGTTACTATGGCTACAGTGTTCTTCCGACAAAAGCATAGCAGTGCTTTATACTGCTCTTTAGAGGGAGGAATAGACATTGCGACAATATTTAAAATTTGTCAAACAATGTGTATGACTGTTAGTGCCTTTATTTTTAAAATCATTGCGTAGGCTAAAAAAATGATTTGCATACTTTTGTATAAAAGGATTATACTTTAAAATTAACATATTTCCGGCCTCAATCATTACGCAGTTTTTAAATAAAATTCATTTATTGGTCAATCAAATAGTTCTTATGACAAGTCAATACACATACTACTTAATCACTATTTCCAAAATATTTGTTATAGGTAGTATTATTTATTTTCATTTCATATTAGTATTTAATTATACTATCATCATCATCATATCAGCCACAGGAAGTCCACTGCTGAACATAGGCCTCCCCCAAGGTTCTCCATAATGACCTGTTGGAAGCGGCCTGCATCCAGCGACTTCCTGCAATCTTAGCCAGATTGTCCGTCCATCTTGTAGGCGGGCGTCCGACATTTCGCTTGCCTGTACGTGGCCTCCACTCAAGAACCTTTCGGCTAATTATACTATGAATTACTATTTCATTTTTTTTCAAAGAAATATGTAATTTATGTTACCTACCTGGAATATGTCTAGTGGATCACGAGTATTATTAAATCGGTGCGTAGTGGTTTATTGTTACCACTGAATTAAGCGCAGTTTGAGCGAAGAAGACAAAACATTCGATAACTTAAATAAGTTTTAAAACAGTCTATGAATAAGGCCGTTATGATACATGTAAAAATCATATCGTAGCAATATGTACACTCAGCAACATAAATCGCTACACATTCACGAGATTTAGAATTGTCTTATCATCCAAAATAATAATTATTTTCAATATCGTATGGCACTTCTCGGCATAGATGAGTGTTTTATTTTATGACTACAGAGTAGTACGTACAAATTTTAATTCATAAAGAGGTTATCAAAAAATGTGAAGTGTTCAGCGACTTATGTTGCTGACTGTACACTTATATACTCCAAAGTTGTTAACTAGCTAGAAAATGTGAAGAACTATAAATCCTACAATCTTACAAATGGAATCACTTAAGTATGGAGGCGACGAAAAGGGGAACGAATTTATGACATATCACTCATAACGAGGGAAATTGGGATAAGAAAGTCATATTTGTCTACAATTAGGGAAATTATGACTCGGTCATTGTGATTAAATATGATAATACTTCTGTAACCGATAAATTCGAAAGTGAGTGAGACTAAGGCAAGGAATTCGTGCATGTAAAGGAGAAATCAAATGAAATTTATGAAAAAAGGCAGCTAAAACATTATGAGTTGGTTTTATAATTCACTAACTTATTTAATATATGTAAATTCCTCGACACGTTAATATAAATGAGTTCATTTACTTATTTAATATATATAATTGAATATTTTTATTAGTATGAATAGTTTCTAAGTGCGTGGTGACCTGTTGGTAAACGTACTAGACGCGACTGCCAACATGTTCACGGTGGTCGCGAGTTCGAATCCCAGGGCACACCTCTGACTTTTCGGAGTCATGTGTGTATTGATAGTCAATCACCACGCACTAAAACGGTGAAGGAAAACATCGTGAGGAAACCTGCATACCATAGCGATTTATAAAAAATTGTATGGTATGTAAGTCCCCCAACCCGCACTAGGCCAGCGTGGTGGACTATATGGCCTAACCACTCTCAATCGTACTGTCGATTGTAGAGTAGGCCCGTGTCCTGCAGTGGGACATGTATGGGCTGATACAGTTACAGATTACAGTTTATATTCGTCTGTCTTGTCTAATTAAAAAACAATCTAATAATAAAAGTACAATAAGAAATAAATAATTATTTCGAATAAGAAAGTAATAAACGTACAATCAATACTAAACTGTTAACAAACTGTAGCATCGTATAGTTCCAACGCTGGCGTTTTATTGCCCAGTGATCTTATTTATCAATGTTTCCCTTCCTCACAATTTACTCCCTGCGTCGGAAATTCTATTTTTATGGCGTAAATCTTCTTATCTCAGTTTCCACTCCACAGAAGTCGCGGGAAATTGGTTTTTTTTTAGCTTAAACTGAGTCATTTAGCGGATTTGTGATGCAGTTTGGTTTATGACACATTCGTTTAATACTAAGTTAAGAAAATATAATGAGATTACCAATAACAATTAAGGGTGCTCTTATTATAACTTTGGGTGTATGTTTTTTTTTTATACAATTGGTCTGGCTAATCAGCAAACAGGTCAGGTCAGGGCAGGTAATGGCAAATGATGACTGCTGCTCATGTCAAGAAAATATTTAAATATTATTATTGTTGTAAGTGCAGCGTTTGATAACGTATTTGGTCGGCTTTTAACTGTGTTCGATTAAAGTTTCGTTCCCCCACGAGAATTATTTTATGACTGTAGTAATTTAAATACGCTCATAAGATCCATGTTTTATTAAGATAAAGCGAAGAAAGAGCTTAGGAAGCTGTCTGCTTTCTAGATTTTTAATTTTCGAGTTTTATCATATGTGCTAGAAAAAAGTGAGTGTACTGGGTAAAGTCATAAAGAGCGGCTGCACTACTAACACAGAATAATGCAACAGGAAGGCAAAAGTAATGAATAAAGTTGTTCCGGAAGGCAATATAAAATTGTTATTTTGAGTTATTGATCGATTGTATTCGGCACCGCGACGGATACAAGGTCCATCATTAATTAGCGTATTATGAAGTGTCTCGTTTAATTTCCACAAAGAATATAGTTCTGTCTAATCTAGAGGTTTGCAAATCGAAATGTATAAAATAATAGATGTATCCAATAAGATTGATAGGCTGGTGTCGGATTCTCACGTAGCGTGGCGGAAATACCCTCGCCGGATTCGAATTACATTTGAAACGGGTATTTGCAATGTTTTGGAATTCAATATTGGCGGTATATTATATATGTAGCTCTACAAATAAAATTACTAACAATATATTAAATAAAACATTGGCAAGTGGTTTGATAATGTAATATTGCACAAATTTTTTTATTAATTAAATTTTATGCTAGTAAAATTAATGTTTTTTATTTATATTTTTTTATCAGTTGACGAGTGATGGTAGAATGTTACTAGGGGGTGCGTTGGAGTGTGGGAGGGTAGAGGGAGGCACGGGCGCGGGGGTGGCTGGGGTGAGGCGGGGTAGGCGGCGAGGTGGATGTAAACACAAAGCTTCGGCTACGGCGGCAGTCACGTGGCGCGCCCGCCGGGGGCGCATCACTTTTAAGGGTGGAAACTAAACACAACTATAACAATAACAAATACATTCCATGCAAAAAAATATCGTCAAAAAATTCCCAGTTTTAATTTTTGTATATTTGGAAAAATAATTAAAGTTCATATTTTTTACAAAAAGAAAGCTATAGTGATGTAGTGCTCGTTTAGTGCATAATCCAGCACCTTAAAAGTGATGAGCCCCTGGTGTGTCGAAACCTATACATGTCTATCTAACATATTGGAATTAGCATAATGTTTACGTATTGACTTAGAGTAATTTGTATATAATACACAACCACTCTAAAGAATATCAATACAGAACATATCAACATTAATTTAACATATCTAGAATAATCAGTAGATTCTATATTCCAATATAATTAGCTGTAATTAGCTGTTAGTAGTATATGCTATACATATTTAATCAACATAAGAAGGACCGCATCAACAGGTAAGAATTTTGTTTCGTTCTAAGCATGTGGAAATATTTTTATCGAACCTAAGGCTTAGATATTTGTTGTTCTCTTTTTTGGTTTCCTTAAAACATAAATAAGTTTTATTAAGATGCCTAACACATTTTTACTACTTTAAAACAATTTACAATGCAAATATATGTTTAGTTTGCAAAAAATAATTTGCATAAAATAATATTATCTGTAGGACACAATATTCAAAATTGATCTGTGATTGTATATCCATAACACAAAATATGTCAATTTAGTAGAGCCCGATTTTATAAGTTAATATAGAGTTTTTTAAATATATTAATGAATAAATAATAAAAGAGATCGAGGATGATGATGATCGAGGATGGATGGAGGTAGAGTAACCGTAACGTAGAGACTTGCTTTACTATTGAGAGGCAACAAGACCTAAGTTCACTACACGATTTTTTTGCGAGTAGGAGTACTTCAAATGCCTTTGAAATTCTTGTTCAGAACTCTCAGGTATAAAATTCGTCACGGTGTTCACTCCAATATGATAAATAAAAAAGAAAAAAGGTGTCGCTTGAGTTCAGTCAAATCTCCGTCCCCAGTTTGGAGTGCATTCCTGCAAAATAAACTATTTTGACTTTAAAATATTCTTTAATTTATGTTTGATGGAGATACTGGAAGAGTTAAAAAGTGATAGATCCGTACTGTATATACTTTAGACTGCTGTAGGATTGAGCCAGTTTAATTGAAGTGGTAGCTTGATCTTGAATAAAAGACTATTATGATTTCATTTTTCGATGTATTCAACAAACAGATTATCGGGGGTCTAATGTGTTTCCTCTTTTCATGCTTTTTCTCTCTTTTCCTTTCATTTTGATACACTGGCACACGATTTACGATCCAAACGATGTATATATTCATGAGCGACGGTGAATAACGGTCCTAAATATAATCTAATGCTAAGTGATTTCCTAACATAGGTAAGCCGTTTACTAAATTGCCGGTTCTGTGTAATAGTAATTAACATGATAAATTGGAAACACGAGTGTCCATTATTTATGTTACTAATATACGCCAATATATTACATGAGTTTAAAATTAGTAAACGATTATTTGGCCGATCTTTGCAATATTGAAAAGGCGGGTGAGTATTCTCGGCATATTTCATAATGCTGTAAACTACCTCTATAAACACAAAAATATGAAAACAGGCGGAACTTGTTGCCCAGAAGTGAGAGGTCGATCCCAAAAGAGTGGAGATCCGTAAGGACACCAATTTTCCTTAACTTTTATGATTCGGCATGATATAAATCAATCCAAATGTTAGTGTTATATATAATTTGTGTAATTAGTGACATGCAACTAAATTACCTACTCATCAGTTACCAGCTAAAGATTATAAACAATAGTTGCAAATTTATATAAAACTAGCGATCCGGCCCGGCTCTGCCCGGGTGCAGATACATTTTTGCAAAATGGCGGCCTAAATGTTCAATTTAAGCTATCTATTTAGAATATCGAGTAATCGGCCACGAATACTAATAACATTTCCTCGTATTTGATAGATTTTTCTCTACGCTTGCCTCTTATAGGTTATAGCGTGATGGTATATAGCCCTAAGAAACCCTCGATAAATAACCTACCTAACAAAAAGATTTTTTCAATTCGAATCAGTAGTTCCTGAGATTAGAGATAAGAAATAACCAACAAATATAGAAACAAACTCTTCAGTTTTATACATACTACAGCTACGATAGTCAGTAAAGATAAGATATTCAAAGGGTAAAGAAACTAAACTAAACTTACCTTTTGTTGTATCTGTATCTGTATCAGCCCATATACGTCCCACTGCAGGGCACGGGCCTACTCTACAATCGAGAATACGATTGAGAGTGGTTAGGCCATATAGTCCACCACGCTGGCCTAGTGCGGGTTGGCGGACTTACATACCATAGAAATTCTTATGAATCGCTATGGTATGCAGGTTTCCTCACGATGTTTTCCTTCACCGTTTTAGTGCGTGGTGATTGATTATCAATACACACATGACTCCGAAAAGTCAGAGGTGCCCTGGGATTCGAACCCGCGACCACCTTGAACATGTGGGCAGCCTTTTGTTGTAATATTTTGCAATTGTCGTTTATGAAAGAACACAAGAAGGAACCTGGTGTTCAAAAATATCTAAACTTTTTTGATGCCCAGGCCATATCAAGGTGGTCATGTGACTGTGTCTTGATCGGGGTGAAAAGTAGATTTGTTATTTCTCGAACGGTGGCTAGTTTTATTATTTATTGGGAGCATAGTTTTTTATCACTGTTATGGAAGACTTTGCATAATGACAATGCGTGAATTGTATACGTATTAGATAAGGAATTTTTTTCAAGAGAACCTAAGGTTAGTGGTGAAATATAGGCTGGTAACCTTTTTGAATAATTTTCCATTCTTCTATTATCTATTGGCTTTGTTTCATTAGTCAAACGTGTTGATAACTTTATCTCCAGGATGTTTTATATTTGATTTATCATTTCAACTCTATCTTTATTAATTTCATAATCACTACCATAGCTACTTTTTAAGAAAGATTTCTTCCCCTTGTTTTAAAACTCTATCCATGTTTTTACTTGCTTTGTTTTCTCTTCTTCACACTTTCTCCTGTTTTCAGCTTATGTGAGAGATAAAGGCAAATATATGTAGATTGGACATTATATAGAAGATTTTTTTAAATTAGTAACAATGAAGAGGTGAGGACAGATGGGTAAAGACCCTGTAGACGTGGTAATATTTTATGTCTGAAATAAAAACACTAAATTGCGTTTAATGCGGTCTGTGATGAGTAAAACACAAATCGATTCCGTCATCTAATCAAATAAATTATAATTAAAATTAAACTACATTTTACAGATCTTTTCAGGAGATAAAATCCATAAATATAGTTTTATTTCAATATGTACCATTCATGTAAATATAAAAAAACTATTACGAATAGCTCGTTCCCGGGATCCGGAGCTACGTTAATATATATCTTATACTGATAAATTATAAAATGTTTCTCATCAGTTTAGGCCATTTCTTCCTTTTACTCATAACACTTGGTACATAAAAATATATTGAGAGTTTTAAATAATGTCGTACATCATACCTTGATACTCTACCAAACCACTCTTCCTTGATTTTCTGCCAAAATCATATTCGAAGTCATATTGTTTGCATCATTTATATAACTTAAGACACAATCGGTACAAATAACAGCCCACCAACGAATTTAGTACTGATGCGCATACCGCCGCGTTAATTGTGTTATCTGACGTCACACGTCAGAACACTGCCTAAAACAACATTATTCTTGCAGACGCGACGTTAATGATTCCTTCACCAGAGCTATTTTATATCATAAAAAGAGAGACGAGTAACAAGATGTAATTATTTGCTGCTAGATGTTGATACCACTGTTGTGGACACTGAATTTGCCAACACGTCATATGTACTCGTGAATTTTCTAGTTTAATAAAATTAAAAAGTAACCGAACCGCATATCATATGGAGCGAGTTTTTCAGTGCAATAGTCCTGATATTAATTAAGTTCAATAATTAATATGCAGATAATTTGTGGTGCTTTTATAGTCTTCGCTAGAATGCAGCCATTTGTCTTAATATTAGCGCCGAACTTAGCATCTCACACTATGAGACATACATATTCGTATATTTTAAGAGTAGTGCTGCGACTTCTTCGGCTGTATACGTGTTCGAGTCAAAGAGTGATTACATATTATGTATGTCCCAGGAATATTTTGTTCTTTGTTTTCTCTTATTTATTATGGAACTAAATAATAACATTTCGGTTTGAAAATAAAATTGATAAGGATTGTTGACTTTCAGTAGGCAATGCCTATCAGTTGCATGCCACTGTCGACCCAAATGAATAGGAGTTGCTCTGGTGGGTGTAAGAAAGCTATATTTTGAAATTGGGTGACGTTACAAAATATCACTCCGAAATTACTCATCGTAAAAGACTACTTAGGGACATCATCTGAGGAAAATCACTTGACGGGAAAGCCAGTGACCACCACATACAATTTCGATTCTTTCCGACGGCATAGACGTCAAAAAGCTTCCTTTTCCAAGAGAATGTTAGTTGCTGATGGTAAAGATGGTAGTGTCAATGTCATGCTCGACCTGAGGAGTTTATTTATCATAGCCTTTCTTGACTTATCGAGTGGTGTATAGTAGTGCAAGAATAATTTTAATTTTATACGTTAGCTTTATAACCTGTCATGTTATTTGCTAAAATTAGGCGTTTTATAGGATTTTTTCTTGTTAATTTAATTTTAGTTACTTTTAAGGTATGTTATAAAAAAATGAGGAACTTGTGCCCAATATGGCGATAGGCTCGCCACCTATCACGTCGTGGGACGGAACATACAAGGCGAAATGTGGGTGCTCTGGCACCTCTGCCTATCCCTTCTGGTGAAAAGGCGTGAGTTATGTATAATATTTACCGATATTTTGAGGTATAGTTGAAGCCTTAAACGTTTAAGCGAAAGTTTGAAATAGTATTAAATATATTACGTACATTTCAAGGGTACATTATGAATACGTGGCTTTTAGTATATTAATGTATTCACATAGCTAAGTTGAAGTTTAGCACCCCAGGTATATCGAGGCTTATTAAACTTTTTCTGTTAAAAACATATGAAAGAGTTGTCTTGCAAGCCATTTTCAAGGATATCTTTTTAGCTACGGCGATATAATAAAATTACTTTAGTTATACGTAATATCTATCAACAGCATTGTTTTTATTATTTTAAATTGACTTAAATATGTACTAAACTTATTTAATATAAAATTAGTCTACAGCAATCATAACAAATCCATTAATAAACGATTAAATTATTTATTTCAAACGAAAAGTTGAATAATGAATAATATTAAACGCCGCTTAGATACAAAACACGTCGGAGATAACATCATAAAAAACAAAACAAGAGGATAAATCTCTTTCTATTTTTATCATGATACTAATCAATATGGAAAGCTTTTAGGGTCCCTCCGTGTATCCCAGCGAACTAATTCAATAACCAACCCGCCCCGAAAACATTTCGACTATTATACGTCAGGAGTTGTTTGCGTCGACAAAATGTTAATAGAGTTATTAAATTTAACGTTAATTTATTCAATTTCGGTGGGTTTGCTGAGCAAGACAATGGCAGGCAGGGGCGGGGCTCCAGGGCCGCCCGCCTACCTCACCTGCCGACTCATTAACATATGTATATGCACATACGTTTATTAGATATATGTTTCATTTTCACAGGCATGCAAATCGGGAAATTAAGCGACGGCCCAGTACCTCCTTTGTGTTCAGGCTATCTGATGTTACCCTTCATTGTTCAGGGCCAGGGTTATAATGAAACTGTATTCAGGCATTGTGTTGGAATATAGATCGATTTAGCTAATGGTAGTTATTTTCAAAATCATGAACTGGAATAACTAAAAATAGTTTTTTATAATTTTAGTCCGTCTCCTTCTGTCAGCTTTTGCCTTTAGAATTCATCATCATAAATCTTTTCGAATATATATAATGTAGTTAATAACATTTACGTTAATAGTAAATATTATAATTATTTCCAATATATGAATCATAGATCAAGTTTTATGTTTGCTGGAAAATTATTATCTTAGTCTAAAATACATAGTACAGCTTGTAATCCGTAAATACAAAGTTTTTGGATTTTTTTTTCTTTTTACAACTGTTACAAAAATGACATTTATAAAAAAAAAAATAGGAGGCAATATAGTTTAGGTCTCTGTATCAGCCCATATACGTCCCACTACCGGGCACGGGCCTCCTCTACAATCGACAGTACGATTGAGAGTGGTTAGGTCATATAGACAGCCACGTTACGCACGGCCTATTGCGAGATGGCAAACTTTACATACATATAAATTCTTACAAGTAACCGTGGTATGCATATTTCCCCACGATGTGTTCTATCACCATTATAGTCTTGACTGACTATCAATACACACATGACCCCGAGAAGTCGAACCGTGGGCATATAGCCGCCCCGTCTGATCCGTTTAGGTACAGGTGCAAACAAACCAAGAAATATTATTACATACATACATAAACTCACGCCTTTTTCCCGGAAGAGGTAAGCAGAGATGCTAGGACACGCATATTTCACGTAATTATTATTTATTAATAACAAGTAGTTATTGTTGGAAAGTTCACTTTTTTATTAGCAAAATGTGCTTTTATGATTTTGTATTTCAATTAATGTTTACAACAAGATTGAATGTTGCAATGTGGTGTGTCTAGCCAAAAAATCCAAAATTGCCAATTCAGTATACTGTTCAACGCGAGAAGAGCATGCCGACGGTGTAGAGTAAATGTAAAATATATTATTTGCTTTTTCGAAAAAAGTGCCAGAAATTAGAGTATGGCGTTTTATCTATTGCAATACATATTTAATTACAATAATTTTCAACTGGTCTAAATATTGAATTCCCTAATAGCCGGATATTTTTTTTTTAATTTAAGTATAGAGCTTAAAATATGTGTAGAACATTTTTAAAGTAATTCAGTCTTGAATTTTTGAAGTGTTCTTTTAACTTAGTGGTTAATTCTCCTTCTTCTGGTTATTTCATCGTATGATAATTAAACAAAATATATATATGTGAATTCTAAATGAGCTCAGGGCACGGAGGTCGTATCCGCGAACAACCATTTGGCATCCTATCTATCAACCAAATTGGATATGTTTTATAAATTGTCTGTTATCCACTAATTTATTCATTACTGATAACATTTTATTTAATTAAGTACAAATTAGGCATTACCTAATTGGTCTTGGAACTTAGCTAGGTTGCGTGTAAACTATAACATGGGAGGATGTGAACTATAAGAAGATACATATATGTTGGGGTCAATTCCTGAGTAGGGCAAACCCTATTGTGAGAGATTTTCGGGAAGAAAAATCATGAGTGGCCCGGTACTTCCATTTGGCCCAATACGGAGGTGGCTCGCTTTTTATTACATCTTAGGATAAAAAGAAAGTGTGAGAATGTTAATAATATCTATCTCTCTCTTTATCTTATCTCATTATCTCATTCTTCCTGCTAATGAAACACTTTAGTTGCACTACAATTTACATAATACCGTGTATATCAAGACTGCTACCGAAAACGAAGCCGGGTGGTAGTTTTAGTGACTACAAACACAATGCAACTAAAAATTTCGCAAAGAAACGCAACATAAATTTTTAAACACAAACACAGTTTTTGCTAAAATAATAATTTGAACTATTTTATACCTCAGTGTATTTATAAATAAAAGGGTATACACTATTATTTTAGGAAATAAAATAGTTACCACATAAATAAGGGCATAGAAAAAAAATCCTAAACAAAATTGACGCTTTTTTTTGCAAAATTTTCTATTGCATTGTGTCTGAAGTCGCTTAAACAACCACCCGGCTTCGTTTTCGGTAGCAGTCTTGATATACCATGTATATACGTACGCCTTTTTCCCAGAAGGGATAAGCTGACGTACAATCAGGGCACTCACATTTCGCCTGGTATGTTCCGTTCCACGATGTGATAGGGGGCGAGCTTATTGCCATATCGGGCACTTTCTGACTCCGGGACAGTCATGAATAGAAAAATTCGATGTCACTTTCCCTGGGATTCGAACCTCAGCCCTCAGCTTTGTAACCGTACCGTAGTACAACTACGCTACCGAAGTAATCATTAAATTTTATTTATTACAAAATAGAGATCCCGATAACCCCAATTGTTCTATAAGTATGTGCCAATGATTATAGATATATGAGAAAATATTATTGAAGGACTGTATTAGCGTAACAGAACCTAAAACAATAAAGGTTAGATTTTTTTATATTTTTCCGTGCCTTGGTGCGCACTAATGTCAAAAACAGCTGAACTAAATTGGGTTTGGTGTAGAAGTAGCTATAACCTTGAATTGTGTGTAGTTCCGTGGGATAAGCAAAGAATTCAAACATACTCTTTCAAAATCTGCTTGGAAGAGAGCTCTAAGTAAGATCAACATAAGATAAGATAAGTATGCACAGAATACGAAAAGGAAAAGCTAATCTTAACCATAGAAATAAATAAATACATCCAAAAATCAGATACATAAACCTGACTCCATACTAAGATGGAGTCTTTTGTCGTGGGTATCAGGAACTAGAGACTTTTCGGTCTCACACATGTAGAGCTGAAACAAATACCGGTGAATCACTCAACTATTTGCCTCGGTTTGGGGTTCGAACCCAATAGCACCAGGCGGAATTATATAATTTTCATCTTGGAAAATGTTACTGCATAGTTTAGGACTGATCGTAAAGGTACATAAGTTGCTTGTTTGTGCGTCATATTTTAATAATTAACAACTTCGATATTACAATTTTTTTTATTTTTTTTATTTTATTATTTATTAGGTCCTATAAAAGTCAAATATAAAGCCCGCGTAGCGTCATCGTACTTTATGCGATTTATAGGCCTAAGTTTTAGTCGCTTTATAAATAAAATAAATAAACAATATTTTTATCAGTTTGGAACAGACCTTAAAAAATATTATGAAATATAATTAATTCAAGCAATCTGCAAGGGCTCACCAAGCAAAAATAATAATACATCCTTCTTATTCTCTTATTTTATAAGATATCCCTCTATTTAATAATTGACATATTATAAGTTACCATCTTCTGAGTCTTTGAAAGTTCATTGTGCTCAAATTAACAACGCCAGTCATTGTAACCAATCCATTGTATAACTCACTGTAATCAAACTGTTTGAAACCTGGGTTAATTTTTTGATTTTTTATGGAGATACATGAATTTCCATCGATCGCAAGGAGTTTCCATCTTGCCAGGCCATTTCATGTTGCCCTCCCTTGCAGTAATTAAAAAATATCATACTTAAGAACAAATATATTACGGCTGAGACCACGTTCAGGTGCATTGACAAGATTTATAAAATAAATGAAAAGTTAAGCTGTACCGTTTTTACGCACAAATGCAAGGACATACGTCTTATTATAATGCGTGGTGATTATAGAATATCCATACACTCATGGCTCCGAAAAGTCAAAGTGGTTTCTTGGGATTTAAACCCAGAAAGCACAGTTAATATGTTGGCAGCCGTATCTGGACCATTACCTATAGTCCAATAAAGATAAAAATACATTAAATTGGTTTAAAAATCAAAGCTTGACTTAAAGCGATAAAATGGTTTATTTTATATTTATTATAGTATTCTTTAATCTCTCCTCTAAAGCGACACTTAGCATTCAAATACGGAGAGTGAAAATTTTCATTGAACCGGTATATGTTATTGGCAAGTAGTCAATAAACCTGAGCAAGCGCACAGAGTGGACGTGTTACTACTTATTTTTATAAATCAATAAAAAGTGAATAGCCAATTTTGAACCTTAAGTTACCGAATTACGACATAATCTAACATAATCGACCGCGAGTGACATACAACAAAATTGTTCTGAGCTTCGAGCAACGAACGCGGCATCGACACTGTTACCGCTCTTCACCCCCCCTGAGTAAGAAGGACGGCAAACCTACCGCTGTACTTCCGCACTGTACGCACCTGACTTCGGCGTACACGCATCTCCCACGTGAGTAATTCCTACATTGATCTATAATGAGCATACCACGCTCACCGCCTGGAGGTGGCATGGGTTCTGGTCGCAGCGGATCTTATCCGAATTTAATTGAACCACATATAGAAACAACACCACAGCTTATTCTTCGTAATAAACGAAAGTTACCTAATGACAATGAAGTGATTAAGTCTGATATTACGGAAATAAAAAATCAAATGTCTGAAATGATGGAATTACTAAAATCTTCTAAAATAGAGCAGACTGAAAAGATAAATAAACTATCTATAGATGTTGCTGCGATAAGAGCTGAAGTTAGTAATATTAGCTGCACAATGGAAAATATTATATTAGAAAATAAAAACCTGACAACTCAAATTTCAAAATTATCCGATTTTGCGGATAGTACAGAAAAGAAAATTAATCTTCTTGAAGCCGATATCAATAACCTAAAAGCGATGCCTCTTTCATCTCCTATCCAAATGGTTACCACACGTGATGAAATTTTTACTGAAATGGAAGAACGAAAACTCCGAGCAAAAAATATTATTGTTGTTGGAATTCCTGAATCCCATGATAAAACTGCAACCAGCCGGCAAGATTACGATAGAGCAGAAATACTGCGAGTAACTGGACTAGTACACAATGGTTGCCCTCAACCTACTGGAATATTTCGTCTCGGAAGATATAATCCAGAGCAAACCCGACCTATAAAAGTATGTTTCTCTTCTGAAGATACTGCTAAAAGTATACTACGAAATAGGAACAGGACTGACGTGGAACACATCAAAATTTTCTCGGACCAAACTCCATATCAACGAAAATACCTTAAAAATGTAAAAGAAGAGCTTCAGCAACGCACTTTAAATGGCGAAATTGGTCTTAACATCAAGTATATTAAGGGCATACCAAAAATAGTGACGTCTAAAGAAACACAGGCTGCAAATACAAAAATGAAGACTCCAAAAAACTGACGTCGCCCAAAGAAAAAATAACATACCAAATAACAAATAGTTACTCAGATATTATTATTACAAAAAAATCTTTGAAATGTTTTTATGCCAATGCTCGTAGTATCGTTAAACCGGGAAAACTGGATGAGCTTAGATGTATTATTGCTTCTCTACAAGTAACTATACACATTATTATACTTACGGAGACATGGATTAAGAGTGAAGATGAGACGAAAATGCTCCAGATACCATCTTATACACATTACTATAATTATAGGAAAAATAAAAGAGGAGGAGGAGTGTCAATATTTGTACACAACAATCTCAAACATCACCTTGTTGAAGAAAAATGCGTAGATGACGCACATTATCTCTGGGTATACGTAAAAAAGTTTTCTCTTAATATTGGCGCTATCTATAAACCCAATAAAACAAATTTGGATAACTTTCTCGAAATATATTCGCAACAACTATATAAATTTAAACGAGCTATTGTTTTTGGCGACTACAACTTAGACCTACTCAACCCGGATTTAGCAACACGTACTTATAAGAATACTGTCAAGGAGAACAACTACAAAATTCTGAATAAAATTAGTCCAAAACACTGTACCCGTGAAACGACCTCAACGAAAACAATGCTAGATCATGTCACCTGTAACATATTTGAAAATAATTTTCATCTTGCCACTATGGAATCATCAATGTCTGACCACAAGCAGATACTACTACAGATAAAACAATACCAACCACCACCTATTATAAAACAAAAGTACAACGCAGTGGACTATAACAAACTTTATCGATGCCTGGATGAATATCCTAAAAAACATGAAAACGTAGAGTATGAGGAATTAGCAGACAAATTACAGTATTGTATAAATAAGTGCAGGATTACAAAAGTTAAAGTACTGAATTCTCCACGACAAGATTGGATAAAAAAGGAACTTTTAGAAGAGATAAATAACAAGAACACATTATGGCATAAATATAAAACAAATGCGACTGACACAGAATTGAAGGCAGAGTATGAGCATTCAAAATCCAGGGTATCACGTAACATAATGAAAGCGAAAAGAGACTATTACTTAAAAAAGTTTGAAGAAAACTCAAGTAACCCACGGAAAATGTGGCGGCTTATAAACGATTTGTCGAAAAATAAACTACGTGACACAACTGGTCCCGACAAACTTGAAACGGAAACTGGTACCATTACAAATCAAATAGATATATGTGAAAGTTTCAACTTATATTTCTCGACTATTGGCTCAACTTTAGCACAAATGATTTCTGATAAATTAAAAGGAAGTCGAATTGTGGCAGAGTGTCAACAAATTGATAACACGGAATTACAATCTCTGAAACCAGCTACTACGATGGAAGTTATTACTATTATTAAACATTTGGACTGTAATACTGCATGTGGCATTGATGGTATTAGTACAAAAACTATTAAATGTGTAAAAGATATCATTGCTCCCGAACTTACAGCCTGCATTAACTTTTGTATGGCACGAGGTATCTTTCCTAACGATCTAAAAGTAGCCAAAGTTATACCAGTTCATAAAACCGGAAGTAAATTTGACCCGTGCAACTACCGCCCTATATCGGTTCTCCCAGTAATTTCTAAAGTTTTTGAGAAGATTCTTTATGACCGATTAGAAACATTCCTAAGATCAAAAAGTTTCTTGTACCCTAAACAATATGGATTTAGACCTCAATCCAATACTGTCGCTGCAACAATTGATCTCGTAACCAAGATTAAAAATAAAATCGATCAAAAACAAATTGTTTTAGGTATATTTATTGATCTTAGAAAAGCTTTTGATACCATCAGTCATGACATATTATTAAAAAAACTAAAACACAATGGTGTTAAAGGCAAAGCATTTGAAATTTTTGAATCATATCTAGATAACCGCAAACAAGTAGTAAAAATGGGTGAATACGAAAGCAATCCTACTAAGCTCAACTTTGGCGTCCCCCAGGGATCAATATTGGGTCCACTCATGTTCCTTATTTATATTAATAATATTAGTGAATTGGGTCTTAAAGGCGATATATCACTCTATGCAGACGACACAAGTCTATTTTACTATGGACACTCAACAGAAGTTTTAATGGCTGATGCTCAAAATGATCTTAATTTGTTAAATGAATGGTTTCAGTCAAACCTCTTAACTATTAATATTACGAAAACAAATTATGTAATATTCTCAGCAAAAAATAAAAAAGTAAATGAAAATTTTGAACTTAAAATAGATGGACAACTACTTGAACGCAAACCTAAAGAAAAATATCTCGGGCTTATCTTAGATAGCCACCTAACTTGGAAGCCACACCTAGAAAAAATTAAACTTAAACTAATACCACTCACAGGAGCCCTACGTAATATAACACATTGTCTCCCTCGAAGAGTACGATATCTCATTTACAATTCTCTGGTTAAACCTCATATTGACTACCTTATTGAAATCTGGGGTACTGCAGCTAAGACCAATATAGATCCAATTCAACGAGTCCAGAATAGATTAATAAAAATTTTATTTCACTATAAATTTCAGACACCTACTGAAAAGATATACGAGGATACAAAATTAATGAATATAAAACAAACGTACATATACTACACATGTATTCTTATTCGTAAAATATTAAATAAAGAAATCCATTCGAATTTAAAATTTATATCGAAACAACAGGCACAAAGGATTAAGTTAAGACGAGCTAGTTACTTAGTTACCCGCCCACCGAGAACTAACTATGGTAAAAGAAACTTGGAGTTTGAGGGTGTCAAAATTTACAATAAATTACCATCTGCCATAAAAGATCAAAAAAACTATGTCCGATTCAAAAAGCTACTCAAAATATACACAATTAATACATACAAATAAGAAAACGAATTTAAAAAAAAATGCCTATAAAAAAACCAATAACTTATACACATTTCTATAAATTATTGATTATACATATTATAACAATAGCTTAAGTAGGTAAATAACTTCCAAATTACAAAATAAAGATTAGTTGTTTTAAATATGAAGCACAAGAAATTGAATTCCAATATGACAATAATTTATAAACATATACATACTTAAAACATATATAGGATAATGAATCAAAAAACCATTAGTCTTATAAATATTATACCAAAAAACTACAAAATAAAAAAATTGGATATATATAGAAAGTAATGCTCGAGATCAAATAATCAATGCCACATCTAGTAAAATAAAAATCAATACATTCATGTTCTATTTGGGCAAAACTGACTTTGTTACTGATATGCTATTTGGCTACCTACATTTTTGTTATTATTTTTTGTTTTTGTTTGCTTTGTATGTACCTACCTCTGTGCGCTTGTAATGTTAATTATAGTGTAAACATTGTTTCTCAGTAAGTGAATTATGTATACAATTCTTGATGAGAAATAAATTCTTCTTAAACCAAAAAAAAAAAAAAAATATCGAAGGGTTTAGGGGCACATTTATTGCTTTGTGAGCGCAAACTGGTTGAGTCGCGTCCCTGAGGAGCGATCGGTTGGTAAACATTACGATCTGCCACCGGAGGATACGGATTGTGGCATCGTCGGAATCTTATTTCTGTTTATTGTTTTCTTTTTAAAAAGCGATATCTAGGTTTGAGTATTATTTTTAAATCATTTTTAGTGGCGTGACAATATGTAATAGAGTTATTAAGTCTAGGCGACATTATGGTACAATGGAATTATTTATTATAAAAATAATATGGAATTTTGGATGCACACGAATCATTGTCGCACAAAGCATTTGCGTACTACCGCCACCGCAAAATCTAGCTCCGTGTGTTTTGAATGTTAAAGTTACGATAAACAATCTTAAATTCAGTAAATGTTAATGTATTTCAAAGTTAACATTACAAATAACTGGCACAAGTGTTATCTCAAACGATCTTTTGTGACAAGTGCAAAAACAGAACATTGAACATAGTGTTGCTAAACATCATCAAGAAAAACAGTGAAACAAGTTTTTAACACAAACACTTGAAAATTTAAAATATAGTGTTTATAGTGGACTAAAGATCCTAGTCCAAGTGAAACAGTGAATCTGTGTGATGAAATTCATATAACCCTAATACACAACATTAGTGACGGTTATCAAATTACAAAACTTACAACTGACTATGGTATGGAAACATAATTAACTTCTAAAGTCTCTTGGAGACGTTGTACTTGTACTTACAAAAATTGAAAATCGATATGTCATAAATGACCGTGTATGAAATCTTATTATTCCGTGTCCGCTTCATTATTCCGGCGCCTAATTAAATAAAGAAATTGTAAATGAACTGAAAATTAAACTGAATTTGCATCCCTCTTCACTATTTGAACGGATTAAAATGAATCTATATTCGTGTAATATATTAAAAGCGAGCATGACACGAGAATTTAATAAACTGTCTGTGAGTTATTCTCGGTCGAGTTCACAATTTTCTATATTAAATCCGGAGAGCGGGCGGGGTAGGTTGCTATGATACCTTTGAGGAGTTAATAAGTCATAAATAGAATGTTAGAGAGGGAGAGAGATACGACTGTTCCTTGTGTATGAAAGGGAGGGAAATAATCCCCAGGTAATGGCGGCGAGTGCAATCGTGCGGAAGAAGGTACGCTTGGAGAGGTTATGAGGTGTCACAAAATGGTGACTTTTAACAGTAGTTGTCGATAGAGGGACGTGTTAATCCGGATTTGAACATATAATGCATAGGGCAGTTAAGGTGAATCATGCTACGAAGGTCGATTTATTTTTAAATACATCATTTTTAAAATGAGATGGACGAAAACAAAAGAAAATGATTTTTATTTGTTTAAGGTTATAATCAGCGCTCATTACGTTTAATTAATTTAACATAACAAAACAGGAACAATAACTTAAATGCTTACCTACCTAGGTTTACGGTAACCATCAGTTGCAACCACACGCACTGACATTGAGGAAAAATAAACGTCTACTTCTTACTTTTACTGCCATCTGAAAAACAAAGGAAATATAAGTAAATTTAATATATTGTAAATATGTTGCAACAGTTTGATTAAAATTAAATATTACACATATTAAAAGCAGAACTGCCAAAAATATTGACGGATTGGCTTAAAGATTTGTGTTTTTGACAGCCTGGTTGGGTGTTATTATTTATATTACATAGGTTTGTCGAAATTTTGTATAAAAATCATTTCTAGAAGTTTTGTCATTTCAGCATATAATATTGAAGAAGTCGAGTCTCTCTGTATCTGTACCAGTCCATACACGTCCCGCTGTATAGCCCGGGCCTCATCTACAATGGAGAATACGATATAAAGTGTTTAGGCCACATTAAAAGTGGACTTTTAGTGTATTTAATCATTTTTTTGAAATAATCATAACCGTAATAAAAGTTATAACCGGAAGATGTTGCTCACTTTATTAACTGTTCTGCATTGATCTACTGATTTGAGCATTGATGAAAATGAAGTTGGAAAAATAAATGCAGAAAAACACTTAAGATGCATAAATGTTTTTCCATATTAATGGAAAGTATGTTTTCATTTAATTTAATTATAGAATCTGTATCAGCCCATATACGTCCCACTGCAGGGCACGAGCCTACTCTACAATCGAGAATACGATTGAGAGTGGTTAGGCCATATAGTCCACCACGCTGGCCTAGTGCGAGTTGGCGGACTTACATACCATAGAAATTCTTATAAATCGCTATGGTATGCAGGTTTCCTCACGATGTTTTCCTTCACCGTTTTAGTGCGTGGTGATTGACTATCAATACACACATGACTCCGAAAAGTCAGAGGTGTGCCCTGGGATTCGAACCCGCGACCACCGTGATCATGTGGGCAGCCGCGTCTAGTCCGTTTACCAACAGGCCACCACGCACTTCCTTATTATAGAATACCATTCAATAATTATTTTTTACAAGTAGTTTATATTTTATGCATTCAATACAAAGATTGCTCCAAAAAGGAAGAACACAATAAAATCAATATTTATCGACTCATACTGAATTTAACATACAACGTATTTTAATCTCGTGTTCGCTTCGAATGTGGTATTGGCACTGGTAAAAGGATTTTCCACCCACACAGTTCCTTTGTTCTGTGTCAGGGTGTGTATTGTTTCTAGAGTGGCATCTACATGTACCCACATTGTAAAGTGGTAAGCGTTGAAAGCCGATAAGGGCTGAGTGCGCTCTATCGCGAGTGGTCGATCACCGCTAAGTGGTTGTTCGGCAGTCTCTTCGACATTTTAACGGCCCATCTATATAATTACAACTATAAGTAATTTTTAAAATAATCTTTATTACACATTTTTCTTTTGGTTTTTTTTTATTACTTTATGTGATTTTGCTCGCAGATTTTCGGGCACTTTTAAGATAGCTTGGGAACATTTCTTAACTAGATATCAGAATGTGTTCAAAATACCACGAATCCCTATTGGTGTCACTCATACATATATATTTAGTTGCAATATATTCTATTTGATATTAGCATAAAAATCTGAGCCTGCATATCACATTCCAGCTTTACAAGACTTTTCTTTCGATAATTTTCGTAATAATGTAAGTAAAATTTCATAACTACTACAAACTACATCAACAGTTGATATTTTGGGTAAAATTTAGAATAGGGTAGCACGATTTGGTGGGGTGCGGGGTGTGGAGGAGGGGAGAGGGAGTGTCCCATCTCACCTGGTACCACTCCCGTGAAAAGGTAATGCACCATTCCTGAGATATATCAATTTAAGTAACCTAACCTACAAAAACACTTGTTGTCAATACAAATTTGCTTCTGCAACGTCTCCGGCGCTGCGGGAAGTGCAGCCCCTTCGCCCTTGCGTAACAAAGGATAGGCACCCACGCTCACCTCTGCAGCTTCGGCTTGCTGGTCGCCTCCGGCGACCAGCCTCAGCCGCTCCGGCTCGCACGGGTCCCTATCCTTTGTTACAGCGGGCGGGGGCTGCTCTCCCTCCGCGCCTCCGGCTTTTTATATACACTCTAGGGTTGGTAGCCAAAAGACTACGTGAAGTCGGGGTGCTCTGAGTCGGTTTTGGAGCACATTCGACCTAACCGATTCTTAAAGTGGGTACACTAACTTCCTTCCCAACATAATTTCTAAGGCGTTATAAAACATATTATAACACAACAAAACACAAACAAATCAATATTGTTATAACGAAGATACGAAATCCGCCAAAAACCATCAACAAAACATTCATAATATTTTTGTTGACATTGACACCTGAATCAACTCGTATAGTTTTTATGGTTTTTTACGTTCCGTTTCACCGATTTTTACACCATAGACAACATATTTGACTTAGTACTGATGATTTGTTTTTAAATCGCCTATAAAAACGTTCCGTTTTACTCAATATGTGATTTGAGGTTAGGAACTATTTATATTAATTATTCGAAAACTATGCATTTCCTTTGAATAGGAGTGATAAAGTTGTAATCAGGAACTCAATTCCTATCACCTGTGATCACTTTTAGCCCTCAAATCGTGCTACCCTGAACTAAAGTCCGCCCGATATTTTCAATTTCATAACTACTCGAAACTCCATATACAGTTGATATTTTTAGTGGCAGGTAAGGAAGCGGGAGAAACTGAAAGCGTTGACACATTTTTACATAAGTTTTTTGGCTAGATTCCAGAAATAGATATAAGATGTCCTACATTCAGGTATACAAGTACGAAAATTATAAATTATGCGTAACTTTTACGTTTACGTTTTTAGCGTTATACAGGGTATATCAAGACTGCTACCGAAAACGAAGCCGGGTGGTAGTTTAAGCGACTTCAGACACAATGCAACAGTCAAAGTTCCAAAAAATGTGACAATTTTTTTTGTTATTTTTTTCCTATGACCATATTTGGGTGGTAAATACATTTTTTCCTAAAATAATAATGTTTACCCTTTTATTTATAAATAATCTAGGGTATAAAAGTGTTTAAATTATTATTTTAGCAAAAACTATGGATTTACCACCCAAAAATGACGATATTTAAAAAATCATAAAAAATAATTGTCGCGTTTCTTTGCGAAATTTTTAGTTGCAATGTATTTGTAGTCACTAAAACTACCACCCGGCTTCGTTTTCGGTAGCAGTCTTGAGATACCCGGTATATGTTAAGATATATTATTTTATTGATTTAATGGTATTGAAAAAGAAAACAGGATTTATGTGTGTTTTTGGTAAAAAAAAAAATGTTAAAAGTCGATAACAATACCAACATTATTTTTATTTTAGTCTAAATTTTAATGAACAATATAGTGAATGAATATTAGTTAGAAAAAAAAAAAAGAATTGAAACTTATTAAGGATGTATGAGTACTTTCTAAAGGACCTACGTATGTATGCAATACTAATTATTTATACTCGTACTTAGCAAACAATTTAGTTAAATCGATATACCAAGACCGTTTACCTGTAAGCTTTTTTCAAGTCTTTTTCTCCATTAATTTAATTTGTTTGTTTTTGTTTTTATAGTATACAATAAAGTATAATAAGTTCATTCAATCAGTCACCATTTTATTAAAGCAAGTTAGTAACTTATCCACAATACATTCATTCATTTAAATTGTGAACGAGATTTAATATATATTTTCGGTAATAAATCCAAGGGGAAGGGAATATTCCGCGAGCGTAGAAAGTTAAAAAGCTGAAACGGTCTGATGGGCAAATATTCTGATTCAAACGCGCTATTCATCGACCGTAGCAATATGAATCGTAACCGTGAGCTACGAAAAAATCCTCTATTGAAGATATTTTTACTTGTCAAGACTCTGGATACATATTTTTATTTATTGTTGGAAATATAAAAAAAGGTTTTTTTATTGCATATCGTTCGTTTCGTAGCATATAGTTTTTATAAATATGTAATTTATTTAGTTAAGTTGAAGAAAACATTGTGAGAATTGCTTAAATCTGTGATGTCGACTTTAGGATTTTATGCATTTTTACGTTTAAAAAAATATATTCTATTTCATTGTTATTTGGGGTTGTTTAGACAAAAACAAATGTGTAGGTTATTGATACGGATATATATATGTGAATTTATAACATAATTGAAATTACAAATGCGCCTCAATGCTTGGTGTATTAACAAGTATCCAAATTATTTTTAGCTTATAGAAATAATAGTGTAGGATTATCAAATATAATTGGAATTACAATAAAATGCGCCTTAATGTTTGGTATGTTATTATTAAATACCAAATTATTTTAATCTTCTAGAAATAATAGAGTAGGATTATCAAACATTATTGAAATTACAATCAAATGCACCTCGAAGCTTGGTGTGTTAACAAGTATCAAAATTTCTTCTATCTTCTAGAAATAATAGAGTAGGATTAACAATATTGTCTGCATCCCGTATCCATTCGTACGCATTGTGTGAGGATGAAATCCGGCGGCGTTCGTTGGACCGGGGAAACTTCATTTGCGAGCTCTTCTGGCCGTGAAATGAACCCGCCCGATATTGCGCCGATATTATATCCGTATCAGCAAACGCAACGGCGCATTTAACTCAAATGCTGATCGAGCAATTGTTCTACAGCGGGGGGCGCGATATCTCTACTCACTTTGCGCCGATAGACTCGTTTATAAGAAGTTTCTTGAGATTCTTATTGGGGGAATTTGATACAGATCAATGAATGTTAGTATGATTTTATAATTCCTTAATGTGTCGCACCATAAGTATTAAATGTAATAGTTTTCAAGTTGTTTTTTGTTAAATGTTATTCTTATTTTGTCTTACTTTATATGTGCTATTTGGAGCAACAATGAATAAATATTTCTTTTTTTTCTCTCTTATTTTGTTTTGAAGATTTCTGATTCTTTTTTGTAGTCATAGATTTCAGTTTTAAGACTCACATCGGTTTTAAGTAGGTAGTTAATATGATTTTTATACAGTGTGTAATATATGTTTCAGCAGCATTATGTTTGGAAGTTACATTTTCAGAAATTCTTAACAATGTCAAAAACATTCACATATCTTTTTAGACTTTAAAAATGACAGAACCAAATAATGTACGTTTTATGTGATATTCACGCGGGGAAAACTGCATAAAGAGCTATGGAATCCTAAAATTTTCCTAATTAAAACCAGTGACCAGTTTAACCATAAAATATAGTTTATCTGCATTCCCTGCAAATTCATTTGGAAACATTGATGCTATATGTAACGGTGGTACATATTTTTGGATCAACTGAAATTTTCTGAAAACTGGAAAACCCCGCCCCTTTACAGAGACGGCTGTGATTGGTCGAACAGTATCTACGTTCGTAAACGTAGCGACCAATGAGTGGCGGGGCTACGCGCAGCCGTAGCGCTCCGTGTACTGCGGCGCGGGGCGCTACACGATCGACAGACGCTACGTAGGAGCTGCTACGCCAGGGATCTGAAAAAATGTAAGTATTGCTGTACATTTTCATTTGTTTTTTCGTCAGATAGTGTGTAACTTGCTGCTTGCTCATACGTAAGTGTATATATATATGTGCTATATATATATATATATATGTGTGGGTATATGTATACGTACACACATAGATACATATATATGTGTGCCTAAATATTACAAAGCGTAATGGTTACGTAACTTCAACTGATTTGTTTTAAAATTTAGTTGGGTTGTATTTTAATTTAAAAATTACTTTTTCCTATTTTATTGATAACGGCGTGTCATAGGAATTTCTTTATAGTTCGGAGAACCAATAAGTGAAATATTTTAAATTTAAATAGATATAGTCCGTTCACTTAAATTTTGTGAGCAAATGTGATTCTAAAATAATTGTGTAACCAAATTAACAATTTTCAATATTTGAAATAATAAAACACAAACGTATTTTGTGGTATCGTATATTTCTTCAAGTTATAATTAACATCGGAATCAAATAATACGAATTTGAGAATGGGGTAGACAAAATATTTCAACCAAATACAATATTTTCTATGTAACAACTACAAATTCAATTTACAATAATATTACTCATTAAAAGACGTTAGCAAATTTATCAATAAAATAAACTGATATTATTATATTAATTATATATTTCTCGTGATTAAATAACTTTTAAGGCGTTCACTCTTGCGAATTTGAAATAATGTACCGACATTGTAATTATACTCGTAATTCCATGAAATAATGCAGACTGAAATGACGTAAAACGCAATATTTACATGAAAGCCTCAGTACTTAGAATTTCTTTTTAGTTGGTAGGAAAATCTGTTGCGTAAGTAGAACATGTAGCAAGAGAGCAGAAAGAACGTGAATTCAGAGTGAAAATAGGGAATAGAATATTCTCTAAAAGCACAATAAGCGGGGTTATGGACTATGGCCTTAGTCATCTCAACCTTTACATATCATTATTTGTAGGAATCGAACATTCTCTGTTATATTTTTGGAATAAGGAAAAATTAATTTTTTTTTCATTTAGCGTTCCATTAATTCAAAAATATTTTTTTGAATTAATGGAACGCTATATGATGCCCGTGATTTCAATCGTGGCCGGGTCGCCATGTGAGGTTGGAATCATTAGGAGCGAAATGAAACCATCGAGTGCTGTGTTAGAACTAGAACTTTAATTGAATAACAAGACATTATATAGCATGGAGTACATATGTATTATATCTAGGTACATATAAAGATTACACATGGGTACACCCTTACATTGTATTTCATTACTGTTGCAGTTTGGCAAGCCATCAAGCTTTTTAACTGATTTGAAATTGGGTTCGTGAGTCGCAATAAATGTTCAGTTCTTGATACGAGGAATTTAGCTTGACAAATTAGCTTAACGCAGACAAGATGGATGGACAACTTTGCTATTAAGGAATTAAATAACAATTCTTTGTGGCAAATTATTTATCCTCTTGATATTTTTTTCGTGTCTCAATTAGTTTTTACTGGTTAGCTAAGGATATTCCTTCACGATTTTAATTTTAATTCTTATTTAGTATTATTTTTTCCATGTAAGTTGGTGTTTCCTAAACAATTCATTCAGGTATACAGTTTGAAAGAATCAGAAGTATATGCATTATATTATAATTTGTAATGCTTAACAAAACTTTTAGCACACGATTTGCAGTGGCATCATTTACCTAAGATTGTAGAAAAAAAACAGTAATTACGTTACTATATTATTCTTAATTAGGAGTGCAATTTTTGGATAGTAACAACATGGTTCTTTGCAGGTGCCGCGTATGATTTTCGTTTGATGAATATCGAGTCGGCGCAATGCAAGGGCTACAGGCCGCTAAGGAGAAGGCGTCAGGCCTCTTTGCCAACAAACCACTTTTATTCAAGTAAGTCTGTTTTTACTATACATTTCAGAGAATATAATAATTGAAAGGACAGCTACCCACGAAGGACTTTTTTGCGCCGTTCTTTTTCAAAGGTAAAACACAGTATTATTTAATTATTTCAAACATCTTGTGAACGACTACTTGATGTAATTTTCCTAGGAAACAATATTGTCCACATAGACAATCATCATGTAAATAATACCCCTAGGGGTAGGATTTTAGATCTCCACTTTCTAGGAGCCTGACATACTTTTGGATCATAAAGCTTTATCTGTGTCAGTCATAAAGCGAACCTTCAACTTGCACTACTGTGCTGAGAATGTCAACTTATTTGTATATTTCGCACGCTTTACACACGGTACATGGGATAAACGCGATGATTTGTACTTTAATCTATCCTACTGAGTTGACCCGCTATTCTTTGGTGGAACTAAAATACGTTACTCATTTCGTCATTAAAGGTATTTGGAGCCATAAAATGTATATTTAGGTAAAAACTTGACCTAATTGAATAGGACTTGGGACCTAGTGCTGTTTTTATGTGGTAATGATGTAATGATTAAAATTTATGCCGTTCCAGTTGGAAACGTTCCAAGGTTCAACCCGACTCGACCCGAGGTTGCGGATTTAATAAGTTAATGTTAGTGTCTTAGTTTCACTAAATATAGTACATGTAAGACTATTTTTCAAATATGCATTAGGGGAACTCACATCCTGAATTTAGCCGACATTAATAAAATAATTCATTGTTTTTCAACTGCCTCGGTGGCGTAGTTGTACTACGGTACGGTTACAAAGCTGAGGTCTCGGGTTCGAATCCCGGGTTGGGCAAAGTGATATGGATTTTTCTATTCAGTATCAGCCCAGAGTCAGGAATTTGTGCCCGATATGGCGATAGGCTCGCCACCTATCACATTGTGGGACGGAACATGCAAGGCGAAATGTGGGTGCCAGGGCACCTCTGCCTACCCCTTCTGGGAACAAGGCGTGAGTTTATGTATGTATGTATGTATGTTCATTGTTTTTAGTTTAAGTTGTTTCAGTAGGTATGTATTATTGCCGCTATTGTATTCGGATTATCAATTTTCCAGCTTGGTTTAAATAACATATGCAATAGGAATAGCAATATGACTGACGGGGGGCATTCAAAATATAATGAAACAATTTTATTAATAATACAATTATACAAGAAAATAATTTACAAATCGAAGTTAAGAAATAATTGTCGGTGCAATTCAATTGTTTTAAACACTAATTTTATTGATAAAAGGGTTAATAAGTAATAGTTTGAAATATTTATATCACTGACATTTTTTTAAATTATTTTACAAAATGTATCTATTCTTAAGATAACATAGCAATCGCCAGATCCTTATTTTGTTATATTGTCTATTAATTGTAACACTTTGCGCACTTTCGTAGCCCACCGACTATCAATAAATTATCTTCATTATCAAAGTTATACTAAAACAAGGCTATCCTTAAGGTTTTTGGCGACCAATTAGAAGCAGCTTGCATTGTGCGTTTTTGAGGAAACATTGCTAGGTGGTCTGACCCCTGAAGATTGTATATTCATAAAAATCTGAGTAATGCTGTGTATCAGTTGCCTCTTTGTTTAAATACGTTTAACTACTAGCATGGGTCTCTTTCCGGTATAATTATATTATCGATGAGTATTTATATGTTGCTTCAGAATGATGACGTCTTCCTTCTACGATAAGAATATAGACTAATACACCATAAAAAGTTGTTTTACATATAATTTCAACATTGTGGCGACGTGATGTTTAAGTGCCTGCGATGAATTGGTTTCTTAATTATTTCTTTCGATGAAATTTTTTTTTCAGACTGTCGTAAGCGGTAAAAAATTTGCGAAAACAAAATTGCTTTACTTTTTTCGTCTTATAAAAGACAAACAACAGTGTAAATGCACTGTTGTGTTCCGGATATTGATTGATCCGGTTCAAGGATATTGTACCAGAATAACTACTGGACATATTGCAGGGGCGTGCACTCCTTGTAGGCAGAAAAGCAGTGCTTTACTTGCCATTCACAGATATTTTATTATAACGTTCGTACGTTTTAGATGACTTTAATTTATAGTAAATAAATGAATAAACAAAATATAATAACTTAAAAACGCCTAATATTTTATAAATAGCACCTATTTGCAATCACGCAAACATTATGGTTGCCACGCGAAAAGCAAGAGGCGCTGCAAAGCAAAATAATGTACCTAATCAACCAAGTCATGCCGCCGCGTCCCGCATTACATTTGTTTGCATGTGTGTAGTAATTTTGGTGTCCGTGCACAGTCGCAAACGCACACACCCATGAATATTGAAAGCCGCGACTCCTGCGGCAGGCCTCGGGAGTTCGGTAGTTGTCGGGAGTAATCGTAAATGTTCGTTGCCTATAATCCGAGTAAAATTAATAGGCTGGAATCTAATAAATCACCTATGCACATTATGCATTTTTGGTTAGTAAGGTTTTATTTGTTTAAATAGAAATGTTTTGTGTTTCGCGGGGGCCATTTTGCTTTTTTTATGAGTTTTTGCATTGTTTACTATTTTATACTAGTATGTTTGTAAAAAAAAAATAGATTTCTTAACGGATTTTACATTTTAACATTTGAAAGTGTGTACATTTAACAGTTTATTACTAAGTTTCGATATTAATTGTAGTCATTTGCTTTTACTAGTGTGTTTGTTTATTTTTTTAAATGTTATTTGATTGCGAGGTTTGTGTTAAAAATGTATGTTTATCAAATGAATGAATGAGGTGGCCGAAATCTTGCGTTTATTTACATCGGGATAGGTATAGTAATCTCAACTAACCGGAACCTTGAATATGTGAAAATTGAAAGCTGACTAGGTGAGTTTTTTTTATTTTACTTATTAGAATTTCTTCCGCCGCGACGATCGATCGCTGTTTTGTCTGCGTTGCCGTAGAAGATGGACATGAATAGTAGTACATCTAAGACTTGTTAATATGTTGGCATGGTTTCCGACTTAGAGATCCGTCGCGTGGCTGTGGCTATGCTAAAAAACTATAAAAGAAAAAGTTTTTGTGACCGAGTACTCCGCCGCATACCCAGTGTCATAATCCTGTGCACGCCGCTGACATATTGAGACTTAACATTTTATGTCTTGCGTTGCTTTGCAATTCATGGTGTTTGGTTTTGCAACTGTCCATGAGCGGTCGTATCGCTTATCATCAGTTGAATGGCATGCCCGTCTCACCATTCACTGCAACAAAATAATAATTACTGACTGCCTCGGTGGCGTAGTTATACTAGGGTACGGTTACCAAGCTAAGGTCTCGGGTTCGAATCCCGGGTTGGGCAAAGTGATATTGGATTATTCTATTCATTGTCAGCCCAGAGTCAGGAATTTGTGCCCGATATGGCGATAGGCTCGCCACCTATCACATAGTGGGACGGAACATACGAGGCGAATGTTGGTATTTTGGCACTTCTGCATACCCCTTCTGGGAAAAAGGCGTGAGTTTATGTATGTATGTATGTGAAAAAAATTACAATTAGTCTGAGATTTGAACCCGCGACTACTTCTTGTGTTTGCAATTCACTTTCGGTTCGTTATTTACAGGCTTCCAAGCTCTATCTTTTGGAATATTTTTTAAAAAAATTGCAGAATAATTAAGTGTTAATCGATTGATAATATTCTTATCATAATGTATGTATATGTCTACTCAACGCCTCTGATACTACTCATGACGAATTGGTTCTATATGCTGTACTAGGGGTTACTTTATGATCCAAGACTAAGTTGGAATTTTCGAACGTTCGACGTCCGAAGTAAGTTAGTAATCTTTTACTTTTTTAAATCAATACTAATCTCTATGGCACTTATCATTTACCAAGAACTTGGTTAATGGTTACGACGTACGATACAGGATTGAAACATTTTGTGGAGTCTCTAGGCACTTTTGTACGTACGACCGTGGAATATTCGAACTTCGTTTCGGAACATAGAGTAACCCCCCCTCCCCTCCCCCTGGTATTGTTTCAGCCCATATACGTCCCACTACAGGGCACGGGCCTCTTCTGCAACCAAGACTACGATTAAGAGAGGTTTCATATCTTTGAATGAAAAAATTGAATCAAATAAAATTCATTACAGATGATTAATTCTCTAATCTTACTGCCAACCCGCATTAGGCCAGCGTGGTGGACTATATGGCCTAACCACTCTCAATCGTACTCTCGATTGTAGAGTAGGCCCGTGCCCTGCAGTGGGACGTACTATATATGGGCTGATACAGATACAGATGTGATTGGACTGCGATTTCTTTCGCAGTTGATGAAACCGAAACCGTATTATTATTTGAAAATACAGAACAAAAAAATACGCGTTAAAATTTTATCACTACAAGGTTTCAACTCGGCCATGGTTCAATCAACAAGTTTTTTCGGTTTCTATAGATGAAATTATTCTTTTATCTAGACTGGGTATTAGTTAAACAGAAACAAAGAAAAAATACAATAGTTGAATCGGCAAAAAGTGGAGAATTGAAGCAATTGGGGTGGAAGTTGCGAGTCGATCGTTGATAATATTGACAGGGGATAATACGTGTTGCAATAGAAATAAAATATAAGGGCGGGGTATCGAACTTGTCTCTAACGAGCATCGCGAAGTGCAGGGCTACTACTTGCTAATTATCGTAATGTACCAAGTTATTTCAACCTTCTACATATTTTCAACAAAATATATATTGAATTTTCTTAGATTTTTTTTATTAAGATAATTAGGTAATAAATAGATAAGTATATCAATTATTTTATTAATATTGATTAAAATAATATATTGTATAATAGTGAGGACCTTTAATCGGCCATTTTGCGTTTTTTCAATTGTTTAATCTTTTGTAGGAGCTGTTGGTTTTTCATGAAATAAATAAACAAATAAAATATTATTATCAAATTACCTCGTAGTCACAACATTTTTACATTAAAAAATTGACACTATATTGTCTCTCGCATTACCCGATATATTTTTAAATGAAGTTATAAATCTTCGGAAGAGTCCGACTAAATGAAGCAATATCAATAAATAACGCGATTATTGCATGGTGGCAGCCCTGGCGGCGCTACAGTCGGCTGCTCAGCGCTGATAACAAACAGACATCATCCGGATTTGTGTCATCATGCGAACCGACTGCGGAACGTACTCGCCATGCGTTACCATCCGATTTGTCTACAAATCTTACCGCTTCTCTTAGTTTTTATATCTGGTGGTTACTAAACAAAATTTTGTAGTGTTTATTGCTTCTGTTCAATATTTCGTAATTGTATAAATATTTGTCGCTAAACAGGGCTTGGATTTGTTCTGAAATTAATTGGCCTTATTGCAACAAAAAAAGCCCAATTTGCCCGAGAGTTGAGACCTAAATAGTGGGGATAGGATATTCGTAGCTGCCCGATAGCGATCACTGTGGAATCCCAACCATAGTAATCTACGCAAATGTGTTATGGTTCCAGTTTAGACTGTGAATATCCTTTTTCTACTATGCCCGGTCTATCTTTTTTACCCATTAGAAAAAAAGAACGATATACTTGTGTCGACTGACGATAGGTAGGGTGCATATTCTATTTGTCTGGATCGCTCTTACTTGTATTTCACTGCACATACTAACAGTTGTATTTTAGAAACTTGGGCATTTTAGCATAACTAAAATAATATGGCCAGCCGCATTTTGCTTTAAGATTTTATAGTAAGTCATCTTTTGAAAAAATATTCTATTTAGCTGTAATCATATTTTTAAAACGAAAATTTCTACAATGTGGAAAAACAACCACAGAAATTTGAAGCTCATATCGACAGATTAATAATACAGAATATTTAACATAAAAAAGTATAAACTATATGTTACAGCGAACCAGTTGATGATACCTGTTCCTTATACTTGATACAATGTACCCGTTACGAGGTTTAAAGCTCATAAATTGCGTAGCGAGCGCAGCGGAAGGGTGGCCGGTTCATTATTTAGTCCGTTTAAATCACTAAGTCCTTAAAAGACATTAGCAGGCTTTGTACCGTTATCGCAGTACACAAAAGAGATTTGGAACGGCTTATAGGGGGAGTAGACTGTCACTTATTACTCATAATGTTTAGCTTAATGTAGCCGGCTACGCTATCATCGATATGCATGACAAATAAATTAACAAACACTTTATATCATGTGTCTCAGGATTGCGAGAGTAGTGGAATGCCAAGCATTGCTTTTTAATTCAAGGTGTTTTTGGCACTGTTCAAGAGCGCTCGTATCGCTTACCATCAGGTGAACGGCATGCTCGCTCGCCATTCATTGCTAAAATTAAAAAAAAACTAAAATACACGCTTTAATAAGATATACAACTAAAAAAGTAAAAATAATTGATACTGAATTTAAGATAAGAAAATGGAGTAAAATACATATATTTTATTGTTACAAAGCGTGGGGTGCAGGAGGATAAGTAATTGTTGTAAACACGAATAATGAATCCTGGCGAATCTAATCAGGATAATCATATATTTTAATCGAATTATTGTATTGTCATCGGTCTTTGACAGGTGTGCAAAATTTTAATGAAATCTGTCCGTTTAAAGTGGGTCAAAATCGCGTCTTAAGGAGTCGGTTACAAACATACAAACAAACATACAAGTGAAGCTAATATAAAGCGTGTAAAAATACTAATATTATAAAGAGGAAAGATTTGATTGTTTGTTTGCATCAAATAGGCTCTGAGACTATGAAAACGATTTGTCATAGAATCCATTAGAAAAATAGCGATTAGAATCCGACATTATATGAAAATAGACGAAAAAATATTTTAAAAAAAGTGTACACCCCGCCGAAGTCAGGCCGAGCTGCTAGTAATAAGTAGCTAGCTAATATTAAGTATGTATAGTTTTGTGAAAACGATAAAACCAATATAATTATGAAATTGAATTACTGCGGTACTCAGAGACATTTAATGTTAATTAAATTATTACTTAGTGTAGATTTTACATACAAAATATTTAATAAGGAACGGTTTAATTGATATTAACTGTCTCTGAGTGCGGCCGTTAGTGGATTGGGTTAAATAGTGGAGCATGAAATGTGAGTGGCAGAAAATATTTTGTGACTGAACTAAAGATAATTAATTTAATCATTATTTTCCATTTATACACTAGGACACCAGTTCGCGTTTTTTTTGGATGTATTAATATTGATTATTGTTATATGTGTTATACATGATCTAATCGGTGTTTTGGTACAGTAGCAAATAAAAATGTATGGTATAAAAAATATGAAATAAGATATAGTAATTTTTAATTTATTCACAGTCCTTATAATTTTATGTCATATCGATGATAAATATCCCGTTTTTTTTTGTAATTTCAGGAATAGATTTTTCACACATGATATATCAAATATTTTAGCCAGGGCATATTGAAGCATTTTATTATTCATTTACAATGACTTTTTTCAATCCTGTTTTCAGATTAATATTGTAGATAAAAAAACTTGCATTTTTTCTTTCATCACTTAGCCAAACTTAATTACAGTCGCTGAAGAGATTTAGTCGTCAAGGGGTAACAAACAATCAAATAAACAGAATAACTTTGGAATTTATTGGAACAGTCTTGAATAATATCGACTTGAAGTAATAGTATTGTAGTCGCGCCGCGTTTGGTTAGTGAGGTTATTGAAGAAATTGACAATCCTTAGCTTCCATTTCTCCCTTTTTTCTTCTTAAGACGACACCGCATTTACAACTTTCACCAATGCCACTCGGGTCTTATTAAATGTGTTATAAAATAACTTACAGATTAATTTTTAGATATGATAGTGCAAAAAAATATTTAGCATGAATAATATCAGGCCCCCGTCTAGACAACATAATATGTTCGGAGCACTCACGCTAATTGTTTCCGCCATTTGAATATTGCCGGCGACAATTACTGGATTGGTCCATCGCCTCCGGTGCACAACGGAGCCCTAAATTAATTGCTCCCTGCTCACTTTGTTTTATTTTGTTTTAAGTGAGATTGGAAATGGAAATTCTGCCTCCTAATTGTTATTGAAAATGCGACTCTAATAAAAAAATTTAAAAATGTCCGTGATGTGTGTTTCAATCACAAGATAATAAGTGGCCAAATGTGCATTCAGAAGCGCAGGTGGACTTTATTTTATTGCAAGTAGGCAGACGTAGATGGACTGCATCATACATTTTAATTTACAAAATTGCATTAATGTATATTATATCAGCCTATATACGTCCCAATGTAATGCACGGGCCTTCTACATACATACATGCATAAACTCACGCCGTTTTCCCAGAAGGGGTAGGCAGAGGTGCCAGGGCACCCACATTTCGCCTTGTATGTTCCGTCCCACGATATGATAGGTGGCGAGCCTATCGCCATATCGGGCACAAATTCCTGACTCCTGGACTGATAATGAATAGAAAAATCCAATATCACTGCCCAACCCGGGATTCGAACCCGAGACCTCAGCTTTGTAACCGTACCGTAGTACAACTACGCCACCGAGGCAGTCGCCATGCACGGGCCTTCTCTACTATCAAAAGTACGATTGAGAGAAGTTAGGCCATATTATAGTCCCTCTCGCTGACCTTGTACTTATAACTTTGTATACTATAGAAGTTATAACAAATTGCTATGATATGCAGGTTTCCTCACGATTTTTCTTTCACCATTATAGTGCGTAGTGAACTTGGCAGCCGCGTCTGGTCCGCTACCAACAGGTCACCGCACCACGCACCATAGAATTTCTCATTTACAGTCGTTCTCTATAATATATCTGTGTTTAACTAAAGATTTCATGAGGTATTTCGATGCATTTACTTTTCAGTTAACAAAGATACAGAGATATAGACATGGTGCACATGTTTATAGATAGCTAGGTAAGATAAATACATATATGTGTCTATCTTTGTTTATTGAAGTGTAGAATTGTATCGACATAGGAATAGTAACTATTTTAACCTCTTGTTAAAGATAGATAGGTTATAGAGAACGGCCGTTAGTCGTTATTCTAAGAATTTAAAATATGTTAGTAATAAAATATTGACCCAATAAACGCTGGCTCGGAGTCGACCGAATAAGCGCTGGCTTAATGTCGTCAAGACAACAACTAATTACTAACAGTAATATTATCGGAGAAGTCAAAAATCCGGTGGACTGAGGAAAACTACAAGAAATCAGTCCCTGGCCTTTATCGGGCTATTGCCAGGTAGGAACGTAAATGCATAGTCATTTTCTCGCTGTCAAACAAATTCGGAATATGTGAGTTTTTTAAGCGTCAAAAGATCGATTCATAGGGTATTTCCTCAATTAACACCTTTCTCGGGGGTCGGGGTGTTGCAAACTGTGTTTCACTTCAAATTGACAATTACCTGCAGTTTGCAACACTTTTGTGCGTCGTTTTTTATAACCCCTCTATAACTACTGTTGATCGAGTAGCCATCTGCGGTTTCTTGTTTTACGTCGCGTCGTCCGGATCTGAAACTATGTATTTTTGGTAAGATTGGCACAGTTTTTAAAGTACAGACTAAAATGTAAGTATGTTTCTTAATTAAAATGATACGTAACTAGTGTCATTTAAATGACAGCTATTATTTACCAATTAGTAGACGTGGGACATTAGCAGTGACAATTGCAAACTTTTTTGTTGCATCTAAATAAAAAATGCTATTTTAGACATATTGAAACATACTATAAGTATAGATAGATGAGATATGAGTAGAAAAATATGATATCACTCTGCCCGACCGGGGATTCGAACCCGAGACCCAGATTTGTAACCGTACCGAAGTACAACTACGCCACCGAGGTAATCAGGAATTTGTGCCTGATATGGTGACAGGCTCGCCCCCTATTCATTGTTTGATGGAACATACAGGGTGGAATGTGGATGTCCTATCACCTCTACCAACCCCTTCTGGGAAAAAGGCATGAATATATGTATACATATATGTATAAGTATAGAAATACTCTTAAATACGTATTACGCACAGTGAAAAAAAGATGTCTCTATGTTTTAAATACTCGTATCGGAATTTGTCTCGAAAATTATATACTTTAAAATATAATTTAAAGAAAAATCTTTTGAATAGCTCTATATAGATTCCTAATTAACAAATACATATCCATATTCATAAAATTCATTCAGTAACATTCTTAAGGTGAGCCCGGAAGCAAGAACGGTTCCTAATTGGCTGTCCGCCGCGACGGGACCTCAAAAGCTAGCCGTCGCTCATTAAAATTTAATCCGCAAAACCCTCAGGCAAATATTTGACAACTAATTTGCTTGCAATATGACACCCTTGCAGCCTATAACATTGTTTGCTTCCATTCACATCATGTCTGCTAGATGTACAACTATAGTCACGAGTTACAATGCATGAAAGCGATCCGATACAGTTTCGGTTTTATATTTTTGACAGACGTGTTTGAAGTGAAATGTTTTTTTGTTGTTGAAAAAGGTATTTGGTTTGAAACATTTAGTTGAGTATTGTTTGAAAGGAGTAAAAAATATTTTTCTTGGAAATATTTCGACATTAGTTTAGGAACATAGAACAATTTCAAAAGGTTAGCGATATTCATGACAGAAACACTAGAAATAGAAATCAGTCAGTCATAAGACCAGGCTCCAGAAAATTAGCAAATCTTTTAACCCGGCGTCAGCACAGTGGAAATATGTCACAACGGTAGTAGGGTTGGGTCTAATGGACCCGTATAAAAAAACGCCATAACATCAATAATTAAAATAAATTTACTGACATATCATAATAATTGGATGAAAAACCTATTGTTTATGACTTTTTGGATAAATAAAAACAACCTGGTACGAGATATAAGTTTTTAATGACATTTGTATAAAAGTATGAAAAACCTTTAACAAAATGGGTAACCTCTGTCTTAAACTAAAAAAAAAAAATAGAAAACAAACTTTTTTCACAATTTTAACGTCATAGTAAGTATAACCATGAAATTTATAGCAGTAATAACAACTATTTTCTATAATAGTCTTATAATTATTCAGTCATAGTTTCTCGTTCATCTGCGCAATCCTTGCAGTACAACACAGCGTGCTCAATGCAGATGTATTTTTTACAGCACCGACAAGTATTTCTAGATTTCCTGTGTTTTTTGGCCGGACAATCCTGACACCTTCTTTTTGCATTAGATATCTTCACAGGTGGTTCCTCATCAGGTTCTCCTAAAAATCTCTTACCCTTTTGCGTCGCTTTTGCTACGCTTTGTCGTGGTATTGTTGTTCTTCTTATGTATTATGTATGCGTTTATTCCAGACATTTTGAGCTACTGGTTGAACACCTGGCACTTGTGTTATGATATTTTCCGCTCTAGTTCGGACATTTTGGCGGGTAGGCCTCTGCTGCCACTTGGTCCCGTCTATTCCAAAAAAATAAGATGTTCATATCTGACTTTCAGAGGTGGTGGTAGTCAAATAAGTATCAAAACTGTGCTGTATTTCAGACGTTGAAGAATGTAGCTGATGGCATAGTTCAACAAGGGGCACATCGTCACTGTCCGTGTCAGATACATCTTGATCGGTGTCACTTTCCTGGTTGCGAATACTCAGATGATCTTCCTCTTCATTTTCTGATGTAGAATTTTCATATTCAGAGTCGGATTCTTGCAGAATAGCTAAAATTCGCTGCTGTTCGAGTTTTTCGCGATCCATAATTACAAAGGTTCTGAAAACAATACAATAAGACAATAATACATTTAAAAAAAGACGGCGCGAAATTACGACACCAGGTGTATAGTTGGGTCTTATTTACCTTTCTTGTGTTTATCCGCGTATATCCACCGCTGTATACACGATACTACTGTAAGGGGATATTTGAAAGGAAGAGAAGACCATTAGCTCCAGCTAATGAGAAGTGTAGCAACGTCGCAAAAATATTTTATAGAAATGCGTGCATTTTCAAACGGCGTGGGTACTATAGACCCAACTGTGCGATCGCCGGGTTAAGGGTTACTGTATACATTTCTACAATAAAGTTCCCACTCACATAAAAGCCATAACTATAAATAAATTTAAATCTAATATTAAACGACAGTTGTGTAATAAAGGATATTATAAAATTTCAGAATACTTAGAAGATAGTAAGGCGTGGGAATAAAACATAATATAAGTCCCCGAACCGGATGTGTATATACTCTGTTTAATATAATTGAAATGATTATACCACTTGTTTCACCATAGTTATAGGTGTGGTTATAGGCAATTTGAGTACGTCATGCTCGCTTAAAGGTCTGTGTGGCGGCGCGGCGTCGTGTGCCGGGTCGGTCACTTCCCTATACCGCGGTTGAGGAGACCGATGGCTGGCACATGGGTCATACTCGTGAACGGGTGCTGCTTGTGTAGACTGGTCTGCTCAATTTGCTTATAATGATAATATTAAATTACTTTGTTTTTTTTTTTATTGCCTTTCATTGCTTTTGCTGAACATTGTAGATATACCGATTCCGCGGTCTGGGCGACACTTAACTCAGCCGTACAATATAATTATTATTATGAATAATTTATGAACTGCTCTGAATTTCAACTCCTGTATGATCACTGTATTGTAAACTTATTTTGAAAAAAGCAACGCTAGAGTTTCTTGTCCGTTCTTCTCTGGCGAAAACAGCCTAGTGAACCTGGGGGTAGTGGAAAAAAAAGTGACTGAATCTAAATAGTGTATGACATTTTATGGATTCAATAAATATATTCATTTCATTTCTAAAAAAAAGAATAAGAGTTTTGTAATGAACAGTTTACTATATATCTAATTTCGACTTTTAAAGGCAATTAAACCTTAAATAAGATGTTTCACATATCATTTAGGAATAAGCCAATTTCGGTGCTTAGATGCGGGTCAATCTACTTATAGCTTGTTAAAAATATTTGCATTCATAAAGTGACAGAACAGTAAAAGCAACTACGCAAAACCCCAACACTTTCAATAAATATCCTATTTGCATCAGAATTTGGACTAATAAAGTCAAGCCCTATTTTTGTGACATGCAAATTGGTAAAAGTATGGCATTGTGGCAATAGTGTGACGCGAGATCGACATTTTCATTTGTTGAAAGTCCTATTTTAATCAGGAATTGAACTAATCATCTCAAGCCCTATTTTTGTGACATGCAAATTGGTAAAAGTATGGCATTGTGGCAATAGTGTGACGCGAGATCGATAGCTATGCCGCCGGGATGTCTGTCCGGGAGCGACGGGAGCGTCGGGAACGACGGGACGGCGCGGCGCCCGCCGTCGGCGCCGAGGGGACGCCTTCCCATAAATCTCATAAGCTGTACCGTTCCCTCCACAAATTATATTTTTATTTTTATAGTTGGTGACGGTAACTTGAGGCTATTAATTAATTGTCTCGTGAGTCAGGATTATGTTGTTATTATTTTATTTTGGTTTAATATATTTTTGGCGAAATAATAATAACTGTTACATTACAATATTAAACATAGGAACTTTCCTGTTATAATTATTTAGTTTTCGTTATTTAAATGGTAATTACACAAAAGTCTATAATAGTTGAATATAGGTCTCCCCAACTTCTACAAAAACTTTATAGTTTTTGTTGAAGTTTCATATAATCACATTTAATACAAGTTTTTACATAATATGGGAAGCATCTAGTCAATGTTTTTTTTTTGAGTTAATTTATAAGGTGTTGATGATACACACAATTTAATTAACACACTATTACAAATTTATTACATGAAACGATACAATTAATATTCACTAAGGAATTATATCATGAAATGTAATTTACAAACTTATAATAAAAATATTCAGGATACAAAATCATTGATTATATTTGTCATACAAGCTCAGTAGTATGTCCTGTTCTCATTAATGGAGCCAAATTGTTATAATGAGAATCCTCTTTGAGAGGACAGGGATTTAATTTGGTGCGTGGACGCGGTCGCGAGGGCGGTGCCTCCGCCGACTCTAATCTCACTTCAAAGGATACGCTGAAATTACACACTAGCACAGAGTACGGGCGACTCCACGATATTGTATTCAAATGAACACGCTTTGACTTCGAATTAATTATTTCCGACTTAATTAATACCGGTTTTTCATTTAATCTGAGCATTACGAGTTATACGGTATCTGTTGTTCCGTTCACTTTGCAAAATGTATCTCTGTATCAGCCCATATATTATGTCCCACTGCAGGGCACGGGCCTCCTCTACAATCGACAGTACGATTGAGAGTGGTTAGGCCATATAGTCCACCACGCTGGCCTAGTGCGGGTTGGCGGACTTACATACCATAAAAATGTATATAAATCGCTATGGTATGCAGGTTTCCTCACGATGTTTTCCTTCACCGTTTTAGTGCGTGCTGATTGACTATCAATACACACGTGACTCCGAAAAGTCAGAGGTGTGCCCTGGGATTTGAACCCGCGACCACCGTGAACATGTTAGCAGTCGCGTCTAGTCCGTTTTACCAACAGGCCACCACGCACTTTGCAAAATGTATACTCTAATTAAAAATTAAAAAATCTCTAACGATTTTCCTTTTTTTCAGATGATTTTTTTATGTTAGGTGGAAGATAATTATCATTTTATTTCCGACTAGCTGTGCCCGCGACTTCGTCTGCGTGGAATTCAACAAAAAAGTTAATTAGTTTAATTAGTTTTTTTTGGTTTTTCACTTTTATTTTAATTATCAACCTTAACGCGATCTAATTCTACGGTGGCGCCATCTCTTAGCGAGCGGCGGTAAACTCCCGTTACACATTTATTTTCAGTTTTTTGTATTAGCTTTATTGTAACATTTCTTGATATACAATATTTTGTAAATGTGATATTGATTCGTTGGTGGGAGAAGTGGTGGAAGGCGCCCGACGTAACGCGGGCATTGCAACATTACTTTATTGTTTTTTAAATAAAAGATTTTTTCTAAAATAAATGTACCCTAAGTTACTCCTTGTTATATCAGCTACTTGACAAAAAAAGTCCCGTCAAAATTGGTCCAGCCATTTCAGAGATTAGCCGGAACAAACAGACAGACGGACAGACAGACAGACAAAAAAAAATCTAAGGTCATTTTCGTTATAGGTATCGTGTATATAACGATATGTAGTTGGACATTTTTTTTTTTTTTTCACTTTACAAACATACACTTCAATTTTATTTATATGTATAGATAGAGATCCTACACTTTATCTGAAATAAAATAATAAGTTATCTATTACCATTACTTCTTTAAGCATCATATTTTTTATAGTTAACAGAAGCATATGCATGTTATAATTTACGTTTTCACGCACCTATTTAAAATGTTCACTATAATGTTTTCTTCTGAAACGGTCTGATAAAAGTAATAAGTAATAGCAATTGCAAAATAATTCAGAATAAAACACAATGCAAAGACACAGTCTAGGAATTCATCTCAGCGATCTGATCAGATAGAATGCAACACTTTATGTCCATTAGCAGCAAGTCGCCTGGCGCCAGCCCCGCTCGGCGGGTAGACGCCGCGGCGCCCACTCATTTCACCAGCGACGTCATAAAACACGATGTGATTGTACAGAGCAGGCTCCTGTTACAAACATCTTTATCACTTTTCCGTTATCTGCCCGTGATTATGACTGATGTGTTTGTGAGATGGTATGGTTGGTAAACATATTTGTTAATTCTAGAATATGTTTTTTTATGATGGAGATCATTTAAGGTTTGTACATAAAAAAAAGGAACATAATAATAATTATACATTTAAATGAATTATTAGATATTTTTTCTCAATGTAGCTTGAGCATAGTTATTTATTTATTTAAATCATTATATACATACAAAAATTACAACATAGGTACAGAAACTAGAAAATAAAAAGTAGAAATGGCGGTCTTATCGTTTGAACTTTAAAGCAATTTCTTACAGACAACCGGGGGATGGATTTAAAAGATGGAGAAAGATATTATTTATTGTTTTTTAAAGTTTAACAATTATTTTGGGATAAAAAATAATGAACCTATTCGGTAGAAAACATGGAATGAACTTCTATATTTTAATAGGTAAACGTTGGAAGTAATTTTCTAAACTACGTAAACAAACAGTGAAGATACAGTGTTTATAACTTAAATACGAGGTAGTTCACTGTTGGTTACTCTGTGCGCGATGCGAGTCACATTCGCTGTTTTGGCCGCGCCCGACGTTCTCCACTAATGTCGGTGTGCAAATATTTGAGTTGGCCAAGACTTATTGATCAGGAGCGGGATCATGGCGCTCGCGGAGCAGCTTCCGTCACGTTTCGAGTGCTTGTAAGCACTGGTGCGGTGCGCGTGATATTACGCTTTCGCACTTGGGGATCTTGTAGTACTCGGCGACGAGTAAAAATTCTTTATCGAGTACTAGTGACGTGGCTATTGGAGATATTAAACATATAATTTGAGAAATGTGTGTAGTGTTCACTTGATAAAGGACACGGTTCTGTTCTCGATATGATGAATTTGAATTAATGTGCTGAAAATAATATGCAAATATTCTTCTACCCGTTTCACGTATTCAAATATTTATGTTTAAGAAAACTATTACTAATTAAATGTTGGTAATTTACTAAGTAATAATTAACGTCACAGCTAATTAATTACAATTAAGTATGTTTAACACTTTGAATTCATATAAACATGTAATATACTTTATTTTCGTTCTTACCGGGCCTGTCGGAGTATTTCGGCCAGTGTTGCCGATAACACTCGGAGATGATCCAGGCTCGATTGAATTTCCGGCCGGTAACGACGTTTCGGGCCAAATGCCACCGGAAATACCGTTAATGCATGTCAATTGTTGTGCCCCTAACTTTGTTAGCGAAAGCTCGCGCTTAATATTTTACTCCAAATTTTATAACTCTGTTAAATGTTTGTGCGACATTGTTGCTCCAATAAAAGATCTACGTTACACAAAGTGTTTTAGTTATAAAGTTATTGTATATTCCAGGCGCAGCTTCGCCTGGGTACAAATAGATTTCTGTACAATAATATGTACGTATTATACATATAATACGATATATATATATATATATATATATATATATATATATATACATATTATACATATAATATATATGAGGTTATCAGACAGAGAACCAAGGTGACCGACATAGCCCAGCGTATCAGCAAGTTGAAGTGGCACTGGGCTGGTCACATTTGTCGGAGAACCGACAACCGTTAGGGTAGACGTGTTCTCGAGTGGAGACCGCGCCTCGGTAAGCGTAGTGTAGGACGCCCTCCGACGAGGTGGAGTGATGATATCCGAAAAATGGCTGGCAGCGGTTGGGGACGTTGGGCTGAAGATCGAGCCCAGTGGCGTGTCATAGGAGAGGCCTATGTCCAGCAGTGGACGCGAATAGGCTGATGATGATGATGATGATGATACATATAAACCTTCCTCTTGAATCTGTATCAGCCCATATACGTCCCACTGCAGGGCACGGGCCTCCTCTACAATCGACAGTACGATTGAGAGTGGTTAGGCCATATAGTCCACCACGCCGGCCTAGTGCGGGTTGGCATCTTGAATCACTCTATCTATTTAAAAAAAACGCATCAAAATCCGTTGCGTAGTTTTAAAGATTTAAGCATACAAAGGGACATAGGGACATTGGGACAGAGAAAGCGCCTTTGTGTTATACTATGTAGTGATGGAAAATGGCGAATTGAATAACTTAAGTGTTTTAAACATTGATGGTTATTGCACTGAACTTGGGTTTGATACAATTTAAAAGATATTTCGCTATTGAAATGAAACTACAAACAAACAAACTACTTCATTTACAGGATATAACATCCTGAATTTGATGAATTTGGCTTAATTTAAAATTTTTAAGTTTACGACATTAGAAATTTTCCCTCATTTAATATTACTGCATTGAATTGCAACACTTTAGTGATATACGTCGATCAAGGATCATTCAAGTGCAATTCCAGTATACTTTTTTATCAGTAAGTCTTTCACTATAAATAACTTTTTAACACTCCAATTTCTCATAAACGCATGCTTCACATACCTCGGTTTTAATTCTTAAGCAAAAAGCTCGCGGTTGATTGCGCGTGTCGTGTGTCGCGAGCGGCTTCCCGCCGCGTAGAGTACGCAGTAGGTGCGTAACAAAGGGTTGCACTCGCTGATTGCTTAATGGACAGTGAAGGCTGAGATAGGCGACGTGATAAATCACCGCCGTGATTACCGAGCCATTATCTAAAATACAATCTCGGGGGAAGACCACTTCGCAAATAAAACTTGCTCGTGTAATAGACTTGTGTGACAGATATCGAGATGGATAAATATTGCAAATTATGCGTAGCTAACAGAAAAAAAAAAACTAAAATACACGCTTTAATAAGATATACAACTAAAAAAGTAAAAATAATTGATACTGAATTTAAGATAAGAAAATGGAGTAAAATACATATATTTTATTGTTACAAAGCGTGGGGTGTTTACAACAATTACTTATCCTCCTGCACCCCACGCTTTGTAACAATAAAATATATGTATTTTACTCCATTTTCTTATCTTAAATTCAGTATCAATTATTTTTACTTTTTTAGTTGTATATCTTATTAAAGCGTGTATTTTAGTTTTTTTAACTATTATATAATTGTTTTGACTAAAAACATCCATCTACGGCTGTATTTCCAATCAATAACGCCATCTGTTGGTCAGTAGTAACATTTGACACTTGAAGAATACAATGTTAACGCCATCTAGCGATGAATAGTGCAAACATGCATTATTGACGTGATCACGCCATCTATTAGTCAGTAGCAAATTATGTTCATCTATACGCCACCTAGTGGTCAGTAGCAATGGTCATCAATTATAAGAATAATTAATCCTGGCGAATCTAATCAGGATAATTATATATTTTAATCGAATTATTGTATTGTCATCGGTCTTTGACAGGTGTGCAAAATTTGAACGAAATCTGGCCGTTTAAAGTGGGTCAAAATCGCGCCCAAAGAAGTCGGTTACAAACAAACATACAAACATACAAACATACAAACATACAAACATACAAACATACAAACATACAAACATACAAACATACAAACATACAAACATACAAACATACAAACATACAAACATACAAACATACAAACATACAAACATACAAACATACAAACATACAAACATACAAACATACAAACATACAAACATACAAACATACAAACATATAAACATACAAACATACAAGTGAAGCTAATATAAAGCGTGTAAAAATGCTGCTTTTGAGAATTCGAAGTAGTTACAGTGGTGACTGCAATTTCTTTGCAGGAATTGAATTTTTATAAGGTTATTTGTGCCAGTGATTACGAGATACATATTAGTTTGCGTTATACTTTTTGTAAACCAAGAATTTACATATTAATCCAAAATATAACGCTATTTTAAAAGTTTAATCAAAATTGTTTACTTATAAAACCTTATTCAAGAGGTAATTGTTCAAGTCGGGTTTTATCAAGAGAGTAACAAGACACCAGTACCAATTAATAGAGAACCTCAAAGACAAAAGCGAAGTCTTACAGTTGTGGCATATTAATTATGAAATGAATTAAGTATATTAATGTTATAATAATTGACTGCCTCGGTGGCGTAGTTGTACTACGGTACGGTTACAACGCTGACGTCTCGGGTTTGAATCCCGGGTCGGCCAAAGTGATATTGGATTTTTCTGTTTCTTTATATTCGTGTGATGGAACACAACGGGAAACGTGGGTGTCTGGTAGCACTTCTGCCTACCCCTTCTGGGAAAAAGGCGTGAGTTTATGTATGTATGATAGTTGCTTAAATAATATGCTCTAATTGGTATCGCTATACATTACGTCAGAAATGTGATTGATTACTTGGTTGGTAAATCTTTTGATATTTCTGGAATGGCATTATTCATGGCTTTTCATGGTGGGTTTTCTGTCGGGGGTGACGGTGCACGAACCTGTAGAACATATATCATGAACTATTTTTCATATTACATTATAAAGCAAAGCACCCATATGAAAACTACGTTAATAAGAAGAAGAATATATTTCGTTTAATGGTGTTATTTTATAGCAGACTAAATAATTTTAATTTGATTCCTTATCGTCATAATGGAGCCTAAAACTTTGAATTATGAATTCTTATTTTGAAGAGCTCAAAATGATTACATCGTCTATGTTATTTATAAATTAACACACATGATTATCACACAGCCTCTTACTCATCGTGTAGATAGAGATTTTTCTCTAAAACTATAAACTATTACAAACTTCGGTATGAACACCTAGACCTGAAACAAATTGCGAATCGCATAACTGCCACAATGTTTTTGAAATAGTATTCACACGAAGTTTACACCTACATATACGGTTTGCATGTTAACAAAAACAATCTCAACATGCACGAATACCCAGCAAGTGGTAAATATTTGGTAGTGACAAAAGACAGAATCCTCGAGATTTAGTTAACTTAATATTGGAATGCAAATAAAAAACCTTTAACATTCATCGTCTATCAACTTACAATACAAACCATAACTAAGTTAAGTAACAGAACATCCAATAAAAACATAAAAGGTTCAACAGAAGAAACCTCTAAATTACATTTTCGATAAATACATCAATCCCCCTCAGCAGGTGCGAGTCGATCAGCAAACAAATAAGTGCATCAATCTACAATCGAGTCTATTCCACGCAAGCCCCTCAACTGAGTGACTCAAAGAGAAACCTGTGAGAGCGACGACAGTCCTTTGCAAAAGGAAAAGTTACAAAGGCGGCTTACAACTATGCCGAGTAGTTGGCAGCTAAATTATACAACCCTATACAATCTATAGTCTAATGCCGGTTTAAAATAATTGGTTTGGCGCTTACAGTGCATTTGTGCCAAGTTATTCTATTGATATCGTTTCGTACAATTACTAGGAATACTTTTATGAATATTCAGTTATAGTAGTCGATATATTAACAGACTTATTCATAGATAGTTTTGAAATTTATTTAAGTTATCGAGTGTTTTCTCTTCTTCACTCAAACTGAATTCGAAAGTCGTTTGAAAAGGACAGAACATTCGATATCTAAAATAAGTTTTGAAACTGTATGAATAAGCCCGTACGTGAGCCGTAAGTGAGTCGAAGCCATAGTCAGGTGAATTTAATATAAATGACTTTAATAAAAGCTTAGATGGCCAAGGTTATATATAAACTTGTATATATAAACTTCATAATGTATTCACGTCGTTATCAGTAAAGAGGCAGGCAGAGATAAATATACATTTTCTGCTAGTGGACTCTATAAACCTTAAAAAGATTAGTATACCCCGCTATCAACAGCTACGAATTGCAGTGTTAATAAAATCTCATCGTAGCACGCATGTATTTGAGATCGTATTGAAATGTTGGCTTAGTATTTAAATGGATTCCCATTTGTACTGCCGAAACATGAAAATAGCGTGGCTCTTAAACAGAGAGGGGTCTCGCGTAGACATAGCAACCGGGCAAACAGTCCACACACCATTCAATTTGTAACGTTTTGATAAATGTGAATTTATAGCAATTTTAGAATAGTATTAAGTTTATTTATCACAATTCTTTTCGGTTGTGTTTGATTGCGACGTCGGCTATGATACAAATACACTACAATTTGATTCCTTTTAGTGGTTAAAAGACTGAAAAGTCTTAGGTAGTTTATGACACGCACGATACAAGGCTTACATCCACATTCACACTCATAGCCATGTAACCCACATAGCTATAAGCAAGTATATTAGGTAGGTTTATTTATTCACTCCCAAAAATATTTATTTAAAAAGGTGACCTTAATCAAAGTGTAAAATTACAGTGTCGAAGCAGTTAGTTAAAAATAATAATAAAATTTTTCACGAATTCGCGTCTGTGAGTTTCGTCAGTCTGCGCCGCTACTTTTAAAGTATATTGCGTATGGGCGTACATACGTATGAAGGGAGTTATTGTTGTTTTCCAAAGCCTGTAGCAACGTAGAGTTTTTGACTGAAAGGGGTGGCCGCGGTTTCACTTCGCTTCTAACAGATTTGTAGCCAACAATTGTACACTTCATGCGACGGGGCCTTTATGCTTGCGGTTGGATTTATTGAGTGTTTAGGAGCCATAAAAATGTTAATGTGAATCCATTGTAAAATATATTTTTTGCAATCATGAATAATTTGTCTTTTAGCGACGCCGTAAAGTTGATGGTGTTTAACCAACAACAATAAAATGGGTTTTAAAAATGTTGATAATGCACAAATATTATTTTTGTACAGGATTTATGTGGTATAATTAAATGCTTTGAACTTTATTTCTTTGTATTTCGGTGTAGCGAAAGGTTGATATTTCACGAGCGAGATTGTATCAAATGAGGTAAGTTGGATCTCATTAAGAAAACATTTTTGCGAGCTCGTTTGAGATAAGTTTCTTGATCCGGGCCATTGTGATAGCCATCTGTAGAAAAGTCCGTGAAAAGCCCGGGGTTCATTCGCCATTCATGGGGCGATTTGATTTACTTAAGATCCTCCGCTTGATACTGTCTATTAAGCGAGTGGTTCCCAGCGAGGGTTTTTATAAAAGAATAAACGTGACATACGATGTGGGTGATTTATTTATAGAGAAAATTGTAGCTCTTTGCCGTACACTCGCCAAATGGACTCGATACGGAAGATGCTTTTTCACAATTACTGTACAATTTTCCAGTGTGATTGTTATTTATTTAAGTAAAGTATTTAATAACGAAAATTTTATATGAATTATTACTCAAATTATGTAATATTCATAGTTAAATAGATTTTATTTGTAAGTATCAGTATTCAATTAAGTGTTGAACTGATTATTATCAAACTAACTTTAATTTTATCTTAATGCATACATAAGTTCACGTCTACATTCCTGAAATAGTAGCCAGAGGTCACACAGGTGCCACACATAGTTAATGGGTTTACTTATATCCCATCTAAATGAGAGACATACGGAAAATACGCGGCGAAACGTAGTTGTCATAGCTACACCTCTGCCTCCCCAGCCTGAAAAAAAAGGAGTGAGTTTATGTATGTATGTAAATGAGCGAATGCGACCTTGTAGCCATCTTTAACACAAATTTTAGTTGTGGCTAGTACATGCAAGTTTCGACAACTGAAAAACTCATATAATTTAAATTGCCTAACTTGGGATTCGAACCCAAGATCTTCACACATATTGTATGAGAAGACTAGGCAAATAGATTAACAATATAGTACATTTTTACGGTTCATTTTATGGGACTGGTCCATCCGGATGCAGGTACCCTTTTCAAAATGGCGGCTAAAATGTCCGATTCCGACTATCAATTCAGAATATCGACCAATCGGAGCACGAAAAACGAATAATATTTCCTCGTCATTGCTAGATTTTTCACTACTTCTTCCCTCCTGTAGGTCCTAGCGTGATGCTATAGCCTATAGCATTCCTCGATACATGACCTGTCCAACACAAATTAATTTTTCAATTCACACCAGTAGTTCCTGAGATTAGAGGTAACATACAAACAAACTCTACAGCTTTATATATTAGTATAGATTACATACATTACGTAACATAAGTTTTAATGTTGACCTTCGATAAAGTAATTAAAAAATAGTAAGACAGGAAATAAAGTTTATACTTTTGATTTTTCTAAGTCGTGATGGTGTTACGGTGTTTACGGGTTGTTTTATTCAGTTGGTTTGTAAGGGAGGTGCATTATGGAAGGGTGAGTTAACGCGTGGTTCCGGACGAACGGACGGACGATTTATAAAATGAGTTTGCGGTGCAACCAAGCCGTGATACCCCATTGGTTACGTCTCACTTCTTTACTAGTGATGTTTTATCGGATGTTACTTATCGATGTAATCCGAATTTTATGTTATTTTTGAGATTAATTAGTGACAAAAAAAATTAAAAAAAAGAAAGATATGGTCAAGGCAGGCATATTGGATTTAGAAAAATAATTGATATTTTTGAGAAGTGTTGTACATTGAGGCATGATATCGATTTTAGCTTTGGTATATATATTACATTTCGAATACAAGAAGTTAAAAAAGATAGTATTAAATAGTATATTAAATATTAGAAAAACCTTAAACTTTTGTATGTTGGTGGAAAGGGATATAGTATTTTATATTAATGTGAATAGTTAAATATATTGAAATTTCATCTACATTAAACTAAACAGATAACATTCATCGAATTTCCTGAAAGAGAATTGGACTAATCACTCAAAAGTTAAATAAATATGGCAAGCAAGACAATTTAAATCTGCCACTAACACCAATTCTTATTATATTTAGTGTATGATCTGTTTTGCATATTCATGGCAGCCTCACAATTTATATCATTAAGGAGCAACTATGAAAGAAAAATAGAAACGAAATAAAAAAAAGTAACATTAAAAAGTATCAAATATTATCTAGCGATATATTATGATCTGGTTGCCAGTCAATTCCATAAGTATACAAGTACTAGAAGTATGTACCATGAAATAGATAATATTTTTATTTTTTAATTTTTTTCAAATTGTTTTTATACGTAAAATTAAATATAATATTATATATCTGTTTCTCTTATCCTTTAAATTTTCATACTAACACAAAATTAATTGCTAAACAAAGTAATAATAGAATATGTTTCCGAATTGATCAGAATAAACAGTTTCATGTCATTGAATTACAAAACTATAATCTGTATCAGCCCATATACGTCCCACTGCAGGGCACGGGCCTCCTCTACAATCGACAGTACGATTGAGAGTGGTTAGGCCATATAGTCCACCACGCTGGCCTAGTGAGGGTTGGCGGACTTACATACCATAGAAATTTTTATAAATCGCTATGGTATGCAGGTTTCCTCACGATGTTTTCCTTCACCGTTTTAGTGCGTGGTGATTGACTATCAATACACACATGACTCCGAAAAGTCAGAGGTGTGCCCTGGGATTCGAACCCGCGACCACCGTGAACATATTGGCAGTCGCGCCTAGTCCGTTTACCAACAGGCCACCACGCACTTCAAAAAACTATAATACTCAACAAAAAAATAAATAAAATCGTTTGACAAATCGCGTGGTCCCATCACTATTTAGGGGCATTTGTCGCGGCACGTCACCATTTTTCCCTCGGTGCGCCGCCATCAGTAGAAAGTTAAAAGCATTGAAAGACATATCGCGGGTTCCTTCCAGGCTCCATTGTTCTCTCGCCCTTTGTCCCCGCCGAATGTTTTAATGTAATTGGCTTTGTGCGACGCTTTTTTACCCCACTTTCCTTATCGTATGTGTATACGCTCCGAAAACTTTTGCTTATACACATTAATGCTCCCGGACTAAATGTTAAATGTTACCTAATTAGGTGATTGTGTTTTGTTACGCATTAATGTTTACGGTCTGCGTTTATTACTCATAAACTGTTATGGGTCAATTCATAACCCCTAGTTACTTGTGCTAATATTTATTTAATTAAGGGCGATTTGAAATGGTAGCTGATGATAATTATTTTATTATGGATGATAACTATTAATTGATGGGCTCGCTTTAAATATTCACCGTAGTTGTAATTACGCAAAATATTTATTTGAGTGCCATACAACTACTAGAATAAATTATAAATTATCATTGTAATATAAAATCTTCAATAGAAGTGTGTCACATATCAAGCGAACGCTAAGTGTGCTTACACAATGAACTTAATAGCAAGATAGACATGTTATTACTTCTACATCCTTCCTATCTCAACTACCCTGTCTCCTTTGACTTCAGTAAGTGAGTTGGATATAAATTGGGCCATTGTCTGTGAATCTGGAGCATTCGCGCGACTTTCAGCTTCATTCTGCAACAGGAAAATGTATATCGATGAAAATTCACGTTCTCACTTGCACAACTCGATTTCCCGTAAAGTGCGATAGGGACAGCCGAAGGTTGATTATTAAATCGCCGCGAAATTTTTGCAGAATAAGATAGCTGATCTTCAATGAATTTCCTTTGTTTTCTCTTTCTGCCGCTGTTGTCATTTCACTCTAGCGTGCAGGACATAGCACTATACACTTCGTCACTGGAATACGGGATCAATTCGCAGTGTGATTCTGCTTCAATGGTTTCAGCGAAAAATATTGCTTTATCAAGCTGAACATTTCTATATAAGTTTAGTCACATTCTTGACGACATGCATGAACTTTACTTTTAGATTTATAAGCACAGCTGTGTTTATTAAATACTTTTTTAAAATATAACATTATTATTTTTACATTTTAAATAATAACGAGTCATAATAACAATATGTTTATTTTTACCTTAAATTGTCGAAAATTGTTTGAATATTTAATTTTATTGTTCCAAAACAATAACAATTTATACATATAAAGTCGAAATAAGCACAATTTTTTGTCAAGTAAAATTATCATGTCATATAAAATAATTGTGAGATGAATGAAAATATTGCAGAATGTCGCCTACAGTGAGCACAGAGGGAGCGTGGCACGCATTTCTGGCTAGTTTGATATCAGCGCCCGTGACGTCGCGACTGTGTCTTCGTTTCCCATATTATCTACGATATCTCACACTAGCTTCATTAAGCTCGCCTTAACAATCGTGAAATGTTCTCTATTCAGTGTCAGTTGTAAAATAGTCTTTATCGACTCGATAAATCTAAAGTGAACTTTAATATTAACATGGATTTTCTCTTTATTTTGAGACGTGTTTAAGGAGATCCACAGGTCGTTGTTTCTCAGCAGTTTGGTGTGTTTGCCGTTCTAATCATTTTAGACTTTCTCATAAGGATATACGGTACGAAATTGTTTAAAAGAAAAATAAGGGTGTGAATTCTGTTATCACCTGTTGATCCCACCGAAGAGCTTTTCCAGTATGTTTTGGCGCTGGTTACTGTGAGTATTGAGAAATGTTATTCTGTTTGGTTTCCCTCTCTTAGAAAAAATATTTTCTAGTTCTTAATGTGAATAAGTCGGCTCTAATAAAATTGTCTTCGATGTCAAACGTTAAGGTTTCATTGAAGTAATGATAGCCTTTATTTAATTAAATTATTTCTTTCATTTATGTTTTACATTAGAAATGCTTTGAAAAAATAATCTTAACTGAAATATGGTTTGTATTTGTACTTCTTTATTTATGTGCATGTTTATTAAATTGAGTGACAATGTAAAAAATAACTCAGTTTCGAATATATTTTTGCTAAAACACTTTTGCAATATTTTAATTATTTTATGTTATTTAGTATGACCTAATATTGCACCTGAAACAAGCCACATATGAACAAGGCTTGTACAAAATATATTCTCATATTATTTTATAATGAAAAATCTCATTTTTGTTTCTGGCTGAAACTTAAATATTTAAAAATTGCTTAAAAATTTATCCATCAGAATGTCACAATTGTATATTATATTTATTTAAGAGAGCTTAACTTCAGTAGTAAATTCGACAAATGTGTCGGCGGTAGGCATTTTTGGGAATATGATTAGCCCCTCGTCACGGTATAGTAAGTGCTAGTTATGTTTATGTGTGGTTCATATATCACAGTGCCCCTTTGAAACGGTCTCTGGAGACAGTATTACGACGTCACAGGTAGCCCAATTTATTTTTATGATTGAACTATCCAGGATTTATTTCTTTTTTCGTTAATATATTTTTATAGACTCGAGGATTCAGAGGCTTATGTATTGATTTCGTGAATAAAGACCAATTGGTAGTAGAAGTATTATAGTAATTAATGAAAACGCGTATTTAGGCAAAATATTTGCATTATTTCGGTTAAAAAGAGTCTTGTTGAATTGTAATTACTTTGGTCTTTGCACATCGAAAAAAATTCCATAAAATGTAATTGCATATTTGTGGAATACGGATACTGTCAATTATATGTTTGCAAGTAAAAAGTATATGGTATATATTAGAATAATGAAGCGTTTTGTACTTGTGCCCGTGACCTAATAAATTGTATTACTTGTTGCTTGGCGTGACGTCGGAGCGAGACTCCTGGGGCCTGCGACACGAATATTAAAATTATCTACAACGATTGTCAGCGGTTCCTCTATTACATTTGAGGAAAAAATCACCCAAGAGACTTTTATCCGATTGCCTACTTCTGTACATTTTATTACTCACTTTTTTATGCCTCACCTGTTTATTGTTCTGATTGTTCGAGAGATTTCTTTGTTCAAAACGTTTTATAATACATTGTTCCGGTCTATTCAAGAAGTAGTCTTCTTTTATGATATTGCTACAATGTTTTATGAATGTAGAGTGGTATGATTTTGTAGTTAACAAAGCTAATTCATTGATTCCCAAATTATATTTATATTAGACTTTCAAAGTCTTACTTCCAGGCTTCATTTGACTCAAATAAAAAAAAGAAGGATTAAGGTAGAGTACACACCACTGAATCCTTTCTTTTTTATTATACTTCTTTTCTAGGTTCGTAGGTTTGTATACACAAATAAAGGTGAAAAACCTATTTGCTTATTTTAATCATTTTTTTATGAAGAATTCCATGGGAATTTCATTTACATTGCCCTGCTCAAAACATCAAGTCATCACGTATATGTCGTTCCATTTTCAAAAAAATATAATGTGGGCGTCCAGCAATCTAGCTAAATGAAACGTGACGCAGAATTGGTACTTGACGTCGGCATCCAGAGGGACCGTGGTACCGCACCGATCGAGCTGGCTTGTTCACGCTGTAATTATTACTGAAGTAAATATCTTCATTACGTCACACTATTATCTAGTAGTCCTGTAATAAAAAGCCTTTACTAAAAACCGTCGAATTTGCAAATGTGATTATGAAGTATGATATACTAGATTTCTACACGTATATTTCAATGCAGGGTAAGCAGGCATTTTAAACTAATTCGCGAGCACATGGTTAAAACCAAACGTAACACTTTCATAATTTTCTTTCTTTTACTTAAATAATAATATTGTAATAATAAAGTGATTTGATAATCAAAGTCAATCTTGGCAATATGGAATATTTTTAAATAAATAAATAAAACTGAACGGTCACATACATAGTCCTGACCTCACACTAAGTTCGAATCTTGTGTCGTTACTATCAGGATCTACGAGAGACCTTTCATTCCCACAAACACCCAGACCCGAAAAATATTTGTGGGCAGCACAAACATTTGTCCCGGTGCGGGGATCGAAACAGCACCACAGAGGCTCTCGAAAATGTATTAGATCACTAAGTATCGTGACTTACCGTAGCATGACCACCATTTTTTTCTCATTGTATTAAAACGTTATTTGAGAAAAAGTAAATAATATTGTTGCAACAAGTGTAAACTGTTTATCTCTTAAAGAAACAGAAGATAGCTACAGTTGAAGAGGGGGCCCGCGTAAAGGATTACGTCTTCTAAGCGGGCGTATTTGCGTAATTGATATTTACTACTAACCTGGATTTGGGAACGCTCTTCTCGGGATTAAACTGAGATTTGTTTGGATTTTATTTCCTCGCGAATTCACTTCAATTTATTTACAGGCTGTACCTTTTATCTTCTACCAAATAACATTTACAGTTCGGTGCTGGAACGTTATCGTTCCACCCTTTTAGTATCGATTGTTGTGGAATTGGTGTAAGAGGTTTTTTCAATCGGTAACCTTTTTGTTTTTTGTCGTGTGATTGCTACGTATTCATAGTTTCCTATATAAAAATAATTTGTGAAATATGATTATTGTCGCAGCAAAAAAACAATGTTGGCGAAAACAGGTTGAAATTCGAGGAATAACCCAATTGGTGAGGAGATTAATGTCAAACCAAAGGTCATAGGTTTGAATCCGAGGTTTTGTGCCTTGGAAAACGCCCAAGGCAGTGAATTTTCGAAATAGCGATTGAGCTCACTGTTCAATATTGCTAGCTTTAACGGTAAAGTATAAAATTATAAGCACGTTTGCATTATGGTTGCATTGTGTTTCACCAGAATTAAGTTACTAATTTGTATTTTAACAGCATGGCGAATTCAATGGAAAATTTCCTAAATCGTAGATATGTACAAAATAATAATTAATCCAGTCAATACAAGGGTGAAATCTAAACAGAATAAGTAAATATGTCGTACAATTAGGCAATTTTTTTAAATAGACAAAAACAATCACATCCAAAATATTTTGCGAAGCACAATTCTATTTGGAAATAAAAATGTACAAATAGAGAGACGAAAATCAAGAAACAACAGAGGCGTATCCCGGACGTGAGGTCTGCGCCGCCCGACAGATTAGGCTCCAGCAAAGAGAGTAAGAACTTGCGCGCCCAACGCGACTATTTCGACAAATACAACGCCAGTCTTGTTTGCCTCCCGTTTTTATGATATTTGTTATATTCAGTGCTCGCTGCGAGGAAATAAAATTAATATTTGAAATAGAAATGTCGATGGAGAGCACGTTCGTCTGGCTTATTGATAGTAGTCGAACGACGAGGTTTAGTCACATGTTGTACAAATGCTTTTGCTCTCATACAGATTTGAATGTGTTTTGTATCCGTATCGTAGCTACTAGTTAGATGTATCGGAAATAAATATATATTGCATTACAATGGGACCATTTGTATTCTGCAGTAGTAAAACTTTATTATTCAAAGATCTTCTTAGTAAAACTTTTTAAGCGAATTGGTCCATGTCGTTTATCTCAGACAAATCGGAGATAAATATTATAACAATGTTTAGATTCATAAGTGAGATAGCTGGAGGCTAATTTAGACGATCATTTGTATCTTATATTATCGATAAATTATTAGTGCTTAAATAATTTTAGCTAGTGTGCGGTTGCGTAATTTTTGCTGTAAAATATAATAAGCATTCGACAATACCACCAAAAGATAGTCTTGTAAGTTCTTTATTTTTTTGTATTGAAACAACAAGCTAGAACGATAAAATCATTGTCAATGCGGCTACCTTCCTTATTCGATTATGTGGGTATCCATAACGGCCATAAAATAAATCTGGCCATAAATATAAGTGAACAGCCGCTAACAAGCGTCTCGGGTTCGCCAAGTGATATTTCTTTAGGCGCTTCGCCATTTTTGTCATAACTCTATTATGTTCGCAAGTGTCGAAACGCGAGATCATTCATTTTATTTATGAATTACCATTGTTTTAATATAGTTATATGTGTGAAGTGATTTTGTTAACATTATCTTTACAATTTTTAGTCATAAGAATCCTTTTATGAACACATGCATTCCTTAAAGATTTGTCTAGCGATCTGTTGGAAACGGCGTGATTTAATTATGCTTTGAGAAATACTTTTTTATAAATAACTTTGTTTTACCTTTCTTAACTTCCTTTAAATATTGGCACAACGCTGCAGAAATCAAAGTCATTTTGATAAAAGAAAATACGTCGTTTTCATAAAAACTCTCTAAAAATGAAATATAATTCTGTAATGTATTAAATATATATTTAATAGTGCAATTTACTGTTCGATGAATATTATGTCTTGGTCTATCTTGGACTCTCATGATTTTTTTTTAACCATCAAAGAATTTTTCAGCAAGATTCAATGAAATTTTAACAACATTCCATTCAACATAATAATCGTAAAACTTATTACCTTGTGAGTAAATACACGATGTACTGTATATAATATCAACTAGTAAACTAGTGTGTGCTCTGTCTATGAGGTCGTTACGTTACATCACTTACATTTATTTATTACATGTTTTATTTATCATCTCAGTGAGGTTTCGTATAAACTGACTGACTCTTCTGCAATGTTCTAAGATTTGCTTACATATCTGTGATTTTTTTCTATCAATAGTTACTATACCAGTACGGGCTTACAATATATTATGTCAAACGCGTCAAAACTGTAAAATTTCATACTATACTTTATAATCTGGTTTATTTAAAACACTTATAAATGTACACTGGTATACATTTTAATTAATTACGCTAGGAAGTCAAATGTAGGCCAAATAAATACTTTCAAATCTACTAATATTAATAAAACTAGATTATAAAAAATACGCAAGTGTTTTGAATGAAATTCTGCCCGATCAGTTTTTACGTCCATTAATTCTTGGTGAAAATTATGCATTTGCAATCGGTGATCGCTGAGGGTGGTCGGGAAACAAATTTAACCGACAATTGTAAATCAATTAGAGAGGGTGGCTTTACGGGGTGTAATAGCTACCCCCTCCGACCAACTCGCCAGGGACGGAATTGAAATTGATGTAGATATATTTTGTAACATTTATTTGTACGAAATACCACAGTTTTCACGCTCATAAAATCATTGTAAAAGGGTTGACGCCGTGTTTTTACTATTTAGTATTAATGGACGGGTTCGTCGCTCAGTTGGTAGGTATATCGAAGTTTTATTTTGCTTTGGATGACGTCGGTTGAAAGATCGGATAACACTGTATTTAGTTTGTATGTTTCTGCCATCGTGTCTATATATTTACAGGTATCATTTTTTTAACAATAGCTCTAACTAAAGACACTGTTATAAAGATAATCACATCTTTCCAATCAACACAATTATGAGTTTATGACAGTTGTTTGAAAACGGATTAGCACATGCTTACTTGAAATGTAATACACCGGTGGGGGCCACCATGCCGAGTTTTCTACAACTGTGGGTGATGTTCTCAATCCGGGCGAATACTGATATTTCAGTACTAGAAAATATCAACAAAACCTAATTAAAATATAACCACTAAACCACAAAACTTATTTTAATATAAATTCTTTATTAAACGTCTGCTCTTAACATCTGTCCTTAATTAACAATGCGCGAATACAGCGTTCCTCCCTGGGTATAGATATTCATGGGGTATTCTCAAGTGCATATTGTAATGTACGCATCCCCCCTCCTTCAGCGCCCCTTCCCCCTCTCAGCTCTTCACGTCTTCTCCAGGAGTCTTCGGAGCGAGGAGACATGCACCTGCACAACTTTGTAATTAGCTTCGCGTCTCACTAAAGGTCAAAAGTTATCGAGGATTTGAGAGCGTCTGTTGGTGACAATGTGTTTTGTTAAAGTTGGTTCACGTGATATATATTTCAGTAAAATATTTGTATGTTGTGAAATATAAAGTGTTTAGTGGATTTTTATTATTATTAATTAAAGACGGAGGTTTGGAAAACCAAACACTCCATTTTTCTAGTGACATGTGGCAGTGAACATAACCTGAAAACCATGAAGTGTGTGTGTGTCTACCTGCAAACTATGAGTCAAGTCCGATTTATAAAGATTGAGGTTCTTTTTTTATTTATTCTATGAAAAGAAGTACCTAACTGAGATTTGAATCGGTCGTTCACATATTTTTGTCGTTGTTTTTTGGCAGTCTATAGCTCGGAGAAAATTGATCGTCAAGAAATTAGAAAAAAGCAATTACAAGCTTGAAATGTCTATATTTCATATCTGCGCACAATTTCTTGATCGATTGCCTGATTAATAAGCAATTGTAGGAAAACCAAAGATAAAAAAAAATTGTTACTTCTTTTTAACACCGTGCATTTACTTAGGCGATGTTTATTTGGTGACATCGTCATAAAGCTCTTGTAGATAGTTTATTTACTTTTAATTTAATATACTACAAGCCTCCGTAACATTATCCATATAATATAAAAAAGCTGACGTTTTGTTAGTCAAAGTAAAAATGGTCTTTTTGACTTTGAGTCAGGATTACATTTTTTGTTCTGTAATAGAATTGTAGTCTAAATATATTTGCAAGTCTGTGCATTTACAGATATAAATTCCAATAATAAGGGTTAATCGCGTATATTCCTCTCGCAGTGAACTAAATACTGTAAAGTAAAAGTGACAGTAAGTGAGTTACAGCTCTGCACACAATTTAAATGACAAGAACATTGCATTATCTAGTGGTGAGAGATGGTAACTAAGTTTAACTGTAACTTTAACTCACTGAGATGGAACTCGGTCAGCAGAAGCCCATACTCAAAATTGTTGTACCTTGTTGTAAGTTATAGGAAAGTGGTGTTTTAAAGTAATACAGCGTGATGGAGAGAAAAATTGTTGTACTGATCTAGTGAAGGCATATGTGACCTGTGAGTCGCCAGGTTCTGGGTTCGAATTCCAGTTGGGACAAGGTATTTTGTAAGTGATATTAAGATAAAAGTATTTGCATGAATAGGTTGGGATAGAATTTGCATATAGCAAAGTAAAAGTAAAGTCAATAAAAAGTAGGTAAAGTTCGCAAAATATTGTTCCTTTTCAGTGATATTGCGTTAGCCATTACCAAAGTTCTCGTTTCGGTCAGTCGCGTCCACTTGGCCTATTTTCTACATGCTTTGTTAGGTGTCGAGCCTTCTTGTGAAACACAAGTCAGCGATTTTCACTATGTCGGCGATCGAGTGATTTTCGGTATAGGTAGTGTTTCAACCTTAAAACTGTGTATATAAACATATTTCATTAATATTAAAGTATTTAAAAATACTATTAAAATTATAGATATGATTAAAATAGTTTAAACTTCGTTGGATTTTTAATTCTTGTGTATGCTTTTTCTAGATAACAAAAAAGTTCAGTGAAATAATATAACGCCAAAATAATAAAGAAACTGTATTTTATAAATAAATGAATCAAAGTGAATCAGATATGAAGCCAAATGGCTGTATCAACTACCCTTATTTAACTGAAGGGAACGGAACAGTAATTACATCGTTTTAACTTGTGTCCCATAATAATAGGTATAGTGTATGGAATGCATTAGTGGGACAATGTCGCGTCGCGGCAATTAAGGGGAGCAACGAGTATTTTCACAAAACATATTATCAACCGTTTTGTTCGTGATGTCATGGATTTTTGTCAACTTATATTTTGTTTTATATTGATAAAGCGAAATATGCTACGTTAATTTTAATGTTTGCACTTAAAGACAATTTTACTTTATTTATCATATATTATGAAAAGAAAATAATAAATAGGTATGATGATAACCTAGTTTTTTAATATCTAGGTCTGGAAAATAAGCAAACAGATGATGTTAAGTGATCACTGCCGCCCACGAACATTCATAACTTTTAGATCATGGATGGGTTCCCGGACCATCAGACCGGGCGGGGAGCGGGAAGGAATAATGATGGAAAGAGAAACGGGGTAATTGGCATCCGGCAATCTCATTGACCGAACGAAAAAGGACAGAAAAGCTTTCGCTATGCGACGATCTTCTGTAAGACAGTGCTACCGCCCCGGACGAATCTCTCAATTTATATTGAGCCAAACCTGACAACAGTTTTGTTGTGGCTTTTTTAAAAGTGGGTTTACCACTTTTAAAAAAGCTTTTTTCTTTTAGTTTGGAGCAAACAGGATTTTCGTCTGGGACTTATCGGGTTTTTTTTTACATGCATACTTAGAACATACATCTTTTTTTTTAATAGCCTATACGGTCCTACTGCAGGGCAAAGGCTTCCCTTTCCTTCTTCCACCCCTCTCTATCCAAGGCTTTCATCCGCCCGTTGTTATGAAAATGATCTAAGTCATCTTTCCACCTTCTGCGCGCAGCGCGGCCTACAACGAGGTCTTTTCATGTTTTGGGGAGTACATACATCTGGTACAGATGATATACAGTATCGTTCATCTGGCTTTATAAAATTTAGTGTGTATTAGTTACCTGACTATTGAGCACTGTGGTAAAACAAAACATCGCCTCACACTCGCATAACCAAAAGCAAGAATTTTACACAGATGTGGAGTCCGTCAACCGAAATAGACTAGCGTGATGGACTACGGTTGAATTCTGTTCACCTCGGCCATTGAATGGCGTACTGTAAGTACTACTAAGTTACCAGAAAATAATTAAGCTCAGGATTAAAAATAATTTGCTTAAAAGTATTAGTGACTAGTCACTAGTGAAACACATCGCGTCCCTCATGGAAATGAGATAAACGAATAATTAGCACAATGTTTGGGGCTGACGTAACTGTTGACAGCGGTGCCGCGTAGTCAGCTAAACGCATTAGCGCCCGGGACTGGCAGGGGGCGCTGGCGTCGCTCCTCGCACGACGCGTCCTTTCCACTTGGTTATGCCTTTTATGCGACGATTCATTACCAACCGTGTTAAACGGGGGACGAGAACAGATAGCCACATTTATTACTTTTGTCAGCGGAAAAATGAATTTACGCATCGACGACTTAATGCACTCGCGAATTATGTAAATGTCTTTTGGGTAAACATATCGGTATAACAAGTAAAGTTGGCGATTTATGCTGACATTTTAACAGTGTTTGAAGATTGTGGATACTGTTTAAAACTTGAACACATTTTAACATTATTTGCACAGTATTCTACGACGTATTAAAACTCGTTGCTAAAAGAGCCTTTTAATTTTAGCCTGTTTAAATATATCTCAGACTTGGTATAAAATGGATATAACATACTTGTTAAATATAAATCCGGACATTTCCATTCACGGCCTGCGACAGCAGAAGCAAGCGTGCCAGGCGACGACGCGCCTAATTCAATCTCGCAGCTTCATGGAGCACTGTGCGCAGTGTTGTACACATTGTCAGCACAAATCTATTGCACGTAAAGGGTTTAGGGCCGGTGATACGTGAAATCTATGGCTATGTTAACACTTCTTTTATGTTTTACTTAAACTCCGGATTTTATTAAAAACTAGCGGTCCGGCCCGGCTCCACCCAGGTGCAGATACACTTTTCAAAATGCTGTCCAAAATGTACAATTCCGACTATCAATGTAGAATATTGGAGCAAAAGATCCCTCTGGTACCGGTTTTGAGACAAATTGGTGCACAAAAAACAAATAAAATTTCCTCGTATTTGCTAGTATTTTCACTAATGCTTCCCTCCTATACCATGGCGTGATAAAATATATCCTTATCGCATTCCTCGATAAATGACCTATCCAACACAAAAATCGTTTTACAATTGGAACCAGTATTTCCTGAGATTAGAGATAACAAACAAACAAACTCTTCGGCTTTATATATTAGTTTAGATTTTGTATTGAATTTATATATTTGGTAATGGATCGGATTAGCAACGCAAAAGTCGCGATATATTTTTAAGCTGACGTTTTTTTTTTCTCATTAAAGAAGTGGGTAGAGGTGACACTAGCACACCCAAGTTTCGCCTTGCGTATTCCATTTCATGATATGAATAGAAAAATTCAATATCACTATGCCCGACTCAGGAATGGAACCCGAGATCTCAGCGTTGTAGTCGGAACATACTACAACTAAGCTACCAAGGCAGGGGGTTAGATCAGGATCGAAGCCGTAGTCATTGTCTGACGTGCAAGACGTAGTAGGTCTTTCATTCCTTTTGGTAGATCGTTGAAGCTCCGCTTACTGGTACCGAAATCCCAACTGGTTCCGATCTGTCGGAGTGACTAGAGCGGTATTGCCTCTAAGAAAAATGATTATACCGTATTTTGAAAATTGCTCTTTGTTCTTTTTTTGGATCATTACTAAGATTGCCGAAGCCTATCGGCCTTATACATCGAGAGTTTATAAATATATTGTAGTTATCTTATGTTTTGTCCCTTTCGAACAACTTTTGAATTCAGTTTAAGCTAAAAAGACAACACACATTTGATAGCTAAAATAGGTTTTTAACCTGTCTATGAAGGAATATAGCTGGTAGGATATTTGTATTCACCCAGATAGCGGCCACCTCCACGATCGTAGGAAACACTACACATTAACCGACGCAAATACGTCATGGTTTACGTTCGGTTTGTGTATATCATAGACTGTCTTTAATATGTCAACTAGAAATCTTTATCTCAGGTGTATTGCAATCATTTATCCGTTCCACTTACAACTAAATATTTTTAATAATATTTTAAGACGAGCAAAACGTGTTTGTAAATATAGCACACATTTCTACATTTTTCTATACTTGATACCCTATGGCAAGAATCTACGAATATTTTATGGACTTCGTCTTATTCAATGTTTAATGCAGTCCACACAATAGTTCTTACTTGTTGTAAAGTTCTCCAAGTCTTTGTATTCAGGCCCAGCCAGCACAACTGAGTACTGTTAAACAATTTCACTACTCATAAAAGTTAACTGCATTCCAAGATACTCTCATTAAGTTCTTGCTGAAGTTGTACGGTCGGTATTTTATACCATATTCTATATATTTATTTATTTTATTTTATACTTTTAAGAAAACTTACAGCTAGTAACAGTAATTATAATATTATAAGCTGAGAATAGAAGGCCAATTACAAGTTTTCACATATTACTCTCTGAATTTATGAAGTAATACATTACTTTTTAGACTAGTTACAACTAGTCTTATCAAATAACATAAGTTGGGTAGGCGTACATGAGAAACAAATATAAATAAAAAGGAAGGGAAAAACATACATAAACTGAACTTTGTGAAATAAATATTACTTGAATACCTTCAATTCAACAAGTTTGGTAGTAAATAAATTATAATCTGAGTCATTGAACATTGTAGGTGAAAAGATATGAGTATTAATTTATTAACAAGCATACGCATCCCTATAGATTTATTTAAATTGAAGAATGTTTTCTTTATTTTTTCAAAGGCAGATATCGTAGTTTTATAACAGAGGTGCGATCCTTCACGCCAACCCTATTTGCGAGAGCGCATTTTAATTTTATTTCCTCGAGCGAGGTGTGTCGCTTTCGATCGGTTTTAATTATAGGGAAAATACGAGCAAAACATCGTCTCGGAATGAACTTACTATAGTCGTGCATCATACGTGTATATTTACACATACGGAATTTCTATTGATTCTTAGATATTTTATACATGGCATATCAAGACTGCTACCGAAAATGAAGCTGGGTGGTAGTTTTAGTGACTTCAGAAACAATGCAACTAAATTTTGTGCAAAAATTTGTGACGATTTTTTTTTGTTATTTTTTCTATCGTTGTATTAGAATGGTAAATACATCTTTTTTTCTTTAATAATGTATGTATGTATGTATCAGCCCATATACGTCCCACTGCAGGACACGGGCCTACTCTACAATCGTAAGTACGATTGAGAGTGGTTAGGCCATATAGTCCACCACGCTGGCCTAGTGCGGGTTGGCAGACTTACATACCATAGAATTTTTTATAAATCGCTATGGTATGCAGGTTTCCTCACGATGTTTTCATTTACCGTTTTAGTGCGTGGTGATTGACTATCAATACACACATGACTCCGAAAAGTCAGAGGTGTGCCCTGGGATTCGAACCCGCGACCACCGTGAACATGTTGGCGGCCGCGTCTAGTCCGTTTACCAACAGGCCACCACGCATTTTTAATAATAGTGAGCCTTTTATTTTTAAAGACGATATTGTACGCAAGGCTTGAAATTATTATTTTAGCAAAAACTAAAATAATAATTAAATTAATAAACTAAAATAATAGATTTACCACCCAAACTAGACGATATTCAAAAAAAAAATATATGAAAAAAATTGTCCCTTTTTTTTTTGCGAAATTTTCAGTTGCATTGTGTTTGTAGTCGCTAAAACTACCACCCGGCTTCGTCTTCGGTAGCACTCTTGATATACCCCGGTATATTTAAATAGATTTCAAAGTTGTAGTAACTGTTTTCTTATCGTTTTTTTATGTACTGTAAGTTTTACCAGCAGAGCCGTAATTGACTCTTCGGAAAATAAGATTTTTTACCTTAGTTTTTTTGTTCCAGAAATAGTCAATATGAAAACTTCCACGTGGATCAAAAAGGCTATGATCAGATGTACGATGGAGAGGACTTGGAAACGCCACCATCCCCCGACAGGCCTCCTCCACGACCAATAGGTTCGTCTACAGCAATACCGTATAATATTACTTTTTAGTACATATCACGTTTTAATATTATTAAAGAATAGGTGACAAATGAATCTATTTTGGTTTCCATTTTTATTATTAAACATCTTAGCTAACTATATTTTATATTACGAAAAAAAAATGTAACAGTTTACTATATTATGAGTAGTGTTAAAGTAATCTTTCTAAAATTACTTAACAACTGCAAAAAGAAATTCTAAACAATTTTGTATATATCATGTATATCTACATAGTACCCTCAAGTACCTGAGTACGATTATATAAATTATTCTAAATTTTGATTATTTCCCAGATGTTACCCTCCTAGATCTAAGCTACGTTCATGTTGTATGCTTTACGTAGGAGTGAAAAAATTCTCAATAAATTTCCTCGTATAGTACACTAATAGATCAAGAGCCGGTGGCCGCCAGACATTTTTCAGTTCTTGCATCTTACCAGACATATTTAAGCTGATAACTTCCAAAGCCACCATGATCGGAACTTCATAATAGCTGATCGTGTGATTTATGTCAGAGGCATGCGCAGACAAACTTTCAGCGTTTATAAAATGAGGAAAGTCTGGCGACCACGGGCTCTTGGTCTATAAGCAATGTTGTGTGTGCAGACAAGTACATCCGCGCGGAATGTCCGTGCCTGAGCGCGCGCTACACCGTGGCGCTGCTCGCGTGCTTCGGCTTCAGCATAATGTTCGGCATGCGTTGCAACATGAGCATGGCCAAGCTCAAGATGACCGACAATAGCAATGTGAGTACTACGTTTTTGAACATTGGTGAAAATGATGATGTCACAAATTGGAACCTTTATTTAAATTTCTTTCTGGATTATTTCATATACGTCCCACTGCAGGGCAAGGGCCTCCTCTACAATCAAGAGTAGAATTGAGACTGGGTAGGCTATATAATTCACCACGCTGCACTGGCCTGGAGCGGATCGGCGGACTTAAAATACCCTAGAAATTTATACAAATCGCTAGAGTATGGTAGTTTTCTGTATAGGTGGTAATTTTTTTGATGCGTTAATTTTGTTTACTGCTGCGAAATATAACCAAATGTTGTATTATGTGTGATATGATGCGTCCACGATTATAAACCACATTCCCGCGAAGTTATGGTATCATTTGTGCACTGCAAAATGACCTACGACCCTCAAGTGAAACATTAACCTCTAATATATTTCTGCTTTTGAAAATGTCGCCTGAAACAAATAATAAATATAATTTATTAAACAATTCCCTGAGGAGTGTATGAAAAGTATTTCGTTCATCCGCTGAGAAAAGTCTTAAATGTCAGTTCTTCATTTGGCCGGATAAAGGTTACATACACATGAAAATAAAATTAGACTAAAAGTAGAGCATGACCATCGAAGTATGAATAAAGATATTTTATAATAATTTTATTTACTTGTCATACTACTATTAAATAACTGGCTATTAAAAAACCTTAATAAGTACTGCTATGACACGAATGAGTTATGGTTTCATGAAAATTAATTAACTTTTTTTTTCTGTTCTGTTCATATCATAGAACAAAGATGAAGAATCCCCGTTCAACTGGACTGTGGAAGTGGAGTCATCTATTGACTCGTCGTACTTCGCCGGCTACCTCATCACTCAGGTCCCTGGCGGGTTCCTGGCGTCTATGTACCCTGCCAACAAGATCTTCGGCATTGCTATCGTGATGTCCGCCGTGTTCAACATGGCCATACCTGGCGCCATGACCGTTGGGCCCGCAGCTGTCGTCATTCTAAAAGTGGCACAGGGCTTTGTTGAAGTAAGTGATTCTACGGAGATTTTAATTCCATTGCATAATAATGATAGCTTTATAAGAAGTAGTTTCGAATAAAGATAAAAAAAATAATTCGGTAATTAATTGCCCGGCGTTTTCAACGTTATAGGTAATGCTAAAGCAAGAGAATATACAACATTTCTCCAGATACCAATTACTTATTATAAATTTTATTTTACGTATAGGAATAACACTATTATTTGTTAGGAACAAGTAGACAACAACTTAGTATGGTTTACAATTCATATTTAATCTACCAAGACAATATTAAATGCCCCAGTGAGAACATTCACAAACATTTTAAATTATTTGCAAATGATCGGGATTACGTGGAAATATCACAAGCGTTAGGAGGGGTTGAATGACGTAACGAATGTATGTCGTGTTAAAATTTTGGGACATTTGATATTCAGTACGTGATGGTGCATGATCAAGCTTATTACCGATGCTACAAATTTTGCAACCGTCTCCGTGTCGAATGTGGCACTCGTCACGTTTGGATTGTGCTCCCCTCTCGCTGAACAACTTCATTTTGCATACAATGTATGCGTTCAAATACATCTCTAATACTTGGCAAACATGTGTCATCCCGATGTTAATTTTAAACACTACATTGGCCTAGTGTATTTTAGTAGATTTCATATAGCTTTGAAATAGTATTAACTTAGAATCAATTTATTACAAATAACATTTTAGCTAATTATGTGAATTGAAGTTCCTTGTTTCATGTGCTTTATGTTATATTGCCATTGGAATGTTTATGACAATATAACTAACAGCAAATGAAATAAATATGGTTCAGTCTTGTAAATTTACTTTTCCCGACATTAAACTTTTCAAATGTACATATTTTCTAAGTAGGTTATTTTTTTCTTCGTTTAAAATTATAGATAGATTTACAAGTGGTAGTTTAATTTTTATTCGACAAAATTCCAAAACGGTTCGATACGGGGCTTTTGCAAATCCAAGGGATTTTCGATCATTACACCTACCTCCATATCTATTTTCAATCGTACTTGAGTCAGTCGACATCGCTTGCCAATGTACTTACAAAGCCTCTTTAGGATTACGGAGCCCTTCGTTGCCATGGTGACGTATTTGCTCCTCTCCGTATATTCCGGCTAAGACCTTCAATGCCAATACTATCCTATTTAATCTTAGATTGTGGACCATCTATTGAAATCATTTTAATGTATCACATATTTTTTCTATAGAATGGTATAATAGGGTTACGAATACAATGACGGATTTTGTGAACTTATTATTTGCTCCAAACATCTGATACATTTCGTGAGTCTTTCGAGATGAAACCTATTGTGTTTCGTACATTGCCGTTCGTATTTAAGTAGCAAATCTCTGTTTTATAGGGTGAATTTTTCCATAGTCAACTTAAATATTCTTGGAAAATCCATAAGCAAATTTAGATAGTAGTCGTACTATTAAAACTGTAGAAATAACATTTTTATTAAACCCGCTTACTTTGTAATCGATGGATTTATTTGACGATTACAAATCTGGACCTCTAAAGTGAAACGTTTGCAGGGCGTGACGTATCCCTCCTGCCACGGTATATGGCGGATGTGGGCGCCGCCACTGGAGCGGTCGCGGCTGGCGACGCTGGCGTTTTGCGGCACGTACGCCGGCATCGTGGTCGGTATGCCACTCTCCGGCCTCTTGTCTGACTACATAGGCTGGCAGGCGCCGTTCTACTTTTATGGTGTTTTGGGTGTCGTTTGGTAAGTGTGTCATATTGGGTTGCACTTAATTATCAACGATAGTGAATGGTTGGGATTTAATTATTCATTTTTCGGGTATAAGTATTCGTAATTTTAAATCGATTTACCTAATTAACTCCAATGGATCATATACGTATGCCTCTTTTTGGTGATGTATAATAAAGTGTTGTAAAAAAACAAATTAAATTTCTAATTGGTATGCATAGGTGTTACAGAGCAGATTTGTTAGCAATGAATGGCAAGACGAATATGCGCTTGATGTTAAGCGATACGACCGCTCATGAACAGTGCAAAACCAAACAATACATTGATTTACAAAGCAATGTATGTGTTATGGGCCAAGTGATTAATCCGGCATTATTCATAATGCCCGGGCAATATGAATAATGCCCAATAAGATCGGGCAATGTGATTATAACCAATCAATTTATCACATTGCCCGGGCACTATGAATAATGCTAAGTGCCTAATGGGCAGAGTGATATAAAGCGAATCAAAATCAAAACAATGAGCCGAAGTGGTAGAATTTAGAATAAGGCAGCACTATGGGGTGGGTTGGGAGGAGTCGAGGGGAAGGGGGAGTGTCGCACCTCCCCTGGTACCACTTCCCTGGAAAGGTAACGCACTATTCTTGAGAAATATCTATTATAGCAACCTAGCCTTCAAACTTTTTCACTTGTTGTCAATACAAATTAGCTTCTGCATCGTCTCCGGCGCTACGGGAAGTTCAGCCCCTTCGCCCTTGCGTAACAAAAGATAGACACCCATGCTCACCTCCGCAGCGGGCGGGGGCTGCTCTCCCTCCGCGCCTCCGGCTTTTTATATACACTCTAGGATCAGTACCCAAAAGACTACGTGAAGTCGGGGTGTTCCAAGTCGGTTTTGGGGCACAGTCGACCTAACTGATCCATAAAGTGGGTACACTAATTTTCTTCTGAAGATGTTTCGGTCGTTAAAACATAACTAAACATAAGCAGATCAATTCAACCTTTCTAATTTATGGGTCTATCGGAGATGCGACAATGCGGCAGCCCACCACGTAAAAAATCACCTATGAATCCCATTGCCCGATCATCATGTAGCCATATTCATAATGCCCGGGCAATGTGATAAATAGGTGAGTTTAGATTGTAATTAATCACTTGGCCCGATATGGCCCGGCAATATTCATACTGCCCGGGCATTATGAATACTGCTCGCATTTATCACTTGGCCCATAACATATGCACTTCACTCGCCATCCTGAGACATAAGATGTTAAGTCTCAATAAAAGTAGCTATAGAACAAATGATGCCTTGTTGTCATGTCTATTTCCTTTCGTGTTGGGTGATAACAATTATTGTTTTGGTAGGTACGTCTTGTGGCTGTGGCTGGTGTTCGAACGGCCCAGCAAGCATCCCAGCATCTCAGCGAAGGAGATGACGTACATCGAGCAGTCCATCGGCACCGCCACGCAGGCAGCCATGCCTGGCTTCTGGGCGACGCCTTGGAAAGCATTCGCTACCTCTCCACCTGTGAGTTGTATCAAATGAAGTTATAAATTTTAACCTCACACCTATGTCCTGGAAGGAGCATATAGAAATGATGCTTCTACGACGCGCAGTTCGCCCATCTTAGTTTCATAGTAATACTAAACAGTAAACGTAATAGGAAGCGTGATATGATATTTAGAAATATTACGTACCTACTCATCCCGTCCTGCAATTGAGTGTGATCGATGGTAAATATGTAGATAAGCTGACGTATCTGCTACATTTAGCATTTGGGAGTCTCTGGGATATTCTGTTTTAACTAAACCAAATCAATTGTTGTAATCTGAATGAAATTTTATCGTAACGGCAAGAGGGTTATGAAACATAATTGTTAATTTAGTTGACTTTAGGCGGTATTGAGTTTTGAGATTGTTTAAAAACGAATTTTCTTTTAGGTTTACGCTATTATCGTCGCCAACTTCTGCAGGACCTGGAACTTCTGTTTGCTCGTCATATTCCAATCTGAATACTTTAAAACAAGATTCAACATGCAAATCACGGAGGTGAGCTATTTCTTTGTGAATAATTCCTAATCTGCACAGGGTACATCAAGACTGCTACCGAAAACGAAGCAGGGTGGTAGATTTTGTAACTTCAGGCACAATGTAGCATTTTTGTCAAAAAATGATTTTTTTCTATCGTATTTTCTTTTGTTTTTTTTTTCTATCGTCGTACATAGTTTTTTTTTCCTAAAATAGTAGTAGTGTTCACCCTTTTATTTTTAAAGATACTTTTGGTACGCAAGGTTTTATATTATTATTTTAACATAAATTGGATTTCCCACCCAAACACAATGATATTTTAAAAAATCACAAACAATTTTTCTTTTTGTATTGTGTTTGTAGTCACTAAAACTACCACCCGGCTTCATTTTTTATATTTATTTACTCATTTAAATATTTATAAGGTATAGTGTGAGTTCATAATAAAACTTTGTTTGTGTTGTAGTCTGGGTTCGTGGGCGCGATACCTCATTTGATTATGACGTCATTGGTGCCCATCGGCGGAATGTTGGCGGATTATCTGCGTAAGAACAATATAATGACCACTACCAACGTGAGGAAACTGTTTAACTGCGGAGGGTTCGGTTTAGAGGCGTTCTTCTTTGTGCTCGTCGCCTACGCTAATAATAAGGTAAGGATTATAGTCTGAAAATAAATGTTTATTGTGAACATAGCTCAGCGGATGGAAAATAATTGGCAATTATTATGAGTTATAAATTGAATTTGCGATAAACTGACTTATTCAAGAAGTGGTGGACCGTTGCAGTAGCTCGTAAATTTGACTCGACTGAATTTGACCATGGGCTAGACCTGAGTTATCACCTGACTTTTTTGGATTGGGCAATGGAATTTACTTGCCATGTTTATTGTACTTCATTGTAATCACTTTCACATAATAGGTGCTACTATATCATATTATCCTGGTAAACTATTTTCTTAGTGCTAACGATCCAAGTAACTTCCATATTTTTCATCCAACAGTACGTGGCCACAATAGAGCTGACCCTGGGCGTGGCTTGCAGCGGCTTCGCGATATCGGGATACAACGTGAACCACCTGGACATTGCACCCCGGTACGCCTCTATCCTGATGGGCTTGTCCAACGGCATCGGTACTATTGCCGGCTTCGTCGTGCCCATAGTCATCGCCTACATGACTCAGGAGAAGGTGAGACTTAAATTAATCTTTTTTTTATTGTAATAAATGGGGAGACAAGATGCCGTTCGATACTAAGCGATACGACCGCTAATAAACAGTAGCAGAACCTAACGACACCTTGAATTACAAAACAATGCTTGGCAATCCATTGCGATCACCATCTTCTGACATAACAGAAGTGTCAATATGTCCAGTAGTTATTCTGGCTACAACATCCTTTAATCCGAAATACAAAAGTGCATTTACACTGCAGTTTAAACTTGCAATTTAACGTGAGAAATAGACAATGCGGTGGTATCTACCCAGGCGGCCTCTCCCATACGTCTACGTCCCACTGTAGGGCACGAGCCTACTCTACGATCGAGAGCTTGTTTGAAAGTGACCATGTAGTCCACCACATTGGTTTAGTTCGGGTCGGCGTAGTTTACACAACATAGAAGTTTTACAAATCCTTATAGCATGCAGGTTCCTCACGATGTTTTCCTTCGCCATTATCGTAATGCTAATCAAATAATATAAAATAGAAATAAAAAATAACGCTTGCAATATTAGTGGACAGAACCTGGCCTGTTATCATAACTGGTTAATATATTGCCTGTCAAATGCCTGTTGCCCGTGAAAATATATTTTTATAGTGATTTGAAGATTTATGTTACGTGTAGATTACAAAATTGTGTTTTTAATTGATGTTATATGAGTAATATTTCACACTCATCCACTGTTACGTAAAGAAGAGTCGTAAAACGCCAACAAAATATTTTCGTCTGTCACGTTATATTTTCACAATAAGTTTCGTCGCGCATATCAATCAAATTCTTCATGCGGATTCGAGATCCTTCAATTCTAGCTCGTGCGTTTTATTGAAAACTTTGAAGTGGCACACCCTATGTAATGTATAGCGGGTGTTGCGAGTCTCGTCGGCGGGTTCCGTAGCTCGCGAAACAAGGACATTCGGCCGTGGCTAATTTAAAAAAGGAAATGGAGGCCGGCGTGACGCGCGCTCTGAATATCAAATGAATAGCTTTGTGGGTGCGCGACGATGCGTTACACACTGTATTTCTCGCCGAGCACTTTATTATCGCTTTTCGTTCCGTTTCACCCCCCGCCCTGCTCGCAGTCTCGCACACCAATCATTTTTGTATTGTATTCATATTGCTCGTGAAGTCGAGCTTTTAGAGATTCTATTAATATTATAAATATATGTAGTTGGATAATTTTATATGAAATAATAAAGCGGATTAAGTTTTTAATGAAAGAAGTAGTTTACTTTTTTTAAATGAATACCCATTTATTTTGTGATTTCGAGCAAACAGCATTTTGAGCAGTTTATACATGAAAATATGCAGAAAATAGTCGCTTCATCGGTCCAATGAAAGCGAGTTTCAGTTGTTTAATACGAGTGTATAAAGAACAACCGAAAAAGTAGCTTTTATTCGAAATCTCCTAAACAGTATTCCTGTAGTGCGATTCACGTAACTTTTTGACGCGCCGATCAAGTTGTGGTTCGGTTACAATTAAGTTTACGCTTTGGTACAAAATAATATTCTTGTAAGTGTTTAGCTGCGCGTGAACTGCGCGTGAGCTGCGCGTCAACTGTCCGTCAGATGTATGAAATTTGTTTGAGATTGACATATACGCGCAGCAGTAGAATACGCTAAAACGTTTACGTGACGCGAACTTGACGCGAGCGTATTTGACAGCGGTTGTCAAAATTACGAGAATACGAAAAGGGCTGTTTTGATCGAAACTTAACCGCAACTGCACTGCAGCTGAACTTATTATAATACGTGAATCGCCCTACTGTGCTTAGTTAGCACTTAACACAAATCCACACACAAATCATACATGAGCTGATACATGAAAACCTTATAAATTTTTTGACGTAATTAAATATTTGGTTTTATAATCTATATTTGAGTGGGATTTAGTCACGTAAATATTGAAATAATTCATGTAACTTTGTAAACCTTAATCAGAATACATTGGAAATGGCTATACGCGAGTGGCGCGAAGTGTTCCTTATGGGTGCGACGGTGCACTTTATCGGCATCACTATATACGGCATCTTCGCGTCCGGAGAACTGCAGCCGTGGGCAGACACTGCCACCGAGGAACCTCCCATTCCCATCAAGGCCTTGGATCATGAGACTACCTTTGTAAGTATTTGTTGTAAGTCAAGAGATGGCCACTTAAACCTTCACTGAAAGTTATGAAAAACAGCACGATTTAAATAACGTCTAAAAGAGATCTAGACTCTGTAAAATATCTGTAGGTAAATAAATAAGTAACACCCAATAGTCACACACATAGTCCTGACCTCACACTAAGATCAAGTCTTGTATCGTGGGTATCAGGAACTACGAGAGATTTTTCGGTCTCACAAACACCCAAACCCGAAAGAAATAATTGTCGGCCGCATAAACATTTCTCTCGGTGCGGGGATCGAACCCGCGGCCTCTCGTTTAACCGCCTGTGAAACAGAGGCTGTCAGAAATGTCCAATCTGTCTCTAATTTGCTTAATTGCCTTAGATTTACTAGTTTTTGTTTTCTATTCATACTATACGCAAATAAAAGACTAAAAATAAAAATATATAATTATTTTCCACGTTCTAGATGGAGAAGCCAACAGCGCCCCTGAAAGGGTCTGAACCGCCAGCGTACGGAGCGATCGCTCCTCCGCGGCCCCCTGCCCCTCCCGGCGTAGGGGACCCCGCCGGCGCGTCGCAGCAGCACGTCCCTAATAACCCCTTCGTATCGGGCGCCTACTATCAGACGGAGCCCGTGCAACCGCCCACCCAGCCCTACCAAGATCCTGCAGACGGTACCTACTAATTCCCTTCTACTATTACCTTCCCGAAACACCCCTGGGACATTCTTTATTTATGCGAATTTTATTAGATGTAAGTACGAAAAATATTTTCAAATGTTTTATCGGAGATTTTGTTTCTTTGGTCCCAGGTTGATACATTAATTTTTTAATCATATAATTGTTATTTTCGATCCTTTGCGTATCATTTCATGTACAAAATGAAATTATTTTTCATACATATAAATGGAGTACTTAGTTACGTCAGATAAAAGTGTTAATAATTTATTCTAGTCAATGCGTATTTATTCCAGTGATCTATTGATAAGAAATAAACGTTTATACTTAATTTTATTAGTACTATTTATTCATCATATTAACATTAAAGCAAAGGATCAAAAATAAAAATATAGCAAATTAGACAAAATTTATAGATACATGATTATATATATTTTACAAATTTTCGAATAAATAGATGGTAATAACTATAATAGTGTAATGCCTGTAACCGGTGAACGTACTTGCCACGATGGAATTAAATGTAATATAATTATCAATCGCAATATTTATCTATTTTCCACGTGAAAGCTGTTTGCATCTTATTAGATATGTGTACCTATGTGTATCTTGTTACTATATCATGGAGTTCAACAAATCAGATTTCGCCGTATTATGAAACATTCTCATGCATAGTTAGGTTAAGTGACTCAAGTCATCGGACTGTATTGTGTACATTTCATGGTGTTTAGCACTGCATTGATTAATCTCATTCTTTATATTAGACACGGGTTTAGCTTAGGAATAAAATATTATATACAAAACGCTGTCTTCTTTTTTTAAAGTGTCGTATTTACAATAATTGCTGTACTTTGTTTAGTTGAGAATGAGTTGTAAAGGTCGTGGCTAGAAGTTAAATATATATAAATATTTTTTATTGCAATTAATGGCGCAACGAGCATGCCGCTCACCTGATGGTAAGCGATACGACTGCTCATGAACAGAAGCAAAACCAAACACACCTTGAATTACAAAGCAATTAGTACAGGCAACGAAGCGACGGGTTACTCTTGTCCGCAATGCATAATTTGCCAGGAGTTTTTTCTTTTCATGAAGAGGTGGCATATGACCCCACTAACTTAAAAACCCAAAATACTTAAAAAATGGCGTCCGCTAGAACCGCCATTTTGGAAAACGCGTTTGAAGCCATATCTCCGGAACCGTCTACTTTAGGCCCATCATGCTAAGGACCTTTCTTGTAGACAATTAAATTTCCCATCTTTTTTGTTCAATATTTTTTTTTGTACCATTAACCGTTCGCGATTTACAATGTTATTAATATTCGTTTCATGCCTTTTTGCCGATATCTTTGTTAATAATTGTTTAAACAAAAAATTGTTAATAACTAAACTTTTTAAACGATAAATTCTCTACAACTTTTAACCTATACTTTTTTCTTCTAAAATCCATATTTTCAAAGGTATCCTTTTAACCTACTATAAATAAATAAAATTACAGAGAAATATCCAAACAATTTTCCCAACGATTTTCTCATGTAATAACGTGTTCAGACTTCAGTCTCAAAAGGTCCTAGACCTAGAGCATTATTGAAGTGAAGAGAGTTAATCTTTTATCAATCTATAACACGTGGCAAGAAGAGAAAAATACGTTTATCATAATAAAAATGTCTAGCCACGGCCTGGTTTGCGAGTTACCTGCGTGTACGTCGATCTCAATTTACTTTAGCTGACTCTTGTACAGGTGTATATAAGTTACATTGGCATATCATCGAAGTATAAATGTTTTATATATTTTGTATGGACATATTTTGGCATAATTTTGTTGAGTTATTTGATCGCACATCTCGTCCTTGTTGCTAAGTTTCATAAAGTTGTTGTAAAATGTTTATAAATATTTACTTAATACTTAAATTGTTCAAATCTAGTATTGTATTATCTTCTTAACACGACTATGTGTGGGTGCAGTTGGCCATTTGTGTTACTGATCTCGACATAAAATCACACATGTACAGAAGCCAAATGTTAAGTGTTAAACAAAATTGAAATAACTAAACGATTCCATGGCCGACTGTGCCATAGATGTAGAAGATTTATTAAAATGTTAATATTAATAAGGGAAGTAGTGTGACCGTTTTTGTATAAATACTTGTAATATTTATGTGTAATTATGTATATTATTGAGGTGTTTTTTTTAATATTTTTAGGACTGAATGGAATAATTTGCAGCAGTGAAGCGTTACGTTACATGAAAAAGATTTTCCTCTCTTTATACAATTACGCTAAAATTGATATCAAATATCAATTTACTGTACTTCTGAATCTGCTGATTAATTTGCATTAAATATTACGACCCGTTAATGGTCTATTGATGAAATAGTCCCGAAATTTTGTGTCAGTGGTTAAAGCAAACAAAAGTACTAACTATGGAAATGATAAACTAGTGAACCCCGACTGCTATATAATCTTAGCTATGACCATTTGCAAGCTTCTGTAGATATTCAATATATAATACATACGGTGTATTTAATACTATTATGAAATTAAACTTTACTATATGTACGTAGAATAAGAAAAAAAAAAACTAAAAAACACAAAAAACATTAGTCTGTATATTTAAGTGCCGTGTATTATTATGTAGAGAGCTGTAAGGATATTGCTTCTTTTAAGATTGATAATTATTGTAATATATATTATTGATTATTAAAAAAATTGACAAATAATATTGACAATAATTTTGTGTGTTGTATAGGTCATATGAAAACCGACTTCTTTGTGCCGTAATAAAATATTTGATATGAATATCGACAATAATTTTGAGTGGTGGTATTTGAGACCAATACACACTTGTTAAATCATGCACAATACGAGATCTATTTTTGGGTTAGGTATTGATTTTGATATACGACTTAATTAATTTAGATATAACAAAAAACATAAATGTGCAAACTAATTTGAATTATACCAAAACTAAAGATGTTCAGGTTATTTACAAGTTTAAATGACACGCAATTTTTATTCAAGGTTCAAAAACACAAAAAAGTAATATTGGTTACTATAATACAATAATCTTAAATTTTTATATTGAAATTTCGATGTTTAAATACTTGCTTATTATTAATTAAAATAAAATAATTCTCAGATCTCAATATAAAAATGTAAAAAAAAAAAAACTATAAAAAAGCCAATTAAATGACACAAAAACTATGTTGAATAGTTACTAGCTGAAATGTTAAATTAAAATACTAGAAAATGCTGGTACAAGATACAAAATGATATTTTTTTGGACAGATTTGCACATACTCAATATTTACAATAATACAAAATGTTATTGGAAACATTTCAATAAAAAATACAGATAAAACAGCTTACGGCAAATGTTCAGAATATTGTTTTCATCATTGTATATCGAGTTCATTTTTTTATTATTTAAAACTACTGAGCTCAGCCCCCCATCAATGAAATGGGGGATGAGTTTGAATCTATGCTTGGGTGTCTCAAAGTGTGTCCAGAAAACAAAGGATTTTAGACTAGTGGCCAGTCTATTTCCTAATTATCATGTTATGTTTATTTTTAAACTAATCAATTGACAACAGAGATTAAAAGGTTGACAGTAAAAAGGTGCGCTGCAAAGCGATGATATTTTATTTGATTATTATATTAACGCACCAACTTACCAATTGGCAACGATATTTATAAGTAAACTTGTATTAGAAATATATATTAAAATATATTAAATATAAAGCATACTCATGTCAAAGGAATGTGAATGTAACTGTAGTATATGTATAATATATATACATAGTATTTATGTATTTACGACGTGTAGCAAACCGTCAATATTTAGTACAGCGTAGTGTATATTCAGCTTATTCGCGTATACATAAAATATATATTATGAGAAAATATGTAGCTATATTTAAAGGACAATAAATATAATATTTAGTCTATTGGACATCGGTGAGAATTATCATGTTTTAATTTTCACAGTTTATTTTTCTTTTATACTATTTAATACTTATTCCATTTAATACAACACGCTCATCTTCATATTTCTGTTTATTTTATCAGCATTTGCAAGTGTCAGATGTACTTAGAAGACTAGTAATAAAATAGCTAAGATAATTAATTATCCTTCACGATAAATATCCAATGAAGTCGCTAAAACAGGGTAATAAATAAAATAAACGTTGATAAACATAAATATTAAGGTTCTTCATACACGTAAACCCGCGCTTTTACATAAAACAAACCAAAATTCAGCAAAATTTATAACTAATAATTTGTCCAATTGTCACTCTTTCAAGGAATAGACAGCCCAATAAAACGGAGTATTCGTACCGATAATAAACTTTGCCTTATTTATGGCCACTGGTGAGATATTTAATTTCATAGTATTTTATAAACTACAAGTTTGAAAACTCAAACGCGAAATACTAAGAGTAAATTAGTAACCATTTATCTTTCTGAAATCCTATACTGCGATGAATTTAGTCATCTCAACTCAAGAAAATTCACCTGCTATATTTATTTTTTATTTGATAACGCAGCAGGAGTTTGGAATGCATTCATCGGCATGTATAAAGCATCAGCATCGTCATAGGCTATTGTAATTATTGTAATAAGAGTATTTATAATATTATTTATTTATATTCTCTGCAGTGTGATTTATTTATTAACGTCAGTTCACAATGTTCAATCACTTTTTTAAAGTCTGGAATTGTTATTAAAGATTACGCAAAATAATATGAATTTGCTTCCAGAAAGTTGAGGAAAATATGTTTAATTTTTATTCAGCTTATGCAATCAGTAGGCAAAATAGCAATAACTTGCAATATTTTACGGAAACCAATCATATAATTATTTGCAATGGATATAATTCAGTCATTAGAATCAAACCCCAATTATATAAGAAAACAATTAGGAACTTTTTAAGTAAAATATAGACCAAGCACATTATAAAAAGGCGTGATAATATTTCAAAAGTAGACCTCTATGTAACTTAAATTTAATATTAATTTCCAGTGTGTTTTAAATTACGTTAAATATAATGGTTGTTAAATATAGTTAATTGTTGTAGTCTATAGCAAGAACATTGTTTTAAAGAGTCTCTACACCGTCAATTCTGTGATGTAAAAATGTTTTGAATAACTTTGAAAAAATTATCACTTGGATGTGTAGTTATTGTATGTATTCATTAAAACTAAAACAACATAGAGTGTTATTTTAAGTGATTACTAATTGTATTTACATAATTTTAAAAATGATATATGCCGGTAATGGAATTTTAATTTCTGATTTAAACAAGATGGAGGCTGTGCACAATGAAATGCCGACAGATTATCTGTTGGGACTCGTCAGTTGTTGCTTTACGTGTAAATAATATATATAATGGTAAAGAATCAACATGTCAGTCCTTGATAATGGTATGCAGCCTTCATCCACAAGCCGTTTTACAAAGCGTGGTGAGGCAAGTGAGACTTGTCCTTTATGTTGCATTGAACCATATTATTAGGTTTACTGGCCGGGAAATGTGCATTTACTAACACATCAGATAGGAAAAGCAATGACGTTGCACTTCCCACGTTGTTTAAGGTTCTCTATGATAATTTTCACAATGTCCAAGACAATGGCAGAAAGGGTATGGATCCCCCCTGCACTTGTTGACGTGCACATATTATTAAGGCCTTAGGATATAGTCACAGTATAACATTGTAAAAATATAATTGAATATTTTCTTACCTTGCAGACTATACTATAATAATATTTTCCTATCATTATAATAAATAACAATATTCTCCACTATAAAACGCTGTTTCCAAATAGTTTCATTTTCGATTAGCATTTATATTTCCACAATAACTAAGTTAAATTTTATGTTTTTCAATTTAATTCTTTCCTTTCTACAACGTCTTAAATTTCTTCTATGTACAATAGCCTTCTTATCGCTCATTCCGTTCTTCCAAACATGATAATCTCTAAGTTTAGGATAATCTTAAGACAATAATGGGGTGATCTCACTCTATAAGGCTGTGTTGACAATAAAGCTGATTAAAGCGACTTTAGTGTGTAAATAACTTAATTAAGAATTATGAGTGGATGGGACAATAAACATGGGTAAATTGTAGCTTCGACAATATTATTAAGCATTATTTAGCAGTAATTTCAAATATATATAAATACGACCTTATTCAAATATAGTTATATAACCTATTTAATTATCGTACTTTTTGTCTCTTTCTAACAACTTTTAAATTCAGTTTGAGCGAAGAAGACAAAACATTCGATAGCTAAAATACGTTTTAAAACAGTCTATGAATAATTTATTTTATAGCCAGTAGAGATTAATTGCCGTTTTCTATACTCTATCTATCTTTAACTAGAGATTTCATTAGATATCTCGATGCTTTTGTGAAACCGAAAAGTCTCTCGTAGTTCCTGATACCCACGACACAAGACTCGATTTTAGTGTGGGGTCAGGACTATGTATGTGACTGTTGGGTGTATTTATTTATTTATTATTTATTTTATGTTTTAGTTAACAAAGATAGTTATATACAGGGTATATCGAGAGTGCTACCGAAAACGAAGCCAGGTGGTAGTTTTAGTGATTACAAACACAATGTAACTAAAAATGCAGTATTAAGGTTGTCTGTAAGAAATCGCCTAGAGCGATAAGACCGCCATCTGTACTTATTTTTTTTTTTCATTTGTAATATATTTAAGTGTTTATCCTTTTTTGTGCAGTTAAGAATAAAATAAATAAATAAATATGTCTGAAGTCACTAAAACTACCACGGGGCCATTCAAGTATTACGTAAGCAGATTTCTTATAATTATATACCCCCCCACCCCCCTTGTCATCAAAAGTAAGCAAAGCTCTTACCCCCTCCCCCCATGCTTACGTAAACATTTTTGAATCAATATATTTTTAATTTTTAATGATTCATGAGCAGAAGTTATAATTCTAAAAATAAGAAAATAGATTTAGGATAGAGATTAGATTTTGCTAACACGGTATTCAACATACGAGTAGAGTAAGTTACAAAAATATTATAATATTAGTGGCCCGGCCCGGCTTCGCCCGGGTACAGATATAGATTCCCGACCATATTTTAATTAAACTCAATTTGACTGCGCGCCTCTATACTGCTTATCCCATCCCGTGCTATAATATTACATAGTTCTTCTGTCCCAATTTGTCCACCTTATATTCTATTCCATCCCATCTATCCAGATTAAAATCATTATTTTGCTACAGAGATATTATGAAACTGTTACTACCCCGATGACATTCATTAAAACCAAAATATGTAAGGGCAACATACACATTGGATTATATCTACTACCAAAATGTCGAAATATGCTTATAATGCGTTTACAAAAGGTGAAATACGAATAGTTATTTGAATGTTCGTTTATATTAACAATACCTGCATTATGTATAAAATATAGCTGTTTTTTTGCGATTAACTTCGCGTCAAATAGTTTTTTAATACTTATTTTGCAAATAATACACAAACAAATCATTGTGGTTTAGTTCAAATAATATGAATAAAAAATTCAAGATGGCCGTCAAGTATCCATTCAATTTCTACTATGAATTCAGGTTATTCGAACAAAGTGTGCCTCAGATATCGATTTCGGGACCAATCGGATCAATAACTAAAAAGTTCAAAATGGCGGCCAATATTCTGATTATGAATTTAGATTATTTAAACAAAGGGTCCCTCAGGTATCGATTTTGTGACCAAAATGTTCAATAACTAAAAAGTTCAAAATGGCGACCAACATTTCCAGTTCTGAATATGAACTTGCATTTTTGAAGTAGGTATAGAAAAGTATAACAAATTTAAAACTTCATGTAAATTTCGAATTTATACAATCAATACAAACCTAAAAAGTTTTTTCCTATCCTAATGATTTCTATCAATGAGTAAATTCCCCAAAAGGCATTAAGAAATTTCCTTAAAAAAAATTAACCCCTTTTCGCTCCTTCAGCGCCAATAAAGAAAACTATGCGTGACATTATTTCTCGTTAGTAGCATTTAACTGAATTATGATTTTTTACATTTATAGCTTCAGCAGTTTTGATTTTCCATACAATATTTCACACCTTATTTTACCCCCATTAGCCGTTATTCAAAATTTTTGGACGCCATTATTTTTAGTTTTGACTTTGTAATAAGGAGCTAAAAGATAAAATTTCAAAAAAATATCTTCAATAGTTATTATTTTCCATTTCCAGTTTAACCCTTATTTCAACCCCTTTAGGCAAATACAGGGCATATCAAGACTGCTTCGGAAAACGAAGCCGAGTGGTAGTTTTAGTGACTACAGACACAATACAACAAAAAAATGTTTTTGGTAATTTTTTTCTATAGTCGTATTTGGGTGGTAAATACATTTTTTTTTTTCAAAAAAATAGTCTAACCATTTTATTTTTAAACAAGCTATGTATGCAAGGATTTTAATTATTATTTTAGTATTAACTATGGATATATCACCCAAATAGCACTAGGCCAGCGTGGTGGACTATATGGCCTAACCACTCTCAATCGTATTCTCGATTGTAGAGTAGGCCCGAGCCCTGCAGTGGGACGTATATGGGCTGATACAGAATATCACCCAAATTAAAACATATTTAAAAAATCACAAAAAACAATTTTCTCATTTCTTTGCAAAAATGTTAGTTGCATTGTGTTTGTAGTCACCAAAACTACCACCCGGCTTCATTTTCGGTAGCAGTTTTGATATACCTGTATATAACCTATATCTTATATCTTCTAACTTTCTTTTCATAACATCCCTGTGTTTCTTCTGGGCAACTGCGTTTTGAATCTTCCTGTTTAAAGATTGTTTAGATGACGTAATCATCATCTAGACCCCCCTACCCCCCATGTCATCCAAAATAAGCAAAGCAAAGACCCCCCGCCCCCCCTATGGTGCTTACGTAATACTTGAACGGCCCCCACCCAGCTTCGTTTTCAGTAGCAGTCTACCCGGTATAGATATGGTCCATATATTAGAGATATCTAGGCAACTTTAATGTCTATGTCTATCGATGTTTAGCTTAAAGCATAGAAATTTATCGATATAGTAATGATAACTATTTAAATCTCTTGTTGAAAATACCTAGGATATAGAGATCGGTCGTAAGAGACTTCATGCCTAATAAATCGGGGTGACGGGCGCAGTATCGTTTGTGCTATGCTCTGAATAATAATAGTTTTTGAGTAACTTGCCTCTCGTATACTTACTGGTATGAGGTTTAATCAGTGGCGTAACTATACCATCTGGGGCCCGTGGCAAAATCATCTGATGGGGCCCCCCCTTTATCGAGAGAACATTTTTAAGCTTATTTTTCGATAGAAATATATCAGTGTCACTGTCCTCCATACCAGCAGATTGCGGCCGAGGGTTCCTAACAAAAACCTGCGCTAGCATACCGAATAAAACCCTGTTTTCTGCATTTCGGGCAGTACTGGATATGATCTCAGGACGAGAAGCACCCCGATTCCTACTCAGTGATCGCCCGGCGCAAAACCAGGACGCACTCACTGGCCTGGACTGGTCTCTTTCATTGAGGAAAAAAGTTGCTCTCCACTTACGTCTAGATCTGGACGCCCTTTTGAGATGCTGTGGGCGTCCACGACAAACGCGAGGCCACGCGCTCTCTCACCCATCTCGAAATCACAGTTAGTAAGAATGCGCCGCACCGCAGTGTTGTCAGTAACTCCGGCGGCCCCTTACAAGTGGCCTCTTAAGACTTGGGTGAGACCGTGGTGAAATTTTTACGCCCTCTAACTATAAGATACAGGCGCCCTTTAAGCAGATGATGACCTAACGTTTTCTTCTTTGGAGGCGGCGGTGAGCGGGATAGTTCCGCTCGCGATCGCGATCATTAACGACATCACGTTCTCGCTAAACCAGGGACTCTTGGCGATGGAAAAAATCACGGCCAAGACTCGCAGTTCGCGCCTAAACCGTGTTTCCTATTAAAACAACCCTGGCCTGGCTTTATGGAATATCGCTCATGTTCATCCAATCCCCTAAAAGGGTGACTGTTCGCATCCTTCGAATCACAGACTGATTGCTGTCACATGCTTACTCTCCAAGGTCTTGCAGCGAGTTATAAATACGCAGCTCTTGAGGTATCTTGAGGATCGTCAACTGATTAGTGACCGTCAGTAGGTACGGTTTCAGTCAGGGTCGTTAGGCTGGTGATCTTTTCGTTTATCTCATCCACTGATTACGGTGAGCCTCGAGTGTAGCAAGGCACCGTTCTGGCGCAGCTACCTGCGTGGTTTTTCAACCCCGGGAACTATGAAAGTAGATCGCCAGCCTTCCCGATGCAATGGTCGGAGCACAAAACTCATATTGGACGGCTTTTGCTTCGAGACCAAGACCGTTATTTCTGGTGTTCCACAAAGCTCGGTGCTATCGCCGACACTGTTTATCCTGCATATCAGTGACATTATGTCTATCACCGGCTTGTATTGCTATGCAGTTTCTAGTACTAGTAACGCAAGATACATCGAACTATAGAATTTCCATCGGGGATCCGTTGAGGAAAGATCGTCTCAAATTTTGTCGGCAGTCGAAACCTCTCTGGGGCGGGCCTTCCAATGGGGTTAATTGCACATATCTCAATTTAACCCGACGAAGACACAACAGAACCAAGCGGTACTTCTCGTTAGGTCATCATTCCCTAAGCGCTATAACCTATCCTTCTTTAAGCGAGGCTTTAAGAGAGTGCTCTCCTTACGGTAGGAAGCGACTTCATTTTGTCGGATCCCTGTGCCTGCGAAGGTCCATGAGCGGCAGTGACCGCTGACCACCAGGCGGACTGTATGCGCATGCCTACGAAGGCCATAAAAAAACCCACAACGAGACCAATTAGTCGTCGTAATATTAGTATTATTATCTTTACTACGTGGCTGGAGATCAAACGCAGCAACGGTGATGGGGCCCTTTTCTGTTAAAATGCGTAATATTGAATTGAATTTTTGCATTGCTTTGTAATTCATAGTATTGTTTGGTCTTGCTACTGTTCATGAGTGTTGCTGACGATCATGTGAATGGCATGCTAGTAACACCACTCATTGCAATAAAAAGAAATACCAAATTAGTATATTAACCCATGTAATGAGAATGAGTCATAAGGAATATACAAAGACATCATCTCTGTAATAGCACTAGTCAATGGCAATTAATTCCAGTTAGTTCTGGATTTTTAACCGACTTCAAAAAAAGGAGGAGGTTCTCAATTCGACTGTATGTTGCTTTTTTTTTTTTTTATGTTTGTTACCTCGTTTCTCTGTACTGTGTGAACCGATTTCGACCATTCTTTCTTTGATTGAAAGCTGATGCTTGTCATTTGGTCCCATAAAAATATGGTGAAAATCTGAGCAATATCTTCGGACCTGGAGAGGGGAACTCCTTAAAATTAAGTAGGATTCCAATGGTTCTTTTTGCATTAGGTTCATTATAAAAGTTAATTTACAGTGAGACAAGAAAAAAGGGGTGGGGGTGAGGGGGGGTAGGTGATAAAATTAAAATACACGTAAATTCTAATATCTTCGGCAGCTTTTAACCGATTTTAGTGATTTCTTTTTCATTGGAAAGAATGTATTGACAGGTTGATCTCAGGAACACAACATGGAGATCTGATGATCATTTTCGGACCTGGAGTGTAGAACTCTTCAAACTTTAGTAGGATTCCAATGGTTCTTTTTGCATTGGGTTCAGTATAAAAGCTAAGCTACAGTGGTGGTGGGAAAAGGGGGTAGGGGCAAAGGGAGGGGGGGGGAGAAAAAATAATAAACATATGAATACTCCAATATCTTTGGCAGCTTTTAACCGATTTTAGCGATTTCATTATCATCGGAAAGAACATATTCCTTGTGGGGACCAAATCTTCTTCATTTTGATTCCTATCAACACTAAAAAGATAAAAATAACCAACATTTTTAATAAAAAAATAAAAACCGACTTCAAAACAAAAAACCGCTAAAAACCAAAAAATAACTAAATAATAAGTACCACTGCAAAGCAAAAAAATAATATTTGTTTCATGGAACTTGTGCTTGTTGATTAATTTGCTTAATGACTTGACTAGCCAACAAATCAAAATATATGCATAACATATTGAAGGCGGGTCGCCCAGTACCAAACATATAGATATTTAAATTAATATAAGGCATAGGTCCTACATGTTTGGTACTTGGCGGCCCGCCTTCAATATGTTATGCATATATTTTGATTTGTTGGCTAGTCAAGTCATTAAGCAAATTAATCAACAAGCACAAGTTCCATGAAACAAATATTATTTTTTTGCTTTGCAGTGGTACTTATTATTTAGTTATTTTTTGGTTTTTAGCGGTTTTTTGTTTTGAAGTCGGTTTTTATTTTTTTATGTTGAACTCTAAGTGAATTTTTTTACACCAAATCCGCGCTATAGTCTGTACATAATAGTTTGATAAGCCTTGGTATCTTTAGTAAAAATAAGTAAATAGTTTTTGAGTATCAATTTTGTTGGTAACTAATTAGTTAGGTTCTTTCCCTGCTTGCGGCCTCTCGGGCCGAGGCCGGGGGCCCCTCAGGTCGGGGGCCCGTGGCATTTTGCGCACTATGCCACCCTATTGTTACGCCACTGGGTTTAATACAGGCACACGATCTACTGGGCCCGTCGTTCACGCTTATTATAAATAAAGTCGACGATACTAACATTAAAATAAATAATTTTAGCAGTTCTTGTATGCAATATATTGCGACTCGCATGGTTTTGTTACTTGACAACAAAAAAATTTGTTTAGGTTGGTAATCATTTTTGTGACCATTATTTATACTTTATATTTATCCTGGGTTTATATCAATAATATTTGATTATTATTTTAATAATAAGTTTTAGCAGACTTTTATGTTGTTTTTTTTTTTATAATAAATTTATTTTAGTTTTATAAGTTTAATATTATAGGTAAGTATATTTTAAAATTGTATAAGTCTTAATCTAATGTACACACAAGTTACATAAATAACTAGATATAGGTTAGTAAGTATTAATTGCTCGATGGCACTGATTTGTCAATTATTGATTAGATTCATAATAAGGATTTTCCTTTAAAGTCCTGATACTGCACTGTAAATACTTTCAAACGCTAATTGTTTTATTTGCTACATTTTGTATGCCTTATTTTCTTCGATGTTAGTTATTGCTTCACACTTTTCAATTGGACTGTAGCAATATAAATTATTATTTTACAGCCAAATAGTTCTGCAAAATTATTATGATTATTTTAATTGAATACTTGCAATTGTGTATTATCATTGTACTATGTAAAAAACATGTAATAAAAAACACTACATAAAAGTATATTCTCTAACTGATGAACGTAAATATATAACAATTATCGATATTTTTTTTAAAAAAGTACATTTTATTAATAACGATTACCGAGGTATTATTCTAGTCATTTCATTTCCACATATATGGTATTTAAGAAATGTATATAATACATATTCTGTATAGCAAGTATTAAAGATTTTTTGCTGCACGCTCTATGATATTTTGAAAACCATTAATCTTAATCTTTATTTTTTTCTGTTTAAGCTTAGTATCAATAAGTTTAGGATCTAGGTAGGTAATTTATGAGCGATTGCTATGGCACTGCTATAAATTTATTGTTGTTAAAATGCTTGGTGTCTATTAATAATATTTTATATGTACCATATAATAATAATAATATATCTGTACAGTACGTTAACATATATAAAGAAAGCATTTTAATTTCATTAGTAAACGTTGGGGCAATACCGTAATAGTAGTGCGGAAGGGGTAAGAGCGTAAACTCTTATAAATTAAAGGACCTTTTTTCCTTTCCATCCTTGTATTACCCCAACGTAACTCACAATTGTTTTAGTAAAACTAAAATATGAAATTGTGGATGTCATCAATGTAAATTTCTAGGGTACTATGTACTATGATAGAGACATGACAACACGCTTCTCACAACATCACCGCTGCGAGTCGATCAAAATACTTTAAAATTACTGAATTAGTTTAAAAATCAACAGAAGAAAATTAATTATATCTCTCTATTAAAAATATCTAGTAGTAAAAGTACGATTGAGTATAGCATCAATATTTTTTGTGTCCTATAAACTGCTTACATTATTGGTTTAGTTTCTGTTATCCAATGTTGTCATGTCTTCAAATTTTACATATTATTCAATATAAATTGTCGATGCAATATTTATGAAGTAGTTTTGGGCTTAACAATATTTATTAAAAATATTTCGTAAAACCATTCGCGAGTTCGTTACGCGGTGTATAATGTAAGTTTTGTGTTAAAAATATAAAGATCAAACGTATATACTTGTTTGAAAATTATATAAATGTGTGTATTATAGTATTTAATTATGTACAAAAATTGATTTAAAGAGTTGCGTTTCGACCCAGCCTACAAATTCTTAGAAAGTAGATGAAAAATAATATTCATAAAGAATAAGCTTTGTATATATAGTACAATGAAAAATGTAGCCAATATACCAAAGATTACAAGTAGAATGTATATATAAGTAAGGATAATTATACATAACATATAATAAAATGTTATAAAGGGTGGTTTCTATTTATTGTATAATTTTATTTATGTGTTGTTATGTGATATTACTATTTTGTTTAGACACATTTATTTTCCACGCTATTAATGTTTCTATGTGACTTGTTAATTGCACTTTTGATAATTTATTAATTTAAATTTATTTATAAAGATTGTTTTCAATTACTAATTAGTTTGATTGCACTAGATACCTTTGTATTTGATTGAAATTGAAATTTTTGAACTTTGTAAAATACAAATTTTTGAACTAAAATACTTGGCTGTAAGAATATTGCTCTATTGTAAATAAAATCTTGTTTGATGTCTATACAATGTTAGATGTAGAATTGTAGATAAAAAATGTAGTTTTAAATATTCTAAGCCAAATGCTTTTCACTAAATATTACACTACACATAAGTACATTTCAGTCGTAATAAAATGCACTTATTAAAGAGAGGAAAATCTGTGGTAAGGTGGATTTTGAATAGGAAATTGTTATTTCAGTTGAAATTAAATTAGTTTTTTATGAAACCGTATGTATAAGGAAAAAAATATGTTATAGAAATTAAATGTGTTTAGTGTTTATTTCATTCAGTCAGCATTTCCTATAGAGTTTTGATAAATATATTTTAATATTTATTGCCAGTAGAATTGTTTGTATAGAAAATTTTTAATCCAATCATAATAAGTGATGTGCTTTACTCATATTTTATTTTAATCTCGTGACTTAATTGAACGTTATGATCTCATTATTGTACAAATGAACAACAAGGTTTTTGTAAATTATTGATTAAATGTAGAATTACTGTTTCGTAAGTACCTGAGTATTGTTTTATTATTAACTATTTTTATGAAATTCTGTTATTTAAAAATGGTGACATTAACTTCCCTAATATATGTTCAAAAACGTAATAGTGTTTTATTTATTTTTCCACGGTTCTCAATGTTGAAAAAAGTATTCAAAAAATATTTACACATAATTGGCTAATTAATAATACACAGTTTTATAATATTAAAATGTATTTCTGCCTCACAATATTTACAAATATAAATTACCTATTCTACTTAGAAATTAACACACGAAAACCCACAGTACCAATTGTATAAGCAACCTAACATTTTCTATATTCTAAGATATGATTAACTGAATAATATTTCAGATCTATTATCACATTTTATTTTCTCAACTATAAGTAAGTAGGTACGAGTATATTGCATTCGTGTAATGGCTTTGAGAATAATTTACTAATAAAATGATATGTTTAGTTGATATTCATCAGCTGTATGGAGTGACGGATCGGAGTCGCCTGCTCTTGCCGGGGAAGCCCCGCGCGTACGGTGGCTTGGCGTTTGTTGTCACGTAGTATACTCCACGAGCACTGAAAAATTAACATCATCTATATTTGTACCCAAGCCAAGTATATTTTTGACAGCCAAATATTTGTGTGAACCACAAGCATTTGTTTCGAGTCTGGTTGTTTGTGAGACCGAAAAGTCTCTTGTAGTTCCTGATACCTACGATACAAGACTCGATCTTAGTGTGGGGCCAGGAATAAGTATTTGACTATTGATAGGTGTATTTATTATTATTTCTAATTCGGCCACATCAATAACCCTCTGACAACTGTATTCGAACTTCTATTTAAGGAGTAATTCATATCTATGTAGATATGTATCAGCCCATATAAGGCCCACTGCAGAGCACGGGCCTCCGCTACAATCGAGAATAATATGGAGAGTGGTTAAGCCATATGGTCCACCACGCTGGCCTAGTGTAATGTAACACATAGCTGACAATGCATATGACATAGCGAGCAATGTAAGGCAGATACGAGCACGTACGATACGTTCATAGAGCAGCAATCAGTGGAGGCGCAACGCCTAGACAGTGGCTCCAGCGAATTTCATGTCTTTTCGAGGTCACCTCTTATATGACTTATGAGCTGAGATTATCGTGGCGGAATTCTTACACCCTCTAACTTTTTCGTTAGGTATACCGTTTTTCTATAAAAATTGACTAAATCTTATAGGTATTACCTATATGATTTTGATCTTATTCATATTCATTCATTTCCAGTATAGCAATTTGTAAAATTAGGAATATTGATCATACAATTGGAGAGTTAATGGATTACTCATTTTAAACTTACTTGCGGTCGACATGTTCACCCATTAGAACATAGTCGGTGTCCCTGGGTTCGCACCATCCGATCAAGTATGAGAATAAACTAGAGCAGGGCCCCGCCCAAAATCCTTCTCGGCTGTTGATTGATTCAATGAAATAAGGTGTCACTTTTGTGTGGTCACAAGACAGTGTTTCTGTAAAAAAAAAATACATGTACATTATTGGAAGATATTTTACAATTTACATATATATTGCTTGGAATGTTTTATAAAACAAAAAAAATTTGATTAATATTCAAATCAACGCCATCTATTAGTAATGTGTAGAAGGGTTTGACAATTTGATTGTTCCGCCATCTATTGAATAATATTAGAACTAAAATAATTAGCAGTCGACTAGCTTACAAAACTTAAGACCTGCCATCTATTGCACCTATACGACACTAAAATGTAAAATAGTAAATTATTTGACTAATTAGTTGCGTATATATTGTAAAGATGGCGATAAATTAAAGTGTGCATATAAGGATCTCTTGTATCAATGGTGGGAGCATGGAGGTTTTGTTTATTGGTATTTATGTAAATTATTATTGTTGGTGTAAATGGTAAGATTTGGTAATCATCTTCACAAAAGCAGACGAAAAATCTTATATTCTTATTTAATTTGACACTGTACATATTTATTGTTTAAAATCATAAGGCGGTGGGTTAAATTACCCACAAGAGTGGTTACGTATTAGTTAACATATCACCTGTGTTTGTTAAGTGTAAAATATAACATCTGTAACTAGCTCTAGCTAAGTTTCACAATGAAGAACCGATGGGAATATCAATGAGGTATAATGTCAGATGTCAGTAGGTACCTACTGATTACTTGTTAAGGGCGTGTGGGGACATTGCAAGGTCAACCGACGCTTGAAATATTTATTGATTGAAACCAAAATATATGGCATATGAGAACGCACAAACGATTTTCCAAACTCACTAATTCAATGCAATCTTATTTATAAATGGATTCGCAACTTACATGATCACAATGAATCACGAGATGAATTAAGCAAAATTAATATCAATAACATCGTAAAAATTAGCAGGTATAATACTTATATAAGTTCATCAACCAAACAAATCATATGCAAATAGTTACGGTAATTCACGGCGTTGTTTGGTTGTGCTTCTGTTCATGAGCGATCATCTCGCTTACCTCGCTTTCGCATAGTTCCGTACAGATTGAACTATACCTCAAAAAACCGTATCGTATTTACGAACTGCTTGGATAGACTACAACATAAGGGCTACCGTCCCGGACATGTTGCCACAACGCCGGGCCACTGTTATCTCAGAGGAGCTGTGTTAGTGATGACCTGACGGATCTCGCTTACCATCAGGCGACTGACATGCTCGTCTCGTAGTCAATGAAATAAAAATAAATACTTACGGAATATCGTATCGTGAGCACAGCCCGGTTGGCTGGAGCCGCCATTGACGTAGAAGTCTGCATGCCCGTTTGGTCCCCACTGGCCCAATATTCCCGCGCCAGTGTGAAGGACGTCCACAAAAAGCGCGTCAGTGTGGTCCAAATCACGGGATCGGTTGGCACCCATGTAGAACAATATTGTTGGATCCAAACCTAGGGGTGTAAAAAATTGGAGATGCCAGGACACCCGTGTTTCGCCTTGTATTTTCAGTCGCAAGATGTGATAGGGGGTGAGCCTATATCGGGCATAAGTTCCTGACACCGCGCTCATAATGAATAGAAAAAAATCAATATCGCTTTGCCCGACCCGGGATTCGGACGCGAGTCCATATATTTGCAATCATACCGTACAACTACGCCACTGAGGCAGTAAAAATAAATTAGTCCGTATGCAATGTAATGTCGTGTAAAGTCATTGATTTATTACACTGGTCTACAAAATTTAACTTTTTGTTTGTCTGTAAAATAAATGCTTTGTTACTTTATTATTTTGGCGTCACTGAACACGAAAATATAAACCAAATTTGAAATTTAGCTCTTATTTTAAAAATATGGCTGGTATCGAAATATATGACGTAAGAGTAAAATTTCATAGAATATAAATCGTTTTTTTTTAAAAGATATGTTTATTACTTTTTAATAAACTTTTTACATGAAACTGAGTATTTTAAAATATGTCCCAAGTATTTAACCTTTACTATTCAAGAATTCCTTCTTTTTTTCATTTTCCTTTTGTAATCATCTTTACGAAAACCTCAAACCAAGTTCTAGCAGTAGTCCGCTAGCATTGACGCATTCTATCGGCCGTTGTATCTCTTTTCCATTGTCAATATGTCTTAGTGTAATTGTTCGTCACTCATATCACCGCATTCAGGAGGAAAAAATCGAGGTGAGAATGAAGAAAGTGAATTTTTGGGGACATATTGCAACCCATTTGCTGATACTTTTGCAGAAGATTGTTCACAAGCTCGTGGTAATTTTCAAATCTCCTATTGCCCAAAAAATCATGAACTACTACTGCTCTAAAAGATTCCCATGCGTCTTTTTCGATGCCCTGTAAAATCGGATCAAAGTTTTGGTCCTTAAGAATCTCTTAAATTTGAGGTCCGACGAAAACTCCCCCTTTTATTTTGGCGCCGCATAGATGTCGAAATTCACTTCGCAAGTAATCAATTACTTGCGAAGTGGGTGCGAACAAAGGTGAAACAACCTTCAAAGGTTGTGGTCCAGGAGCCAGCTACAATTTCGGTCAATTATTTCCTCTCGAGCGAAACTTCGTAAAATACATTAGGGACTTATACTATGAATACCCGCGACCGTCAGCTGCGACTCCGTGGGTGGGGCGGGCAGTGGCAGCCTCCCACGAATGGAGAAAAAAAAAGTTTTTTCAGTCATTTCCTCCCATTTGAAATTTTGTCAGATTATAGTTAACCTAGTATTTTGAAGGAAAAACAAAGTCAGCTGGCCATAACATGGTGGATTATACGTCAGCTGACTGCTTGAACATGAAAAAAATATATATTTATTCAATGATTTCCTCTCAACTAAAAATTTACTTGGTGATCGTTTATATACTACTATGAATGAAAATTAATGTCAGCTTGCTGTATCTCAGTGGAAAGTTTGTCAGCTGGTACCTTGAAATGTGTAACGCAGCAGCATCTATCACCTACTGAATCTTATCAGCTGACGACTTTTCCCTTGACTTATAGCTAGCTGATTTCTTTCAATATTTACCAGAGTATGTTAACAATCCTCTTATACATTTTCGTCCGGGAGGAAATAACATTTCTTAAGTTATTTTTTCTTTATATATTGCAGCTAGATTTTGGATTAGAATTATATTCTCCAGAGGCGATGTTATAGCAAAAGGTACACTTGGAGGGGATGTTTTACCCATAACTGCGTAAAGTCCCCGGCGCATAAGTTGAACTATGACATTGAATGCGCAGTGACTAATGTTCGAGTCCCAACTGAAGTGCGGTATGAGGTGCCACGCGGCGAATGCGGCTCAAACACCGGCGCGCATGCGCATAGTCTCTTTTCGTACTCCTACACCTACACGTAATTTGTTTTTCTGCGAATAACATGGCTCGGCAGCCAACTTTAAGAAGACAAGAGAGAAGGATGGTCTACGATGTCTTTAAAAAAGTAAATTAAGTTAGTTAAGGTGATTTTAATTGTAACTAAACTAAATAAACCACGGATTAGTTTTTATTTCGTATATTTTTAAAATAAAAACTAAACTAATCGTTTTTTGTTTCTATAAGTTATTAATTTCCCTATGAATCAGAGAGAGATGAAAGCGACTCAAGCCAAAGCGAGAATGAAAATGATTGATTTTCATTGTTATTTTTAAGCAACTCATGAAAATAAAAGTTAATTAATTAAAAAATATGCTACAATAAATTATTCATTAATCAATTTAGTCTTACCAACATTTCCTCCAGTATCAAACTTTCATATTTGTTATCAAAACAGTCAAATCAAGCACACTGACGAATAACTTAAGAAATGTTATTTCCTCCCGGACGAAAATTTATAAGAGGATTGTTAACATACTCTGGTAAATAATGAAATAAATCAGCTAGCTATAAGTCAAGGGAAAAGTCGTCAGCTGATAAGATTCAGTAGGTGATAGATGCTGCTGCGTTACACATTTCAAGGTACCAGCTGACAAACTTTCCACTGAGATACAGCAAGCTGACATTAATTTTCATTCATAGTAGTATATAAACAATCACCAGGTAATTTTTTAGTTGAGAGGAAATCATTGAATAAATATAATTTTTTTCATGTTCAAGCAGTCAGCTGACGTATAATCCACCATGTTATGGCCAGCTGACTTTGTTTTTCCTTCAAAATACTAGGTTAACTATAAACTGACAAAATTTCAAATGGGAGGAAATGACTGAAAAAACTTTTTTTTTCTCCATGCGTGGGAGGCTGCCACTGCCCGCCCCACCCACGGAGTCGCAGCTGACGGTCGGGAGTATTCATAGTATTAAGTCCCTAATGCATTTCACGAATTTTCGATTGGGAGGAACTTGGTCATGAAAATCTGTCACTGGCTCCTGGTCTATTGGTCAACCTTTGTTGAGAGTCATAAAAAAGGTCTTCATTAATTCCAATTTCATATGCGATGGAGCGAGAAGAATTTTATGAGGATCGACTAGAGGAGGATATTTAACGTTCTTTTCTCCAGGGCACAGACTTTGTCTTCAAGTCCAATCTTTTTTAAAGTAATGTAACGATCTAGCCCGACTATCCTACCCATACAAAAAGCACCAGCACTTGATGTAGCCCTTTTGCAGACCCAACAAACCGTAGTGGTTTGCAAATTGTAGTTTTTGCAACAGAAATTTGTCGAAAATGAAAAATAACTTTGAAAATTTCGCGTTATAACAAATAAATGAAACACTAATACTATAAGACACATGAAACAAAAGCGTAATAATAAAATTAACGCGGATACTCTCACAAAATTATTTGAAATCCCATAATATAAAGTGACATTCACCAAGTTACCCGGTATTATTTTAAATATAGCATAAATTAATAATAAGAGCTAACTATTAATTTTAAGTTTTATATTTAGATTAAGGGGGTCGAATACTAACGATGTATAGCAGTTTCAAGTAAAAGGCAATTTTCATGTTGACCAGTGTTATTTATAATTTATGTCAATAAGCTATAGCTTAGAAAATTAATACAAGTCTCTGACATTGATTTCTTGTTTTATAGGAGCATGAAGCTGATAATAAATATTCTTTCAACTTCAAGATGTTGTTAAAAGATCTCAAATTAATAAATACAATGAAACAGTGGTGTAGTAAGGACAATAATATAAACAATAAATATTAAACAGCTACGTTAAACATTGCTGTTGGCTACAATTTACAAATCTTAAATATCTTTAATCTAACTGCAAGGTGGGTAACAGATAGCATAAGTACATGGGTTCGTGTCCTACGATAATTAAATGCGGAATTATCACGCGACTCAATGTCGTCATTCCCTTCACCGTTTAGACAGTTACGCGAAATATGCACCACTACCTACTTTTATCCACGCAACGCGTTTTATTTTAGTCTTAAAACTCCTTTCCAAATATAAATATTACTGCAATTATTATTCATTAGTTATAAATTTTAGTGCCTCAGTGGCGTAGTTGTACTACGGTACGGTTTGAAGCGAGGTCTTGGGTTCAAATCCCTAGTCGGGCAAAGTGATATTGGATTTATCTATTCATTATCAGCTCGGAGTCAGGAATTTGTGCAACTGATCGATATCCGGACGATTACGAACTTACCATCCCAAATTCCTAAACTCCAATGAAAGTTTCGCAAATTATCTATTTGGCTACAAGGAGAATGTTTTATATACATAAACTCATGCCCATTTCCTAGAAGGGGTAGGCAGAGGTGTTACCAGAGAGCCCACATTTCTCCTCGTATTTTCCGTCTCACGGTGTGATATGGGGCGAATCTATCGCTATATCGGGCACTTTACTGACTTATGAATACTTATTAATATTTATTTATATTTCAAAAACTAAAACTGGAATGCCAAACATTGCTTTGTAATTCAAGGTGTTGTTTGGTTTTGCTACTGTTCATGAGCGTTAGTATCGCTTACCACCAGACGAACGGCATGCTCGTATTGCTATTCATTGCAATTTAAAAATTGGCTAGTTACCAGTGATCCTGCCGAGTTTCCCCACTTTGAGATAGTTAGCGACGAGGCCGAGGATGTGTGCGCCGACGCTGTAGCCGATGGTGTGGATCTGCTCCGGCTGGACCGACTTCACCGGGTGGTTCTGCAAGTACTCCACCAGCTGCGCGATGCATAGCCCCGCAAACCGAGGAGCCCATTCTATCTGGAAAATACGACAATTTACACACGCTCCCATAATGCAACACGCATATATACAAAAGGATTCGTTTCCTGTTCAAAATTATGCCATATCTTTTTTCTCTTTAGTCTGCTTTATTTGTTTTTATTGGTTTTAATCTTTTAAGCTGCGTCTTTATAGCCTATAGTGTAGACTTTTTGCCTTTGTAGAAACATTTCTTAACATTGTCTAACAATCCTAAAATGCAAGGAAAATACAAGCCACTGACTACACATACTACACCAGGAATACTCGTACCCGCGTAGAGAGACCTACCTCTCTCACTATATGAGAGGTCACCTGGGTAGATACAACCGCAATGTCCATTTCTCCTGCCAAACAGCAGTGTAAATGCACTGTTGTGTTTCGGTTTGAAGGATATTGTAGCCAGAGAAACTACTGGCAATATTGAGACTTACGTTTCAGGATGGCGAGCACAGTGGAATGCCAAGCATTCCTTTGTATTTCATGGTGTTGTCTGATGTTGCTCATGTCCATGAGCGGTCATATCGCTTACCATCAGCCGAATGGCACGCTCTCGTTCATTGCGATAAAACAAAAACATAAAGAGGCGCTATCCAGTAGGCCATCTATCATAAATACTGCAGTCATATTATTTACAAATTATGCATGTATACAAAATCTCATTTAAAATTTAATCAAATATTGTAGAAATAATTTTGAATATGCAATTTGGAGTAAATGAAAATCCAGTTTACGGCACTGGTTATTTTATAATACGTAACATGTCACTGCGGTTATTGAGCAGCCAGTTTTACTCGTTTATAAAACAAGTTGATAAAGTCTTGCCCTAATTTACTTTAATAACTTTGGTTAAGTATATCTACTCATAGTGTGTCTATTATTATAATAATATGAGTGTTTAATTCATTAACGATGCAATCAATTAAATATCTTAGTTCTGATCTAAGCATATTGGAAAGTTAGGAACTAGTTTCGCGAGTATTAGAAAAGTAAAATTCATAACTTGCTGACTTCCTGGTAGTGTTTTCCTCAATGTATGGTGTTTAACCTATGCGAAGCAGCCTACCATTAAAGCGATAGTGTCACAAACGCAATGATAACTTAGCTGTTACAGAATAATTTCAATATTTATGAATAATGTATAACTATTATCCTTTTAGTAGATATTATTTGTTCCATAACTACGTGAACAGCATAAAAATTAAAATATTGACAGAACCTTTATAAGATTATTAAACCACTAAATATAAGATAAATGAAGCCGCCCTTACTTTCGTTCTTACATGTAACAGAGCAAAATTCGAGTCATAAGCAAATCGTTATTTTTTCATATAAAAAATAATATAAATAGTGTTTTTTTTAATTCCTAGGTCTAGTAAACGATAAAACAGGTCATCTGATGATAAGTGAGTAATTTATGCTAGGATCAGAAATGTGTTGCTGGACCATCAATTTGGGAGGGAAGCAGGAAGGAATAACGATGGGAAGAGGTAAGAGGGAAGAGGTATTGGCCATCCGGAAATCTCACTCATCCAACGACCGCAAGGTTGTCGCTTCACGTAGATCACCTGTTAGAAAGTGGTACCGCTCCGGACACGCCTACCTATTCATGCTGAGTCATGACTGACTCTACCACTTTTAAAATTTGGATTCCCTGACCTGTGACTCGATCTTATAATTTTACGGTTTACAGCCCAAAGTTGCTGTCATTAAACAAATGAGATGACTATCTAACAAATATTATTAAAATATTTATTTATTAAGGTCATTGTAGCCAGTATAACTACTGGACATATTGAGACTTAACGTCTTATTTCTCAGGATGGCGAGCGCACTGGAATGCCAAGCATTGCTATGTTATTCAAGGTTTTTGTTTGATTTGCTACTGTTCATGAGCGGTCGTATCGCTTACCATCGAACGAAAGGCTTGTCTCACCACTCATTGCAATAAAAAAAAATATTTCACAAAATACACTACCTGACCCAGACAAGGTTCCTTAACCAAACTTCCATAGTCGACGATGATGATGTTATAGTTTCCGTGGGCGAAGTATGCCTTCCTCATGTCGGTGCTTGGAGACAAGTTTCGGCCGCCTCCGAAACCGTGCACCACAACCTTCGTAGGGTGGTTGGTATTAAACTTGGAGGCAGTCAGCGAGTCGTTGTCTAGAGTGTTGATGAGCTCTCCTTTAGCTTGTGTCGACCTAAAATATTTTAATTTTTAATATTGGTAATATTACAATTAAAATACGTTCTATCAGACCAAGATTTAATCCTATCACTAGTATCAAGTTAAAACGTATTGTTGCTATACTTAGTATGCGAGACATTTTCAATGCAGAATTACAAATTTAATTAACCGCCTCAAAATCCAGTTAATGTTATTATTTATTTATTTTATTTATTTAAATCTTTATTGTACACATAAAAACAATACAATATTCAGAAACTAAAAAAAAAGTACAAATTGCCGTCTTATCGCTTAAAGCAATGTCTTACAGACAACCATGGGATGGATTTAAAGAGAAGGAGAAAGAGAGGGCAGTGTAAAAAATTATTTATAAAATGTTATAATATAGGTATTTTCAGTGTCTATAATTAAAAGAAATGTTTAATAAAATATTCATATTTTTCACAATTATCTTCGATGCATTTAAAGAATAATGTAAGGCATTTAGCTAATATTTAATATTTTAAAAATCGAAGGAGGTCATGGCTTTTAACCCGACATTAGACATAAAATAGCCTCTAGTAAAGAAGCTATTATACGCATGTTAATTAGTTTATGTAAGTGCGAACATATTATCTCGAAGGGCGTTGCGAAATAATTTCATAATCATTACCTTGTGTATAAATAAAACTGCATTTTGGGATGAGGACATCTGTATGGCGGCGGTATACATGACGTTGTGTTGAATAGTTGCCGCACTGACTTTGGTTTCTCTCGACTAGGCTCTTCAGCATTCTGTTGCGTTTTTGACACTGTGAAAACATTTACAATATTTTTAATAATGCGTAATACGAAATAGCATATGAATATATGTATAATGTTTAGTAGGACATAATACTAACAGAATTATTTAAAACAGTTTAAAAACTATCGAATATTTTGTCTTCTTCGCTCGAACTGAATTCAAAAGTAGTTTGAAAGGGACAAAACATTTAATAAATAAAAAAGGTTTTAAAACGGTTTATGAATGAGGCCGTAAGTGATTTCGTGCAAAATAAAGTAATGAACCGGGAAGAATTTTAAATGTTTTCATTTATATTGGCAAGAGAAAGTATCTACAACATACTAGATAGTAGACATCCAAACAATATCGTTGCAATTGCCAGCATGTGCAACACCGGATATAAAGAGGCTGAACTCAAACCGACACATGTGCGGGGATTTTTTTTTTATTGCAATGAATGACAAGACGAGCAAGCCGTTCGCCTGATGGTAAGCGATACGACCGGTCATAAACAGTAGCGACATTCCACTGCGCTCGCCATCCTGAGACATAAGATATTAAGTCTCAATATGTCCAGTAGTTACTCTGGCTACAATGTCCTTCAATCCGAAACACAACAGTGCATTTACGCAGTGTTGTTTCACCGGAGAAATAGACATTGCGGTGGTACCTACCCAGATGGCCTCTCACATATGAGAGACCTACCACCAGTAAATGTGACACTATGACGGGTTTTAATCCATCGTGCATGGTGGAAAATCCGCATCGGTTACTTATTGAGAAATGTTATCGTGCCCAGTTTTGTAAATATTTAATGAAATCTGCTAGTATCACAGCTTTCAATGAGGTGGGACTGGTGACAAATCCTTACAGGCACAAGACTTCTGCCGATAGATATTTCGACTACTACGTACTAAAAGTCGCCTTTTCCGTTCTGGTTAAAGACAAGTTAGTGAGCTTAATAAACTCGCCTAGCTCTGGAGATCGGTGCTAATACTTTGCATAAAAAGTTCAATCCTGGCTGACAGGAGTTACAGTGTTAACAAGAGTCGAACTATCAACAGAACAGTCCGAGATATTATTTCGACAACGTCAGTCTTTCTCGTAAGAAGTAATAAACCCCGTTATTGGCAAATGACATTACTTTCCGTAATTTGAGATCAGCTGTTACACAAACAGAAAATTCTCGGGGGTACCATAGTAAAGAATCTTAACGACCATATTAGAAAGATGTTGCATAAGTATCCAGCGCATACGCTTCCTAGAAATATACTGGTGTTGGACCGAATCCAATAAACAAAATTTGTTCTTCATGTTGGTTTACCGGTGTGTAGACTTACGATTGATTTAGTTTTAGGAGGATTTTATTAATTTCTATAAATATTGATTTAAAAAAAGAGGCCACAGGATATTCTCATTCAGGTAAATATTTGTATGATTTAGAATTACCTTGTGAGATCAAAACTCATTTTGTAGTTTCTGATAATTGCTTAAGATGTAGTTACGTAATGCGGGGTCAGTACTAAGGCCCAGAACTTACTTTTTTTACCTTTAAAATATCAATCCCCTACATTAGTAAGGTCAAATACGTCGCAAATCTATGGCGATGACATTTTCAAAGGAAAAGGTATTGGCAAAGGTAGTTTGTGCAACTTAGCCTAAGTTTGTGAATGTTGTTTATTTATCAATAAAAATAAAAATAATACAGTCTTCTTTTTTCAAATGGAGATTACAAGGGAAGCTATGCTTTTTAACAAAAGGCTTTAAGTGTCGTTTTGAAATATCCTGTTATAATATTTGAATAAGCTGGTTACTCTCAAACTAAAATTAATTTATAAAAGTATAGTGCTTTCAACAGGACCTGCATTGCAACAAGTGCTTGTTATTTTTATTACAAAATTCAAGGTCTCAGAAACGCGTGCTACGTACCAGTGTAAGTAACATCTAGTACATTTTGCGCTCTGATTGTTTCATACAATTAGAAGACATTAGTAAACACGTAAGTTGCTTGCGTTTGTCAAGTTAGATTGCGTATGCGTAAAGATGTTACGCCAATCCCAACGTTCGTTTAGTTACCAGAAGAAAATTAGTTAAACATCATCTATTGGCGTGTGGTAAATTTTGGAACTACAAAAAAAAAATGAAAATAAAAATATTTAACGCATTATTTGAGATATGTTTTCATAATGTAAACAACAAGCATTTATACACCTGATCTGGGCATTCAAATGTGCAATATAATAAAATGCGTAAGAGAAAAACTGTGTCTAATAATTTGACAGCAAAGTATTCGGTCGCCAAAAGATTGTAGACGATCTAAAAAACAGCTGTCAGTGGAGGGATTAACGTAAGGGCATTTGTGTAATTATTCTCTTAATCAGCATCCAATTTGGCAACTGCACAAACTATGTATGTTGTCCTAGTTCAACGCAGAGATTAGAACAATTATTGGAGACTGACAAAAGAATCTACCATCATTCATAACTGCCCCATAGGTGAAAATTAATTTCATCGAAGGGTCGATATTGGCTTGGTTGCAGTAACTAAACAATTAATTAAAAGAGTTTATCTTGGTATTTAGGGCTACATGTCATAATATATTCGTATTTGTTAAAACTTCAGTGTCAGAATTGATAAATTGGAAATTATACATTTAGGATCTCAAGCCTTTCACTATAACAAATGGCAAGTAAGTCCCTTACATCATTAAACATATTTACAATTTAGTTTTATGTTAAATTGCGTTATTTAAATTGTATGAATAACAATAAACCATCGAAAGTTAAATATTCTTTATTATTTCGAGTTGCAAAAGACTCAATGTTATTAAATATGCGGTAATAACTGTTTATTACTTGACTTTTATCTTATATTTATATTCGCGCATAGTTCATTACCCGTGAATTGTTGACGTAACATTACTTTGTTTATATATTTTAGTTGTTACACAGGCAGTCGAGGCCATATTTGAAGATATTTTTTTTAACTGGGGCGCGGCCGCGGCATTAAATGCTTATAGCCGACTAACAACCGTAAGGTCAGGGGTTAAATTCTTGCAAATGTTTGTGTTATTTGTAAGTTACTACAAAGGGACAGACATATCATATACGTTTTAGCTTTCTATATCAATTTATTCCTCCTACTCTGTGCATAAATCTCTCGCAACTATTCTACTGGTGGTAGGTCTCTCATATGTGCGAGGCCATCTGGGTAGGTACCACCGCAATGTCTATTTCTCCCGTGAAACAACACTGCTTAAATGCACTGTTGTGTTTCGGATTGAAGGACATTGTAGCCAGAGCAACTACTGGACATATTGAGTCTTAACATCTTATGTCTCAGGATGGCGAGCGCAGTGGAATATTTCTACTGTTTATGAGCGGTCGTATAGCTTACCATCAGGCAAACGGCTTGCTCGTCTCGCCATTCATTGCAATAAAAAAAAAAAAAAAAAAAAAAAAACTATTTCAGTAAAGGTACTATTCATAGACAGTTAATTAAACTATTTTACTTATCAAATGTTTTGTTTCCTTCGCACAAACTGAATTAAAAAATCGTTAAAAAGGGACAAAACAACGACATATTTTTTACACGCTTTTTATTAGCTTCACCTGTATGTTTGTATGTTTGTTTGTAACCGACTTCTTTGGGCGCGATTTTGACCCACTTTAAACGGACAGATTTCATTCAAATTTTGCACACCTGTCAAAGACCGATGACAATACAATAATTCTATTAAAATATATAATTATCCTGATTAGATTCGCCAGGATTAATTATTCTTATAATTGATGACCATTGCTACTGACCACTAGGTGGCGTATAGATGAACATAATTTGCTACTGACTAATAGATGGCGTGATCACGTCAATAATGCATGTTTGCACTATTCATCGCTAGATGGCGTTAACATTGTATTCTTCAAGTGTCAAATGTTACTACTGACCAACAGATGGCGTTATTGATTGGAAATACAGCCGTAGATGGATGTTTTTAGTCAAAACAATTATATAATAAAACAATCACATTTCTTTTTATGTTTAAGTTACCTTGAAATTTCGTAAACATACGCCCTCTCGGTAAATGTACCTATTCCTTTCTTCTGCTTTAAGGACACGAGATTGTTAAGGTGTAATAACAAAAAGTTGATACACACAAGGAAACAAAAGGTCGCGACCTTAAAAAATATGGTGGTAAACACGTATGAAAGTCTCAATGATTTTCTAGAATTTTAATCAACTACGCGTACACTTGGACTCTTGATTTAATAACTTTATGTCAATGACTTGGACCGAAAAATGAAATTAATATTCACTCATAGCATTCACGACCAATTCTATTTATTACATACCTACACGTGATGCACGTAAACTCATATTAGTCAAACTATGTGTAAGAGTATATATTTATAGAGGGTATATCAAGACTGCTACCGAAAACGAAGCCGGGTGGTAGTTTAAGCGACTTCAGATACAATGCAACAGAAAAAGTTGCAAAAAAAGCGACATTTTTTTTTTGTTATGAAATGAAATGAAATGAAATGTATTTATTGGTCACGTAGGCAATTAAAGAGCTCTTATGACAAGTCAATACACATAGAACTTAATCTCTATATACAATATTTATTTTCTATACTTAGTATTACTTATTTTAATTTCTTGCTTTTATCGATTTATTTATTAAGTTTATTTATTTTTAAATTAATTTAATTTTTATTTATAATTAGTTTTATTTATTTAGTTTTTATTCATATTTTATTTAAAGTATTAGTTATTACTTTATGGTAATTTATTTTTCAAAGAAATACATTATTTACGTTGGTCAAATTAAATTAATTATTAGTGGACCATGAATATTATTACAACGGTGCGTAGCGGTTTATAGTTACCACCGGATCCAACGCAGCCCTTTCTGAGAAGACCCGGCGAAACAAACTCAGTGGGCTTACACTACCTACAAAAATGGCGATATTTAAAAAATCATAAAAAATAATTGTCGCGTTTCTTTGCGAAATTTTAAATTGCATTGTGTTTGTAGTCACTAAAACTCGGCTTCGTTTTCGATATCCAGTATTTTATAAGTGTGATGATCATTCTTAATAATGTGCAATATTCTCCAGAAATGAAATAAAACGTAATAGTCAAGATTCTAGCATTCTCAACAGCAAGTAGAGTATTTTCTCAATACTCTTCCAGGTGTCAATTAGATTTCGATAAATCGTTAACTTTTGGTATCTCTATTAAAATTATTAGATGCAGCTTAAGCATTAGTCCGCAGCGCTTGAATTACTTAGACAACTAGAGTGTTATGTAGGTTAGTTCATATAATGTAACATCTTAATTTAGACTATAATTACTGTCTAGGTATTCGATTTAACTACAGTAATAATAATATTATTTCATATCAGGAAACCGCTTGGCGACGACGGTAAGTTTTATTAAAAATCTGATACTATTCACTTTTTAATGCATGAAAAATACATATTTATCTTTAGGAACACAATAAGTAATTTAGAAGCGACATTGTAAGACAAAGCAGGCAGACGTAACAATACCAGAAAATGCACGTGCACGAATTACAGTGTTTAGGCGAGGAAGAGATCGCAGATAATTGGAGTTATTTTAATACCATTGAGCTATTTTTTAATATTTTGTTGCGAAAGTAGGAAAACCAACGTTAAGTATAATAGAAACATTGGCATTTCGTATCTCTCATACACCTGTTCCCTTGACCTGACCTTCTGTTGTTGAGGTTTCATCATGGATTTTGCAATGACCTGAGTGTATCAATTTCATTTCGTTTGTGTTGTGTTAAATAGTATAGTTATAAAAGCAATAGTTATACTGTTATAAAAGCCAAATATACATCTTGAATTTAAAGAAATGGCTGATGCAAGATTACAAATAAGGATAACTGGGACATTTTGTAACTTAGCCACTATTTTAACAGACAAAAGATTAAAGGCATGATTGCCCTTAACAAGCTCAGGTAACTCTTACATAACAATTGAACCAGATTGTGTCGTGGAAAGTGTGGATCCAGTGAGCAGTGAAAGCGTTCAATTGCAACTTATTATAGTGAGTCATTTGTATGCGCTAAACGCAGTTTGACCTCACCTTAGTTCATAAGCGAGTGACAAGGAGCTCAAGTTATGTTGGTTGGCATTTGTTTTACAAAACGTTACGTTCACATTGTTATTGTTAAACTTTTTGCCGGGTTACGCGAATTGTTACGAGCAGTTTAACCGCATTTATGAAAGCAGTAAACTATGTGCAAAATTACCATTGCGGAAGCATTTCCTATCTTTAGTTGTTTTTTATTTTATGATTGTTTGTCTTTCAATAGGCTAATGTCACATAATTATCATCATTTGTAATCATTTTAAATATATATATGTATATACACACACACATATATATATATATATATATATATATATATATATATAGAATTGAGAATAAATAATGTCAGAATAATGATTTTGCTCTTGGCCGATATTTTATAAATCTATAATAACAAGTTCATGTACTACGCCTCTATCAAAGTTTATTACAGTTGTTTATTAAATTAAATAATTAAACTGCGTACTAAAGGAATATTTACGAGCCGACATAACGTGTTACGTCTAAGAACATTGCTACAAATCAAGGCAGACATCTTAATTCAAACATCTAGTACATGAAAATAGTTTTGTATGTTGTAATAATATAGCAACTGCCCTGTGTCATAAAGACGTTCGCACAGAATTTATAGCAGGAACACATGCTGGGCTGAATGAAAAGTATGTAATCACAAACTGAATTCTAGTATATAATCGACTCGTAATAGTTATTGGCTTTCGTAATCTACATCTAAGGCCGTAGTTTATTGGATGTTGTGAAATGACATCCACACTTCAAATCAAAGGTCGTATTGCATTATGACCTGAAGATATTTTTAAATAGAAACGTGTATGTTAACAATGATAGAGGCGGCTAGACGAACTACTCGTATTTATTTGTGGAATAGCCTTCATATAGCTTGAAACTACAGTAGCAATGAATCTTTTGACCAGGGCGGATACTCTATACTCCGACATGACAACGACTGTTCGAATGTTCCTAAAACTGTACAAAAATGGCGAAATAATTTACAAAATATTCGAATCCTTTAGACTAATGTAATGTAATGGAAATAAGGAAATAATAAGTATTGATTTCTCGAAGTCAAAAAATATTCAAATCGGAATCGTTGACTCCGTGTGAGAGCATAAAGTAACGTCCTCGGTGCTATCACTGTCTCACAGAAAAACTGACCTTAAATTACAGTTTTACTGTGGTGTCTTATTTATTGAGTGAGATTTCTGATTTCTATACCTCGGACATTCTTTTTATCCTTTTGGCGTGCCTATACTAATGTGAAAAACCATTGAATATCTACCTCGCTGATAGTGCATTTCAATTTTAGCCAGTGTGTATTAGATTTCAGGGAAGCCGAAGTGTCTAGTCAGTCCACTGTTTTTCTATCCACGAAAGAAAATCTTACTGTCTAGTGTAGTGTATCTGGCCACTCGCATATACTGAATACCGAATGAGTACTTTTTAGACAAGTCTGTCGTCAATACATTGTTATGGTGATAAATGCATTTCTTTTATTTTGCACATTTAATAATACATTACATTTAGGTATAGTATCTGTAAATATCTCTCAGGAGTGAAAATCCCATATATTCATACCTAAAAATTATTTCTTTGACGCGAGAGCGTATATGAATTTACTCAATGAATTATAACTAATTTACATAATTTTAAGATTAGTTTATTGAACTAGGGTTTGCTTATGTAACATATGTGATATTTAATGATTGTTAGGGCCTTGATATTTACGGAGACGTCCTTCATGAGTTACGAAAGTATGAATAGTTTACAATTTTAACCTAACGCATGTTGAGATTTCTCAACTCGGATATAAGTGGGTCACGTAAATAAACTGGATAAAAATATGTGATTGTTTCTTAGATTTACGCGAATGTCATGAATTGACATAAATACAATTTTTAAAGAAATTCTCGCAGTTTTGCAAATTTTTAAATTTTTTATATTTTCCTTCCCATCGGATCGCAAAAACTAGGTTACTTTTTTAATTAACTTTTTAATTTAATAATTGAAATATAAGAGTACTTAAATTGTAACAATCACAGATCGGATTAAAGCAACAGTCCGTATCGTGACCACGATAGAAGTACAGTAATCGAAACGTAGAAAAAAAAGAAAATCAGATTCAGAAAAATTGAAAAAAGGGCGCGACAAAATCTGTGAACAATAGTAATATTTCAATGGATAAAATACTTACATAAATGTTGTTTACATTTTATTATTTTCATTTTAAACTTCTTTACAAATGGACGTGAGTTTGAGGAAATTGTGCAAGTTTGCTTGTACGACTTAAAGTAAAGCATCTACAAGATGACATGATCATAATTTTAAATAACATTTACTGTAGGGTTATGAGTTATCATATAGCTAATGGTATCATGTTTATTATAAGACAGTTGCACGTAACTTTGAGAAGACGTTGCATAACTAGTGAGATGCGGAGATGCTCATTTCCGCCGCATATTAATGTGCTCATCGGCCACAGACCTTGCAGGAAAAAATAAGGCCAAGTGTGTATAAAGTAATTTACAAGATGTAAAAATATTATGATAAATGCAGGCACGCGTTATGTTAACCATATAATTTTTATGGCTAAATCTAGTAAATGATCATAAGGGTAATTTAACGGTAAATGATTATCGTTGACAGTAATTGCAATACCTACTTGGAATATATACGTGTTGCCAACCTTTCAAAACTATGAAGGAAACAGTATGGGAGGAAGAAAGGTTTATTGGGCCTACGAAAATTTCACTCATCGAAAAGAACAGGACAAAAAAATATTACATGGTAGTTTCATTTTTGTTATTTATGTCTTCGCTTCACATCTGTTTTCTGTGAGGCTGGAGTGCCACTCCGGAGAAGTCCTTTCATTCTAGAGGGTTATTCTGCGATCCGAAACAAAGTTCCGATGTACGAATTTCGTACGTAAAACTGTACGATACCCAACAAACTGTTCGATTTCTCTATCGTATGTCCCAACAATATAATAAATTTGGAGAGAAGAATAACTATCAAATAATGTAGTTTTATTTTTTATAAGTGTCTGTCAGTGAAGTTCAATATTTGAACTTCTTTTATAGACCAGGAGCCAGTGACAGATTCTCATGACCAAGTTCCTCCCAATCGAAAATTCGTGAAATGCATTAGGGACTTAATACTATGAATACTCCCGACCGTCAGCTGCGACTCCGTGGGTGGGGCGGGCAGTGGCAGCCTCCCACGCATGGAGAAAAAAAAAGTTTTTTCAGTCATTTCCTCCCATTTGAAATTTTGTCAGTTTATAGTTAACCTAGTATTTTGAAGGAAAAACAAAGTCAGCTGGCCATAACATGGTGGATTATACGTCAGCTGACTGCTTGAACATGAAAAAAAAATATATTTATTCAATGATTTCCTCTCAACTAAAAATTTACTTGGTGATCGTTTATATACTACTATGAATGAAAATTAATGTCAGCTGGCTGTATCTCAGTGGAAAGTTTGTCAGCTGGTACCTTGAAATGTGTAACGCAGCAGCATCTATCACCTACTGAATCTTATCAGCTGACGACTTTTCCCTTGACTTATAGCTAGCTGATTTCTTTCATTATTTACCAGAGTATGTGAACAATCCTCTTATAAATTTTCGTCCGGGAGGAAATAACATTTCTTAAGTTATTCGTCAGTGTGCTTGATTTGACTGTTTTGATAACAAATATGAAAGTTTGATAATGGAGGAAATGTTGGTAAGACTAAATTGATTAATGAATAATTAATATTGTAGCATATTTTTTAATTAATTAACTTTAATTTTCATGAGTTGCTTAAAAATAACAATGAAAATCAATCATTTTCATTCTCGCTTTGGCTTGAGTCGCTTTCATCTCTCTCTGATTCATAGGGAAATTAATAACTTATACAAATAAAAAACGATTAATTTAGTTTTTATTTTAAAAATACACGAAATAAAAACTAATCCGTGGTTTATTTAGTTTAGTTACAATTAAAATCACCTTAACTAACTTAATTTACTTTTCTAAAGACATCGTAGACCATCCTTCTCTCTTGTCTTCTTAAAGTTGGCCGCCGAGCCATGTTATTCGCAGAAAAACAAATTACGTGTAGGTGTAGGAGTACGAAAAGAGACTATGCGCATGCGCGCCGGTGTTTGAGCCGCATTCCCCGCGTGGCACCTCATACCGCACTTCAGTTGGGACTCGAACATTAGTCACTGCGCATTCAATGTTATAGTTCAACTTATGCGCCGGGGACTTTACGCAGTTATGGGTAAAACATCCCCTCCAAGTGTACCTTTTGCTATAACATCGCCTCTGGAGAATATAATTCTAATCCAAAATCTAGCTGCATTATATAAAGAAAAAATAACTTAAGAAATGTTATTTCCTCCCGGACGTAAATTTATAAGAGGATTGTTAACATACTCTGGTAAATAATGAAAGAAATCAGCTAGCTATAAGTCAAGGGAAAAGTCGTCAGCTGATAAGATACAGTAGGTGATAGATGCTGCTGCGTTACACATTTCAAGGTACCAGCTGACAAACTTTCCACTGAGATACAGCCAGCTGACATTAATTTTCATTCATAGTAGTATATAAACGATCACCAAGTAAATTTTTAGTTGAGAGGAAATCACTGAGACTGCCTCGGTGGCGTAGTTGTACTACGGTACGGTTACAAAGCTGAGGTCTCGGGTTCGAATCCCGGGTTGGGCAAAGTGATATTAGATTTTTCTATTCAGTATCAGCCCAGAGTCAGGAATTTGTGCCCGATATGGCGATAGGCTCGCCACCTATCACATTGTGGGACGGAACATACAAGGCGAAATGTGGGTGCCCTGGCACCTCTGCCTACCCCTTCTGGGAACAAGGCGTGAGTTTATGTATGTATATATGTATGAGAGGAAATCATTGAATAAATATATTTTTTTATTTCATGTTCAAGCAGTCAGCTGACGTATAATCCACCATGTTATGGCCAGCTGACTTTGTTTTTCCTTCAAAATACTAGGTTAACTAAATATAATCTGACAAAATTTCAAATGGGAGGAAATGACTGAAAAAACTTTTTTTTTCTCCATGCGTGGGAGGCTGCTACTGCCCGCCCCACCCACGGAGTCGCAGCTGACGGTCGCGGGTATTCATAGTATAAGTCCCTAATGCATTTTACGAAGTTTCGCTCGAGAGGAAATAATTGACCGAAATTGTAGCTGGCTCCTGGACCATAACTTAAGAAATGTTATTTTCTCCCGGACGAAAATTTATAAGAGGATTGTTCACATACTCTGGTAAATAATGAAAGAAATCAGCTAGCTATAAGTCAAGGGAAAAGTCGTCAGCTGATAAGATTCAGTAGGTGATAGATGCTGCTGCGTTACACATTTCAAGGTACCAGCTGACAAACTTTCCACTGAGATACAGCCAGCTGACATTAATTTTCATTCATAGTAGTATATAAACGATCACCAAGTAAATTTTTAGTTGAGAGGAAATCATTGAATAAATATTTTTTTTTTTTCATGTTCATGCAGTCAGCTGACGTATAATCCACCATGTTATGGCCAGCTGACTTTGTTTTTCCTTCAAAATACTAGGTTAACTATAATCTGACAAAATTTCAAATGGGAGGAAATGACTGAAAAAACTTTTTTTTTCTCCATGCGTGGGAGGCTGCCACTGCCCGCCCCACCCACGGAGTCGCAGCTGACGGTCGCGGGTATTCATAGTATAAGTCCCTAATGCATTTTACGAAGTTTCGCTCGAGAGGAAATAATTGACCGAAATTGTAGCTGGCTCCTGGACCATTAGGATAATTGGACCCTACCGTAGTCCGACGGAACTACGGTGTGACTCTAAACATTTTCAAGTGTTAATTATGGTCATTATGTAATAAACCATAAGCATTGCTACCCATTATGGTAAATAATTGCTGTGTTGCTAAATAGTCCGGTTGAGCGGCCTTTTATGCTAATGAAAAGGTCGTCAGGTTTTAATAACTCTTGATGCATCTTTAATTTGAAAACAAATTGTGGAGAAATGTGACTATTCGTATTAATTTATAGCCCCAGAGGCGCATTGGCGGGTATCCAGCTGTGAACTGAAAGTCGCAGGTTTGAGTGGCGGAAACAAATTAAATAGGATTATCGACTATATTTGGCTCAATGGCTGTATTAATTATTGAATTTTATAGCCATTATTTTCTGAATATCATTAAGAAAAGATTTTGTAATAAATGACCTTCGAATTAAGAAGAAGTTATTATTTTCGAAGTGGGTATTACAAATTAGGAAATTCATATCAAATTCTAAGCAAAGATTTTATGCGATGGAATATATTATGAGAAATATATAATTTTTATCATCAACTTGAATTTGATAGGAATACTGTGCCAGTAGCGGAGTTTTATGATTTACAAGTAATTATATTGTAAAGTGAGCATTTGGGTCTTTAAGTTATATAAATACAATGTAATGAATAATTTTACCTTATGGACCTCGTTCTCCTCCCTCATGAAAAACTTCAAGGTTACTCATCAGTAACCTACATCATGGTTAAAATAAGATTAAAATCTCAATATCACCACAAGAATTTTTAAAGAAAAAAAATACCTTGACTGTTCGGTGGGAAGTAGGGCGGAGGACATTTGACGGAATATTGACCGAATAATCCGTTTAATTTCTTATGTCATTTAATTAATCAGGACGTTGTTACGCAATACTTTATTTCCACTTGTAAAATGAACGGAAGATACCCCGAACTTATACTCGCCTATTAACGTTAATCAAAAAGTAACTAACCACTCTCAATCGTACTCTCGATTGTAGAGTAGGCCCGTGCCCTGCAGTGGGACATATAAGGGCTGATACATACACACACAAATAATCAATGAACTAGCCTTTATTTAGTTTTTTGTTAAATTAAAGTTATTACATACTTGTTCCAACATATTCAATAGTTATGGAACAGTTACAAATACTATAAAATACACATATGATATAAATACAAACAACAACTTATGTTTATTTATACATTATGTAATTAAATTCGGCATTCGTCAAGGTTTTGTTGTAACGAGAGGTAATAAAAAAGAAGTCCACGGCAACCTCCAGCTGAGGTCACTTGTCTAGGAAATGCGCCGACATTACATAAACTAGACACACTAAAACTATTAAATATAATTATTTATAAGCCTAATGCCGGAAATGTGAATACATTATGGTAATTCCGCTGTAATTTTTATCTACAGGTGGTCTTTTGGTAGTTAATAAAGAAATGTATTTCCGTCTTATTTTAAAGTACCTATATAGGGTATATCAAGACTGCTACCGAAAACGAAACCGGGTGGTAGTTTAAGCGACTTCAGACACAATGCAATAGAGAAGGTTGCAAAAAATGGTGCCAATATTTTTTTGGTTGTTTTTTTCCTATGGCCGTATTTGGGTGGTAAATGCATTATTCCCTAAAATAATAGTGAATACCCTTTTATTTATAAATACTCTAAGGTATAAAAGAGTTTAAATAATTATATTAGCAAATACTATGGATTTACCCGGCCGGGATAACGCCAGGTAGAAGAAGAAGAAGACTGGATTTACCATCCAAAAAAGATGATATTTAAAAAATCATTGTTGCGTTGCTTTGCGACATTTTTATAGTATTTGTAGTCACTTAAACCACCACCCGGCTTCGTTTTCGGTAGCAGTCTTGATATACCCGGTATAATACTTGTAAACTAAGGCAAAATCCTTAACATAATGATCCATGTTGGGCGTTGGTATATCGCAATTTGATTCAACCTGTGTTACATATACAACATCTACCTTTTTTGTATATTCTATATGGTTTGTACTGTTCTTACCGACAGTGAAGTCACTTTGTTCTGTCAATATAATAAAGAATAAATAACTACATTTTTGTGGTACTTCCCGATAATATTATATTTCCTTACTCATTATATTTTATAGACTTTCACTCCTATTAAAAATAATTTGATTGAAGGATAATTAATTTGAACTCAGATACATAATATGTGTAGATACTCTCAAACTTGTGTATTCAAGTGTTCAGCAGTTTTCTCTAGCATTTACATAAGTATTCTTAACAATTTAAAGTATGATGTTTGTTTAGACGCTCAGACATATCCTTTTCCTTCTGTGGTTGTTGGACTGTTTTATGAGACCATTTATTTAAATAAAACTTTTATAAAAAAAAAACTAACGTAAAACTGCTTCATAAATGACTAAAATATCAATTCGAATAACACAGAGCCTATATTTCTATACTAATAAAAATATCCATTCCGTAACATAATGGCGTCGCATCTTCCAATTACCACAATAAATTTCATATTTCGAAAACATAATTTGATATTCGAACACAAATCTTCTTAATCCAATACTTCTAATTTACTCCTTACAAAAAAAAACAACAATAAAATACGTCATCGCAAAATTCAATACGTCATGATTCGTGAATCAAAGATGAATGTTACGCAACGCGAATGTCGGCCAGTTATTTCGGAAGTGGTCGCCAGCCGATAGGTGCAAGCGGTACTGCCTCACCTACTTACGTACTATAACACGTTACACAATTCGAGGATTATACACGATGCATTGCTGATGCACCTTCCTATTTCTTACGTATGATTAATTGCGTTAAATACGCTTTACAAAAGTGAGTTATGTCATGCAAATTGCGATTTATGGTTATGTTGGTTGAGTGCAATAACATCCGCATCGTAGTGTTCTAGTTTACGTTAACATTGAAATGTCTATAACTCACGACATAATTTTTTTATAGAAAGTTCACATCTTTTATTATTATTATCTTTTATTTTTTTAAGAGGATAATCAAGAGATTATCCTCTTTAAAAAAACCCTTACTAAATTGAAGCTACAAAGTATTTTTTTTAGTGTTTATAAACAGTAATTTATTTAAAAATCATCAAATAACATATTATTATAATATAATTTATGCTATCATAAGAGAGAGATTTAGAAACATATCTAGTATTTTTCATTTCCTTACAAAACATGTACTACATATAACATACTGTAACATGTACTACTACACGCCAGCATAAGATATCTTTGATCATAAGAACTTGTAATTATTCGCTACATTGATTTAAACTATTATAATTTCATGTGATTATTCAACACTAAATAAAAAAAAGGAATATTTTATACTCACAACGCAATAAAATCCACAATTTGCGTACCGTTTAGCATCAACAGAGAAGGAAAGTGAACGAGCGACGCGTCGCGAGCCAAATCGACAACAAAACAAACCTACTATTATGTAATTATTTGCGTGGAGATAACATCCGAGTTCCGACTATTTGACGTGAAAAAACACTTTATTTTTTATTTGTTATACATTTAATTATTTATTTTGTTACTAAACATTGCTCTTGCTGCAAATAAAATAACATTATAAATGATTAAATCCATAGATTTTATCTTTTTTATAGGTACCAAACTATTGTTATGAAGTCCTTAAAAAGGTTGTCTATAGGATTCCGATTAGTAAGGTCAATGGTAGTAATATAATTTAATTTGCCTTCACTCATAAAATAACTACGAGTACTACCAGGGCGTACAATTATGTTTACAACTAAATAAATGATAAGCTGGTATGTAAGTTGTGATTGTGTATTTTTTAAGAAAGAGTTAAGATGAGGGGTGGTTATTCGTAATAATATTTTTACACCATGCACTAAAATTAACAATTTCTCTTTAACATACAACTGTTTTATGCCCTTGATAAATCAATAAATACAAATAATTATGTAATCTTCCGTCTGTCCTCCGTACGAGCAGAGTTAGGGTAGATATATTGAGACATATTTTATGCAATAACAATTTGCAAAATAAGGTTCAAAATGAAATCTTGCTAATCACATACAACATATTATAATAATCATAATGGTTTCTTAGATTTACCCGAATGTTACACATTGAAATCAAACTATTATTTACGGATTTTATCGCGGATTTGGTTTAATTTTTACATTTTTTAAGTTCCCGACGTTTCGATTACTTTACAGCTTTCGTGGTCACGGGGCGGACTGAGGTATTAGACGTCCGCTCTGTGACTGTTACAATTCAACTACCCTTATTTTACAATTATTAATTTAAAAATTAATTTTAAATATTCTAGTCTATGTTTGCGATCCGATCTACGCAGAAGGAGCTCACTGTGTCTTGAGTTCTGGCAGTTGGTCTTTTGGGTTCCGATTTAATTAAATGTAGTATTGGATCCCATGCTTGTGCAAGCATCAAGCCATCTTCTCTATTGAAATTTGGATGTTTTTTAATTTCAATAGCCTCACGAAACATCCTGGGCAGGAAACATGTGTTCTTTAGCGAGGACTTGGGGCTGGTCAAAGCGGAGGTAATTACCTCAAGACTCAATTAACTCAAGACACAGTGAGCTCCTTCTGCGTAGATCGGATCGCAAACATAGACTAGAATATTTAAAATTAATTTTTAAATTAATAATTGTAAAATAAGGGTAGTTGAATTGTAACAGCCACAGAGCGGACGTCTAATACCTCAGTCCGCCCCGTGACCACGAAAGCTGTAAAGTAATCGAAACGCTGGGAACTTAAAAAAATGTAGAAACTAAACCTAATCCGCGATAAAATCCGTAAATAATAGTATTATAATAATCATTTCACTATCCGGACTAGACTTGTAAACCTTTATGTTGGAATTTTATTTCATTACAATTTTTATGAGTCTATAAAATACTCATATCATATAGAAAAATAAATATAAAACACGAAACTTACCGGTAATTTGTACAGCAGTAATTCCAATCAAAATTAACCACTTGGATGTTGTCAACATTTTTGGAAACGCCTAAAAATAAATCACAATTTTAATCTGTACATTACACTAAACAGATCACAGTTATATCACAATATAGTGTTTGTAGAGTGCGGCTACTGTTCGTAGTGTGTTGTGGCACAGCAAGTGGCGTGTGCAAGGTTTGTTTTTCGTCGAGGCACTACACTCTGCAGCGAAAGTGTTTGAGGCGACCTTACCACGTGCTCGCTTCCCCACTCATAAATCGGACACCCTTTACATAATTTGTGGAATTTACTAGAACAACATGAATTCTCGGCGGCAATGATATGAGGAAAATATTTCCAATGACAAAATAATGTTTTTTTGTGATTTTTTTTCTTCTATATTATTTATGCACTATATTTAGGATCTTTTAAGTGTCAAATAAAATTTGTTTTTCGAGTAAAATTTGAGTAAAATACGACGAACAATTTGAAAATTACTGTATAATATAAATAAGGTTTTTTTTAATTAGTTAGCTTGCATATTCATTCAGAATATAAATTATAGTTTAATTAATAACTTTTATCAAAGAAAAATCAGACCTGTCTTGATACAATTGAATCAGCCTTGTTATTGTATAAATGTAGATGAAGTACTTCGAATAATTTATATTATAAAATATATTGCCCTAGTATTAAACAGTAAAGTGTTAACATGTAAAGCGTGCTAACCATGTATGTAGTAATAAAATAATTAATAACTTCTAGTACCGTAATTAATTCTACGTCCTGTTTAAAATATTTTTGCCTAATAACCTGATTGCAGTACACATTATTAATTATAATATTAGCTATAGGATGTTCATCGCTCAAATTTGAGCAATCTAGAATCAATCTTTATTGAGCTTCATTATTAGTAGCTAATTGTTCATGACATGTTTCTTGTCTTCTTTTAACATCTATCTATCATTCTATTACAAATATTGGTTGGTCAGTAAGCTGCGCGAAAAGAATGTTGCAAAATAAAAGCAAAAAAATGTAAAGTTAGAAATAGATATGAATGTAAATAAAATTGATTATTTGTTGCTAATGTCATAGATATTTGGTGATTTTTACTCAATATGAATTTGCAAACCTAATGTAATGAATAGCACCTTGACCGTTTTAAACAATAAGGCGTTGTACTGTGTAGTGGACTCTAATAGAATATTAAAATACAACGTGTCGTTGGGTCTAGCTTTGGTTGAGAAGATTTTTTTTCTGAACATTACTCTAATTGATGAATGATGTGATACTCATACCTATTACATATTGAATGAAACAATATAAGAAGAATATTGGTGTGTCAATTTACAAAAATTACAAACATCGTGGTATAAATGCATGAAATGCTAATCATATAATTTTTAAAATACTTATTAGAATATGTATCGTAAGATATTGTTAAATAAGTATTGAACTTATTGTTTTGCTCAATTTATAAAAAGTCCATTGTTTATTTTTAACTAACCGATTGATGCAGTGATTTCAAAACTTAGTTCTCAGCGCTAAAACTTGATTGAACTAAAAACGCAGTCTTTGTGAAAATATTTTATTACAAATACAGACAGCCTTTATTACTGATAATTTTTATTTCATTACAATTTACTATATCATTTGAAAATTTTATTTCGTTTAACAATTTTTATTAAATTATATTATGAGTTCTCATGTCATGCATTAAATTTAGACTAATTTAATAATTGTTCAACAGTCATTATTATGTGCGACATTGGTGGCGTTATCAGTTTGCGCTTTGGCATAGGCCTTTCCTAGGATTTTCCATAACTTGTTGTTCCTGCTATTTTTTTAATATCATCTTCCCATCTCATTTTTGGTGCCTTTTTTTCGCGAAGTTAGCACACAGTAACATCTTTGGCCTATTTTTCTCTCTTGTTTCTAAACACTTACCTATCATATATAAAAACCTACCTATCTATATTATATTACTATATAACTCCAATAAGTTAGTGTCATTTAGCAACAATAACAGAATTAGCAACACACAAATATTAATCAGCAACGCATTGCATCTGCATCGGTGTGGCAATATGCAGGCGTGGTCACATCGAGAAGTTCATTGACTGACTTGAGCAACAGTATTACCTAATTACGGACGTACGATACTCAGGTGCCGCCTCGCTTGTTGCAACTAAATGAGGATGGCGACAAGGATATTGGAAAGACCTCCTTGTGAATATTACTTAAACAGGATTTGGAAGCAGGAAACCCCATACATTTTCGACTGAATGTTACATCCTGGTCACAAGTGGTCATTTTATCAATTGAGGGTTATGTGATGTTGCAAACGGCATTCACTGACAATAATAATATGACATTTTTATTACGAGGTCAGGATTCGCGAGGATTAGTTAAAACTGTTTTGTATTTGTAAGCGTCATAACGATCTAAATAATTTTTGGATAATTTTAAATCGTTGTCTGCATCCCTCACTTTCTCTTTTTAGTCAGAGGCAGTTCTTTGCTCAGCACTGACGTACCCCAAGGATCATCACAGCCACCAGTTGGAGCCAAGAGTCAAGCATATACACAGTCAGGTCATAAGTATTGTCACACAGTAAAAACTTTTCTTTTAGAATGCTGGCCACAAAAATGTTTATTGAATTCATCTTGGTATATAAATGGTTACATAATGAAGAAACTTGTTTCAATTATTTTATATTAAACATGTGACAGAATTTATGACCTGACTAGGTATATAAGTATACAACAAGTTCCTGCCACCTCAACGAGGTCCTCTACTTTTTGTACGTTTAATAAGAATCCTAAAGTAGGATGTTCATGTAGGATATAGGATCAGAGCATTGTGTATTTATTAATTTATTTATTATTCAGAAATTAACTAAAATGGATTTCTTAACGATCCAAACCATGCAAGAACACATACGAAATTAATATTATTTCAAAATTAAAATTATAGATGTTGATAAAAATATGTGTAAAATAGCCTGAAGGCGATATTAATAATTCAGTGAATTTAAAAAGACCGTGATCGGAAAGTCCCGGCGAAGGCCATCTCATAACAACTATCATAAATAAGTATCATAAGTAAGTAATAAGGAAGTAGGAATGTGTTGTCATACTGTGATTAATTTTTGAAACTGATTATGCAATATTGATGCAATTAAGAACTTCTATTCCAATGTTGTAGACAATTTCAGACGTAAAATATTTAAAAATATGTTATCCCTTTAAGGTGCTAGCCGTATTATGCTTTATTTAATCACGTTTATAAAAAAGTATCACGTTGATGCTTACCAAAAATTGTAATCTAATTTTGAATATATTTCTGAGACATCCATTCTTAAGAACATACTTTATAGAAATTTATATAAATTATTTTTTATCCATACACACTTCTACCTCAAATATCCGTGTGTGTTATTTGTCAACCTAAATATTAATAGCAAACGAAACCATTACTTAAGTATTAACAGGGCCCTATATTCATGATAATCATCCATTTTTGTGGACACAAAAATTCAATAATATCCTATCCAGCATGATAAGGACTTTGTGCGAATTGTATACGGATTTAAACTGGCTAATCTAATAATATACGATGAAAGTACTTTTTTTAATGAGCAAGTATCAAACTATCATCGATATTTGGATAAAAAAAAATACTATTTAAATATATTTAGTAATTTAATTAACTTCTGATTCAAATTCTGTGTCTCTGGTTGGTCTCTTGTCATGACCGCGAGCGTATGGAGATTCCGAGTTTGTGAAGAAGAAGTACAATCCTGAGGCACTGAAAGTAAATAGTTTATGAATAAATAAAATAAATGTCCAACTATATCCAATTACAATAACTTGTATCTGTATCAGCCCATGTGCATCCCACTGCAGGGCACGGGCCTACTCTACAATCGAGAGTACGATTGAGAGGGATTAGGCCATATAGTCCACTACGCGAATCTAGTGCGGGGTGGCAGACTTTTCGTATTAAAGGCATGCAGGTTTCCTCAAGGTGTTTTCCTTCACCGTCTTTGTGCGTGGGGATTGACTATCAATACACACATGACTCCGAAAACTCAAAGGTGTGCTCTAGAATTTGTACCCACTACCAACAAGAGTAGCCGTGTCTATTAGCAACAGACCACCACACACTTCTACGAGTATAATGTTAGAGTAATATGCATTGTAGCAATTGTGATTGTAATCACTCTGCCAGTATACAGGTTATATCCAAATTGCGACTGAAAACGTAGCCAGGTGGTAGTTTTAATTCAGATATAATGCAATTAAAAATATTGCATAAAAAAAAATTATTTTATTTTTCAATTTTAAAATATCATTATTTTGGTATGGTAAATACATAGTCTTTGATAAAAAAAGACGGGTTGCACTCCGGGAGTGCCGGCAGAAGTGAAAACTTGATTATTAACGTTGAGCATGTTTGATATTTTGGAATGGATAGGGAATAATTTTGCACCAATTGCTTTATCAGTATAAAAGTACTATCATTTATGTGGTAGAATACAATATTCATTTATTGCGCTATCGTACACAAACATGACAATTTATATTACATTAAAAATTTAACACTTTAAAACTATTACAATTATTTTACATTAAAAAGTTTATCTCTCCGAAAAATCAACTTTCATCCATAATTTCAACGACTTTTTCACCATCATCATTACCAGAACTATCATCGCCAATCTCTAAAACTGATACGATAGGTTTATGGTAGCTGAAGTAAGAAACGAACAGTTTTGATTCGAACCTATTTAAATGTCTAATAAAGACCGCATCAATAGTAGTTTTGTATTTCGTTGTGCTAAGATTGCGATCATTCGACATAGTTAAACCAAATTCATTATTTAAAAATTCAATTAATAGTTGATTTTTATCGTCTGCGAAGTTTATGTTGAAATCTCCACTCAAAATCATTGGCAATTCATCAAAGCTTTATAAACTGACAGCTAACTGACAGCTGTCTACTCTCCATCCGTCTTACGCTTTTTCGATCAGGTCACGTGTCCTGACGCGAGTTTAAGATTTTATACCCATTACAGAAAAAGTGCTCAACGCCGCTAAAGAAGTTTTCACTTCAAAAATACCGGGGGAAGACTGTGGGTACAGATTGCAAATTACATATAATTTTAGACTGCTGCCCCAGCCTGATCCCATAGTAAAAATAAGAAAAATCGTATTTTGCCTGCTCTCGATTGTCGAGCTCGTCAAGACGATTCCTCTGACTCCAAACACGGGGGGTTTACTTTAAGAAATGACGGAGTTATGCCTGGACAAATATTTTAGGGGAGAGAGGGAGGAATTTGGGGATTTGGTTGGGGCCAATCTGTAGAGCTCACCGAGCCGGTTCCAACGATACCAAACTCGGTGGGTCTACGATCTATATTGGCCGAGATAGGATTGGGGGGGGGGGTGAGGTAAATTTTCGGGGTGGGGGTAAGGGAGGGGGGGAGGAAGGTTTCGTGGGGAGGCTAACTTAAATAAATTTTTTGGAGGTAAAATATTTTTTTTTGGGGGGGTAATTTTTTGCGTAATTTGGGATTTCTGGCGGGGTCAATTTGTAGCCCTCACCAAGACGGTTCCGAGGATACCAAACTCGGTGGGTCTACGACCTATGTTGGCCGAGATAGGATTGGGGGGGGTGAGGTAAATTTTCGGGGTGGGGGTAGGGGAGGGGGGGGGTAGGTTTCGTGGGGAGGCTAATAGGCACTATTTCGGAATAAGGGTGGGGGAAGGCAGGGGGGGGGGCTATGGGACAATTTTGGAAAAAGTGGGTGAAACTGAAAAAAAAACGAAACAGTAGGCCCAGGCATACATTTTCGCCGCGCTGTAGAGAGCTGTCTACTCTCCATCCGTCCTACTAAGATGTTTTTTGTAAAACGTCATTGCCGTCCTACGCTTTTTCGGTCAGGTCACGTGTCCTGACGCGAGTTTAAGATGTTATACCCATTACAGAAAAGTGCTCAACGCCGCTAAAGAAGTTTTCACTTCAAAAAAATCCTTGCGTTGCGTAGCATATTCAAAAATAAAAGGTTACATTATTCATTTAGGAAAACTACGTATTTACCACTCAAATACGATGATAAACAAAAATGAAAAACAAATTGTCGCATTTTTTTGCTAAATTTTAATTCCATTGTGTCTAACGTCACTAAAACTACAATATGGCTTCATTTTCGGTCGTTGCCTGGATATACGATGTATAACTGGTTGAGTTCATATTTCAGTGTTGCTTCATATACCATTTAGTGGTTAATCACACTGATGTAATTGTTGTTGTTGACAGCCTCCGTGGCGCAGGCGGTAAGACGCCGCCTGTGAAACGAGAGGCCGCGGGTTCGATCCCCGCACCGAGAGAAATGTTTGTGCGGCCCACAAATATTTCTCTCGGGTCTGGGTGTTTGTGAGACCGAAAAGTCTCTCGTAGTTCCTGATACCCACCACACAAGACTCGATCTTAATGTGGGGTCAGGACTATGTATGTGACTGTTGGGTGTTATTTATTTATTAGTTTTGAGCCGAGCTAAACGATATGGGAAATGTAGTGAAAGCGTAGAGGTGTTTCGGTGTTTGCACTTAATCGCACCATAAACGCTTACAAGACAGGGCATTTATCGTCGGCTCTTAGTGTTGCATTGCAACAGTTAAACGAACGTATGCAACGTTATAGTTCTAGCTATTCTTTAAAGAAGACCCCAACTACCCTTTACGGCATCTAAGAAGGCCCCGAAGATTATTCATCTACAGATACTGTCGAAATGATTTTCGCCAAATGACTGCTTCGGTGGCGTAATTGTACTACCGTACGATTACAAAGCTGAGGTCTCGCGTTCGAATCTCTTGTCGGGCAAAGTGATATTGGATCTTTTATTCGTTATCAAGTCGGAGTCAGGAATTTATGCCTATTATAGCAATAGGCTCAATCCTATCACATCGTGGGCGGATCATATAAGGCGAAATGTGGGTGTCCTGGTAGCATCTCTGCCTGCCCCTTCTGGCAAAAAGGCGTGAATTTATGTATGTATTTATGTAGTCGCCAGTCGAAAATATGGACTAAACTGCAACAATATTCAGATGTTAATGAGGTCACTTTGCCGTGTCAGTATGGTAAGTGCAATGGCCACAAATCTCTATCACATTCGAGAGAATTTTAACCTTAGATTACTAAATCATCTTGGTACATATTAGTGAAACGTTTTTACAAATTTTCTAGGCTCAAGTTCTTAGACTTCCCAATAAAATTATCCGTCGCCTTTAAAGTATGCAATAAGGTTAACTACTTAATATTTATATGTAATTTCGAAAAGTTAAGTGCGCATGCCCTGGCAGTCCATTCAGCTTTAATTACGCAATGTAAAGTTGTTAAACTTTGGTATATAAGCGAAGTAGGTCTTGATAAAAATACAACGATCTCTCAAGCTGGCTCCAATTTAAATTGCGACAAAACTATTTTTGGTTTGGTTTACAAAACCTGCCTGATTGATGATAATAATATGATCATGATACATAATGAGGTATAAACCAGAGTGTGGTAATACTTCTGCCGATATGCAATTTACTCAATAAGTGTCACCTGCAAATGGTAGCCAGTGGGATCGAAGTTACACCGTGCTCTCCGTAGCATGGAAAGGTCAAAATGTCACTCTAATATGTGGTGTTACGAAATTGCGTATTATTCACTTACGGCATTATAAATATACGTTTTTAAACTTAAAAATAAAGCCAATAATAATTAAAAACTCCGTTTACATCACACTAATATTATGAATGCAATAATATGTGTTTTTTTTTTATTTCACTTTTACTATTCAATGATTTTAAGTTGAATTTACTTTAGTGCGTGGTGTTCTGTTGGTCCTGCGGCCGCCAACACGTTTACGGAGGCCGCTGATTCAAATCCCAGGGCACACCTCTAACTTTTTTATGTGAGTATTGATAGTCCATCACCACGCCCTATACGGGCGAAGGAAATAATCGTGTGGGGATCTGGATGCTATAGCGATTTGTAAGAATTTCTATGATATGTCAAATCTTCCAACCCACACTAGGCCAGTGTCGCGAATATTACGGCTTCATCCCTCTAAATCGTACTCTCGATTGTTGATACACATATAAGTTATATTCACACATAAACTCACGCCTTTTTCCCAGACGGATGGATAGAGATGGGTAGAGGTGCCAGGACACCCACATTTCGCTTTGTATGTTCCGTCCCACGATGTGATAGGTGGCGAGCCTATTGCCATATCGGGCACACATTCCTGACTCTGGGCTGATAATGAATAGAAAAATCCAATATCACTTCGCCCAACCCGGGATTCAAACCCGAGACCTCAGCTTTGTAACCATACCCTTGTACAACTACGCCACCGAGGCAGACAAGTTATATATTTATTGTAAATAGCTGTATATGAATTGGATTATACATTTTTAATTATTTTTAAGTAATGTAATGTAAATGGTGGATGCAGGCCGCTTCCAACAGGTCAATGTGGAGATCCGTGGGGGAGGCCTATGTTAAGCAGTGGATTTCCTATGGCTGAAATGATGATGATGATGAATGTAAGAAATTTAAGTAAAGGATGTTAAAAGAGGATTGTGAAGCGACTTACAAGTATGTAAGCAGAGTAGAAGCCTACTAGTCGGTAGGCAGGCGTAGATAGTATAACTAAAAGTACGTCAATAATGTTGTCTTACTTAAGCGGTACATGCTCTCCAAATAGTATGTCGTCTTGAGAATTTAGCTCACACCAGCCGATCATGTAGGTAATCCAAGACGCACATTTGGTTGCGTAAAACCCGAGTTTGGTCAGAATAGACTCGGCGAAGTAAACCGGAGCTCGCGCGTGATCGCAACCTGATTTCGCTGAAAATATACAAATTGAAAATAATTAAATACTGGTTATATTTTCTTTTTTCGAAATGAGTGGGAAAATATATATAAACGAATATAGGTACAATAAAGTGTGCCGGAATTCATTGAATGGAGGTAATTCGCAAGTAGTGAATACGACTCTGATTGCGTGATAGCTTTAAAAATCTTCAGTTTTTGCGAGTAGGAAAAGCCTAGAAAGCAAAATCAAAAATGGAATAAGCTTTTTAAGAAGTTTAAGTTACTTGGTTAGTAAATATAATTCATTTTGATACCTTACTTATTTTATTAATCGGTAGTCATACCTTAGTAGTTATGACTGCTTGAGTATTATTACACAAACAAGTAATGATTACTACAAATACGGAAGACTAATTATTTTTATCACTAAGGTTATTTAATAAAACCTACAATGTTTATAACGAGATGAGTTTAACCGCCTTTCTAAGAAATAGCTCCGTCGCGCCCACTGTAATCTAGAATACGGATTGTTCGTTTATTACTTTTTTAGTTTTTGTTGCATTTATGTGGGTAGTCGTAGTATGGTATTTAGGGCATGCATCGATTGATTTCATTATAAATATTCCGCTTAATGATTGGGGGTCTCCATGAGACAATAAGCAAGCATGCTTCGAAATGTTTTTTTTTTCATTGTAGCTTGGCACGGTTTGTACATTAGGCCATGTCATGCTTTAGTGAGGCGAAGGCAATATTACCAAAATTTTTGATAGAGCCCTGCAAAAAATCGATTTAATTGCATAAAGCTCTCGTGCTTAACTCCACTTCATTTACGCACCCTTACAGAACTATATTGAACAAAAGGCCTTCAACTTTATGCATTAAAAACTCTTAAATGCAGCAAAATAAATACACTCAACAGTCACACTAAGATCGAGGCTTGTGTCGCGGGTATCAAGAACTATGAGAGACTTTTCGGTCTCACAAACACCCAGAACCCAAACTATTACCTGTGCCACACACAACTGTGCCACGGAGGCTGTCAATAAATAAAAATATATGGAAAGCTATATGTAATTCCCGCCAAACTCCCATAGGAAAGTTAGTGAATAAAATGGTGCGATATTTAAATCAATATAAACTACGTGATGAATTAGGGAGAGATCAATTTATTTAAACATCGATATCTAGATATCGTGATGACGTGTGAAAGAGCGTACAGTATATTTTACGATTTCTGTATTATGCACTTTATTAATACCCAAGATAAGCTTAAATTGCTAATTATAGAATACGAGTATTGTCTATGCGTTTTTGAGAGTCGAAGTATTGATGTGTTATAGAATTCTACCGGCTCATGACTATTATTTTCGATAGAGGCCGCGGTTTTCATCCCCGCACCGAGACAAATGTTCATGCGGCCTACAAATATTTGTCTCCAGTCAGGGTGTTGTGAGATTGAAAAGTCTCTTACAGTTGTTGATACCCACGGCACAACACTCGATTTTAGTGCGGGTCAGGGCTTTTTATGTGACTGGGTTTTTTATTTACTGATGATTAATGGGACTTACTCTGTTCAGCAGACGCTTTGCATCCAGGTTGTGACATGCCTCCATTGGCATAGAAGTCAACGTGTCCACTGGCTTCAAGTTTTCCTTTTTCAAGAGCATTAGTATGGAGAATATCAACGAACTTCGCATCAGTAAGATCTACTTTTTTCTTCGAGTCGGTTGTGACAAAAAGGGGCATAGCCGGATCTAATGCTGAAAGTTTGATTAATAATATATATAAGTATTTCTCGTAAGATTCTATACTTACAATAGTGAAGCAACATATTAAGACGTTTTCAATTGATTACGAAAAAAACACAATATATAATAATGATGACTGTAGGACAATTTGTATATATTATAATTTATGTGTTTTATCTTTTCGTTTTATATTTATATCTTTATTGTTTAATAACATTGATATGTGATATGGATAATTGTGTAGGTAAAAAATGTGTTTTTAATAAAGTATTAAACATATTGTTGCAAAACAAAAAAAACCGCATGAAAACATCAAGACCTATAACTGTAAAATTCAAACTGAAATTCCTTTATTTCGCTAATGACCGTTGTTACAATTTATCACACATATTACGCGAATTTGCTGCAACAAATTGCAGTTTTCCACTCAAATTGATTTCGTGTAAAGTAACGGGTTTTATATTGTATAGTTAAAATCTATGTGATTTCATTTTTAAAGCATAGCAACCGAACAAACGAATTGATGACTAGTATCACCGCCGAGATCACCATATTGGTGAAATTGAAAATAGTATAATAAAAGCGAAAGAGATGGAAAGGGGAGGTAAATATTATTGAGGCCCTGATAACCTTACGAATAAGACAAAAAATAACAAATAAACTGGCACGTCAACTTTGGTATCTGTGAGACAGAGGAAATCCATTTTTAAGCATAAACCTCCCCTAAATATGTGAATTGGTGATGCCAGAGCATACCATCTCGTGGTGATGACGCTGATTCTGCATTGATGCGAATTCTAATCGCGAAGGAGCATAAAAATCTCTACCACTACAAAAACAAATACAAGTACACGAAGTTAGTTTAATTGACATTTATTTTTACTAGCTACTAGATTCGACTTCGGCAGTATTGAGTATACATTTCCCGATTAAGTCCGCTTCTGTCCGTGGACAACCGCGGTCTGCGGCAATCTTATTAATCCAGTTTTATATATGTATATCTCTCTTTCATAATACATAAAATATCTACTCGTACTCGTACCGTTTGACCTATCTGTACATAGAAGTTTGGATTTTTGCTTGTCTTTGTATCTCCTACCGGGTATATCAAGACTGCTACCGAAAACGAAGCCGGGTGATAGTTTAAGCGACTTCAGACACAATGCAACAGAAAAAGTTGCAAAAAAAAGCGACAATCTTTTTTTGTTATTTTTTTCCTATCGCCATATTTGGGTGGTAAATACAATTTTTCCTAAAATAATAGTGTATATCCTTTCATTTATAAATACTCTAAGGTATAAAAGAGTTTAGATTATTATTTTAGCAAGAACTATGGATTTACCACCCAAAATTGACGATATTTAAAAAATCATAGAAAATAATTGTCGCGTTTCTATGCGAAATTTTTAGTTGCATTGTGTTTGTAGCCACTAAAACTACCACCCGGCTTCGTTTTCGGTAGCAGTCTTGATATACCCGGTATATCTTTCTTTAAATAATAGTGAGTTATTTTGGTCAAAGTTTGAACTATAATCATCTATGCTTTATATGGAATGCAGCGTACTTATTGGGCGTTATAAAGAACTTCATTAAAAACTAAAGAAATGATCAAAACTCATTATATCCCATGTGAACTACAAAAGGGGTTACTCATCTTAAGTACAGAAATTAGGAATGTAAAGTAGTTTATGTCTTTTTCTGAACCCCAGCAACGCATATGTATAGTTTTATATTGATCGATTAAGTATTTAAAGTAAACGTAGCAAACGAACAAACTCACATTCGCACGTATGTATGATAATAGTAACTCACGATGATTTATTAAGTTTGAAATCATCAAAAAACTGTTTTAATCGATCTACACTTCACAAATTCTCCGAGCAATAAACACCAAGATGTTTTGCGTTTCTTATATAATTTGAGTTTTTATTCAATCCTACTTAAAATTTTGCAGGTGCAAATTGCGTTCGTAAGATAATTGAACAAAACGATAAGGTTAATTTGAGCAAGCTACTGATAAAAAATACCTTTTATTTAGTGTTTTAAAATTACCTTAATAAAGTAACATGTTTATTTGTTTGTGCAAATACAAAAACGGTTAGAAATATCCTTGTAATGTAGTTGGTGGCAAAACGTATATTTGTTAAATGAAGAGTCTATACTGAACTCAAATTTGGAGGTTTCACAATTTTACTATAATCCTATAAGTATCCAGAAAAGGGTGAAGTGAATATTCACAAAAAAAAAACTAGCATACATCAAATTTTGGACTGATACAATGCTGCTGCCGTGTATGGCGCCATAATAAGGATTAGGTTCAGATCGAGATTAGATCATCACTTAGGAAACAGCTTCAATACTGTACCCATAAATAAACAGATCTATCAGGGATTTGTAAGTCTTTTATGTTTAACGTGACTTAATCTCCAAAAACCTTGGTCCCACAATATACAATGATGATGAATGAAGATAGCACATGAATAAAAAAAATAATGTTTCAATCAGAATATTCACTGATAATATTGAAAAATAGGCGAATGATAATAATATGAAGGTGATGTTAAATACTTACCAGATATTCTGGGCAACTGACCGCAGGTTAAGTAATTTCCAGCATAGCCTGCAATTTGAGCTCCAAGACTGAACCCTATGAGGTGGAATTTCTTCAAGTCAAAGCTATAGTTTTTGACCAGCTCGTCAATGAGATGGGCCGTACACTTTCCAACTACCTCTGTGTTTCTTGCTGATTCCATGTAACATGGCTCTCTTGCTATTGGGTTGTAATCGACCGAGATCACATTGTAATCACAGCAATCCAAGTAAGCTGGAATTGTACCAATTGAAGTATCAAATATTGTAAAGAACGCAAGACTCGCGATTACACTGGTAATCAATACGGTTATATAGATAGTAATAATTTCAGGTTATGATTTGAGAATGAGAAGTCTTTCTTTATTTCAGGGGTTAATTTTTGAAGATCAAATCGATTTGCAAAACTACTTGCAAAATAGATGTGGCTGTACAGAAACAACGTAAAAGATCCTACAGCAGCTAGAACTACTAAATGCTTACTAAGATAATTCAATATATTTTCCGATAAGAACATACCCAGTTTGTGCGACAAAAATCAAACTAAAGAAATCTCATCAAAATAATTTAAGAATACAATCAAAAACATTCCAATAAAAAGGAAGATTCAAATGCACAAACCTGGCCTAATCTCAGTATTTGGTGAGTAATCTTTATGCCCTGTATATCCGTGTATCAATATCTTGATGGGTGCATCTTTAACCCAGGGAGCATGCTTGATTGAATCAGGCTCCGACGCTTTCACTTCGTGAGGATTTTCTTGGTTCGCTCTATAATATTGAATATATATTAAAGGAAAATAATTAAATACGCTATTAAAAAAAACATCCAATTTGTCTTCTATACCATTTGTACGGGTAAGTTTTGTATCGCATGTCTATGTTCTAAGAATATTTTCAGTATCGAGTATTGAAGTTATTTAGCTTTATATATACCGGGTATCTCAAGACTGCTACCGAAAACGAAGCCGGGTGGTAGTTTTAGTGACTTCAGACACATTCCAATAGAAAATGTTGAAAAAAAAAAACGACGATTTTTTTTATATTTTTCCTATCGTCATCGTCGTCGTATTTCGATAGTAAATTCATTTTTTTTCCTAAAATAATAGTCCTCTTATTTATAAGGACTCTAAGATATAAAAGAGTTTAAATTATTATTTTAGCAAAAACCATGGATTTACCACCCAAAAAAAAATTGTCGCGTTTTTTTTTGCGAAAATTTTTGTTGCATTGTGTTTGTAGTCACTAAAACTACCACCCGGCTTCGTTTTCGGTAGCAGTCTTGATATACCCGGTATAAATATAATTAAATACAACGGTATTATTTCCCACCAAATTAAGTGTGCGACAAAATGCATATGTATGGACACTGATTTGTTCTTACAAAATACGGAATGAATTGCGATACACTGATACCAAAAGGAAAAGAAACAGGGAGAAGATGACAAAAGAAAAAAAGATAAAATAGTGCAACAGCATACACACTATATTTCTTTACTTACCTAGTATACAGCCAATATGTAATGTTAATATTGGGACATTCCATTGGGGGCATGACACAACTTAAACATTGGCTGAACCCTGAAAAAGCATGCCAGCAAAAATAATTTTCTGGCGTTACTCACACATAATTATTGTGGTATGGTTGCAAGAAAATTCTTATACTAGTGATAAGCAAATATTCCACTGGTTTATGTAATACCTTAATCAATTAATTAGTGCATGTACTCTTTTTGGAAACTTTAAAACAAAATAAAGAAATGTATTATCAAAATAATTAATTAAATATGATAAATCAATAATAGTAATTAATTAATTATGAGAAATCAATTAGAATAACTAATTAAACATTATAAATAAATAATAATAATAATTAATTTATGAAATTTGTTAGTATACCGTGGTATTATGCTAAATAAAGGATGATAGATATAAGTAAAAAAATAAATATAAGATGAGTATAACGGGATCAATCGGTGAATAACAGTCCCCTTTTATCGTAAAAAGAAAGTTGTCTATTACTAGGCATAAATTAAGTTATCATGTTTTCAAATACATACGAGTATATTTAGGTATCTATTATTATCCTTCCCCAGATGTTAATGCAAAAATAATCTTAAATCCCATGGCCATGACCACATAAAATAAACTACTCTTATTTATATTTCTGTGGCTTTAAATATTTCATGCATTTTTAAATAATGTGTAATAAATGCTTCAAGACAAACTTTCTCCTTGTGGTCCATTTTATATCTTTTGGTATGTTTATCAAAATTCTTAAACTACAAAAGCCTTGCTGAGCTACAAGTTTCATTGAGAAAAATTATTTAAAAAATATATATATAAAATTAAAGTATTTTTTAAAATTATAATAAAATTATTATATAATAATTAAATATATTGTTTTCGGCTTGAATAAAATAAATAATGTACTTACATAAAGCATAAATAAATGTGGAATAGATTCGACGGTACATCGTTGTCAAAATATGAAATGATTATTTATATATTTAGTAAACAACCACCACAACACTTTTATATATACCTTCAGAGGTTCGCCCCACTGTGCCGCCTAAGCTTTACCCGTGAGAGACTACAGAATCTAAATAGATATTTGAAACAAGAAAAACTGTGTAGTCGCTATTTATATCACTATTTTTGCGATGAAACAGATTTTTTTAATACAGCTAATTGACTTTATTTTGCTGTATGCTAATTATGTTTAGTATTAAAATAGTTTTACACTTATAGAAATATCGAACAGTAGCCATTTTTAAATCAATTTAGTAACGCTGTAAAGAGGCGGCTACATCTAATTGCGTTTGAACAACACTGGTATTATTTTTCTCGTTTTATAGACCAAGTTATGGTGCGAAGGCTGTGTATTCTTTTCATTTTTGATTGTGATTAAATTATTAGTGATTTAATTTTCCGAAATGGGTAATAGGAAACAGTCAGTGATAAAGTCGTGTAATTGAGCTCTATCTATTTTCACTCATGTATAAATTATTAATTTTGCAATCGTTTTCAAAACGTATCTAAATATTTGATCATCATCTGTTTTTATTTTTTTTATTTTTAGGATTTCCACCAAATTATTAATATTCTTCTTTCGTTATTTCTTGATTACCTTGGTTTTTTGTTCTCTAAACTATGTTGTTTATTTAGAGTATTTTTATATAGAGGGAGCGCTACTACTTCAAAAACGTAGATAAAAATAATGGTATCGGGCCACCTTTTCTCCCATCCGCCTTTTGACTGATACTTGACAAGATGTCCAAAATGCACAAATTACTTGTAAAATGAAAATAAATAGTTATGGCATAGACTTTGAGTGGAATTAAGTAACCTTAATTTAATTCCACTCAAACTCTTTTTAAAAGGCTAAATGCTAAATATACTTTTGGTTATCAAAGGAATTTATAGCAATTCGTTGATAAGTAATTTAGATTAATTTTCACTAATATAAGACCGCTACCAATATTACGAACAAAAAAATATCTACGTCTTCGAAGGCGCAAATGTATGAAACCGCTCTCTCTATATTATAAACTAGCGGTCGGGCACGGCTCCGCCCGGGTGCATACACATTTTAAAATGGTGGTCAAAATGTTTAATTCTGACTATCAGTTTAGAATATCGACCAATCGGACCACGAAAAACGAACAAAATTTCCTCGTTTTTGCTAGAAATATCACTACTGCTTTCCTCCTATAGATCATAGCGTGATGATATATAGCCTATAGCCTTCCTCGATAAATGGACTACCCAACACTGAAAGAATCATTCAAATCGGACCAGTAGTTCCAGAGATTAGCGCGTTCAAACAAACAAACAAACAAACTCTGCAGCTTTATAATATTAGTATAGATTTAGTCTAAGGTCACTTATCAGTGTGGGAGTGTAATAATAAATAACTGTTTGGTCATGAATAACGCTACAAAACACTATTTAATGTACGATGAAATTTTCATAATTACCATAAATATAATTTAAAATACTAGATACTCTCGATTTCTCGAAATAAAAGCTGGATGCTTGAATCTATCTAATCAGATGATTTTTTTAAATCTGCTAGTGTTTCCTACATTAATTTTATGTAAATAGAGTTGTTAGTTACATCATCATACCTAATACATTATTTCTATCTGCTACATCATAATACACATCGTATACTATATACTTAGCCTTTGTCTTTTTAATAAAGAAAGTATTAAATATGCCTTAAAAAGACAAAATCTCACATTTAGTTTCCTAAAATCAATATAAAATATCATAAAAGGAGTCTACTCTTTAGCACTTTTGTTCCAAATTATGTAAATGACATTAAAATTATCGTAAAGAGCACGCAGGTATATCTTATCGCTGTTACGTGTATTTTAGGCGTGTGCCGTGTTTCTTTATAATTACAGTCAAGTACACGACTGATAGTGAATTAAGGGCATTTCGGTTTATGTCTTAGGATATGTTTTTCTAACTTTAACTACTTCCTTCCTGTATTAATTACGACAGCAAATAGTTTCGTGTTTGTGCCCGAATGTTTTTGTTTACTAACAGCATACAACTATAAGGTTAGTGATTTACCAGGAAATAAAACAATCAACTGTTTAAATTATGTTTTATTGTTTACATAAACTTAAATCAGTCCATTCTTTTGAAGTGAAAATGCATTTGGCACTTTGTTTGCTTACTAATATGGCTTGTAACAAACAATACATCGAATCTATTAGATAAAGTTGTTCAAACTAAAGTCATAGCAAACTCGTCAATCCGTTGGGACATGTTATATCACAATGAAAAGGCATAATTTATTTATACATAATAATAATAAGCGTAACATTTAAATTTATTTACACACAAACGTTTCCTAAACATCGCTCTTTATTGTGAAATGAGTTTAAGAGCATCGGAAATCATTGAGCTTCTGTACAAAAAACAATGAACAATTTAAGTACAACCTTATTCAAATGTTTTTTCTATATCTACAATAATATGTACAAACTAAATAAATGTTTCACGTACTTATCAACTATATCTATCATATGGCAAAAACATTTGGTGACCTTGATACAAGGTCCCAACGATACAATTTGTACATAACCTTAAAACTACTGAATTATTTACAATTTTATTACATCATCGATGTCATTAAACGTATTCCTCTGATGGCTTTGGCGTCCCGTTTTGATGTCTCAACGAAGCAGGCATTCGGCTGTTCACGGAGTCTGGTAGTTCCGCCAGGTCTTTGAATACGCCAATCATGCTTTGAAAGTTAGGGCCCCAATTGAATATGTTGTCCCAACCCAGAGCTGCCGATGCGGGCGATCCATTAGCCTGTCTGTACAGCGCGGCGCTGACGTGCGGAGCGAGGTCATCATCAGATGCGACTAGAGTGCTCAACGAACCTCGAAATGAAGAATCAAAACTTTCATATGGTGGTGGCAATATCGGCTTTTTCGGGTTACTAGCACTGCTTACATTTTGTCTTCTCACGTCTTCTAATTTATCTGCATTGATGCTGTTGTTATCGTATTCTATTTCAGAACACGTGAAACTATCGTTACCACTTTCGTCGTCAGAGCCGGTCGAACTTCTATTGTCATCCGGTGGAGAGTGATGCCTGTGTGACATGTGATGTCCGACACTAGTGGTTCTCGGTGCTTCACTTGAACTTGAAACCGCATCCAGGGTAGACACTAAACTGGAAGTTCTTTGCCTTGCGTTCATCCTTTCTATTTCTTCTGCTGTGAGACCAACAGCACCAGTACCGACGGATACGACTTGGGGTACTTGTGGTGTGGCGCTAGGCGTTTTTCTGCCTGCAGACGAACTTTGCCCGCTCAGTTGTGACATAACCGGACTATTTAAACTACGTTCACTATTACTATGCAACGCATCTTTGCCGACTCCGCCGGAACTAGAAGTTGTAGCCAACAACGCACTTTGAAGTGGTTTTCCTGATATATCATGTAATGTTAATATTCTTGGTTGTTGACTCAGTTCACTGCTAGGTGACAACCTCGCCAGTGGAGTTGTTTGATGTTGTCTGGGTTGTGGAGGAGGCTGTGTAGACTGCGGCAGCACTCTTGATGGGAATCCGCTAGGATGATGTGGTGAATGTCTATGTTGGGGTGTTTGGTGTTTGTGATGATAGCCCGCTATAGGCGGTGGAGTTGCTTTGTATTTTCTAGCTCCCGCAGCTTCCCGAAATCCTTTGTAATGGTAAACAATGTCAATATCAGAGGGGGCGATAGAACTCGCATTTTCTAGATCATAATGCTCTGGAACTTCTGAATTTAAATCTATACCACTTGGATGGTCATGATGATGGGATGCGTTTGTAGACGGTGGAGGGGGTGGATGGTGATCTTCCCTTAAGGCTGGACTTTTACCGACTACTTCACGCTCTATGATATCAGGACGCTGTGGTCTGGGTGGATCTATATTCATTATCTCTCGATCTTTATATTTCTTAGACAATAGTTCGGGCCCTACAATGTGTCCAACGTTACGTGTGATATCGGCATTTTCTGACATATAACTAGTAAGACTGGTATCATTGTTATGTAAATTTCGATTCATCATACTGTCATTAGTTCCTGCAATTAGATTTGGTGCATTCAGCATTGCTGGGCCACCGTTTTGTTTGGAGTGAGCACCATTACTCTTGGTTCCCGTGCCAGTCTTTTCTTTCTTTTGTTTACGTAGGTGGTAAAATACTGCAACTGCTGCTATTGCAAGTAATAAAATAACGAAGAAGACTATTATAATTATAATTCCTGTGCGTAACGGAACTGAATTTTGAGTGGAACCCACAGCAAAGGCACTGTGACATCCATTTAGTATTTTACCTCTTTTTACTGTGTCTTTGAATATGCTACCATTTCCAGCAAAAGGTTGGATTTCATTATTTATGGTAAAATTCGCTAAACATCCTTCAAATTTATTTTGGTTTGAAACACTCAACCACTCTGCTTTTACTCCTCCCAGGGATAATATGGTCAAATAAGGATCTAAAAAATCGTGTACTCCAGCGGCATCAAGCTCTTCGCCAACGTTTTTACTATCTACTATCAAACTAATACCTCTTCCCATGGACAGCAAAGTAACGTTATGCCAAACTCCGTCTGAGACATCACTCTGTTCTGATTGAGTCATATTTACTATTGTATTCTGTTTCGAAGTATAACTTACTTTTCCTCCTATTAATTCTATAAGTGTATAATATTTATCGGTCGCTGCGTAAAAGATTATGCCGTCTTTTTTGTGAGTTCTAAAAGAGAACGAAAGGGTTTTCGTTGGATTGCTCAATTTTACATTATTTTTACCCGTAGACTTGCTATTTCTTTTGTCCCATACTGTATTTCCACTATAAAATGATTCCAGCAATTGTATTCTTCTATGTTTTTCTGAAATTGTGTATGTAATAAATCCATTTTCACCGACGGAAATAGATTGTAGAGATAGACTACAGTCAGGTGAAATGAACATTCCATCGCACTTGCAAAAATTTGTTTTCCATCGGTCTTGACATTCACCTGAACCACACACATCTTTTTTGTAACAAGCTCCTTTTTCTGAACGCTCACAGTTGGCTTCTACTCCGCGTGAATGCAAAGGATTAGTCAGATTCAATAAACGGCCATTAATTGTTATACTATGCATACATCCAACAAAGTCATCTGAATGAATTTGTCCGGGGCGTTCTAAAACTGGATCAGCCTTGTGAAGTCCTCCGATAAGAAGTGGTTCGTTGTTGAAATTTAATGTTCTGAAAATAAAAATATTTGAAACATTAGCTTAAAAAATATTACATGAGTAAATATTTACAATTAGTTGCTTAAAATTGTGGTTGAATACATACCCTGCTTGTCCAGTGTCATCACTGTAGCAAGAATCGTCACCAGGTTCGCATTCCATACAAACATCGCCGTGGTCTGTGCAAGATGTCACGCTCAAAGATATTACTCGCCCATTTCTTGTAGCTGTTAGTTTGTGCCAATTTCCATCAGACAGATTCTTATTTGAATTTGCAATGGCAACAGATGTAATTGAAGTTCGTGCACCGCCGAATGAAAATATTGGTTTACCACTAAGCAGTTCAATTGCAATGAAATCAGATCTACCACCGGTTTGAGCACCGTAGTTGTACAGTAATAAAGCATCTGGTTTGCTGGTTGCGAAGATAATAGTTATATCGTTAGTTGATGCATCAAGAGCTGGGAATTGCATGTACGATAATTCGCTAAAACCAAATGTGGTGCTTTCACAATGCGTCCCGTAACGTCCATTTGTACAGCTACACTTGTAACCCGGTTTCAAGCTTATGCAAATTCCTCCAAACATGCATGGATTTGGTCGGCATGAGTCAACAAGAGCTTCACAATGATTACCACGATAGCCAGGTCGGCATAAACAGAAGAAGGAATTCCGATCTGAACTCTCTTTGCACGAACCACCGTTTTTGCATGGATTGCTGCTACAAACGTCATCTTTCTCCAAATCACATGTTTTTCCATCACGGCGTGCTGGACAAACGCAAACAAAATCGTGACCTTGTTTACGACATTGTCCTCCAAAGCGACAAGGGTTTGGAGAACAAGGATCTTGGCGTTTATCGCAGTTTTCACCCATAAACCCATCTGTACAATGGCAAATGTAATCGTGTCTCACTAAAGGTGATGTGAGAATAAGCGTTGAACTCTCAGTAATTTTGGTGTCGTCTAATACACGAATTGAGTCGGTACAAACCCCGTCATTTTGGCACTGAAGAGAGGCACATGGATAATATGCTACAATGATTTGACTCTTTAGCAATCTGGTTATTTCAAACTCTTTATTTCGTAGGTGTCTTTCAGTATCTTCTCGCTTCGAAATGGTATGATTTTCTGCCATAGCTATTGTTAAATCCAAATGGCCGTCGATTTCGTTTATACTGTATAGGTTAATTTTCTCTTTACTGTTTAGACCCCCTCTTAATATCTCCAATAGACTTCGATAGTAGTGTGTCAAGAAGTCAGACGAAGTCATGTTGATTATTCTTGTAGTTATTGATTGTTCAACTGTAGCATTGTCGAATGAAAAATATTCAACACTGATAGACGATGTAACATCTTTATGAACTCCATCATTACCTAATACTGAAAATGAGTATCCTTGTCCTGGTTTTACAGCATTGGTATAAAGATCACATCCTGTTTTAATACTTAAAAGAATAAGCGTATTTTCCGAGGTAGAATCTCTAATAATCTTACATTTATAATCTCCAACAATATCAGGATCATTAGGTTTAATATTTGCAATTTTTCCACGTGGAACTTTATTATTAAAAGCGTACACTAGTACATGAACAGATCTTGGTGATGGTGGATTGTCATTTTTGTCCAAAACTTTAATCTGTATTGAATAATTGGATTTCATAACTGGTGTTCCACTATCTTCGATTAGTACAGTTATTTCTAAATAAGGAGTTTGTTCTCTATCTATTTTCTTGCTAGTCAAGAGGACACCAGTATGTCTATGTACTTTAACGTAGCTTTGATGTTTTCCGCCAACTACAGAGTACGAGAAAGGAGCGCCGTTAGGTGGTAAATCTGGATCTTTTGCAGTGAGTGTTGTTATGCTGGTATTGGGTGGTTCATTTTCATACACTGAGCCTTCAAAATTAGCCACATCGAATATTGGACCGTTGTCATTAATATCAGTGAGCATAATTTTAACTGTAGCAGTCCCAGTTTGTGGAGGTATACCTGTATCTATGGCACCTACGGTCAATAAATAAGCTGATATTGTTTCTCTGTCTAAATGTCGAGCAACTTCAATCACCCCAGACTGTGGATCTATTTTGAAATTTTGATCAATATTTCCTCCTATAATCGAAAAACTGAATTGATTATTTTGAGGCCGAACATCTTTATCAACTGCTTGTACTTGTATCACTTCTTCGCCAATAATCGCACCTTCGGATATTGTAGTTTCATAATAATGTCTGGAGAATTCAGGAGGATCATTACCGTCTTGGATAGATATTATAACTTGCGCTTCATCTGTATCATTTCCATGTATACTTCCAGAATTCTTTGCTAATACTGTTAACACTACTCTGTTCTGGGTTTCTCTGTCTAAATAACGAGCAACTCGTATAACTCCAGTCTGTGAATTGATGCTAAACCCTTTATCATTGCTTGATCCTACAAACAAGTAATAAATAATGCCATCATCCCCACTGTCTTGGTCTGTAGCTTGGATCACACCAACATTAGTTCCTACTTCAGCTGATTCAGAAACATCAAAGTGAAATACTGGCTGCTTGAACTTCGGATAGTATTCGTTGACTCCCGTTATATGCACATATACTTCTGTTGTATTTCTCATGATAGAATCAGGGTTCTCAGCACGTATTTCTAATTTGTATAATGACTTTTCTTCAAAATCAAATACTTCTCTTGAATATATTTCTCCACTGTTTTCATCTATGTAGAAAATAGATGACATTTCATTGTTAATATAGTATTTGATGATTGAATTTTTAGGCGAATCTATGTCCACAGCTTTCACTTGGTATATGAAACTATCAATCGGTGAGTTTTCAGGCAAGTACGCTATATAAACCGTTTGATTGAATTGGGGTGCGTTGTCATTAATGTCAGTAAGAATAATAGTTAAAGTAGCTGTTGTTTCTTTGGATTTGAAACCCAAATCTTTTGCTGTTATATTTAGGCGGTATTCCTGAATAGTATCGTAATCCAAAGATCGCATAATGCTTATTGTTCCTGATATAGGATGTATTTGGAATTCTTTGTCAGTATTTCCGGAAGAAATAGAGTACCGAACAATTCCATTGGGCCCTTCGTCTTCATCACTTGCTCTAACCGTTAGAATGGATGAGCCTACCGGCTCATTTTCCGGAACTATAACTTGATAACTGAGCGCAGTAAATCTTGGACTATGAATATTTTCACCAGTAACAACAAATGTAATTGTTGTTTCGTCGAATTGCGGAGGTACTCCGCGGTCTACCGCTTTGATTCTCAATTCATAGTATTGACCCAGATAATAAAATTGTTTGTTTACAATTATCCAACCATTTGCCTTATCGACAGTCAAATACGCAGTACCGTTCCCGCCGACTATATGGTATTCTATTTCAGCGTTTATACCAAAGTCTAGGTTGTCCTCTGCTGTGACTTTCATAATATGCTCACCAACTACTGCATCTTTTGGAACGGGTACAAATTTTTCATGATCGATGAACTTAGGTTTATTATTATTAGCATCGACAACATTTATTGTGACTAAGCATTCTGAAGACATTGGAGGTTTTCCATTATCAGTAGCTACAACGACAACAGAATAAGTGTTTTCGGGCGATGAATTAACCGATGTTCTTTTATAATTCATCACAAACTTGCTTAATATTTCACCTGTTGCTGGATCAATCGAAAACAAATCGGAGGGCTGTTGAAGTGAATAGGAAATAATAGAATTAGGTCCTTGTTTATCTCTGTCAGTTGCAATTACTTGACCAACAAAACTGTTCTTCTTTTGTAACTCCGGGAAGTTGAAACTATAGAATGAGTATTCAAATTCTGGAGCATTGTCGTTTTGATCTTGTATTGTTATTGTTAAAGGTGTTTCCGATCGCCATGCTCCATCAATAGCTGCAACTTTCAAGATATACTCGTCCTGAAGTTCTCTGTCTAACGGTCGAGCTACTGTCACATTCCCACTGATGGGATCTATTATAAACTTTTCTCCAGGGTTTTCAACAAAACTGTAGGTAGCATTAGCGTTTGGACCTGAATCTAAATCTGAACTAGTTACTCTTATCACAAATGAGCCAATCTCAGCGTTTTCAGTAACATTAACGCTGAATAATCGGGTAAATCGGGGTGGGTTATCATTCTTATCTAAAACCGTTACAATGACCGTTGAGGTTCCAACTAATTGCGGTACTCCATGATCTATTGCCTCTACCAAAATCTCGTAAAAAGGAATCGATTCGCGATCCAAAGCCATGTTAGTGTATATTTCGCCAGTTTCAGAATCAATGCTGAATGTTTCTTCGTAATCATTTACTAGTTTATAAGATATTCTTCCATTTTCGTTTGAATCTTCATCGTGAGCATGGACTTCGATTACTAATTGAGGCGGTGATTCTTCTTCTAAAACAGTTGCATTGTATAAGGCATTTTCGATAACCGGTGGGTTATCATTTGCGTCTGTTACTTTAATTTCTATTTCGATAAAAGATTTTAAAGGAGGATTGTCGGAATCTCTAACTTCAAACCATACCTCATATAATGGCATTGTTTCGTAATCAAGCCCTTTTCCTGTGATAAACACTTCACCGCTCATTGGTTCTACTCGTAACGCATCACCAACGTTTCCTCCCGCTATACCATACTGCAATAGCCCAATTGTTCCTTTTTTTGGTGAAGAAGCCGACAATCTAGTTACCAAAACACCTTCTGGACTATCTTCAGAAAAGGTAAAAGTTAATTTGTTGGTGACGGTAAATTTTGGAAAGTTTCTTACTGATTTCGGGATTAAAATCAATTCAGCTGTACTTTGGCGAGGATTTTCTCCACTATCAGTTGCAACTATTATTAAATTAAACGCTACGTTTTTGTCTTTATACTTCATAAGGTTCTCTTGAGCTTTTATTACTCCTGTTTCTTTATTGATTGTAAATATATACTCGTGTTCCCCTTTTAGGTCATACAAAATCTTTTTGTTCAGTCCTATGTCATTGTCGTTAGCTTTCACACCAAATACAAAATCGCCTTTGACTGTCCGTTCCGAAATATGCGTTTCATATACTGGGTGCGCGAACGTTGGAGTATTATCATTCTCATCTTCTACAACAACAGTGAGGTTGGCTGTAGCAGTTCTTGGGTCAGTTGTGGATGAATCTTGAGCCATAATTATTAAATAATAAACATCCCATTCTTCCCTATCTAAAGTGGCATTTGTTGAAATAACACCAGTAGCAGAATCAATTTGAAATCTCTCCGATTTATCACCAAGAAGGCTATACCTAATCTTAGCATTATTACCAAGATCCTTGTCTGTAGCTTTTGGAGTGAGTATTACTGTGCCAGCTTCTAAGTTTTCTCTTACACTTGTTTTGTAACTTTGTCGTTCAAATTCCGGACTGTTATCATTCACGTCTTGCACCAAAATTTTAACCGTGCCAGATCCGGTAAGCGGGGGCGATCCTGAAATTTGAAACGTCGTGAATTAATATTTTTCGATACTTTTGTAGGATTACTACTACTGAGAGTAAATTCAGTATATTATTTAGCACGAAATGTGTCATTATTTCAATTTAATAGTAACTTACCAGTATCCATTGCTACGAGTGCTAATGTATATTCATCCTGACTTTCGCGATCTAAAGTTCGTAGTAAGGAGATTTGTCCAGACGAAGCATTGATTTTGAAGAGATCTGCATCGCCTTCCTTTATGAAATAACGCACTTGATTGTTAAATGGCGGTGAATCAGCATCATAAGCATGAATTGTTATAATGTATCCTCCATTTGGAGGAATTACATTTTCCATAACATACGCTAAGTACGGTGAGTCTAGGAATGTAGGTGGGTTGTCATTGATATCTTGAATAGAGATAGATAACTCAGCCGTATCAAATCTAACATCATCTTTAGCACAATCTTCTGCTCTTATGGTGAGGACATAACGTGATTTTCTTTCAAAGTTTAAATTTTTGGCCACTCTCACTATTCCCGTATCTTCACTGATACTGAAATCTCGATTCTCATCACCAGATGCAATTGAATATCTGACTCTTCCATTTGCATCTTCATCAATATCAGTTGCTGACACCTGAAAAATATATGAATACAGTGCTTATTATAATAAAAGTAGATAAAGCATTTAATAAAATATAGTAATTTAAATAATATCTATTTGCTCAAAATAATAAATCCCATAATGGGCATTACGTACTTGTAGGACACTTGCTCCAATACTTGCATTCTCGGGAACTGAAGCACTATATTGCTTTGGATCAAATACGGGGCTATTATCATTTTCGTCAAGAATGTTTACAGTTATTTTACTTTTGGTCAAGTTGGGTGGATCACCCCGGTCTTTCGCAGTTACAGTTATCACATAACTGGATATCAGTTCTCTGTCAAGTTTCCCAGTAGCTCTTAAAATTCCATCTACATTTCCTAATGAGAAATAACCATTGATTTCTGGGTCTGGTGTCATAAAATATTCCACATATCCATTCCTTCCTTCATCCTTGTCAATAGCTTTTATAGTCATCACAACTGTATTCAAAGGAATATTTTCAGATACCGTCGTAACGTTTGGTGTAATAAATTCCGGAGCCATGTCATTGATATCTTTTAGTTGTATGGTAACCTGGAAAAATATTAAATAATTTACAGTTATTAACACATACAATTTAAGATCCTTAATGAAAAAGAATACTTTGATGCCTATGAAAATATTTCAATTCAAGTTAGATTGTTTTTAGGACATTGTGTAGAAGGCCTAATTTTTAAGAAAAGATCTATTTAAAGCGAATGTATAAAATATTTAACTTAAATTTGAACCATAATGTTATTTCAAACGCCTGTAAGTAGAAGTGAAATAATAAAAATATTATCCTTTGAAGGAGTCTCATCAGGGGCACATTGTGAAATTCAACAATAGATAAAGTTAACAATAGGTCGTAATGAACGCGTGTGTGGTTAGAGGTGCCAGAGCTTCCGCCGTTTATTTAATGATGAATTTAATTTACAATAAAATTTATAAAACCAGAGATAAAAATAACTTTTACAATTAGATACATTCATATGATATTCGCACGTTACTAAATATCTAAATCTACTTAGTATATTTATGACATTCGTGAACGAGTTCGCATAGATCTGTATCCATCGTATAAACAAAAATAACCATATATGACTTCTGAACGCTGTGTGAAATACTGATAACTAGTTAGTAAGGGCTTACTAAAAGTAACACTGTCCTGCAAAAGCAAATATTGTATCCCCGGTAAATTCTAACAAGTCATGTCATCGGCTATAAACCTTCGAAACTTCACAAGCAGGTTATACTTGGAATCTCCCGACCGTCGGCAAGCAGTTCTTTTTAGATAAATAAGAAAATGCACTTTCACGATCGTAATCGACTTTATTCTGCACAAATTTTGCACATTTGACATTGCGATAATTTATATAAAAATACATACCTGAACAGTAGATGATAACTGAGGTTCTGGTGGTTTTGCCAAATCTCTAGCTGTGATGACCAAGTTGTAAATAGGAAGAGTTTCTCTATCCAACATTTTTGCGGTGTAAATAGTTCCATTGTCAGCGATTTTGAAATCCTGATTTTCGTCCCCGGATGTGATACTATACGTTACTTTTCCATTTAGACCTGTAAAATACACGAAAAAATGTTAGAACTGTGATTAAAGTATATTTATTATTTATCATTTCAAATACTTACTGTTTGAAATTCCACAACGCAAGCATTAAAATTATAAATGTATTATTATAAATTCATACATTCGAAAAATGTGCAAAGTGTGTATTAATAAACATAATGAATATAAAAAGTGAAGTTTGAACCAACCTGAATCCAAATCAGTTGCACTAATGGTGACCACAGAAGAGCCTATCGCTGCATCTTCCTGAATTTCATTAGAGAAACTCATAGGATCAAATATGGGCGCATTATCATTTAGATCGATGACGTTTATGTAAACAGTGACCGTGCCAGACAAAGACGGGTGGCCACTGTCCTGCGCTTGCGAAACCAGAATGTAGTGTTGAGTCTGAAACATTCATACATCAAACATTTTTTGGTGCGTACTCGTGACAACATTATTGTTTCGTATCGCTTATTGTCAGCATCAAATGAGACAATGGTAGTATGGTTGTATAATGCACGGTATTGCTGCAACATTTTATGAATGACGTCGGCGTTTAGCTTTCCCATATAATAGGACACCGAAGCTTTCCAGCTATGACAAGCTCCCTCATTCGCGGATCGTGAAGCGAGATGACGACTTAAAAAACGAAGAGTGGACGCGGAATCCGGCTCGGGGATGTTTTGCGGACGGCCGCTTTGTCAGACATTGTTCGAGCCTTAATTTCGATGGCGGATCGAGCGGACAAATGCCGAATATGATGCGCGACGCGAAAAAACTGTACCGGGATGAAATTAGCAGCTCTCTAGCAGGGTACGCGGAATTGGCGGGCGGTCGGGACAACCGACGTATGTATGTACCTTGCGAATTATTTTTACTAATTAGCAGGACCGGCAACTTGATGATTCCGCTGCGGCGGACGACGCTCCGCGTTTGTGAGACTTGCTCTTATGGTTCGAGTCTCGGCTACATTGTATTGTGAAAGACGAGCTCGGCGACGTTTCGAGCCTTTAAAAACAATAGAGCCACTTTTTATATCATTTTGTATTTCCAACAACTATTTGCAAATGGTTATCGGCCTTTGATATGAACTGGATGCACACAAATTAGTCACACTTATAGATGAATCCTTTCCGACCTATTTTACAAGGCAACATATGGTTATGTTCTTGTTAAATTAAGGCGAGGAGCTGTGTATAATACGCATATTAATATCGATATACAATAACATGTAGACATTTGATCCTGTTTGACTTTTTGTATCATTCTAAGAATCAGCGATCAGGCATTTTACCACTTGGTTTTTTATGATTATTTAGTACTAAAAGCGATCGTCGGGATCGAGTGCTCCCAACAAAAAGTACAAGACTAAGAAAGTTCACGAGCAGTGTCTAAATATTTAAACGAAATTCCCACCTCGCCTAAACTCTTCCATATTTCAGAACGACAGCTGATTTATGTCCATAGAAAATTTAACGACTTGTTTGTCATTTTACTACGGCATTGATGAGTATTACAATAAGGCAGTTACGATGCAAGTTGCCGCAAAAACAGGTTAAAATAAGCTTTGAGCTCTCTGGCATTTTATGAAAATAAAAATAGTAGCCATAACCCGTAGTCCGTTTATAGCCGTACCAATACATATGGATGTAGGCACTTGGAGTAGGTGTATGGCGATATCGTATTTGTTTTATATTCCATATTATTGTTCCTTTTTTTTTCAATATCTTATTGTTTATTATGAAAATGGGAGGCTCGCTAGTGTGAAGTATCGGATTAAAATTCTCGCTTGTACCAATGAGTTTTTTAACTTCAACTCCGTTATTAAAGAGGGCATACATTTTATTCAGTACAAATTTATTCTGTGGATTTTAAACTATACGATAATGGTGAAGGACTTGGGTTATTTAGTTTTACTTATAAATAGCAAAAATGAAATTTTCATAGAGCGCCATGTCAGTTATTAGATTTGAAAAAGCCTTTACAGTATTTATAATTCCACATAATATATTTTTAATACAATCAATCTTAATAGTGTATTTTTATAATTAATGGTTTGTTTTTCTTTATGAGGTAACAATCAAATGCATTACAATGGTTAGTTTTAGCGGTCATCGCTCCGCGTTAAGAATTTTTACACCACTTCTACACCACGAATTCTTACACCACTGCTTTACTAGCCCACATCACATTATTTTCAAAATGTCTCATCATTTGTATGAACATAATATGTTTTGGTCAATATAAACACCCTGTATACGCCCTAAGTTTGCGTTGGGCACTGTGAAGATACAAGGGAAAGCATTTCATATGGCTAAAGAAGAAACTAAACGCGCCTAGAAAGAACAGGAAAAGAAATTGCAGGTGATGTAACTTCTGCCAAAGTCTTACGGCCTTATTCATAAAGAATTAAAAACCCATTATAGTTATCGATTGTTATGTCCCCATCGAACGACTTTTAAATTCAGTTTGAGCGAAAAAGACAAAACATCTGATAGCTAAAAAAAGACTGTTAGTATTTTATTTAATTCCTTCTTCAATTAAATAATTTTAAACATGTTTTGATTAAAAACAGAGTCGTAATATAAATATAAGTACATCCAACAGTCACATGCATAGTCCTGACCCCTCACTAAGATCGAGTCTTGTGTCGTGTGTATCAGGAACTACGAGAGACTTTTCGGTCTCACACATGTAGAGGTGAAACAAATACCTGTGGCTCACACAATAATTTATTTGTCTCGGTGCGGGGATCGAACCCGCATTTCAAAGCCAGCGACAAACCAACTGCACCAAGGAGGGTATCCAAATCCAAATGTATTATAACTTTTCTTATTTTAAACTTATGTATGTATGTATCAGCCCATATACGTCACACTGCAGGGCACGGGCCTCCTCTACAATCGAGAATACGATTGAGAGTGGTTAGGCCATATAGTCCACCACGCTGGCCTAGTGCGGGTTGGACATTGATATAATTATAATGTAATGTGAAATCATGATGGTGAAGTTGATACATACGTCAATCTAGTAATAACACATATTATGCTCATCAATAACATTGATCCTGCGTAAACATGACAAAAAACTATAAACATCTGGCCTTTCAATTAAATTAACTACAAAAAGTTTTAAACAGATTACATACATTATAGGTTAATAAGTTACTTTCATTGTATACGAGCTCCTATAAAGGGAATACGTTAAGTGTCAATATTAAATGAAAACAAAAACTGCTATAAAAATAAAACACAGGTAACTGCCGTATGAGACACAGTAAATTAAGAGTTAAACTGAAATCAATCAGACGTACAAAGTTACCCAGGGGTAGGCATCTATGTTAACAACGCTATTAAGTGATTTTATACTTTAAACACCCGTCTTTAGGTTTACATTCCACTGAATAATATATGTCATGGTGTAATCAATGCTGACAAAAGTGTATCTCTCTTTTCGTAAACTGCAAATAGTGGCTATTTACAATTTAAAAGTTTTGTGTTGGACGTCCGATATGTCAGGGTGTAGTGACCGACGCGTGCTTTGTTTCTGACTCGGCTTGCAAATATTTTTCACAGTAATCACTTAATCTATTTTAAGTGTTTTTAATTGCACATTTCGTCCCTTTTTACGATGATGTCTCGCCGTTTTACGAGTGTTTTTAAACACTGCTCGTCAGTCGGCCTGTGCCCGCTGCGAGTTGCGACTTTATATTGTCAATATGCATATTTACCGCTCAATCGATTTAAAAACCCAATTAACATTTTCTTATCATTTTATTCCGCAGTTCCTTTATGTGCAATTAATAAGCGTGCGATGGTAATTTATTCGGCATACTAATCTGTTTCTTATCCGCGAATTGTTTGTGGGTTATCTTCGAAACAATGTCACACAGCTATGCACATAATAATCCTATTGTTATTTTTGCACGCATTCTATTATAAGAATGTGTATCAGATGTGATTAGGGTAACTAGTTATACATAATGGAATAGGTGAAGTTACCTCCTCGTAGTCGAGCCTGGCTGTGAGCGTGAACACCCCCGTCTGCGGGTTGAGCGAGAAGACGTCGTTGGCCCAGTCTGAGATGACGACGTACGTTAGCTGAGCGTTGGCTCCCGAGTCGGGGTCAATGGCCGCCACTGTGCCAACTACAGAACCTCTCGCTGCGTTCTCGGGAATGTCGAAAGAGTAAGCGTTCTCTTTGAACACGGGCGGGTTGTCGTTGGTGTCCGTTACCTGAAATTATTACATCATATTTGCGTATTATGGTAGTTGGAAAATTCCTCGTGGCACAATGTTAAATTGCACGCTAACCGACGTTAAGATTTAATTAATGGCCTAAACAAATTTAATTAATAAATACATCAATTATCCGAGTAAACAACAAAAAGCCATTAAACATAAGCATTTGTATCAGCTTTATCTGTGGTCATTCTTTTTGTACCACATAGCGAAGCAGCAGTAGGGGGATAAGAGCACTGATCTAAAAGCTTCAATGATTATTTAATCGCCAGTCATCCGTCCAGCCGACATGTGGATGTAGACGCGATGATAAGAATTCTACTGATTGAGACCGACATGCGGCAGCGAACCGAGAACCACATTCAGAAACACATGTATGTATAAAGCTGTATTATGCACACACACAAAACAAACAAAAAATGACTTCGATAGAAGACCGGTGTTAAGTAAACAAAAATACCTGTTGAAACTTGCTTAAACTCGGATGAAAACGACATTATTATCACTTATAGCTTGTCATAATATATGGTAGTAAAACGCCAGGGAATATGAAACATAAGGAAGAGAAGTTATTATTTGTTCGGCACTATGAGTGCGTGTGCAAGTTATAAGTTCGTACACTTATTGACATTTATAAATATGGTTAATACGCATTGGCTATCGAGTTAATTGCCGACGCATATAAATGACCCGGACTGTACACAACGAAATCTGTTGGAGTATAAATAAATTAAATAATAAGACGCATCAATCTTTTTAATGGTACGATAAAGGTAAAAGAGAAAAAAGGTTTCATGTCGAATAAAAATTGACTTCGGTCAAGGGAATATAAAAATGATGTTTAATCTATTTTTTCCCAATAATGAACGCACTCTCCAACATGAATGGAATGAGAAGTTTTGAAATCGCCTAATAGGCGCCTTTGAAATGTTGAACATTAATAAAATGGATAATATAATTCTATTAATCTACCGTCGCAACGCTGGTAAACTGAATTAGTGCTAAGAAAATTAAGTGATCGTTTTGAAACTGATTCATTTGTAAATAACTATACATTTGATAGTGAGATATTTAGCTATAACGTTTGCACCAGTGCCCGGAGTGTTGTGCCCAGAGTGTACAGGTGTTCTTAAGCGACGGTGACCTTTTACAAGTCAAACTGGCCCTTTGTTTCTTTGCTCTCCTTTTTGCAGTATGTTACTTTAGAATATTTATCTACAATACAAACCTGTACAGTTACAGTTACGTCGGTGAATTGTATGCCGTCGTCTGCCCTCACGACAACCTGGTATTCTGACACGGTTTCTCTGTCTAGAGGATCTTGGAGGGTGAGTACCCCTGTCTGGGCGTCGAGGACGAAAGGCATGGGCTCGTCGTTTTGTATGCTGTAGGTGATGGTGCCGATGGTGTCCGGGTCTTCAGCTGTGATGGTGGCGATGCGCTGCCCTGGCGTGAGGTCCTCTGACGCCATGTAAGCTGGCGGTATGTTCTTGAACTCCGGTGGACTGTCATTTTTGTCCAAAATTACGACTTCAACCTGCAACAAAACAATAGCATTGGAATAATGGTTCATAAAAATCAAACATAAAAAGTGTATTTAAACATACATCAGATAAGAATACTGCTAGTCATAGCATTTTTTTATTTAAATACTTTTACCAAACGCCAAAAACACAGCAGAAAAAGCTCCAACGTTTCCAAAAATCCCTATAAAACGAATCAGTTAAGAATCGTTATAAACTATTTAAGCAAACATCGAGTGGTACAAAACACCGGCAAGGGACGGCTTGTGATGTTTTATTTATGAGCCCGATTCAAAATCGGCTACTTTAACACACTATAAGAACATGAACTAAATTAATAATTCTAAAAATGCAGCCAGCGAACGACTGTCTCGGTCAATGTGTGACTCGGACGGGCGCACAGCGCGGCCCGACGGGATGACAAAATGTGCCCGTGGCTCTTTTATTTGAAACGGTTTTATATTCAGCATCGATTTATAAACGTATTATACTAAATACACAATATCACGCAACCTAACGGCTCAAATTAATTAAAGTATAAATCAGCGTGTAATGTTTAGTTTAATACTCGTAGTTTTACACAAATTATTTTTGTAATAATAAATACGTTTTGAAAAGTGTCGTTTTTAAATAGTACATCAATTTAGACACTTAATAAGTGATTGAATTAAGTTAAACTAGTTTTGAGGAAGTCTCAAACCTCTTCGCAGTATGATCGCATGTGAACTGTTCGATATAGATGGTTGAAGCGTACCTAAATCCAAAGGCAACTTAGTTTCCGAAAGTTATAATAAATTTAACGTGGGACCTTCTGAATCGATGGCAGTATCCATGCTACTAAGTGCATTCATCAATATGATTAATGGAGCAGTTTTTTCCTTTCTCGTAATATAAACTTTTTTGCTTTTACTGGGTAACGTTTTTTCACATTTTTGATGGGTTTTTGTGTAAGTATTTCGCAAAGATTGATTACATCAGAATTTAATTACCTGCATATTGAATATCATTAACGGAGAGCGGATAGTTTTTCCCGGAGTGACTTATGGCATGCTTAACTTGTATAAAAACATTTTTATTTTTAGAATTAAAATCGATTGGAGCGTTAGATATTCAGAATTAGATAAGCTTTATAAAGACGAAGGTGAGCTTAACGGGCTTCGCTCGAGCGTTCGTTTATAAAAAATAATCTAATAGAACTCAACAAGTTAACAAAAGTACGGAGAAGTAAAAGAACAAGACGAGGTATATTTCGTCATCGGAGCTGTTAGTGGCAAGCACGAAGCGTTCGGAGCGTTCGGGACACAATGATCGCAGCCGTCACAGATAAGAAGAGGCCGATTGTAGAGCTCCGAGTCGGCTGGCCCGGCGTGGACAGCTTGCGCATTTGTTATGATGACTCAATCTTTTCTTTGTGAGCAGACGAGGGTGCCGTCTCAAGAAGCATGTGTGGAATACCTAACTCGACGCCCACAACGGCGAAGAGCAGCAGCAATTAACATCGATTGTAGTGTCGTGCCCCTCCGACAAATAAATTGTGATGTGTTAATAACATTTATTGTTCAGAAGACAAGTATAGCTGAGAAAATGTGGGACGTATTGTAAACATTTATACAGTCGTTACTGTACAAATTCCCAAAGAGTTTATTAACTCTTGAATGGGGCAATATAATACGGAAATGACAAAGTTTGTACGTTTAATTGATGCTTTCGAGCTCCCGTAATGTTGAGAAACGTGTAGGTATAGCGCAGCGGCTCAAACAAAAACATTGTAACCAGTTAACCTAGCGGGCAAAGCATATTTCACTACAAAAAGACTAAAAGATTTATTATGAACAAAAAGCTTAGACACATGTACGCATAGCTCATCTGTACGTTGTGGACCCCCTAGAGTTCATGTTTGAAGTAATCGATTAAGGGAAGAGAAATGACAGTACGTCGGTTTATTGGGATCGTCGATTAGTCAAGTTTCGATAATTGATTATGGTTTGCTACTAGATTAATAATAAACTCTGCGAGACTCATTGTAATCGGCGTGTTTTATAATTGTATGTAACATTTATATTCTAAATTAAAACACTTGATGCAATTTACGGAATCAACAATAATAAATATACTAAGAATCAATAATACTGTGAACAATTATAACGTTTCAATAGGCAGAGGTGATCTTAAATCTGAATTTCTTAATGTCCGGCTATAATTGAGTTTTGATACTCATAATAATTAACGAAAATTATGAAATTCATCATTGGAGCGAACAATGTATAATATAATTAGTTATACATATTTTGGTATGAGTCCCCGGCGACCGGCGTATATTTAATTCAATGTTTCGGTACATGTGAGTTATAAGTTAATTTATTGTCTTTGACCTATTTAAGCAGTGCAATGTGTGTTGAATATTCAATGACAGGATATGGTATATTGTCATGGCGGACAACATGATCCCGACAAGTTCGCGGGGTCAGTCTACGCCACTTATTCCTTTGATTTATCCCGGTTATAACTTACACAGATTATTATTGAAATGGAAATTACGTGCACATAAGGATAAATTGCAGCTATTTGTTTACAACCAACTCTCTGTTTACGTTGAAAAATGCGCTTTAGAAAAACAAGCGAATAATATCAACAAGTCGCCTAATACATTTCAAATTTAAATCTTAGTATTTATTAACATTTCCTCGGAGTGGCTATTATGAAAATAGTTCGGCAAATGTTCGAAACGTGGGTCGTAAAAATAAAATTAACACGAGAGAAAAATAAAATCTCAAAGCATATAAATAACGTACTTAACATGTTTTATAAGTATACGTGTTTTACCGGCTTTCGTTAGTAACGTTCGGTTTTTACATAAAAATCTTTTTTTCTGCTCTAGCGCGATCATAAAAACATTCAAAATGTTTATAGAACGCGTTATTAAAATCTCACGAAGTTTAAATGAAACTTTGCCTCATGTAGACTGTAGGATGACTATACAGCTTTGTCGTTTTTGAAACACTGTAATTCCACGAACATCAATCACTCAAGTCGTTTACCCCAAAAATTTTGACATCACTCCTTTTATTGCCTCATTTGATTTTTTAATGTAATTTTGCTTCATAACACTAAGGAATTTAAATTATATCGCGTAGACGTAAACATGCACGCGGTCGCATTAAGTGATCCGCAATGTTTATCAGGCACTAGACCGCACACTGGAAGCGAATAAGTCACTTCTACAAGCCATGTTAAATAAATACGAGACAAGCGTTCAATCGGCGCTGATACGATGTATAAACCGTTTTATTTATACAAAATCGACGCCGTGAGCAAGGGCTACACGAACTTATGAGTGGATGTTGTCGGCCGACGGATATGGTGGCATCGTTTAGGGCTAGAGTCTGTGTTTAGAGCGCTTCGTGACCGCAGCGCGCTGCGTTCTCGGCGCTGGAGGTTCTCGCGCGCCCGCCGCGCCCGCCACGCCGCCGCGCCGCTATACCCTCGGGACTATGCACAATTATGTTACGGTGTCAGAGATTAGTGCGCGCGAGACGCGATACCGATCTTTATTGCTTCTATTTATTTTGTGTCGCAACATTAAAAATTTAAATTAATTACGAGTCAATGAAAATTGCAACAGCTTATCTAGATACATTGTAAAACACACTCATTTAGCTCTCAACTGGCGATTGCCGATTGGCGAGTGGCGACCGGCGCGTCGGTTTAAATTATAGAATCCTGAACGAGAAGTAGTGTTTTGAGTCGGAATACAAAAGCAATAGGTACTGGTTCTGTGATGTTAACTTATGTTTAAATTACCTAATTCCGCGTCTGCGTGTGCTGCGCAGTTTGCGGCAGCGGCGTGCATTAGCATGCGGCCGCTGGGTCCGCCCACACCGGCTATCGCATCCCCGCAAATATATGTAAAATATGTACAAAAGTACCCCGGATAAAGTGCACCGATAAGAGGCGACGCAATTTGCATCGCCTTCAGCACATCGATCCAAACCTTTCGGACCTATATTTACCGAAAACAACGAATACGCACTACACATCGCCTTATCTAAAATTATAAGGGGCCATTATCTATGTTTGCCTGAAATTATTGAGACACTTATTGATACTTTAAAATTCGCCAACGCGGTCCATATCAACAACTGTATGTCACCCAGATTTATCGCGACCGATTTATTTTACGCTGTGTGCGAAAATTCTTTAGTTTGTTAAATTAACGAGACTAAATCGATTAAGTAGGCATTCCGATATAAATAGGGTACCGTTAAAGCAATCTTCCCAGAATTAATCAGCTGCATTTTTGTGTGCGTTAAAGGCATCGTGCATGTGGCATATGATCTTGTGCGAATAGTCTTTATTGTTATTATGCATGAGAGGATTATACAGCTTGCGGGAAGGCACGCAAGTATCCCTCAATTTCTCCTAAATTCGCCACCCGCGGGCACTATCCTCATGTTATTGCCTGATCGATAGTATAATTTCGTAATAACTACGCGCATATCAAACATTTTTTGGAAAAACTTGCACCGCATCAGATTCTGGAAACAACGTGCATTATTCTGTACACCGTTATTTTATTAAGTGCCGCTGTTGTCGTAATTCAGTAAATTATGCAAATATAAAATGTAATTTGACTTCGATATTAAAGTGTAATTGGCTGTTGTCTAGAAATCTGTGCAAATAATAAATGCAATAGGTACTAGCTTAAAGAAATTTTCTAATAATGTGAAAGCCGGAAACAGGTCTAACAGTACTGCAGTAAACAATATTCGCAGTCTCCCGCTCTCAGCAAATAAATGAAGTACACGAACCAAAATCACGAGCTCTGAATTTTTCAACGTCGGTCTTGGATCGAGATCGGCGCAAGCGCAGCGGCGAGCACAAAGCGGCTAACGATTAACCAACTCAAACCAAATGAGACCATGTCATTTTTATTTTTAGTAGATAATGTTTTATTTGATTATTTCAAAACCAAATTGTTGATAAAAAACAACAAAACAAAGGCATTCAGTTTCGCGATCGAACGTGCCACATAATCAAGAAGAATGCGCTCATGACTAATACACATTCGTAGATCAAATCCGCGGTCAGACACTAAACCATTCTTTAATTTAAACAATGTTTTTTTTTCCAATTGATATTATCTGTCTGCCAATACCGACCAAATATTACGAGTCATCACGATGAAAATAATAGCAATAGTAACAAAAGAATTATAATGTCCGCTGCCAAAACTGTACAATAAGAGCGACGGTATCGCAGGTGGTTCTAGCGATTTATCAGTGGGCGATGCGAACGTTCGATAATGAGTGGCCGCGCCGCGCCGCCCGCCTGCCGCCCGCCGCCCGCCGACACAGGAGAGAGATGTCGCAACTCGCTCGCCGATTTCGGTCTGCCCGTCGGTCATCTCTAACGATGGAGCGATAATTAAGATCGGACATCGGCATTATTTACGCCCGCAGCATCCCGGCTGACCCGGGCGCGAGTCGGTCACGACTTTTTCCATGTCGAGTAGACTATTGTTGCCTTTACTCGTGTTCACCCAACTCAGATTTGTTGCATGATTTGTTTTCCCAGATAGAATCCTCCGCGATTTTTATATTAACTTAACTGTTGCCATTTATATTAACGTAGAAGTAATTTGGAATTACATGAGCAATACATGTTATGTTGAATCCTTTACAGATTTATTAAATAAATAGACTTATAATATTTTATCATTATTAAATAAGTATTATCTGTATCCGAAATCATGACTTCAAAACTTATGCCTTCTTCACGATATTTCATTTACAAAAGTATGAACGCTTTACATGCAGAACGAAAATGTATTCAGAATTTTTAGTTAATTAATATTTAAGCTCATTAAAATATTATGTTTCTGTTAATCCTTCGATGGAACGTATCTACTTATTTTCGTTCTTATCCTCTTTTTAAGTTATTTAATTAAGCGGCATTTTATATCAGTTAGTTAAGTGGCGTGTATTATAGTAATCTAAAGCCACGAGGCCAATAAATTGCTAAATGAGAATGATTGCTTCATTTGGACACCTGGATATTGTTACCATTAAAGGTTTTACGTTTCGATACTAGCTTATTATTGCATAATTGTAACTAAGAGAGGTCAAAGCGACATGAAAACGTATCTAGATGATGTCCGCGATTTTGCAATAATAAGAAATTGAATGATAAAGGTTTTAGAATCAAGAATAACACTATAGATGCAATGAATCAAATTGGTTCGCTGTTGTGTTTATTTAGATACTATAATGAAATAACATTTAATTAAATACTGAGTATAGGGACCTAATAATACAGTGCAAAGATCAAGATAGTTATAAAAGTCGCCTATAAATAATATTAAAAATAAAAAAAATCTTGACTAGATAATATAATTGAAAATCCGTGGCTACATTGTTAAGTATTCACGCTTGGTGTTTTCATTAAAATTCTGCTTTTTAACCGTAAGGTAGAATGTTATCGAGTGGATCCAAAGCACACAATGGGAGTAAGATCGTTGTCGGCCGACCGGCCACGACGCCGTGTGCCCGGGTTCGATTCCCGTTCGAAGAAATTCAGGTTAAAGAACGGCCCTTCGGTACTCTTGTTACCTACATACCTTTTTTGTCAAAGGTTTACTTTGTTTGTTTAAAGCATTTTAGAAATAGACGGAAGTATATTTGAAGGTGCGACAATTATTGTTGCTTTCTTGCATCAAACAATAACAAACCTTTCAGTGTTTATACAAATGTAGGTACTCTATGATGTAAATATATGTTCATCAATGGGGTTTTAAGTTCAATATTTTTTACTTTCTTCATCATACAAAAAATATAATAATGAATATTGGAGTTAACATCAAAAACTGACGTATTCGTATGATGGTCAACAATTCGCATTAAGACCTAACATTCCAGGTTTAATTTGATGTCAAAAATCGTAAGTAAACTGGTGAAGAATGACGAGCCCGACTAATGTAATTAGCATGGTATCGAACGCACCAGACCGTCATTAACATCTTCCCAGTATTAATCAAAAACCCAAAAATTGATGACGTGTCACAACGAAAATAGTTCACACTCTTCGGAGTAATTTTTTAAAAGCCCATGGAGTGGAAGCAGCTTAAAAATGATTTCATTCGGCATTTTCTCTAACTGTACACTTAAATATACGTTGTGGCAACGTGACAACTCACTTAGTATTGTCACATTGCTGTATCGTGTGAACTATTAACATTACAGACACTTTTTTTGAGAAAACTATCTACAATTCCTGGAAATTTCAACATTTTGTTAAATTTTCAAAGACATTGCATTGAAGTTGGAAATATGGTAAGATTCCGTACTCTGTGACGCACCTTTATCTAATTTACTACATACAGGACCTCATTTTTTCGTTTTAATTGCATCTATTTTACGAGCACGTATATCTTATATGGAGATATAATTTTTTTTTGATATCGTTGAATGGCGAGACGAGCATGCCGTTCGCCTGATGGTAAGCGATACGACCGCTCATGAGCAGTAGCAAAACCAAACAACACCTTGAATTACAAAGCAATGCTTGGCATTCCACTGCGCTCGCCATCCTGAGACATAAGATGTTAAGTCTCAATATGTCCAGTAGTTACTCTGGCTACAATGTCCTTCAATCCGAAACACAACAGTGCATTTACGCAGTGTTGTTTCACGGTAGAAATAGACATTGCGGTGGTACCTACCCAGATGGCCTCTCACATATGAGAGACCTACCACCAGTTGAATGATATTCAAAAACTACAACTCCGCTTTAGGGATTATAGGTGCGTTACCGATATTTGTGGACAAAGGGCTCGGTTTTTGCGTACATAATAATATGTATATCTCCACTACCACTGGGACACTCTCTTTCAACCATTATTCAACCTTCGTTAATATGTCTATCAGGCAATCTAACTGACTGGTCTGTGGACAGTGTCCTGCGGTAGAGCTGCTCCGATTATTCTATGTAATAAGACATAGCTAGTAAAAGCTACGGTCTGGCTAGTAAATCGAAATAAAGCATTAAGCATTTTAGTTTTGGTTCAATGATTTGACGAGAATGAATAACTTTTTTACATCTTTGATTGATTTTATTCAAAAAGTGTTCGTTTGTACGCCTCCAATTTTTTTTTGAGCTCGCATAACTAACGGCTTAACTTTTTGTAAAGTAAATGTTGTTTAAACTACGCAGGAATCAATTTCTAAATTGAATGTATTCAATTCAAAGAACTGATTCTGAATGTATTCCAAAACAAACGCTGCAATTTTATTTCGCGAAAGATGGATTATCTTGTAAATTGATTCTTTGTTAAAGGTGATTTTTTTGAGTTATGTACCGTACTCAAAAGGTGGAATGAAGTTTTAGAAAGAAGAATTGTATTTATTTCACGTTAAATTATATTTCAATTTACATAGTACACCACGCTGAATGAATAGGACTGTTGATGTTGCATACGCCAGCAAATCTCCATAATTTTTGAAACTTTGCAACAACATTCTTTTGACTGTCCCCTAATGGTTCAAACATTAGAATATTTCATAAAAAAATAATAAGTTGAATAATGCACACAATATACCTACACTTTTTAATATCCACGCAGTTAAAATGCTTTATATTTTAGTTCTTAGTAAAGATCATTTACGCCATGACTTAAATGGGCATCTAGTGGAATAAGATTTGGAACGATAGTGTTATTTTCTTTCAGAGAAATGTACATAAGCGCCCGTGAGAATCTGCTCAGCGCGTAATGAGGAGTACTACTTACATTGTAGAAAGGTAAAAAGCGACTATATTAAAACGGGCACAACCCACTTTATACGAGATATCTCGTTAACAAACAAGCGATAATATTAATCGAATAGAGCAGTTAAACACCTACTGTTATAAACATATCTTGTTATTCTAGTCCAGTTAATTACGATTTGACGATTAGTTTTTCAAAAATGTGTCTAATATTGAACATCAAAATCATTACTCTACGAAAAGGCGTACCCTGGTATTATTTGGTACACGTGTGTTTTATTTCACAATATACATAAATATTTATTTTGGATGTAAGTGTTAGAAGACCGTAGAGATTTCTGAGAGCGTTGTTGTCATGCTGTTATTAATTTATTAGGAACAGTTTTTCTCTCTTCACATTTAACACTATTAAAAGCTTGTTGTTTATATTATGAAAACATATCTCAAACAATGCGTTAAATAGATATATTTTAAAATTTTCGTTGTAATTGTAAATTTCGCCACACGCTAGTAGTATTTAAGAATGTATGTAACTGTTAAATCGGTTTATTATTGGATTAACATAAATATTATGTATAGCAATTTGGTTATGTTAGTGAAGATGATGATGATTCTGATAATACTATGACTACTATGACTATAAAGATAGTATACTATTATTTATACTTTTCACCACTGTACAGTACTGTACCAGGTACCAGGTAAATTTACGGTCCCTAGCTAAAAGTACGCCATTATAAGCAAATTCCAATAAATCCATAACACCCAATGAAGCGACAGAGATGAAACGTACTTAACGGAATAACCGTCCAGCAAAAACGGAGGATACCGATCAAGAGTGAACGCTCTAGAGAAATGCTCCAGATACATAAATATTAAAACTTAGCAACTTTATACCTCGCACTAGACCGATAGCTCGCCGCAACGGGACACGTAAATCAATTCATGTTAATATCCTCGACGGCATAACTGTCAAACTAACAGGCCAAAAAACTTTGCATCTATTCTGACGTACCAATAAAAAGTCCTAATTATGCATGTGAAATATGAGTTAATGCGATAGATTCTAAATGACGAAACGGAGTTAATTTGATACAGCGATGTTTAAATTTAAAAATCCAGTTGCTGATCTCTCTTTCTTTCCCCACTGCTTGTGGAAATGTTAGTTATCATTCTAATTACCCTATTGCTATTATTTTTTTTTTCTCTAAATACAAGCTGGAAGAATATTTGCACTAGCTCAAATAGCGATCATCGTATAACCAGATATAGAACCGGGCAAAGTGGCTCAAGAATGGCCCGTTTCGGGTTCAGCTAGTGTATGACCGATGTCGACTTGAATGGCATAATTGTGTGGACTGATGATTAATAATCAACTATTATCAATATTTGTATATATGGAAGTTTGTTCTCTACAAACTTGTATCATACTTAATATTTAAAGATAGATTTTCTTAGATTTACGCGAATGTTACACATTGAAATAAAACTATTATTTACGGATTTTATCGCGGATTTGATATAAGAGAAGAAGGCTCCAAGCATTATCTTCGTTTTGACCAGCCCCAAGTCTTCGCAAAAGAACACCATTTCCTATCCAGGATGTTTCGCGAGGCTATTGAAATTAAAAAACATCCAAATTTCAATAGTGAAGATGGCTTGAAACTTGCACAAGCATGGGATCCAATTCTACACTTAATAAAATCGGAATCCAAAAGACCAACTGCCTGACCGCTAGACACAGTGAGCTCCTTCTGCGTGGATCGGAACGTGAATACAGATTAGTTAATTTAAACTTTTTAGTTTAATAATTCAAAATTAAGGGTAGTTAAATTGTAACAGTTACTGAACGAATGACTGACCTCAGTCCGCCCCGTGACCACGAAAGCTGTAAAGTAATTGAAACGTCGGGAATACCAAAAATGAAAAAACTAAACCAAATCCGCGATAAAATCCGAAAATAATAGATTGATTTAAAAAAAATTGTATTGTAACGCATTTACCATCCGTTGCAATGCACTTTGTCGTGTCTGTGCAAACATTTGTTCTCAAGCCCACGAATATAACATCAGATTCTTTTCGGTAAAAAAGTCATTGTCCATACATACCGATCCACATAACTCCAGCAGTATTATTAAACCAAATTATATTCTACCAATAACCGAGGCATTTAAAAATATCGTAAACAAAATTAAATTTGGAAAACGTTCAATGTAAATTATGTTCCTTATATTACAAGTTTTAATTTGCACGTCATTAGCGAATTTTCCATTTGCGTTTTGCACTTAACATCACTGTATTATAAATTGCACGAACGAGAGACAAGTCACGTTAATGTAATGAAGGCGGGTATTAAAAGAAACCCCAACTGATTTCATTCAATAACATACGTTTGCTTTTTTATTCACCGTCCTTTTATAAGTTTGTTTTTTTTTCGATGTAACCATATAACTATGGTCATTTTTAAGTTTGAAATTCAATTCAATATGTGAATACCAGAATAGCATTTATGCGTCTATTCGTGTTCAGGAATTTTCTGCAAATTAAATACTTCCAATCCTAACAAAAATTGTGTGATAAACTTTTCAAGTTCAAGTTCTTAAATTGTACAAGTTGTTTATATTTAAATTGTACTACTTGTGCGCTACGTTGATTATCCCAAAGAAATAAATTAATTTTAAAGCCATATAATTTAATATGCAAATAGCCTACGAGCTACATCCCTTGTAGGCATCGATCTATCAAGCTAGCGGTTTCCAGCCAGAGTTATTTCATCATAAGCTACATTTTACGGCCGTGCATGACTTTATAAATGTATTATGTATAATATTTGTAAATATTGTATTATTATTAATGGTTTAACCCTCCAGGAAGAACAAACAATGTAAAGATGCGGTCGTAATAATGAGTGTCAAGAGAACCGAAAGCTTAGCAAAAACATCTTACAGTCATTTAAAACAATTTGTGACCGCAACATAAGATCCGTTCACCACAGATCTATGCAGTGTACAGATTTTAATCATTTACCAAAATTACTAACGGCATTGGGGAGCACTGAGCAGGCAATTAGCAGTGACGAAAGCGATCGCAACACATCGGTGTTCTAATGCAGCTCGTAAAGCAATAAGCAGCGTTAAAAAACCGTTGTTCCTACTATCTCGAAGCCGAGTCTTGCGAAACGATATATCCGCCTTTCGGCGCAGTTTGTTTTAGATAATTACGGCTAGCTGTCCGCCCTCGACTGGCCTTGAGTTTCCCTCTAATGGCCGTGCCATCGTTCAAATGGTGCCAGTTGTGTGACGGCAACATGGGTTCATTAGCGCTATCACTCCGCTCCGCACCCGAGATTGTGAGGATGTAAGTATACCTTATCTTTAGATGCTTTTAACGCTCAGATTGCTGTTTCTAACCCTTTAAAAAACTACTCGTTTCTGTCAGACTTTTCAATAGATTTACTTATCCGTGCCCAGTGTAATGCTGCGCTCCTTGGCGACTTCTCTAATTGGTACCTACCAAATAACAACCGATGCATATAAAAGCTTAAAAGGCGAGTACGAATAAATTAAACCGACCAACAATGTAAGATACAGAGGTGTTTATCTATCTAGTTTTGTTTCCAGTAATTGGCTGAAGCAGGCAATACAAAAGGAAATGAATTATTTCGAAATAATTGCTATTTATTTATTCTTTTCAAAACGGTGTAATGTCGCATATGTAATCCAAGATAAGTTCGGTCAAACAATTTGTTATTCAAATGTACTAGAGAACCAAAACATGAACGGCTTTGACAAGTGGTTGACAAGCTACGAGCGCCGATAAAAGATGTAACTACCTTATAGACTGGTACTATACACTGGTCGATACGATAATTTGCAATGTGGTCCGCGGCTACCGAAACTTACACGATCGATCATAATTGACAATCTGGTGGTAGCAAAAACATATTTAGATATGGAATGCTATTAAAGGCGAATAATTAAAGATATGATGTAAAGCAAATGAAATGTATATTCATTGGTAAGGGAGTGAGATCGCACGGCGACGCGTAAAACTGTCGCGATAAGAATCGATTGCTAAGATACTGATCGGCTCGGGATCGCGATCGCTCTGACTCCCTGACGGCCAGTGGTACGACAATTGCGATGTGAGAGAAAGCGGCTTAGCACTTAGCAACATCGACCTTAATGAACATCACATGAAAGGTTTACCAACGGCTGAATCATACCGCCGCGCCGCGCCGTCCGCCGACTCGAGTGTGCATTACGTGTTTTTGTTGATCAAATTAAAGTACGGACTCCCTTTCCTATTTATCTAAAATGTGCTTACAACTTAATTGCGTTTGTGTCTCTAATCTACGTTCAAAATTACTTGTCATAAAACTAATTTGTCGTTATTAAAATATTATAGTTGAAACTATAAAATGTCTATAGTGAGTAATTAATACAATATCTTATTACTAGTTTAGTGACTTTTGATTATAGTATGAAAAAAGTGTTAAGTTAATGGTAAGAAAAAAATATAATTGGGTCAACAACAAAACATTTATGGATCCTGATACAACTATTTTATTGATCTTATGAGTATTATCAATCATTGATCGGTTTGAAAACATTGCATTTTTCATAGCATTATATTTTTAACTAAGTAAAGAAAAATACCATAATGTTGTCCACACCAGCGCCCTCTGCATTGTTCATAAGCACGGACAGTCGTAAACTTTGATTAAAATCTGTAAGTTTCCACCATGATTTTAATACACTGGCGTAATAGTCGCTGGAATATATTGGCTGTATCGACATATACCTACTCTGCGCGCTATGGAATGTAGTGTGTGCGGACTTTCTAACAATCACTGTCATGTCTAACTCTACAGCCATACTCGTTACGTATTTTATTATTAATTGGTTATAAATAAATGTATACTAATATATAACAAGGGTTTGCTACAATCCCGAAATCTTGAATGATACCGCGTTTACAATAAGTATATTGACACACATATATTTCGGTTGAATGAACGGTAAAGTACTGCACATCTTTTAAAGTTGTAAAGCATATTGGACTACTGCTAAAAGGGGCCAATTGACAGAAAACCAACGTGAAGTGACGGATTTACTGCCATTTTTCATTCGGTTAACATGATTGCCGGTTAGTGGGATTGCTCTCCTTTTGAGAAAACGGTGACGTACCTATCCAACTGTAGACAAACCTAGACGTTTATAGAAGGTGGCAAATACTTCTTTGATTGCAGGATCTATATATATTTATATTGTTACTAATGAAACTTAAAAATCATAATTCTTGTATCAGATTTATGGAAATATATCCGTAAGCATTTAACAAATCTTATCCTCTACGAGTATAATAAAGATAAAATAGTAATGTATCACAAAAATGCATGTGAAACTGTACGTTAAGAGAACTTTTTCTTCACGCCAAGTGCACAGTAGGTGCAATATATTAGTGGCCAAACACATTCCCCGGATAGGCACTTTAAGAAACTCTTAAATAAGTAGGTAGAAGCGTTGTCGTGGGCCGCTCACTCAATCTCGTCCAATTTATTTACTTTTTTCCCAGGTGTAGTGTTACGCTATAAAATTCAGTTTTTGTTGGTCGGGCGCATGCTCCGGCTAGATCTCCCGTCGCGAGATATGTTGATTTACGTTTAACGCGCGTGACCCCTCGTCGGAGCCGATCATAGACTCGATAGACGATTCGAACTGGCGCGCTCCTATGATATCGCTACATCGCACTCGTGCCGATGTATCTTGAGAAATATTTCGCGGTGTATAGCCTCCGCTGGCCAATATCACAAACATTCGACCATTTCTTTATGTTTCACATGATTCCCTCTAATATCCGAACACCCTTCTTACTTACAACAGAGCACGAGGTAATTAGCGTCGGCTCTCGAGTTAGAAATGCGCCCCGTTGAACAAGGTTGGGTGTCTGCTTGTGTCACTTGAACTAAATTAGGTAGGTAACTTTAGGAGCCTTACAAACCAATGGGCATGTAGAATGCTCAAATAGAGGTTATTTCAATTAGCTTCAGACACAACAATGTATTATTGTATGGAAATATTGGACTCATTACATTAAAGTCGCTGCGTTAGATCCGACAGCCGCGATGTGCTTAACCTTTCCCCTCATAAGACAACATTTGTCTTGTAGATCCTAGATACATTCCGAAACGAAGCTTAATATAACCTAAGAAGCTGTATCTGTTTGACGATCGAGGTCATGAATGAATATCTTTTTGGTCTTTTTTTGTTAAAACGAAAGACAATGAAATTTTTAGGCTTATGTTCATAAGCCCAAAGTTTACTGGATGCGTAAGATTGCACGATGATGAAACTGTCTACGACATAAAATATAGTTATTGAGTATAATTAATTCATTATACCATGAGAAAATATTGTATAGTGTCCCCATCGCTAGCTTATTAAACCGGCTGACATTTTTGTCAGCGCGTAGAAACGGCGCGCTAAAAGACATAAAAAATAGTTAAAAAGAAGCACGAAACAACATCAAAACTTGAAGGTGAACATATCTTTAAAACACTTTACGTCTTATCCGACAAATAAAAAGCTTCGGCTCAGATAACCACACTTCATTAGCATTTCGCTGTGTGCTTAGTTAGCGACGCGTATATGAAATAAGCATGTAAAATATGCAAATATATCGTAACACAAACACATTTTTTTCCAACGTAGTTGAAATTATCTATAAGAGGTATTTTTAACATAATTTATTGTCCGATTTATCTCGTATTTACATATTAAATTACTTGGGGTTTTAAAGTATTTCTCGAAAATATACAAATTATAAAGAGGATTTACCTAGACCAATATCCATATAGGCATATAAAAAAAAGAATAAATATTTTGAAACCATCGAGGCGTTTTCTTGAAAATTGATTATTATAATCTTCCTTATGACCATAAATTACAAAAGTGTCCGTGCACATTATTCTTCTTTAACGTGTTTTTATAATTCAATATCATTAAAAATTATACAATAAGTAAATTCGTACGTTTTGGGCTAACAGCGTTTTTGATTATTATGCAAATGCATCAGAAGCTACAAATATAGCGAATAAATACCCCGCTGCGAGTGTACGACGCTTATTTATGGGAATGTTATTATTTTTCACAAAGTTTATAAAAACAAAATTTTAAAGGCGTGTAGACGTGTTTTTTGAAGTATCTCGCAATAAATATAAATTACGACTTATTTGTACAACATACTAAAACATAGGCGGTTTCTACTTATCACCCCAATAAATCATACAGTGTGTATGGACGTGTACATAGGTGTTGCGAGTGGTCAATCGCAATAAAGCACCACATAGTTGGCCGTCTTCCGGCACTCGTCACTCGGACAAAGTTACGCAACCCGCCACCCAACTAGCTGGGAGTCGACAACCCACCAACCGGGGACAATTGAGTGATTTGTCAACCTTTACATTAGGTAACCGGTCACTGGAAGCGACAATCCATTCGCCGGATCGTGTGCTGATTATTCCTCCATCCAATTCCCCTCCAACAACACCGATTTGGATAGAAGTTGGTACCGACGCGGCAATGGATACTACATCAATCAATAGTGACGTGGTACCTCTAGCGTGGGTAGAAACGAGAGTTCGCAAGAATCGCAAGCTTCTTACGCAAGATATATCTGCTAGGAACACAATGGACGGGGAATTCTCGCAGAACAAGCTTTTTGGATATTTATTGGATGGATTTTGTGTGGGATGGATTTACTTTGGTGAGTTACACGCAACGTCTACCGACATTATAGTAAATAGTTTAGCTTAACCTGAGCTTAAATTATTTTAATAGTGACACTTCATACATAATTCATAAATACATGCATTGGGTTCAGGTATTTAAGCTCCTGAACATACATGTTATTTTTCTGTGATAGGTTCAGCTCGTCGCCGAGATTTCCCTTGTTTGGGAGCCGATACAATACATTTAAACATTTCCTAGATGTTGGTATCGAAAATACAGCAAAGCTACAATACTATCAGGTCATGACGATCAAAGCGGGTGTTATTATACCATGTAAGCCATAAATATGTAACTATAGAACTGTTTAGTGGCATTAGCAGATATCTTTCTGCAGATACTGTAATGTTTTCACATATTAAATTCAATTACTATTCGATCGATTTGTTCGATTGAATAAAAATATACATTAGATAAAGAGGGTTAGAAATGTTTTAAATACATAGTACAGCAACGCCCCTGAGACCTCAGCGCGATTCCTCCTTCCAATTATATCCTTTGCATATTTATCACATTTACACGCTCGTCGTTTTCTATCAATGATGTATTTATCTTTATTTCTTCTTCGCGCGCAGACTCATAAAAATGGGCGTTTATATCAGTAATGATTTTTGCTTCAATTACGGTTTGTACTGTATCAATTTACATTACAAACTTATTTGCGCGACCCACGTGAACCCTAGCTGGAGTTGGCACCCGACACCCGGTTTACTGGGTCGACATAGATGCTCGCCTCGCGGTGCGAACTATTTGTACCGTTCAAACCCACAGTTAAGGTTACACGCGTGCTAATCCAATACCAGATAAATGATACTCTGCTATGTAGGACGACGTTTTGCCTTTAGGACAAGTTGCCTTCGTGTACTCCACGCGCACTAGCAAATTATATTACATTTCTGTGTTGACATTCACTGAAACGGCACGCGTTTGCTATGAATATTTTAAATCCTATTTATTTCCAAGAAGTTCTTTAGCTTGGCTTCAAAAGTTCTACTGTATTATTTAGGGAAAAATATAATCTAATAGAAGAATATTGACGTAATGAGACGTAACATCTCATATCTAACGGTGGTGAGCGCAGTCCAGTGCCAAGCATTGCTTTGTAATTCATGGTAGTGTATGGTTTTTCTACTGTCTACAGGCGGACGTATCGTTTATGATCAGGCGAACGGCATGCTCGTCATTCATCACAATAAAAAAAAGGATAGTTAATTTTTTTTTAAGGCACCCTATAATGTGAATTGTTTCTTCATTTCATTATTATTGGTAGTGGCATATCTCTCTCATATTATATTCAAGACAGAATTCACTAAAATATCGAAAGGGAAGATTTGAAATAATACATACAATATTAATTAAACATTACTGAAGTATAACATGTCAGTACATGCTTCTGTAAATTACAAGCTAGATAGCTAGATACTACATTACGTAGGACGTAAACCGACAGTCCGATTTAAGATAGATACCTTATTACATTGCAATAAACTCGCAAAACTCTAACATAAATCAAAGGAATATAATTAGAAACTTATTGAAACTGAAACGCAATAAACAAACGTATTTATAACAATAATATACAAACATTTTGCATAGTAAAATGTTATGTGCTCGTAAAATCAAAAGGGTATTAAAAGGAGAAAGTCGTAAAGTTACAAGTTACTTTAAATACTTTTATATTATGACCTCACAAAGGACCAGTAACAACGGACCGCTAGAGGTAAATTCTTAGGCAAGTGAAAAATGTTTGATCGTCCGATAATTTACACCATAAAATATTTGATAAACAATTTCTATAAAAGAAAAATATTTCACATATATAAACATATATTCTACAAGAAAGCAATAATTACTGATGTATTGTGTAGATAATTGATGTGGTCTATATCCTTGAGGGTCGACGACACCATCAGAGGTATTTATATCAGCGAAAATATAATTGAGGTTCTAGGACAAAATAATTTTAACAGGCCATAACTTTTTTGTTAATATCCTTAAACCTTCGATAGTGAGTCTAATTTACCAAATTTAAGAAAAAAAAATTGCGTAGTTGGAAAAACGTCAAGGAAGTTGCTTTACGTAACCTAAAATAAGCAAATGATGTTGCTCTTTGCTAGCCAGATATTAATTTTAAAATTAGAAAACTCACAACATTCATGATGAACTGTATTGAAAAATCAAATGTTTGAAGGCCTAATTTATAGAATATTTTTGTTTTTAAATAAAGAATCATAATATTGTTGCTTTCTAGCCAGCTATTAATTTTAAAGTTAGAATTGAAAAAATATTGGGGAAAAAATGTATAAAAGAGTTTTGTTTTAAAATCTCGATCTCGATAGTGATGGTATGATCCTGGCTGAATGCTGTATGCTGCAGGCGGCAGGCGGCAGGGGGCGCGCCGGGCGCGTGTGCTCGGACGTCTAACGGTGGATGCGCCCACTCTAGGTGTCGTCCGATCGCGCCGCCCGCCACCCATCCGTCCGCCGCACCATCACCGATTTACGACACACCTTTTACTTTATTGGGAGAAGGAATTCACAATCGTCTATATTTTAGATCGTCGTCTATGGCTTTTGATGCTTACGGAAGTAATTACTATGATAATGAAGTTAATGCGTAAGATTATTAAGGTATTATTGTGAATTGTGTCCATATCCGCATATAATAGAATAAATGAGCGTATATAGGTAAATAACAATTACACACAAAACTCATTAAATAGTTGTTAAATCATGACTTAGTCACTAATCAGAATAAAAATAAATAGCGATTAATATACATTACTCTGTGTACATAACTAAAATATTTTCTTCGATCCTCCCCAAAACTTCATTTTTTTATTAACAATGTTACAAATCATTACATATTTGAAAAGAGCTCATCAAGTCCCAAGATTCCATCTAAATATGTTGCATAAATTGAAATCGCCACAAAGTGCGCATGCGTCCATTGTGCGGGCAAGTTTGTTGGACAATCTATAAAGTACGAAGAGCGTGTCCGCGGGAACGAGTTACATGAAGGCAGTAAAATTTGTTCAGTGTCGCATGTACTACTTATTTGTTGGGTTTGCTTATAATCGGCTGAAAGATTGAGTGACAGGACAGACGCGACTTGGCCGTCACGGCGCGGCGTGTACCACTATGCGAGTACGTCTTGACTGAGTCGGACGCGCCCGTTAGGCATTCAGCCTCGCACACAGTACCCGGAATCTTGCTAGATATCATCTCTGACCGTTCGTTATTTGTTGACTTTGAAGTGGACGGAAATATGGACGCAACGAGTAAACTTTACATATCATACGTTCATACTCAACAAAACTGTTACGAATTTGTTACCATTAATTTTACGTTAATGTACCTCGTGAAAATGGAGGAGGAAAAGTTTTTAAGGCAATACCAAATAAAAGCGAAATATAATAAAAGGAAGCGTATTAGTGTTATCGTTTTTCATATTACATTTATGAATACTGACGCACATTTACCGTCGTGGAAAGGACTTTTCTATTGTGAGACAGCTTAGATACTCGTAAACTGAAGCATATTTCGAAATAGAATATTGATGCTTCGAATGTAAAAAAAATAATACAGAATCACACTGCCAGTGGTCATCTGATTTCAATAAATGATGTCACGTGTCATAAACTGAACCGCATCTTTTATCTCGCCGGTCGTTGATTACTTAATAGGTAATAGAGTTAATGTACAAAATAATTGTGACAACGGCCGTAACAGTACCTGTTTTATTTGCCACTATAAATTGGTATCTGCCGAGACGGCGGGATAACGCCACAAATCAAGGCAGACATAGTTGATTACCGCGGTGGAGCCTGTCGCTTCATCCCAAGTAATATCGTGAAGCGAAATGTATGCACCGGAATGCTTGAAAATAACGGGATTTTTATGTTTTGAGACTGGAAAGGCTGATATTTCTTAAATATTTTTTTTGTTTCGAATTCATATTTAAAACATTTAGGTGTATACTAAGAATGGATGTTATTTAAGTTTATTGTAGGTAGTTAGAGTTTAGTCGACTTCTTTAGGCATTACAAGATTTCGCGTTATATCTAGTGCGGGTTAATGAACTTGGAAAACCTAATTGGCCGGACTCAGTAATTTCTTAGAAGGACTGACGTTAAGCAGACGGTAACCAGCAGCATCGTAATTGTTCTACTTTTTACAAATAAAAAATACGTGTTATAGTTATGACAAAGTTATAACCAACATTACTCTTAAAAGAAGCGTGTAAGTCCCATTTACCACAACTAACTTTGTACAGGGACAAATAGAAAAAAAATATTTCGCAATAAAATGCAATGAACTTTGCTTGTTCAATAATGCTACGCAGATAACCTTTGCATAGGGATAGTTTGCATCTTGCGTAAAAATTCTGGTATAGAAGACATTGTTTATGGTGTTGTTGCATAAAAACAATATGTCAGGTGAAATCCGAACATTTGTATTTTATTCACACGCTGTTTAACATTATATTTCTAGGAGTAAAGTCACGTACAGCATAGAATACGATACCACGTCCAGTGTATCTAATATTTTAACTATCAATATTGCACTAAGCGATTATAAGTTATGCCTTTTCTAACGTTAAATAAGAGTATATTTATTTTCGCTATCAAGTTAACTTTCTTCCGATTTATCATTTAATTTAGACGCAATCATTTAGTTTTATAATCACTCCACGGGTAATTATTGCGATCATATTTATTAGAAATTAGAGTTTAGAACAACATGTAAGTTTTAACTACACTAGGAAAGTAAAATACTTACTTACTCAATTTTCATAACCAAATTGATTATTGGCTGCCTCGGTGGCGTAGTTGCACCACGGTTTTATTACAATGCTGAGGTATTGAGTTCGAATCCTGGGTCGGGTTAAGTGATAGGATTCCTCAATTAATTATCAGCCCGGAGTCAGGAATTTACGCCAAATATGGCGATAGGCTCGCGAACTCTATCACATCGTAGCGCGGAACACACAAGGCGAAACGTGGGTGTACTTTTTGCTACCAGAACCTGTGACTACCCCTCCTGCAAAAAGGCGTGGCGAATTGACCATTGAAATTTTACTGCCCAACATTGAAATTTATTCATTTTATTTGGTGCACCAACAGCGTTACATATTAATTTATATATATAAAGTAATCATTGGTGTTGAAAGCTTGTGCGCCAATTACAGGCAGCCACATCATTTACAAAACATAGGAAATTAAATGAAAAAAGGAAAACAAAACTCAAATCAATGCTAATAAAATTGAAACTTAAATATGTTAGATATAAAAATAGAATAATATGAAGTTAAACCTTAAAGATTTCCCAACCTACTTTTAAAAGTTTTTTCAGAATTAAAACATATAAAAATACTGAAATGGATTAATCTTTGCCGCATAGGTTTAATACCTCGTGATCAAATCAGCTCGTGGTTTTATAAAGCAATTAATCGTGTAAACATTAATTATAAAAATAATGGTTGCATTAAAATATTTAACCGGCATTAGCAACGTCGGAGTTGGTCTATAAAAGTCAAAACTATTTTTATTTCATTGCATGGGGCCCTCGTGACGGCGGTAATTGAGTACTACAGAAAAAGTTAAAAGTTGCACGATATCTTCATCTCGATCACAGATAACAAACTTTCTAATCGGGTCAAATAACGTTTGTGTTTACAATCTAGATGGCAGCGGATGTTACTCGTCGATTCTAGTGACAAAAGTCGACCGAACACTCGCATAATACAACTAAAAATATTGATACTCTCTTTACAACTTCCTACCTGTTATCTGTGATTATATTTTAATAGTGTGATGCGATAACGCTTTCTACATATCAATTAAAAATGTTATTGCTCATTTTAATCTCTGCGTTATTATAAATACTAAATAATAAATAACACCCAACAGTCACATACATAGTCCTGACCCCACACTAAGATCGAGTCTTGTGTCGTGGGTATCAGGAACTACGAGAGACTTTTCGGTCTCACAAATACCCAGACCCGGAAGAAATATTTGTGGGCCGCACAAACATTTCTCTCGGTGCGGGGATCGAGCCCGCGGCAGTGTTGTAAAAAAGCTCGAGTCGGCGCTTAAACGCTCGAGTCGACGCTCAAGCAGATTGCTCGTGCTCGAGTCGGGACTCGACTGAAGCGCTCGACGCTCGAGCAGTGGCTTGAGCGCTCGGCTCGAGCTTGAGAGCGCGCTTAGATTACATAGTTAGAGAAACTGTAAAAAAGGTCTGTATCTGTATCAGCCCATATACGTCCCACTGCAAGGCACGGGCCTACTCTACAATCGAGAGTTCGATTGAGAGTGTTTAGGCCATATAGTCCACCACACTAGCCTAGTGCGGGTTGGCGGACTTACATACCATAGAATTTTTTATAAATCGCTATGGTATGCAGGTTTCTTCATGATGTTTTCATTCACCGTTTTAGTGCATGGTGATTGACTATCAATACACACATGACTCCGAAAAGTCAGAGGTGTGCCCTGGGATTCGAACCCGCGACCACCGTAAAAAAGATAGTATAATTGAAATAAGACAATTTCAATTTTATTTTTAACGATATTTATATTATAATAGTATTGAAATAAAACTATTATTTACGGATTTTTTCGCGAATTTAGTTTAATTTTTACATTTTTAACTTCCCGACGTTTCGATTACTTTACAGCTTTCGTGGTCACGGGGCGGACTGTATTATAATAGTAGAAAAATACTTATTTATTATTAGTATACCATATGCCATATGATCTACGCCATAAGGCGCAAATTACATTACAAGTGTGGTTTAGCTTTTTGTTTGTTTTTGGTTTTTGTGTTTTACTGGTGGTAAGTCTATAATATGTGAGAGGCTGTCTTGGTGGGTACCACCGCAATGTCTATTTCTCCCGTCAAACAGCAGTTTAAATGCACTGTTGTGATTCGGATTGAAGGACATTGTAGTCAGAGTAACTACTGGACATATTGAGACTTAATATCTTGTGTCTCAGGATGGCGAGCGCAGTGGAATGCCAAGCATTGCTTTGTAAATCAAGGCGTTGTTTGGTTTTGCTACTGTTCATGAGCGGTCGCATCGCTTACCGTCAGGCGAACGGCGTGCTCGTCTCGCCATTCAATGCAATAAAAAAAAATAGCTGAAGTTTCTGTACAATTCCTGACTACCTACTGATTTTTCTTAGCAACTAAGTTAAATTAAATACCTACCTAAAATCATCACACACCTTTGCAACACTATAATTTTATAACCATGAGAAAAGTCACATACTGGCCTGTATATTTTCGTTACTAAGTCTGTTCCTTCTTTTAGTTATGACTAGCTGTGCCCGCGACTTCGTCCGCGTGAAGTTTAACAAAAAAGTTAATTAGTTCTTTTAGTTATTTTTTAAATAAATGAAATTTTCTACAACAAATGTAGCCTAAGTTACTCGTTATTATATCAGCTACCTGACAAAAAAAGTCCCGTCAAAATCGGTCCAGCCATTTCAGAGATTAGTCGGAACAAACAGACAGACAGACAGACAAAAAAAATCTAAGGTCATTTTCGTTATAGGTATTGTGTATAACGATATGTACTTGGACATTTTTATTTATTTTCTCTTTACAAACAGACACTTCAATTTTATTTATATGTATAGATAAGGCCAGCTTATACGACCAAAGTCAAAAGATAAGTAATACTCACCGTACCTACCGCCCCCCACAACTCCTATCATTTTTATTTATCACAATTTTTTCATCTATCCGTATTTAAAAACTACAACGCTTGAACGCTCGAGCGCATAACTCGAGCATGAAAGTCTAAACTCTCAACGCTCGCAAGCCTTAAACGCTCAAGCGTTTAACGCTCGAGTCTAAAACGCTCCAAAGCGTCGACTCAGCGCTCGACGCTCGACTCTCAGCGCTCATTTTTACAACACTAGCCCGCGGCCTCTCGTTTCACAGGCAGCGTCTAACCAACTGCGCCACGGAGGCTGTCCATTAACAATTATAACATTAAATCGTGTTTTTAAGCGCCGCTGTGGAATTTATGACATATTTCAATGTTCTCAATATATGCAGCACACGCAACGGCGCTGTCGCGGCGCAAAATGAATAAAAAACCCACAACAAGGCCTGCGGTCAGCAGTTTTATATTTATAATCATCATCTACTTCATAATAACGCGTACTGAAAAAGTTAAAAAGCGTATAACCTGCATTTATTCACACGTACGGACGTGCAACTAGCGTCTAAAAAGTTTTATGCATAAACACAGAATAAGTACGGGCTGGTGTAACTTTATGGGATAATCTGTTGCTGTTTTAATTCTAGTAACACTCACGAGTGCGCGTCGTTTATAAAATATTTTATTACACATTTGAGTTTCGCGCAGTTATTCCACATAATCTGCGTTTATATGTTGCGATAGGTATTTTTAAATTCAAATTACTTAACAATGACTATTGCTATGACTCATTTGGAGCGCTTAAGTGCGTTTGATTTTCTTCATTAAAGAAACTATCAAATTCTTGTAACACCACATTTGAATAAACAGATATAATTTATGCTTCAAAACATGGAATTTATAATTATATGTTTTGCATGATATAGGAAGGTATTAACGGTATAATGTAGCATTTTGATGTAAAAGGGCTTATGTTTTAAATAGGCATCATATGCCGGGTTGTATTGGAATAGAGACATAATACGTTTTAGAGTCGTTTCGTATAAGGAAGCTTTACTAATAAAGCGTGATTAATTCCTCCGCGGAGCCGCGAGGTGTGGTCGGCGGCCAGCTCGCATTAGGACCTGCCTTCAGGCATCACGGACATTTCAACCAGTATTTATTATCCGTGCCTACAAATTTTATTTACGAAATAATTCATAACACTAGATATTACGAACAGGCGAGCTGAATTAATGAACAGATTTCGTCACTATAGCAAAATAGAGTCAAATTTGGAGTACTTAATGAATAATGTTATACTAAGTGACATTATTATTTAGTAATATTTAATTTCATAAATTTTAACATTTATGTAAGCAATTTATTTGTTGAATTGACGAAATTTAGTTCACAGTATTTGTTTGTAATTATAGCAATAATACTAACCCAAAATAAAGTTTTTTTAAAGGATGTCATCGTCAAAACTGTTCTAATAAGAAACCTCTTAAAGCTATGAGACAATTAAATTGTTTTGATCCATTATTTATAGAAATATCAACGGCCTCAGTATATAACTAAAATTGGTAGTAAACTTGTCTATGAATAAGGAGAGCTAAATGCTTACAATAGCTAAAGTTATAAAAACGAACCTTGCACACGTAACTAGCACAACAATAACAATTTTAATAAAATAAAACTAATACAATATTATAATTCTAAATTCAAATCCAACACAAGTTGTGTATACAGCGATATCCCGATAGTATCGCTGGTATAGTTCACGAAGAACAATTTAAACGCCATAATAATGGGTGCGTTTATTATCCACAGAGATGGACAGAAGTGTGTCGGTACATTGGTAGTAAATAGCCGGTCGTGATAGCGAGCCGCGTGTGAACCCTGCCCGGCCACCTAGCAACCGCGGATTTGTTTTTAATGCTTTTATCATAAATGCTGATAATAATTACATTAGCAACGTGCCTCGCGATGCAATCAAAGGTTAATGGACCGCAGGATAAGTTGTACTTTTAATTTATTAACTTTATGTATGTCCGTGTGCTTGCATTTTATTAAGTAAATTATTAAGCTCTGTGAATTTTTGAAAGAAATTGCGGATTGAATTGAAATCCCGTATTGAATCTTGGATTGTAGTGAAATAAGGTTATTCTTCATATGAAGTAGAAAAAATTGCTATTGAAAGATTCCTTCTATGAAATATATATTTCAGGAAAAGACAGTAGGCTTAATTTAATTAATTATTTCACAACAGTTATATGTAAATCATAATTATATGATTTTCATTGGTTATTGTGCATGTTAAATGCATTTAAAATTAGATTAAATTGATTATTTGTCATTACAAATTTTATGTGATTACTTACAACGAAATGACCATAATACTACGATGAGACGGCAAGTGCTACTCCGAAATGCGTTTAAAATTATACGATTTGAAATTTAAGATTTATTTTAATACACACATATTATAATTAATAAGCAGAAAAAATCAAGACCAGTTTAACACGAAGCAAGGTGTGTTTACACAGACAAAACGCATTCTAATCGGTAATTTTTCATTTCTAACCTCACATAAATTACGATTTGAAATTAATGAGATGTAATCACGTAGCTGACACACAAATAGACAATACCAACACGCATCGCCAGACTACAAATCACAAGTAGGTACGCTATCTGTGGCTAAATCTGCGGGAAGGTGGCGAACGAACAAAAATTGATGAATCACAACACAACGCCGGCCGCGCCACCAGTGCCTACTCGGCAACGTTCGATTCAACCATTGCCAATAACAATTTCCCGGACGCCATCTTAGTTCACGATTCAGTAAGCCACAGAACCATAAAGCTACCAAAGGGCTTCATACATTTGGGACTTTTTAAAGAAAATGGCATAAGAGAATTGAAGGCATAATCTTTAAGTAAAACCACATTAACCGAATGATAAGTATAAATCATTCCCAATAAATATAATTACGAAAAAAACATACACAAAAAATACCAGGTAGCCTTGTGATCATACTACAAATACCAAAAAAATATTTTCTTATTCCTTTTTTTTACGACCTCCCAAAAGTCAGTCCCGGCATCCACATAAAAGAACAAAAAGCGTCAAAAATGTCTGTAAATAGACGTTATTTATAACACAAATAAATAAGTCATAAAAATAAAATATTTAAATAGTGTGTGCATGTATGCGTTCATAACTCTGTGTAGATATTCCTGCGCCCAGAGAGCGATATGATCGGACTCCCCGTCGCCTTATTGATAAGGTTTCCATACTTCCCGTGTGTATCGGAATGCTTCTGAGTTTATTTAATGTAATTTCTATACGAGTATAGTTACCATGTACTTACACGGTTTATTTATTTATTGTTTGTGTCGTGCCGAGACCGGGAGCGCAGTTCAGCGCCGCGATCGTACATTAATACAATTAGATTGGTAAAAACGAATACAAAAGCACACCAACAGACAATTCCCTAACGAGCGAACAAGTTTCCTAACTCAGTATAAAATAGGAATACCGTTACACACGGCAATAGGTTAAACAATTTCATGCAACAGGCAACATCAACAATCGAACAGCGCCATACATCAAACGATAGAATAGCCACCGTAAATTGAAAGCAGCGATTATGATGGGTAAAATAGATTTGCCCGGGGTCGAGGCGACATCACGAACCGAGCTCAGGGTTAAAGAGCGATCCTTCTAAGCTAGTTCGAGTTATGAGCTCGGCCGACACAATGGCCAATTTCATAGAATTTCCTTTGATGGATACGAGTTAAGCTGAAACTTTTAACGGACCTTGGAAATAGTTTAAGGCTCCGAGACGTTAGATCGATGTAAGTAACGATAAATAGGAACTAGATAAATATCTATTCAGGAGGTATCTGGATTGGTGATACACATCGGGCACTTTTATTAATCGTTGAGAGCTCGATTTATGACGGAAATCATTCAAGATATCCGTAACAAGAGGGCGGAGAAAGGGAGTCTATTCTTAGATGGATTTGTCACGGGCGACGCAGTGGGCATCGACGCCTGTCACCAGCACGCCATCCACTCCGGCGAGACTCCGTATAAACCACCACTGCTATAAAATTTATTTGAACTTTTGTAACATTGCACAACGTATTATGATAATTCCACGCACCGCGCTTAACAAGGCGCCTCATTGAAATTTATTATTATTAGTAGAAACTTGCTGTGTCGCCTATTAAATTGTTGACAACAAAACTCGTTAGTGCAGGTTACCGCGACAAAAATCATATTATAGGAGATGTTAAAGTAAAAACTTGTTCGAATTTAGATTACTTCTATAAATAGCCAAAACGTATAATGCATAGTAATAGGGCCTGTTGGTATAAGATTTACGCTCCCCTTTATAACACTTTTAAACAAATAATGTTCGATTACCCAAGATATGCGTTTACAGAAATTAACTTCAGTACAATACCAGACGCTCACGCTTAATTAAGGTTTTTGTTTCGTTACTGCTCTCTTAATATTAACCTCCATACTTCTGGCTCACACGTAACATTCTAACGGAAATAAAAATATCATACCGTTACTTGAAAACATAAAATGAATACTGAAACATATGTCATTTTTTGTGAAAATTATTAACATTGAAGCAGTCGCAATCCTTGTAAAATAAAACGTTGAACATCAGAGTTCGAATTCGACACAGAGTCGAGTGGCTCAGCGATCACAAAGCTTTCTCATTAAACCGTCACCGGTCAAAGCCGTGACACTAAAAGTCATTCTTACAAAAAAAATTCTTCAACCCGTTTTGTTACATTTCTCAACGGCCGAGAAAAAAGCACAAAAGACTTTTCTTAGTTGAAGCGTGACTGTCGTAATTAGATGAGAAGAGTGCGCTCTCTGCATAACAGCGGGACCATTGAGTTACCTAACATCAGAGAAGACTTAGGCACCATAGCTGTCAAAAGCCTGGCGAGGAAGTGTTATGTATACAATTAGGCCAGAAGTTACCTCTCTACATTAACAACACAGGAGCTGTATATGTTTGTCACTAATTTTGTGACAATATTGCTCGAAGTTCCGTATCTATGATCATCACTGGATTATTCACTATACGAGGAACGATTTTTAACTTATACTACACCGAAATAATATCCGCCATTAAGCAACATGTCGCCTCGGCCGCAATTAGCTGGCCATGTTTACGAGTAGTCTCCTAACCACTATTAGTTTAAAACATGTACGCCCTTGCACTAGGCACTCAAACATTTTGTTCTAAAGTTAATTGTAAAGAATTCTAGTTTATTGCCACGTTATAATGACCGGCAACAAATTCAAACCGCCAATCATTTACAATGTCCCATCACATAAAACGCAAGTTTAATAAGTTGCTTCCAATTTAAAATCAAAATTATTTTTAAGTCCGTCTCTTGTCTCTCAGAAGAGGGGACCCGTCGGGGGCCGGATTATAAATCATAAATGCCACGTTAGCCCTGCCAGACGACCGGGTTCGTATCGAAATTATCGCCCGCGAGCCCCGCGTAAAATATACAAAACAGTTTCAGGTTACTCCGTCAAATATTTCTCTCGAGACGTCTAAAATAAACTGCGCTGACTCATTAGCAAATAATTCTGAGTATTTTATTTTTCAAAAACAATAACCCTTTTGTATTTTCGTGTTCCCTGCGCGTCGGCGTCAATAAAACAAATAGATATATTTTACACCGACGGACGTTCCGCGGCAAACCATAAATTTATTTGTTATGAACTTGATATCGCAGCGATGTACACCATTATAATAGATCGCGCAATTTATACATCACTCCGATGGAATACTAAGGTTAGTTTTTAAAACAGGTCTCACGAGTCTAATAAGAATACAACAACGTAGATTTACACTCCTATTAAGCTTCCAGTTATACTTATAGAAAATAATTAATTAGGAACTTTAATTGAACGATTCTATATTATAAAATCGTTTATTGACTCATTAATAACTAAGATACATATGATTATCTTAAGTATCATAATTAATCAAATAATGGACCTCCCATATGAATTGTGGCCATTTATCTAGTTATTCTCACGGAGCTGACGCGTTGCTGTTTACACGCCGCTTGAACTGGCTCATGACTTCCGTGCACACGCCCCGCCACCGCACGCATTGAGACATTCATACAATAACAAAAAACAAAATGACCAACTTGAACGACAAACGAAATCATGTTAAGTGATCTACATAAAACAACTTTCTTCCTTTTTCTGCTATTAAAAATGTGTCCCATGTCACTTTCGATCGATTAATACGGATTAACGTTCGAACGGCGACAAGTTACACGATAAATTATCTTTTCTCGTAGATTATTATACATGAGATCTGTGGCGTTCACATGCCACTTAGCTACACAAATGTAGGAAGTGGAATCTGAAATATATCACCAATAAGGCAGGGAACATTAATACCCCCACTAAAATTCATTAATATCATTATGTTTTATCTATTTATGCCTCCAGTAACTCATGCTGCTAGTACAGCCAGTTTGACATGTACGTCTACCCACAATCTGACGTATAAAGATTTAAAATCTATGTCGTGCACACACATCGAACTCCGGGCTCGTGTGGGCTAGAAAAGCTAAGCACATAAATTATGTGCTTCATTGTTCCGAAAGGTACATGATAAATGTATTTGTGTTCTTAATTTAACGTAAGTTATTGGTAAAAGTAGACCAGTCCGGTTCAGGAAATCTCGAAAGTTACGTTAGAACCTTGTTTGGCAGAGTCGATTGGAATTGGGTATGAACATTAATTGGTCAACGTTTATTGTACAGCTAACAAATATACACTCCTTTTTATGAGTTGGTCCGTTTAGTAAATGTGCTTATTAGGATTGTAAAGCAGAATTTGCTAGGATGAATGTCAATTGATCGATTATAAGCTTACGCGTAATGTAGAGTCATGTTAGATGTCTCCATTTTTGCAATTTCAAATTGTTTCTTTTCTGTCTTATATTGTACCGTTCCTTTTTTATTATTAATATCACTAATCTAAATAATAATAAGCTAAATAAATAAACACATCTAGGCAACCATTTCAAATATGCAATGCTTCGTATACGGTTAGTTTAGGCATTTCAATAGATTCATTAATCAGAACCAACGATTAATTCCCAGTAACGAAATGTTTTCAACATTATTCACTAATTGTCCTGCTAGGGACCGACAGATTGGTTAACAACATAAACATCAAGTTAAAATAAACACGGCATTTTACATCAATGAACACATTAATCAAAATCCAAATAAATGCAAGTAGAACTTGCTCAACAATTATTTCATGCTATAATCCTAACTTATGCTCAAATATTAAAGTTTAAGTAACAATTAACCAAATCCATATTTTTTTCTAATAAAATAAATTATAAAAATACTTTTAAGATTAGTATTAAAATATAATTTTATCTCTCTTCTCAACATAAACTTATTGCCTTCAATTAAACAAACGCGTGCTAGTTTAAAACGGTGGGAAACATCGAATGCATAACTAAAACAGTTTCTCAGAGACAATCATCATCGTGCCATTAGCCATTAATAGTCCTGTTTTACCGTTTAGGGCCGACATCCTAAAACGACATAATTTGCAACATGTTGTGACGCGACGTGTGTTCCTATTTATACTGCATAAGATAGTTATCAGTGTGTTTACACCATGGAGATCGGTATAAGGCGAGGCTTTACGCAGCGTATAATTCTCGTCTAAGTCCACCAATATATCTTCGGAAATAGCAAAAACTGGTGTCAGATCGTAGCGACAGTAATCACGGCTGCAAAAACTTCCTCACATGCACCTTCAATTACAAACCATTTATGGCGGCTACGTGCCTAACATATCTATGATCAAATCTATCATTTTATAGCACTAATATTATGCACTTTTATTCTCGACTACACATATTAATATTTAGGTTATTACATTTGATTAGTGTATTACGAACATCGAACATTAGCTCTTATGAATATTTAGCGGTACAAACAAATTGAATACTTTGTTTAGAAAGAACAAAGTGTTTGTAATGATTGATATTAGTTTAATTATAATGTAGGCACGTCCATATCATTGTGATAAAAAATTTAGTTCAGTCACCTATCTTAGTTCCAATTTAGAAGTCCCACGCACCGTCTTAAACTATTAAAAGCGAAGCTAACTTTTATGTTTTTTATTACCACTGCAAATCAATCGAAACCGAAAAGTGGACACCGCTTTTTAAATATTAAAAAAACCAATCGGATTGTGTATACTTTGTACAGGCAAACATTAAGGACAAACGACGCGACCGTATCAAACGCCATTCGCAGTATTTTACTATTTTATAAAAAGTGCTCACGGCGAACAGCGTCGCAATTATAGTCGGAGCGTCTTCTCGTCCGTCCGTTTGTTCGTCCGTGGAGCCAAGATGGCCGCCACATGCCTGCCCAAGATTGACTAGTAGCTGAATGCTTTGCCTACGGCGATCTAGCTTGTAGACGATCTATCTGAGAGCATGCTGGCATGCAGGAATGAGGCTCTTGCCCCTCGGTAAATTAAAATACTTTTTATTTGATAAACGTTCTGTGATTATCTTAAGTGTAAAACGTACGTAAGCGCACATCTTGCCACAAAGGCTAAAGGTATTCGCTAAGTATTAGCTCACCCACACGCACGCACTTTCGCTACGATGCGACTCGCGCGACGTGTCCACGCTGCCGCGTTAGCATCATACCTGAAACATTAAAGAAACAAATTAATTCATAACGCTCGAGTTAACCAGCTTTTTGCGCATTTTAATAAATAGGGAAAACAAGAGAGACTTTATGTCGGATAAATTGGAAACACTAACATCTGCGCGCATCGCCCTCAAAAACATAATAATAACGTTCATACATTAAACGGTCCACGCCTAAACTGCACAAAACCCGTCATTACACAAATGCGTTCACCGTTAACCCGAAACCACATAAGTCACATTTATCGCCACATCAAAAAGCAATCAAGCGACAAAATTGGAGGGAGTCATTGGGACTTAGACCAAAAATATGTTCGAAACGCACCTAATCGATTCTCCGGCGAGGGCACAGGTAAGATCTGCCCTCACATAATTTACGCAGATGCTCTATAAAAAGATGGGGCGTCAGGAGCTCGATATAGAATTTTATTAACAATAAAACGTACTTATTTATGCGACTGCACTGGTGTAAACCTACATACTATACTCGCGTTCGACTCCATTGGTACGAACTACGAGCTATTTGCTGGAATAATTACCGGTAACTTAGCAACTGCAAGCTGATCGATAAACGTTTGTCTTTACTCGAACAGAAGGCGATTTATTGCAGGAAAAACGTGTTATATAAAATATTAAGGACAAAATGTAATAATAATCCTTTCCAATTAATCTTAGAGGCATCGGTGTTCCCGTCTCCGGTTTGAGGTTGGCCCAGAAGCCCCCCGCTGCCACGCCACTAGAAATATTACCTGCCGGCAGACGAAGGAAATAGCTAACCTATTGACGAACTTATAAATACCCTAAAAACCGTTCATTCCAATTAAAAATCTAATTCCAGCGTGACTTATTTGCCTTATTTAATTTTAACATTTGACTTAAATATATACGAGTACATTTTTTTCACAGGATATTTGCTATTACTATTTTTATCCACTGGAGTAAATGAAATATCCGAAGTGATTAGAATCAGAGCACACATTATCTTTCAATCGTCACATGTATATGAGTGTAGTAAAAATGGAACATCCGTTAATTTTAATTACAAAAGTGTTTACATGCGACCTGTCTCGCGTAATATATGGATGTATTTAACTATAGGCACTATTAACGCTAACAATAGCGATAATGTTAACCATAAAATAATGTGGTATGAAGTTTACGGGCACGCATAAAAGGTAATTCACTAGGAGGTCTGCGAAAGCACCGCCGTACGCCGGAAGCCTGTGTACCTACTGTGAATCTGCGACTTACCGCGGTAAACCGACATTAACTACTGCTCCAACCCAGTTAGGCAACGCCTTACTTTTGATTACACGGTAATTACGATATGATTTGTTGTTTAAATCGCTTTGTGATATCGAGACTGAGGAGAAACTTTAAAACACGCATGCGTTTCATTGGTGATAGTTTATCGTAGCTTACTTGTAAAGTGATAGGGGGACATGGTCAACTATTACTAAATATGGACTGTGAAATATTATTACTTAAAACCTAGATTTTCTTGAGCGAAAATAGAATGAAATAATGACTATTTTTAAATCAGCGATTAAAAATGCGCTTGCCTTGAATAATTGGTAAGTTAGGTAAATTGACATATTCTAATCGATTATATATAAATCTTATACAATAAAAGAATATCGCCGGGGCCCGTGTCGTAGTAACTGACTAGTTGGACTATAAAAATGTTTATTGCTTTTCTTCCCACTTGTTCATAAGTTCATCAACCTCATATATTTGGAGTTGAATTTACAATACAACTAAATATGTACATACGATTATCATCAATTAATCAATATAAGTTTAAGTATACTCGCACATCTCCGACTGTCACATTAATTATACACTTTATATTATGTTATAAATAAATCCAACAATATTAGACCGGCCACGGGCGTTGAGCGTCGTTGAATAAAACTGTCACTTCAGTGAATAGCCTTAAGGCTGCAACGGAAATTAAAAAACTATTACACAGTATACAACGCAACGATTTCTACTTTTACCGAACGAAGATAATAAAATCTATCGAAAAAAGGGGATTCGACAAAGATTCGATAGTTGAATAGGCATGTAACAGTTTTGTTTGGCATCAGTGGTGAGAAAAGTCGTGAGAATAAAATCATCCGGGCTCGTGACTCGGTGGGTTTAATATTAAACAGCCGGCATTCGCCACGGAGGATCTAATTATAAACTTTTCATATGGCCAATGGAAAGTTCGTCAGACGCAGCGCAGCGCAGAGCGGATCCTTTATCGACGTTTTCATCTAATTATGTGTAGTTGGTGTGAACGTATTGAATTTCGCTGTATACTACGCCGTGGCGCGGTGCAATCGCTCGATTATGATCTATGATTGTTCCCGCACAGATACGAAATGAGTATGCCGTAAACTGACCTTGGCTGCGAGATATTTATAGAGCTATATTAATTGTATGGGAAATACAGGACCCCATTAAATCACCTAACTCAAAACACGCTACCAGTATCGAGGACTAATTGAAAATAGCGAATACCCAATGCCTAGATTCAGTGTATTAATTAAAAGTAAAGATTCTCGCCTCTCCTCGCTTACGCTCAAATACCTAGTCACTTGTTACTATTTGTACGAGTTAATGTTCACGTATGTTAATACAAATTACGCATTAAGTCTGAGTATTAAGGATTAAATTTCATCGTCGTTTATTATTAGAACGGTAAGCAACAATGTACCTTCAACAAACGAATGAAGGTTTATTTTTAAAAGGGCCTCGGTAAGTATGAATGTAAAATCAAACAAGAAGCGCAGTTAATAATTTATTGATATAAGACATGCGAAGCCCATAAAGTTACCTTTGGCACACGTCTCGGTCTCTTTTAATTTGTAACTCGTTAGCATTAAGCAGCCAGTGTAGGAGCCGTGCTTAGATTAAGATTTTAGCCGAGGACAACGAATGTTTCCAATATCGTAGTATTTTATTTTATATGCCATTGTCAGCCCCGCTCACTATAATTTAACGCCTTTACCTTTTCTGTAAGCATAACTAAACACTCACTGCGGAATATCACGTTTTCTTAATTTTAAAAAAAGTTTGCTGCCAAGTTTTATGACAGGAATAATATCCGCCCATAATTCATATAAATTGTTGCTTAACATAAACATAAGAGAAATGAGGTAACACAGCTTCATTATGAAAGCAAACACTCGCAGTAAGCATATCAAGGGTCGATGTGTCGAACAATAGTCATAAGTTCGTAACTGTTGAACAAACAAAAGTTATCGGTGGAGCCAGGCGCTTGGCCGAAATAGAGGGGGCGGCGCGCGCGGAGAATGTTAGAAAAACTTATAGAAAATGACAAGCAGCTGACGAGGACAGACATAGTCCCACCGTAGAAACGACAAGGACGGATAGAAAACTTGTTCTTCGGCATTCCGCCGCATGGTGGATTTAGGAACGGGGGCAGAACGATACGATTTAGAAGGTTATGCTGCGTTATGTTTATGATTAGTTAAAGTAATTAGATATTTATAATTAAGTGGAAAATTATAGCTTCTAAACCAGTCACATATTATTACTGAAAATTAAGTAATTAATCATGCAGTTTTTTTGCAAATAAATTGGCTGACGGTCTGAAATGAAATCAATTAGTAATTTGGCGATTGATGTTTGTAAATTAAATAAATAATACCAGCTCTCGTGTGTTGGCCGCGACATTAATAATATAAATTATATGTATCCCCTTTATGCACTTTAATAATCCTAACGCGGCCCTACGCAAAAGCTGCATAACCCTGGAACAAATTTATAATTGAAGGTTTTTAAATATCGTTTGGGTTGTGCCATAACTTTATAAAGAGCAATAAATATGTATATTATACTCGGTAGACTTAAGACGGAAATAATTAACATGTAGATTACAAATCTAGGAATTGTCATTAAGCTTTCCATACACCACTTATGTCCACCAAAATTACTGACAGGAAATCACGTTTTGTAAACAATGGCAATGAATTATGACAAGATGTTTCGTTTTCTGTTAATGAATATGAAATTTAATTACATTTCTGATGAAACATTAATCACATTATGTATCACACTAATTGATCAAATTCATTTAAATTTTTCATCTAGCACATTGTTAAATTTTGATAAATAAATACCACGTTTAAAATTTAAAAAAGGAATTTTTTTTCCTCTTTATTAAAAAATGAGTCAAATTAATTTTAGTGGCCAGTATTTTGATAATGTTTTCCTTAGTCCATTGTAGAGCATGCGCTGGGCGGCCAGGTCTGCGTCACGGGCGACGGGCGACGGGCGACAAGAGAAGCGCGCAGGCCGCTCGGCTTGGCCGACACAGTCGCACGCAACACGCAACGCGGTGTCTGGTTGCTTGTCGCGTAATGTTACCGGCGTGTACCTCACCGCGCCAAGTTATGACACGACAACAAACGCCGCCACTACCCGTGCTAACAATTTTAATTTACATCTGATATGCTTTCTTTTTCGTATTTTTTTTATTTTATTTAAAATTATGTGCTTGAACATATTTTAGGGTAGAAAGAATATTTTTGACAATAGACAAACGAAAGTATATTTTCAGTAGAAAAATATAACTTGTGGATTGTGGTATAATTACATACCTTTTCTACTTTACAAAATATGTCTGAGTATAATGGGTATGTAAAGTGTAAAAATATTTATAGATATTTCGCTAGACGGCTGCGGCTCGGGCGGCAGTCGGCAGTCGGCACTATCTCATGGGAACAAATGCTCAGATAGAAGCTCCTTCCTCAGTTAGTTGGCGCATAATGCGTGCATGTTAGTTTAGCTTTCATACAAACAAGGTTCTAGTGCTACGTTTACTCTCAACATCATTATTTATTATTCATGATTTAATTACTTGCTGCATGTATTAAATACTACCGTAGCATCGCAAGATAAAGTCTACTGTGCGGTTAGAAATGTAACTAATGCTTATGTTATTTTTCATGTATAATGGTTTTATAAATTTGCAATAATTGTTAAACTTCCCGAATACCACTTATATTGCTGGACATATCTATCAGTTAAACGATCGTATGGAAATATTCGCGTAATACTGCATAAGTGATATTGTTTAATGTTGATGTATGTATAAAAATGAGCGGTGTCGGTGCGCGTACAGGAACATGTGCATACTTAACGAGCCACGTTCAATCATAACCGTGTAACTACGTATTTAGTGCATTAACATAAAATAATAAAAAAATATCCATCATAAACTCAATCGATACCCTCGAGCAACAAATACGGTATTTTTTTAAATTTAAAAACGATATGTTATAGGGAAAAATTCCGAACACGGGCGCGACACTCCGCAGGCAGCAAAGTGTCCTAATAATACAGCAATAAGTCATAAAGTTCTTTGGAATAATTTTACCCTCTGATACTCATTATGAATAATTCGCCTGCGAAACTTTTTCGAAAACTGTGTACACAACAAGAATTCTTAAACAGCATCCTTTTTGTACTCATTAATCGAATTCACCGTGAAACACTACTTAAGTACCTACATCGAAGTCAGTTTTGACGTGACCATCCTATCTGTACCCAGATAACGTCATTAAACCCTCCATAAACATGGGAGTATTCTAACGCGACAACGAATAATATGAGACGTACAACATAATCCGAGGCGCTTTCTACCCACCTAAACAAACGCACAACACATAGTTATAAAAGCGATCTCGGCTTAGCATTATTTACCTAGCAACAACATGTGACTTTCTATGGAAGTGAAAAAACAGAATGAAAAACCTACAGACGTTTTACTTTTTTCTCGGAAATATCTGAGGCGACGCGCGAAGTGATAAAATACACGTCTGTATACGGTAACAAGTCGTAGAGACAATGCGATGGTTTTTGTGAGCCTAGCCCCTGACAGCTCCTAGCCTAGATCACAATAGCATAAAGTAGCCAGTTATGAAGCGGCGCGGCCCGCAGGTAGCCTTGTGAGAACGCACTCCAACCGGTTTGTATGCTTTAACGCTTTTTATAAGAAAAACGATCCGGTGTAATCCGAGCAATTTTTCAATACGTCGGAACTTTGAAAACATGTCAATAATTAGTCGTTTATACGATCTAATGTTGCACGAGTGACGTAACAAATCATCGAGAGCGCGCCGTTTGTTTCGGGAGCCACCGGACGCGTCGGCTCGTATCCCCACATGTATTATAACATAAAAGAACGATCTCGAATTATCGATACACCGCGAACAACCGATCCATAAAAGTCACAAAAAGAAAAATGGAATATCGTATAAAATGGTAACGGCAAAGATAAGGGCGGCGACGCGTCCGTGTTGCGTAGCCCACGGCTGCCACTCGATATTTCAAGAAAGGCCCGATTTATATTCGCTGCCGCGGTCCAGCGAAATTTTAATGTTCGCTGTACATAATTACTGCTGCACAAGTGAATATAAAGCACAATAACCGAAACACGAACCGTCCGCCTCGTACCTCTCATTAATACCTTCATGACTTTATCTCTCTTTCATATTTTTAATACTTTGCACACGGACATAACTGTTATGCCTTCAAACATATAAATAACATTCGCCTCCATTGATCTGCCTTAGTTCTCAGGCACGGAATCTAATTAACTGTCTTTCAAAATAGACATCTTTATACAAATATAAATTTTATTATAATTATAAAATTACAAATAACAAAAGTGACAAGATCTACATAGAGCCATTAAATTTAATCCCGTACAATTCATTAGGCGACGTCAATTTTACGAGCTGAACAGTCCACACTCAACACTCCACGCTCGGCCCTTAGCTCGTATTGTGAAATGACGTACTGGATTTATTTTGATGACGTCTATAAATTTTTATTTTATCCAATGAAACCGTAGTATTTCTAATAATGAGAAATCGGTGTGTTCTATTCTAGTTTAGTTAATCAATTGCTTAGAGCTTACATTGATTTGCTTCAATTAATTATCGAACTCCCAAGTGAGGGATTAACGAGTGACATACAAGTGGTGTGAGTTGACAAGTTACAACAATAATAAGCGAAGTGATTGGAACGTTTCATTTAGGCAGTCGCTGCCACTTGTCAGTTACAACAGTTATCTGGCAGAACGTATCAGCGACTCACATATTTCAGTCCTCGTGTTGCTACACCAGTTTACTTAAGATGCCTATCTTGATGTATTTGGATTTTAGGACAGTTACTTTTTATACGAAAAAAACAAGCTTAGGACGCGTTTAGAATAGTTTCGTCTCAGTTCCCACATACATACATATGGGAATTACATTATGTGGTAATAACAAACTGTTGAAAGACAGAGTGGAAAAAATATAAAAAGCGTACATGCGCAATATAGAGTAATGAAACATATCTAAAAACGACCATTAACACTTCAAGTATAAAATAAAACTTTGCAATTTTAAAAATCGTTACAAGCATTCCCAGATTCTATAAGATGATATTAAAAGCCACTTCAACCAGTTCTCTTCAGATAAAGATAAAGGTGTGTTTTATATTAAGATATTATAATATTTTCCATGTTGGTACTTACTAGTGATGTATTGAATATTGGATTTAATATTTTAATGGGAAAACGCCAAAAAAGAGTTAACCAAACACGTAATAAGATAAATCTTTACGAGTATATTATTGTTGCAATATTCTTGATTTAAATATTTTGTTACAATGTTTGACCAATTTTATTTGTTTTTCTAAGACCTCGAACTTCATAACTCAATTTATTAAATTTAACCTTTCCATATAAGATGTTTTGGGTAGGATATATGTAACTGTGCATAAGTTAGAATTACTTATAAAAATCAAGTTTATATGATAAAAATAAACAAGCATACATTTTTCTTACAAATTAATGTTTTTGATACCGTTAGACTACGGTTTAAATTGTAGTAAAGGTATGTACAGTTAAAAGAACTACGTGATTATCTAAATACAAAAAAAAACAATATAAAATCAATCGGATATATTTTTGCATATTTACCTTTTTCATTTCCAATATATTCACAAAATATTGGCATACGAAAGCAAATACTGAGTTTAGCTAAAAATAGTTACATTACGTCTATCATAGTTCATTCTTTTTTGTTGAGTAATTTACATAATATACTATTTTACTAAGACAATAAAAATGTGTAAAACTTTGAATTATTATTATTCTTCCTAAGAGTCCAAATGTTTTTTTTTCTACAACAAATATTACATCCTTTATATTTTAAATATTATTTGTGAACGTCTGTACGGAACCCTAAGCATCACAGTGGTTTTTTGTACAACTCATGCTTTAATTCTTATTACTGTGACAGGTATATGCCCTTATCTGCAGGCACTGTCTGATGGATCGATGTTAAAAAGCCACTCTTGTTGCTCGTGGGCTTGCTCCCTAATCGAATGCTCTTTAATGGAAGCCGCAAAGTGTTTTTAGATTTTGTATTTTAATGTTTACACCATTTTTCTGCTTTATGCTTTTTTATTAATAGCAATTGTATATGTTGTGTGTTTTTACTCTGTTTATGTACAGCATACACGCGGAATAAGGCAAGTTGGATAAAAAGTGATCAGTGCTTAAACCTGAAAAACTATAATTACCTTCTTGTCTTTTAGTAATCGGGGGATAAAAGAGGATGGCAAAGAGAGGAGAGAAACTCTTTGATCCCTTGAAACATTTCATTTTATAAAACTCCTATCCACAAAAAAAAACATATTTATTTATTTAATTATATATGTATATAATACAATAAATAGCGCCGTATGTTGTATCTTTAGTAATACATTCTCCTAGACATAAAAACTCGGGCTGCCACTAAACGCACACATCGAGCGGCCACAATAGAACATGTCAGATTAAAAGATGAATGATTCGTATTTTGGCGTCCCACCCAACTCTACCTGAGATAAAACACGTTATTCAGTTAATGCAACTCACAAACGTAACGATTTAACATCCAACATACAGCGGAATGCGCTTTATAAAATACATTTTTTTAATTAAGCTGTGTTCAGAAATTTAATAGCTGATCGTGAATTCATCAATGCCATAGCTAATTATGTTGGGATTGCGTTTATTTAGGATTGAATTGTGCACGGGCGAACCAGTTCTGCATATTAAGAGTGTCGGATATCCGAAGTTCAACTATAAGTACCGTCAGCTATCGCGGCAAAAATGCAATCAAATTAATTTTGCACTCGACTCGAAATTCTTAGCGTTCAGTTTTTATGGCTCGGAACAGGTTTAATAAAGATGATCGCACATTACCCGGTCGTGACACAACTTGGAAAAAAGATGCAAAATTCAAATACTGATGAGAAACAAATTCAATTAAATGAGCGGATTAATTAATGCGTACACGTTTTCCGTTAAATGCGGTCATTTTTATGTGGCAAAGCGTCGAGTGAGCTTCTGACCGTACCCGAGCAATCCCGAACAATGGCTGCTAATAATAAGGGACGTCGTATTTACGAGCATACGTGCCCTCAGAGCTGAGACGAGCAAACCCTATTGTGCTCAGCCAGACCTCCTATGATTATTTCAGTCCCTTACACTTTTCCAGAAATCTCCTTTTTAAGTTTAGATTTTATTGCCTTTAGATGAAATGAATCAAGCGTTTGCCGCGTAAATCTAATTTACGATTTACCGAAACATTCATTGTGTAGGAATTTTAAGCTGCACTCAGCCATAAGTCAGTTTTAATGCTAGCGCTTTGCTGTGACTGAAGAAAACTTGGCTATTTTACTTTTATGTGAATACATCTATGGCGATATATCACGCGTATTCGGAATATCTTCACAAGCTTATGTTTATTTAGAAAACACAAGAATAGAATAATGTAATGTGAGGTAGATGTGAGCAATGTGGATTTGTGGGAGTTGTCAGTAGTTTGATGCGATTGTTAAGTGCGCTAGTGAGGTAGGGGCATGTTGTAATATTTAGCCATGAATAGTTATTCAGGCGGTTGCTATACTAGACCCACGCGGTGACCTAAATACATGAGCGCCTGCGCACCGGGCGCCCGCCAATCACACACTGCCATTCAATTCATGAGCCGGCCGCGGCGCCGCTGTTTCCAACATCTATAAATCTAACATATTATGTACACAGCAAATTATAGCTAACAAACCTATTAAATAATATTAGCCAATGCCCTTTGAATTTGTGTACTTACGAGTATTACTTCTACTAATACAACCGCTATAAAATATAACATCAAGAACTCTATTTGTCTTGAGTGCTCTATAACTGTCGTAATTATGATTAGTATATAAGAGGACTGTAAGCGCTTTATCTTGGGAGGCCAAGCTACCCTCGTTATGGCGCACCTTGCTGTATAACAGACGAGGCTCTGGCAACCGAAAGAATCTATGGTTGGATAACCGACACAGAGAAGGCACAGCCAAATAAATAAATAATTTATTGCTTTCTTATATCATTAGGCAGGTACAAAAATTTGTTCTTAAATTATGTAAAAGGCAAAAGAAGGTGACTCGTGCTGACTGGGACTTAGATACCGAGCAGCGCTGATTTTCAGCCTCTCCAAACTTCCTAAATTGTTGAGCGGAAGTCCTATAGCGGCCGTCTACTAAATGACATAACGTGACGTTTACTAATAACAAAATAAAATAAGATAAAAAATAATGGGAGCGAGAAATGACTAGCTGGTTATGGATAGCGACGTTTTCAAAGTCTTTGCCTTACGCTGCCAAATGTGAATATTAGCCAACCCCAATTTGCTGTGAGAGGCCTATTACAACAGTAAAGTATATTTGTCCTAAGATGGTTTTTATTATGTTTTTATTCATTGATCGATGGTATGTAAGTTTTGCTACTGCTAAATAATGATCCATTATTCTAATAGCTTTAGATAATTTATTATAAGAAGTAGCTTAAAAATATTTAAAAATTGAAGAGCTCATATCCTTACTCACATTATTAAAAAACTCAGATTTTTATATCATTTACAGTTAGTTACACTATCATGACTATTATTACGTTTAGAACATAACTTAATTCAAATTGGTGGCAATTATAAATCAATCTCATAAATAAAGTATAATTTGTCTTTTCTTGTAGATTATATGGTAATTTAAGTAATTATTTTAACGATAATGTGTACAAACGGTAGCCACTCAGTATTAAGACAGTACAACCACGATGAACCTAAAAGATAAATATTTCGCAATGTTGCAGATTCTTGCATGGCGCTTAACTTTCCTTTGTTAGCTGCGCCACGATTGAATCATATCTTTAGTCATTTAATTCAAGTATAATACAAAATTATATAAGCAGAAATAAAATTTGCAGGTCGTTATTTTGTTAACTCCTAATTAGGATTATAGGATATCTAAAGACAGGCCTCTTCCAAAAGATCACTGTAATAAGTAACCTAATATCTGCTTATTCATTGTTTATTAGCTCTGGATATGTTACCAACTTGTATTACTTCGATACTCAAATTATACACATTACGATTTTGCTAACAATTAGTTCAAGGTGATCGGCTTTCGGCTTTACTTAGTAACACGGGCTTAAGTCTGTCTACTCCGCAGATTTATCCTTTTTAATTCTAAGAAAAAAAAAATATTTTCTACACAACAAATGCTTATAATACGGCTAGTAAGATTGTCGTGCGAGCCAGTTTCCGGCTTAATATTTGCCTCAATAAATCTGTGCTGCGGCAAAAAAGTTAAAGTCCTTTACACAATTCCGATGTTAGGAACACGAGAACCGTTTCTGTTGAACAGCCGACAAAGCGGTTTAAAGCGAATTGTTACGTCTTGGCCGTTGCTGCGTAAAACTGTCGTAAAATACGATAGAGCCGAGTCACCGGGGTCACTTAACACGTACTTTTAAATCGGACAGAATGCGAAACACACCACGTAAATCCTATTTAAGCAATGGCCTTATTGAACATTTGCGAAATATTTTACAACACTTCACTCCGCCCTTTGTACCGCAATCATCTATTTAAAGCAACAACCATCAATCAATATTAATCAACGTAATGTGATTTTTGCCACGAGCACTTGTCGAGTAATATAATAAAAATTGTTCAATAGATGCGCAAAAAATAACAAGTAAAAACGGCAACACAAAATCTCCGCTGCGTTACCAACTTACCTGTAAGTGAGCAAAAAATATTATTGTCCACCTTCTATTTTTTTCTCACAAATGCCTAGCAGGCAATAAACGTTTTAATGGCCGCGGCTGAGATTTGACAGAGATTAAAATGCATGTGAGTCATAAGGTCCGTTCATGCATAATGTAGACTGTGCTACGAATATTTCCATGAACTGAACGGCAATATTTTGCGTTTCGTGCATCACATTTTCAAACAAAAACGAACAGCTTACAGCGATTTCACTTAATAACTTTGTTGTATGTGAATATTTTATAAATATCATAATATTCTAGATCTGTATCGTGCAGATGTTTTTAAAAGCATAAATTGAGGATCAAAAGAAGTATAAGTCAAACTGACAACACATAACGACGCGAATATTTTAGTCCAAACAATATCATGCATATAAATGAATTGTTTAAAGTTTAAATACGCATGTATTATTTCCCACGGCGTTGTGATGTACGTATTAAGAGGAAATCTACTCGTACCGATTTCAATTTAATTTAGCATATGCATTTAATTCCCAGACAAATCTACTTCATTGTACGAAACTAATATTCATACCGATTCTTTTGTTTAAATTAATTCTATACATTAATAAAGGAAGATATTGTGACATTTATATGAAGGATGTCCTCAGAAATAATGTAAAGTAAATAAAGTAAAGTTACAAATAACCGAAATCGCGATTATTTCTGTGGAGCTTGTTTATTTAATATTAAGAATGTTACCTGAACCTTGTTACATCAACTTTCCGGAGCAGTAGTTAAAGTGCATCGTGACACACACAAATAAGATAATCCTAATCACTGACAAGACAGATTAGTGATTAGATCCGAACAAGATAACTCGCTCTCCGACAAACGACAAGATGAAAAATTAGCTTCAACAATGTAAATAAACATTAGTTAATAACTTCATAATAAGTTATTTGTGGGTTGGAATAAATCATGGCTGGATATTTGCAATTTAAGCATCATAGGTATGTGACAGGTCGGCTCGTTAGATTAATGATTGGCCATCAAAAATGTTGTGATACGCATAATCAACTACTTAGAACTAAGTCGTAACATTGTTGTGGCCGGACAAAGTGTCTACACTGAATATTCATTGAATACAGTCTGTGTACTTATTAAGTTTTTATTCAAATTCAATACATCTTAGAACTTAATAAATACACTTTAAAAGATTACACAATGTAGAGTCATTATGTATTTTGTTTATGCTAATGTTTAAATGCGCAATATATTTGTTGTAGCAATTTCAGACACTTGCCCACAGATTAAAAAGATATTGATCAATTATTTTAAACATTGCAATAAGCAGATTATGACTTCCACGCCTGCGGCATATTGGCAATATTCTGTTATTTTGTTCACAAAATACCTTAATACATCAAGGTTTAATAATTTCGCAGCCATATAAATGTGGTTTATATAAATGGGGCAACGGGTGGTCTATGCCCACCCTGGAATTATGAATCATCAAATAGAGAAAAAGAGACAGTAGAGTACAACAAGTACAGTAGAAATAGTGATCAACCTCGAATATCAATCGTAATATTAAAGTAATTTCCAAACAAAAAAATCTATATAGTTGGTTTCAGTCTTAAACATTCTGATATCCACATATAATTATATTGTGTACATAGATATACACACGCTTGTTTGGAGGAGTTTTTTGTTATATTTTATTTGAGTCATAATTTTCAAAGTAAGTTCTAGATACTAGACCCTGCCGACATTTACCTCAAGCCAAACAAGTAAGCAGTAACAAAACCGAGCGTGGCAGCGAACAGACTTGTGTTTACGGACATGGGCTTCGTCGGTAGAGGGATGAGCGAACATTTTAAAAGCTTTTCCGAGGCCGTGCGGGGCATTAAGCCAAAGTGAAGATAAACTTGGTAACAACCGGCCGGCGATATGCTGCCTGCGCCATAAATACACTTATCTACTTTGCTTTTGTTTTGACGATAAATCCACCCGTTTGACTAGGCCATCGTTTTCGGATTGAAATATAAGTTTTATGACGCGTCCACTTTGTGAATGGTGCAGGTATATGTTGCATATTTTTACAAATATTATTACTTTGTTGCGTTGAAAGGTAATTTTTGTCGCTATTTGGATTTAGTTATAGCGTGCTGTGACCTGTGTCATTGTTTTTAAGTATTTGTATTTGTACCAAAGTATTCTGAATATAACAATGATGACAAATCCTAATGTAGAAATAAATAAAGGTGTAAAAATGTAAAAAAACACGCTTAATATAAGACCCTATAAAATAAAAATAATTTATTAATGAGTTTATGATTTGACTGGGGAGTAAAATACATTTATAATTAAAAATCTAGGGGCTTGGGCTACTTATTAAGTAGTCAATTAATTGTTGTAAGCACTCCACGCATTTTAAGAAGTGATTAATTTCGACTTCAAAGATTCCATAACGGCGAACCACACTAATTCCGAATTGTTATTTTTTCTTCTTAAGTATTTGTAACATTAATGGAATAAATTAATTATTAGTGCAGAATTTCAATATACGAGTAATAAATTTAATATAGTAGTTTCATTTAAACAATATAATTACTAGACTTCTATAATGAGAATCGTGTTTATTTCCACACTTATAAACTATTGGAAAAGGACGTAACGATAAAATTTCAATTATATTGTTTATAACAATCCGCCGTAAAATAACTTATTACCGTTAAATCATAATTATTATCCTTGGCTCGCCTTTTGACGTGGCAAATAAAATATCTTATTACCTTTAATGTGTATTGTAAATTGGTTGACTATTCTCAGGCATTCTCTATCACAAGCCTTAAAGATTGTGTGCTTTTCTTCGGATTAATAAACGACATTCCGGTTATTTATTTATTTATTTTAATTAATAATTCTTATATATTTATACCACATAAACCGAGGCTAAATTAAATTTTCTAACAGCCGCCCTTAGGGTGTAGCAGAAATAAATTAAAAAGGTGCATAGACATGAGTTGAGAAGTAAACCAAGGAAAGTATTCTTACACAATATTATGTGCATAAATAGTATTTTTTTTGTCTACCAAGAAACACATTTTCGAACTCTCACTTTGAACCTCGGAAGATCAAAAATCTCTTGTATTTTGGTACTCAACACAAAACAATTGTTCTTTACTTTGTAGTCAGAACATACAGATACATATATAGGTATGTTTACAGCCTCATTCATCGACAGTTTGTAAACCTATATTAGTTATCGAATATTTTGTCCCTTTTTAACGATGTTTGAATTTAATTTGAACGAAGATGGCAATAATAATATGGCCCAACCACTATCAATTGTACCTAAATTTCAGAGAAGGCCCGTGGCTTGCAGTGGGATACATATGTGCTGATACATTACAATACAAAAGATGACAAAACAATTAGTGTATAGGTTTATTTTTAAATCCAATAATAAAAAACATGAACATAATGTCGATGTACTATGAAGCATTTTATATACGCACTGATAATGATCAAGTTATTTAAAAGTGAATCCATTAAAGACATCCGAGTTTTAATATAAAAAATATTAATCCGTGCGACTGTTTTTGTAATGCATACATTTAAAATGAGAGGCAGCCGCGTACCCTTGTCAAACAAATTTGTTCAAACGCACCTTTTACACAAGAATTCAGTTATAAAAACATCAATATCCTTGTATTAGGGCAAGAAGGACGCGTCACTGACATAACATGACATTTACGATTGTTTTACTTACTTTTTGGGAATATAACATAAACATACAGAAACGCAATTCAACACGCTATTGAAATTAATGAATATAATTTAAACGGCTATGCAATTTTTTGCATACTGTTAATCCATATTTACGATTCTTTAATATTGCAGGATGATTGGGTTTGCAAATTAAATCAGGCTGCCTGAAGTCAGTCATTTTATACAATATTTAACCACTTTCAAATAAAAATATGTGAAAAATATCCTTTATAGACCCAAAAATTGAGTCAAATTTCAATATGAATTGTTATAAAATAGACGTTTATTCACGATAAATAATTAAAAAAAATAACAAAGAAAGATAACAAACATACCATTTAATACCAATGTAATATATTATATATTAATAACATATTTAAAGTTACTATCTTATCTAAAAGCGAATGACTTGTTCTTGCGAGTTGTCAAAAGAAATAACAACATTATTACAAATGAAATACGAATTATTAAAATATACACGTTTGAGCATGTGGGATAAAGTAAAATAAGAACCCAACAAGGAAAATAGAAAAAGCGTGAAACTCCAATGCGGTTGTATAAACTGTGAAATAAATTATTGCATTATATTACAATTGACGATCACAAAAATAAAGTAATCCCGCCACAGAGTCAATGACAAAAACCCCCTCGATCCGGAAACACATTCTTAGGCCAGATAATGTATGAGTGTCGCTTAAGCAAAAGTAAGTTCGATATTTCAAGCTGCAGTTAACTTATTGGATGTTATTAATAACGCGCCTTTCCTAACTTAATCTGACTTGAAAGGCATTGAGTCGTATGTCGTGTAGGCAATGCATTGTTCAGACAACAAATAGAATACTTTATACGTTGTCTCACTTATCCCCTGACTATACAACGTGATGTTTAACACTCGGCTTTAGTGCGGCTGTTTTATCACTTTCATAAAATTAAAATCCTCATTAATCTTTTCCTTATTAATGCTGATAATAATGTGAAAAATCGGTCACGAAAATCGCTGTCGTATTGACATAAAGGACACACTTAAAGTCATCTTCATCGTCACGAAATATTTATGAATTTAACTCTGACGCAAATCCACTTAAAATCTTTTGGAAATATTAATAAAGTGAAATTTTGAAAAATTGCAGTACCCAGCCAATATTTTTGTTTCTTAAATGTTTAACCTTGAGTAAAATATATTCACTCCTCCACCACAATATCCATCAATGTTTTGTTTATGACTATCACGGTGGTCGTAGGTTGTACCGAAGCACGACAGCTAAATTTATATTACAATAATGCCTAATCACCATAAAAGAGAAAAGCAGAACGCACACAAAGGTTCAATATGCAAACGCGGCTAATCAGGAACAGTAAAGTTTACAACTTCCAATTATAGATTTTAGTTTTTATAATGAAAACGGTCACATCCGATCCCTTGGACCCTATTTGAATTGAATGTGGAAACATTGGGCGCAACGCGTAGGCGTGCCCTGCCGACTCCTGCTACAAATTCAAATGTTTGTATAAATAAATAACCAGAGGCTGCTTTAAATAATTAAGTGGCTAAAAAATTGTACACCCATGACTGTTCAACTTGCGTAAACATTTCTATTTTATTGAAATTGACGCGACTGTGACGCAATCTTGTAATAAACGTAGTGGGTTTTTAATCAGATTTAACTGCACTAATTTATGACTTCTTAAATGCTTGAAAAATCTTCTCATATAATATCAAATACTTTAATGAAGTAAAAGAAAAAAAAACACAATTTTCTAAGAAGGTAGAGTGTACTTGCAATTCAAATAAATGAATATCCACACGTGTGGGTAACAGTATATCATTGTTTATTGTTATTACATCGGATATTATTTATAAATCATTAAGGCATCGGGTTTATGTACTCAAAAGTGCTCAAGTCAATCGTTACTCGTTAGCTGGCCTGGCTCAAAGTTACTTCTAAAGAATCGAAGTACCTCTTCACAGTAAGCGCTGTGTCATTGCTCTAAGTAAATGAAACAGAGATTTAATGAGTAGTCTTTATTTTTTTTGTTTATCGTTGGTTCAACATTTTAATTTAATCACCATTCCAATTGGTATACCGTTTGCAAAACAGTTAGCGTTCATTTAACATTTTTTTATTTCTTTTCAAATGTCAATCTTTGGTACATGATTTCAATGTATGTGGTAGCGTAGCTATTATCAAAACATCAAGGTTTCTTTTTATTAATATACAAGAAAAATAGTAAAAGTAAAGAAAAAAATAATGACGCACGTTATTAAAAGTTTTTGTTGCGCATTGATTCATCTCCATGAGTTTTTGTGTGCTACTGGTGGAATACGAACGATTGAGTGGCCATAGGCTGGCGTGTGGGCCGTCGAGGACTATTGAGGATTTATTTTTTTATGCGTACGCGCCTCGTGGCAGCCATGACCGAGGTTACGTCGGCATTGTCCACCGTAGACTAAAATAACCCGCATTTTAGTGCCCGAGCAAAATGTTCGAATAAAATGAATTTCAACTTATGGGTGATTATACAAAAGTTGGGTAACTTTTGAGGATATTTTGTTTACTATAATAATTAAATCAAATTATAACAAATTCGGGTGCATATGATGACAAATCTAATGATTATATTGTTCCAAATCGGGCCAGTCACTTTTTTAAGTAAATTATGAGATATTTAAAATTTTCTGAATTTGACTGCCAGGGGACTGACGAGGCTAACATAGTACTGATAAAGTACACAATTTTCTAAGAATTATAATGAAATTTAATAAGAATTAGTACAAATCTCTTAGTTTTAATGGCACATGTCTTTTAAGTATTCAAATGACTTAGTAACAATTAAAAATAATTATAAAATTAAAATAAACGTAAATACCAATATCTTCGGCAGCTTTAACTGATTTTAGCGATTTCATTGTCATCGGAAAGAACATATTCCTTGTGGGACCAACTCTTCTTCATTGAAATGCCTATCAACAATAAAAATATACAAATAACTAAAATATTTTATAAAAAACTAAAAACCGACTTCAAAACAAAAACCACAAAAAATATTAAAATAATAAGTACCACTGCAAAGCAAAAAATAATATTTATTTCATTGTACTTGTGCATGTTGATTAATTTGCTTAATGACTTGACTAGCCAACAAATCAAAATTTATGCGTAATTTAATATTTTATTATTTTTTGGTTTTTAGTGGTTTTTTGTTTTAAAGTAGGTTTTTATTAAAAATTTTAGTTATTTCCTTAAGTACTGAAGTTTTTGTTATTCTTTGTATTCCGCTAATTTAATGGGGCACTTTTAATTCTGGCCAAGCGAGCCTTTTCGGCTTCTCTTTTTTTTCTAATCTTCTTCCCTAGTCAAATTGCTTTTAGTGTGCCGTATGATATTCTAAACTGAAATATAAAATAGAAATGCTTATACACGGTAGCAATTAAGATAAAAGTGCTCTAAAACAACAACAAAAAGCAGTATTATGGAGACAATTCAATCTTCTGGCGCGATACCTGACAAAGGACTGACGCCAGCGGATTGACGAAAAAGACATAATTTGAGGTTATAATCAGAACTAATGTTTTTTTTGATAATTTCGAATATCAACAAACTACATTTTAACAAATCATAGTTAATTATGTATAAATGATAATAAACCTCAGATTAACAAGAACATAACGACCCACCACGGGACTGAAATTTTGACTGGGTTTGCATGTGTATAGAAGACAAACACAACCCAAGAACTCGTACAGTTATGGCGGCCGTCAAATTGTGCTGTCCGCAACTAACTTCATTACCAACATTAATACATAAACAGGGATTTGACCTTGACTCGGTGATATATGGCGAGAATTTCAAATTTAAAGAACACACAACGGACTGACGGATGAAAACAAACACAAAGTTTCTTATTTTTTTTTTTTAAATAAATTGGAGAACATTGGATTATAAAAGTTGTAGTATATAATACTATGTTCATCACAGATTGTAGTAAATTAGTAAGTTTTCTTAAATCAATGATAATGTTTAATAGATAGTCACTTGATTGTTGGTTTTCGGGATTGTGACATGCCAAAGGACTGACATTTTAAGTATTAATTTTGTTTTTTTATTAACTTGTATTTAAAATGAATAAGTGAAATTGGGTGACCATATAAAGGACTTTTCATTGTTTTAAAATAAGTTGTTATTTCAATAAAATATAATAAGACTTTGTATATATTGGCTGATGACAGCGAGTTACCCAATTTTTGTATATTCACCCTTATAGCGTTTGCACGCGTACAACCTAAATGATTTATCGGCCTAGCATTTTTACTCTGCTCTTGTTGCCAAACGCATGTGAAAATCTGCGTTCATAATATCAATAAATATGTCAATAACTACTCTTTTAAATTATATATAAGCGTAGAGCATATTAGGCTTAAAGTAAAAACAGTGCCAGCAATTACGTACAATTCATGGAGCATTGTTCATTACGGTTGTACGCATTGTTTTTTCATTAAGCCATAAGAAATGTAGGCTCGTACGCTTTCAGAGCGGTTAATAAACATGTGCGTCATATTTTACCGCATTGTTTACGGGCACTTCACACGGACACTCTAATGTCTTGTAAGAGACATAAAAATCACATGGACTGCACGAGGCGAGATAGCAACTATCTGAACGATTACTCAGCGGGGACATTGGAGGAATAAAGCGCAGCCTTATCACATTGTAAGTAAGGACATTGGAAACAATGTCGTAATTTTGAACGCAGTGCCCCGGCGCACAATGTGTGCACTTACTAGGCCTCTTGGTGATTTGTCGCCGCTTTTATTTATAACCGCTTTTTACCGGCCTCTCCCTTCTTGCGGTGACAAACCACGCTATATTTTCTTTCGGGTTAAAAGGATATTTAATTTCAATATTATGGAATGTTCTAAGACCCTGATAAGTAATTTACTATTATTTAATTAATTTAATGAACTGTAACATAAATTATCTTTTAACCATAATGCCATTATAAAAGATAATACAATCTCATAACTTAAATTTTAAAGTGTATATTTTATGTTTATTGATTTCTAACAATTATCTAATTTTAGTTTTAAAATAATCTTTCTTTTAATTAAACATTCCTATCGCTTAATACTAGTAAAATATGCTCTGAAACACGTAATAATATCTCTTAACATGAGACAATAAACACTTAATAGATTTACTAAAAGCTTTAACGTTCAAATTGCGCCATGGGTTGTATCGTGATGAGCGTAAATATTTTCTAATGCGTTTTAAACGCGTAGGACGAAAATTTCTCTTTATCCTTACCTATATGGACCCTTATCACAGGTTTAGGCGTGCTCGTAAAGCCTAATGTACTTTACGCCAAATGCTTTTAAAATCTAATTCACAATAAACTAATAGCTTTTACAATAAATACTTTAACATAGACACATTCGATTTAAAGTCTTTTGAATGTTATCAAAGTTATTTTATTTTGTAATAACAACGTACGTTGACCTCAAGGAAACTATAATATACAAAGGCAAAATTTAACCTCAAACAGTCTTTGTTGTTATATGCGGAATGTTTCTGTTCATATAAGGAATGGCTAATCAAAATAATAAATCTAATATAATGCACAGATCTTTAAAGCGGGAATAGTCTTTGCTGCGCGGTTAAATAATTATGTCTCCCACACGCACGCGCTTGTATTCCTATGAAAGTAGGCAGAATTGCTACTAGTGACATCTATAATTCACGGAACGTCCCACCCAAAATGTGATAGATGAATGAACCGCTATCTCGTTGAACTCTTTTATTCCCGGGCAACTGTTATTAAGGCGCAGTTTACACTGAACAACAAAAACAGGATTTAGACTTCGGATATCGTCGACCGGCACTGAAAATACGCAATATTTATATCAGTTAAAAAAATCTATAAGTAAATTAGTAATCATTAGAAGAATCAAAAAAAAATATTATAAGGCGTACTATTTTTGGTAACTCAATGAAGCGACACCACAATGACCCAAGTTTATATTATGATACTATAAAATGACATTATAAGATTTAATTAAAAAATAAACTTCATCAAATTGAACGATGACACCACCTATGGAAATACATTGTAATCCTTGTAAAATATAATGGTTTTACAGGGCACATCTTCATCCAATCCAACAACCCGCATTAGACACTTCAAAATAATTATCCAAATACAGGCTGTACATAAAATTTTAATTAATAGCATGGTCGTAATTACCCTACTACAACACAGCCGAATACTCTAAGAGAAATTTAAACTATGCATGTTGGTAAGGCTCGATAAAATTAATTTTGTACTTTACTGTCGGATGTCATAATAAATACTGCTATATAGCTTTTCATTCCCAGGTTTATTTTGAATTAACTACCGTGGAGCTGTTTAACCGAAAACAAGTCTTAGTCGCTTTTATTTTAGAATAAATTTGTGTTAGCAAATGTTTTAATATGACGATATTACCTTTCTCATGTTTCGTGGACAGTATTTATTTTTGTGTGAGTCCAAATTCTTGTTAGAATCGAGTGGCGCGAGGGAACTGGTTTCGGATTGTGTCTGCTATAAATATGTAGATAGTGACGCCCCCGACGTGATCACTACTTGTTATGAAGCATTTTAAATATTACATCGCATTTGAAATAATATCATATTCACTATCTCTATCGGCCAGATAGTGTTTACTTTGACACGCGCGTTTTATTAACCAGTATTAAATTCTACAAAGCCGTGTCGTAAATATCAATAACAACTTGTCTATCTCCGGGAGTATACATTTTAATTAAAAGTAATTAATAAATTACTGTGAATCATTTCGAGGAAACTAATTGGTTAGTTTACTCTTTACCATAAAAGTAATTCAAAAATTATGAATGTGAGCTTAATGTTAAATATTTGGTAATTAAATCAATACATTTAAATACAAATACACAAATTATACATAATGGAAAATATATCAATTTTCAATGTAGTTTATTAATAACCAACATGACACACGCATCTCACTCCGTGAAATTATTCAATCGATAACATTTCTTTAAATGAATAAAAAAGGAAATCAATAATATTTTATTTAAAAAGATATCACAGTTTAAGAGACATATGTTGCCCAATTATGGTGACAAGTTTGTATAAGAAGGTATGTACATCTCGGTAGCCCTTCAAATCAATCAGTATTCAGATCTCATGTGGCAGTGAGAAAGAATTAAGGCAACATGTTGTGATCGGACAGGGAACAATAGAGACGGAGCACGGACAAAAACCAGCACTCATGCAAGCACAAAAGCAGCTCCGCCGTGCCTGCGCGCGGCCCGCGGCCTCATCGAGAGTATTAATTAGTAGCCATAGGGTGACAATGCATCAAAAAATCAATTGCCAATCATTACGCTAGCCTACAATTTTACCTTAACGACCACCTAAAAACGCTTTATACTACCGAATTTTAAAGACAAAACGTGCTCCCGATATTTCGAACCGTTTACATTTTGAATATCGTTTAAAGAGTTCTAGTTTTTGCCAGGGCCCACATGAGTTCGTTGTCCGGAAAATTAGCCGTAATCATGGTTCTCCTAATTAACGAAAAAGTGTCGCCATATCGAGGCGCCAGAAAAGGATGCCCGAATTACTCGTACATTGGCCGTCGTGAAACTCAAAAAACCGTTTAAAAATCACTCGCTCCGCCCATCGTCCGCCCAGCGACTCCTGCTCACTTATGATTTATCGTTACGAGGACAACCCGCCCCCCAGACTAACTAGCCGGCTTCCGTCCCGCTAATTATACGTACACATCGCCCTTACAAAATCTCAAATCGCATTCTCAAGCCCGGCGTCGCGACTCGCCGCAACTCAAGTCACCGCTCGCCGTAATCAAATTCGACACGGCTTATCCGTCTTAATCGTTCGACTTCTACACACGTGCTGTATCCGCCGCATCCGCACTCGCTGGCCGGCAGCTGTTTACCTTCTTCCGATGCCACTCGCCTCCACGCTATTCCTTTTATACGATGCACGATGAAACATATGTCACATCCACTTATTATAACGCGATTAAAAAGGCCACGCGAAACTGGCTACTGCATTAGGTCCGCGATGTTGCAGGTTATTATAATCCTAGTATTAAATGTTTATAGTTACATATAAATAAGTAGCCGTACTTGCTTTAAGTACGTGCAAAGTAAAATAATACGTCGTTCTTCGGTATTGTTTGCTGATTTAGTAACCGGTCACGCATCAAGGACGTGGATCGAACGTATTCAGAATAATTTGGAAGTGGACATGGCCAGTTCTCACGCTATTGGCATTCTTACTCTGTAGATAAGAGGTATTCATATGCATACGCATAATTCCTTGATATCTTCAAAATTTCTTCGTTGTCGGGACGCGCTACTGGCCACTTCCACAGCCGCAGTTGACACCTTCTACGGGAGACACACGTCACTCGTCGGCAAACTAATGTCCGGGGCAACCGTGACCCCTGACGCCGTTGAATATTTTATTCATAAAACATTAAATAATTCTTCTACGCGTTTGCGTTGACAGCCAACCATAAATTTTCCAACGTATAAAAAAGTAATTTAAGCGAGTATAAAGTAAATTAAACTAATTTATGAAATAATATAAATGCAGTCATTTTAAATATTATAAACACGGAAAAGCTGTTCACATTGAAAGTGATAAATAATGGATGCGCTCAAAGTTTCGTTCAAAACTTACAAGCCCCTTCAAAAAGGCTGCCGGTAAAACTAATAGCTAGACAATTTTATCCATGACAAATTGGTCGCTTAACCGACGCACGCTGTTCTGAATAAATTATTAACAAGCTCAGTTTGAAAAAACGTTGTTGTTTAATGTGGCTCGCCGAGGATACAGCGCTGCCGGCCCGCCGCGCGGAGCTCACAGAGAGGCATGCACATGCAGCGGACAATATCCAAATACAAATAATATTAACCTGTGATTATTCGGTATAACAACCGATCATAAAGGAACTGAATAGTCTTTGTATCACTAATAGACATTTAATAAACCTCTTTAGTGTAACAACATAATTTCTGAGTTATATAATGTTGGTAGGATATCTTAGACCAATCAAAATATTTGCCTTTATGCACCATCATTTGAGTAATATTATTTATTTATATATGCTTTATTGTACACCAAGAAGAAATACAAAATACTTAAAATACTAGACATGGTTACAATAGGCGGCCTTATCGCTAGCTGCGATCTCTTCCAGGCAACCTTTGGATGGACTGGATTATTGCGATATTCTAATATAGGGTAGTGAAAATAGTGAGCGAGAAAAAATAAATAAATAATTATTGATGTACATGCTATAGTATATCAATTTACATACATAATAATATGCATCTATAATATAAATACATACAAACATACATACATACATATATACATACATACTAATATACATATACTGAGGTAACTTTAATGAAGATATAAGTAAAGAGGAGCAAAAAAAAAATTAAAATATAACAGGATAACATGTTACTGCAGTGACAAATAATGTATCTTAACAAGTCTCTTAAAACTTGGCAGTGACTTAGCTTGCCTGATAGACAGTGGTAATTCGTTCCACAAGCGAGCAGCATGAACAGTAAAAGACTTGTCGAGAAATGATGTGCTGTGCTTGGGAATCTCTAGTATCAAATTCTCTGTTGATCTAAGAGTTCGTGCATGAGTTTGACCTAGGAAATTAAAACGGTTTTTAAGATAGTGGGGGCTGGAGGGATTGAACAAGATACCGTATAAAAGGGAAAGAATTCGAGTATAACGGCGAAAACGTATTGATAGCCACTTGAGTTTGACACGAAATTCGGAAACATGGTCATATTTGCGAAGGCCAAATATGAATCTAATGCAGAAATTCTGAAGTCTTTCAAGTTTTTCCATTTGGGCTTCGGTGATGTCGAGGTAGCTAGCATCAGCATAATCAAGGAGGGGAAAAAGAAGAGATTGAACCAGTGCGATTTTCGTGGAAATCGGTAGAAAATTCCGCAATCTCCGCAAGGACCCCGCAGCAGCAAACAATTTGCGACTTACTTGTTGCAGCTGGGGACCCCAGGATAGGTTTTGGTCGATGATTACACCCAAATTCTTAACAGTATCACTAATTTGAATAGCACAACCATCAAACAGAATTTGGGGTAATTGATCCGTATCTAATTTAGATATCAACCTGGAGCTGCCGACAACAATGACTTGGGACTTAGCAGGGTTGACTAATAGTCCGTGAGACTTACTCCATGTGCTGATACTCTCAAGATCCTTGTTGATGGAATTAATAGCCTCCGTCACCCTGCCCACAGGAGCATGATAATATATTTGTAAATCATCTGCATACAGATGGTAGGAAGAAATCAGATTTTTTGATATTGAATTAATAAAAACAGCGAAGAGTAAGGGAGATAAAACGCCGCCCTGAGGGACGCCAGTAAGTGTATCGCACCACGAAGATACTGAGTCTTCAATACGAATGCGCTGGCGGCGGCCCGTCAGGTAACTACGAAACCAGTCAATTACCGTTGGAGATATGTTAATAGAGCACAGTGTAGTCAGCAAGACATCAAAGTCAACGGTGTTGAAAGCATTGCTAAAGTCTAGCAGAGCTAGAATCGTTAGCTTGCCATTCTCCATCGCAGCTCTGATGTCATCCGTGATATGAACTAGTGCAGTAGTGGTACTATGTCCATGACGAAATCCAGACTGGAAAGGATTAAGGAGATTATAACGAGTTAGAAAGGAGCATAATTGTTGATGAACAAGATTCTCCAGGACTTTGGAAAGGAAGGGGAGAATGGATATAGGGCGATATTCAGAGAAAGATACAGGATTAGGTTTTTTGGGAAGAGGAATTACTTCGGCCTCCTTCCACAAGGAAGGGAAAACTGAGTTGGATAAGGAAAAATTTAGAATATGACAAAGGATATGGAGAATTTCGTCAAGGACAGGCAAGATCATACTGCGACTAATGCAATCAATCCCAGATGCATTGGACGAGATAGATAAAATGCTCTTTTTAACATCACAATCAGAGAATTGACTAAAGACAAATTGGGAATAATTAGGAGTTGGAATAGAAGAAAGGTCTTGAATTGTTTTATTTTTAGTAGCCCTATCAAATTTGGGCAAAGCAGTGAAATGTGAATTCAGCGAATCTAAATTTAAACTATTAGGAATAGAATCAGAACGAGATTTTCCAACTCCCATCGAACGGAGAAATTTCCAGACTTTAGCTGGATCATTGTTTTCTACAGATTTGTGAACATGTCGGCGTTGCGCATTCCTACACATCTTGTTGCAGTGATTTCGAAGAGCCACGTATTTGTCCCAGTTCTGGGATGTAGGTCGACGTTTAAACTTAGCCTTGGCTGCGACTTTCTTCGATATTAAGGCTTTAATATCGTCGGTGAGCCAGGGTGACGGAAGATGTTTCAACTTAACAGAATGAATGGGGGCATGTACATCATAGAGTCTGATGATATTAGTAGTGAAGAGATCAACTTTCTGATCAATCGATCTTGAGTTGAGTAGAGGACCCCAGTCAATATTGCCGGCATCCCTGCGAAGATTTGCAGAATTGATTTCCCGAAAACAACGCTGCATGACCACTTTGTGTCTTAGTTTGGGGAGGCGGACTTTATAAGAGAGATAGATGAGATCATGGCATGAGAAAGAATCGGCAGAGCACTGTCCATGTTTTTCGACGAGATGAGGAGAAGATACAATCATGAGATCAAGAAGAGAAGGAATAGAATTAGGGAAATGATGAGTAGCATTTAGAGGCAGGACAGATAAGTTGCTAGAATTTAAAATAGAATAAAGAGAGCAAGAGCGGTGGTCATTCCTAATAAGGCACGTATTAAAATCTCCCATGATTATGGTGTGACTGTACGAAGGAGTGAGGTTAATTAGGATAGATTCTAAAGAAGAGAAGTAATCAATACGTAAGGACGGACAATAATACACACCGAGAAGTATTTTCGAATGATGGAGTTCAACCTCCAGGAACAAATGCTCACCACCATTACAAGGTGGTGGCTGTGGCGACGCATGAACCAAAGTGAATGGGATGCCTGTTCTCAAGTAAATGGCGACGCCACCACCACGACCAATCGAGCGATCATTCCTGAGAAGTTGAAAACCAGGTAGAGAATAGGAACTAGACGGAAGACAAGGCTTAAGCCAGGATTCAGAAACGAGAATAGCGTGGAGATTCGTACAGTCGAAGCTAGCTAGCATATCAGGGAAATGAGCCGGAATACTCTGAGCATTGATATGCACGACATTAAAATTCTTTGGAACAACAGAGAACTGGGAGGAAAGAGTGTCTACAAGCGACGGAATACTAACGTAACTACTGCTATCACTGTTATCATCTGCAGAAAAAAATTCACTAGAGTCACTAAGAATATCAGACATGAACAAAAAAAAAAAAAATACAAAATATATATAATATATATATATGATATAAATAATATTTTTATGTGAATACTGCCTTAATATGCGCTTATCCACAAATCCACCTGCCGGTTGTGTAGAAGTTTATCACAATTGTAATAAATAGCAGGGACAATAGTACGAAAAAAGAAAAAAAAAAAAAAAATAACATGCTTCTTATCATAGACTAACTTCCATTAATACAAATCAAAATATTCAACAATACATAATTACAAAGAAAAAAAAAAGTATATAGAAAAAACAATAAAAATTACTGACTATTACTAAAATGATATTGTAAAAACAAAAAAATATATAATGCTAATTCCAGGTAAAATTATAATTAAAGAAAAACAACACAAAATCAAGTATTTTGTCATGTGCATTTCTGAACGAAACTTAATCTGTCATTTAAGACGTAATATTGTAAAATGTCAACAGAAAGGTTATGTTTCGTAATGTAGGTGGATAAAACATTAAGACAATGTAAACAACATTATTACGGGTAGAAAACCTTACGGGTAATATTAGTTAATTATTATTGCTTTCCTCAAAACTATTAAGTAAATAATATTCAACACGCCATGTTTTCGAACGGCCCTTCCGCTATTGTCATGTAATATATGTTTTCAATATCATTATTAATGAAAGAAATTTTACGAGCAAGCATGCGGTCCATTTACAATATTACCCACAATATGCATTAATCATTTCGCTCATTAATTTATGATATCGTTGGTACACCTTTTAGTGGCAGTACATAAAGTAGTCATGACTTATCTATAGATGATACGAAATCGTATGGGAATCAATATAAATAAATTGCCCAATAGAATTGCCCGAGGTACACGCTTGGCCCGAGATCAGATACTATAACTCAACACGCAACATATCAATTAACCCATTCAATGCGGCAACAAATTTTGCTCTCGCTACCCAGATGCGGCATACTTATTAACGCAAACGCCGATCGGCGTGAGCCGCCCCTGAGAGATAAAAAATATAAAACGCCGATCGGCGTTTTCAGCACTTCGTTATGAATTTCGATGGATTCATTTCGAATTCATGAGATTTTTTCAGTAGTACGCTATAGTTGTTGCAATAACGACTGTTGTTAGCAAGGAGCAGAATTAATTTAATTACTTTAACCAGTTTTATATAAGATTCGTGAAGATTTGGTGATAGAAATTTCAGAAAAGGAATATCTGCAGTTTTTGTAATAGATTATGGATTTAAATGGTAAATAAATTATCTTTATTTGATAAGTATTTCTATTGTGCTCTTACAAATTACAAACATCCTGTTAAAAGCATAAAAAAATATATTATTGATAACTTCGAATATTATCAGGGGTTGCAAACCATTTACTTTTTTAATTTCACAATAATTAAATGTCAATACATAGATAATGGATAGATACTTATTATTATTAAAATGATCAAATTTATTTAAATAAAATAAATTTATTTAAAAAAAAAAAGTATCCTCATATTATTGTTAATTGTCGGTGTTTCTCAATCTCATAAATATTTTCTGTCAATCTTCTTGATAGAAAAAAATACCTAACTGGGTAAAAGTACCTACTCAGGTATTCACACGTACGGAATAAAATACGAAACACAATTTGAATAATAATTTATTTATTGTGAAGAGGGCTAACATACTAGAACAATTAAGGTCAGTTTGATCATCAAAAATCTGCTTTTATTGATTATGGTTTGGTTTTAGCAAGTATAACAAATAAACGTACGTTTTATGCATATTTTTTGGTAACAATTCTAATTACAATTGAATGTGAAAAGAATTGGCTACGGGAACTATTCCAATCTGCATATTCTAGCTTGGTATGCCAACAAAACTCCAATGCCAAGAAAATGCCAAGAAAACTCAGGTGTGTGCGTTCACGTGCAAAAAATCCCCGTTCTCTCCCCTCCCCATTCTTCAGGGTCCCCTCTCAATGCGGAATGACCTAAGTATCCTTGGTGTGGATATCCGCTGTGATCTCAATCCAAGGGATCACATCGAGGGCGTAATATCTGCCACATCACGCAGGGTTGGGGTCCTGAACAGGGTGCGTCGGTTCTTCACGCCCGGGCAGCTTTATCGCTTGTATAAAGCGCAGGTCCGGCCGGGTATGGAGTACTGTTTGCACCTCTGGGATGGATCCGCCCAGTACCTGCTCGATGCCTTGGATGAATCGCAGCGGCGGGCCATCCGCATTGTGAATGATGCAGTCGTTACGAGCAACTTATCCAGTAGTTACTCTGGCTACAATGTCCTTCCTTCCGAAACACAATAATGCATTTCAACTGCTGTTTGGCGGGAGAAAAGACATTGCGGTGGTACCCACCCAGGCTGCCTCTCACATATGAGAGACCTACCACGAGTTATTCATTGTTGTGTTTAATTCTGGGCTGAAAAAATAATAATTAAAAAGTTACTTTGTGTCACGCAGTGAGCAAAATCGCATTTTGTTAATATAGTTTAATCTTTTAATTAAAATACAATAGTCGTAATAATCTATAGACACTTACCTAATTCTCAATTTGTGTGCCTGATAACGTATGATGCACTCAATCAATCTTTCAAAATACCCAAAGTCGTCGTCTAAGCAAAATCACAGGATCCGGGAACAAAGCAAGGGTCGTCGAAAATCACATAGAAAATTTAGAGAACGTCTGTTTACCGTCAATGGTGTCAAACAATGCAATTAATCAGACGTTACCTGCGCCCGTGCGCATACAAAATAAAAGGTGTGTTGTGATTGGTTTCTTTGCAGTAATATGAGTATTATTATATATAACTTCGTTTACGAGTAGTAGATTTTAAGTAAAACATAACGAAGAAGTTTTGGCTATTTGAAAATAATCTTCTTCTTCTTCTACCTGGCGTTATCCCGGCCGGTATTTGAAAAAAATAATATGAATAAATAAATATAATATTGATGTTTTTATAACCAATAGTTGTGAATCCCTGAAAAACGCCGATTGGCGTTTGCCGCACCTGAGTAAGAAAACTCAACTTTTCTAGAACTGAAATATCCAGAAACTATTTGTACCAGGCTTTTCCCTGATAAATTATAAACACATTGGTCTATATTTTATAATTAAAACTTCCAATTTGGGAAAAATATAAAATAACTCTACATTACGCCGATCGGCGTTGTCAGCATCTGAGTAAGAAAAAATAATACGCCGATCGGCGTGCGCCGCATTGAATGGGTTAAAGGGTGTATTAAACATCCTCATCTACATATACAGAGTGTGATTTAAATGCGAATACACAATTTATGTATTTATTAACTTGTTACTCGCATTGACAATCTAAAGTGTCAACTGTGAAATAATACGTTGGCGGTTGGATTCGTTTAAACTATTCTATACCGTATACGTAGTACATACCATGGTGTGTATACATATATGGAGAGCGTAGATGTTCCCAAGCTAAAGGATATTGTGTGGAATAGAAATTACACCGATATGCACAAAGCGTCGCGAAACATTTTGTTTTAAATCTCGATGCTATCTCGTAGTGGATTACCTGAATGTTTTGGAATATACGAGTGATACGACGCAAGTTTAAGGATGCAGTTAAACGTGTAATCGGCGGCATAAGTTACGTCACTTTGTGAGTTTGCAGGCAATATTATTATGCGATTATTTACTTGAAAGCTGACATTTCCATCAGGCAGGGGAGCAAAGGCTATCGCACTGTGTGTTGGTACCACTTTACACGCGGCACTAACGCCGCGAGATATCTTTGTTTTGTCATAAATCGCGACTTTATTTACGATCAATATCTACCGGTGATTTATACGTCACTATTACACCCTATCAATACACGGGGTATGAGCATCCTTTGTCTCACGGGACGCCCATAACGTCCAGCTTATTGGAATATAAATAAAGTAGCTTTTCTTGAGTGTTATTGAACCTTTTGAATTGTGCAGCCTCCTGGGCAAGCCATTAGTTTTCCAGACGCAAACGCTTCGTATCAAATGTTACAATGGTAAAAGATTTTTGAAATTCTTACTTTCGAGCTCTTCTTTAACAATAGGGCACATAATGTAATATGTATTATAACATTTGTGGTTTTTTAATGTAAATAGTATTGCATATAGATTTTAATAATTTTTATACGTTTTATTACTGTAAAACTTCTCAGTAAGGAATAAAACATGGCCACCACATCGGCTTATTTAAAACTTGATTACAGTTGGATCTATGCAAAAAAATATTGGTTCGTGAACCTACCACAAGAAATTGTAGCACCGTATATTGAACTTAATAAAATAACACATTCATTGCAAAAGGCCAACAATATTGGCAAAGTCAATAAGGGCACATAAAACTACAGCCACAGTTTATTGTGACTTCAAGTTGAGATTTAAAAAAACCTATGCTATAACTTCTGCACACTTAAAGAGCTGAGTTGAATACTTTTATTTCTTTTACAAGTCTGCACCAATGTTGTTCGTAGACTTGTTGACAAGAAATAACTTTACATAAAAAGGTAGTAGAACATCAATTTTGATAAATAACTGCCATATCCAAAGCTGAATTGCAAAAAGGTCACAATGGCATTTATGTGGACAACTTGATGACTATGTCAAGAATTAATTTATTATCTGGCTCCGACGATGCGGCCGGATCACGTACGGTCTAATTAAAATCTACCATCAGAGTACTTTCTACATATTCTACTAGATAACTACGTAAGCTTACTTGGGCGAGTTTTTTATAATCCCTTAATGGGTTTAGATACGACCCGAGCTCCGAACCGGTGAACATAACTTTCTACGGAATGGGAAAAATTTACTTGTACATTCAACACGTCATTTCATGTTCATCCAAAACCTGTTTTAATTAACGCTAAATGAAACTGTCTTCGTCAATCTGCTAATCTTTGATTTCCTCAAACAAAAAAAGCAAACAACAAATATTTCCTATTACCTCACAATTTTGATTGTAAACATCAACTTCTGGGACTAAGAATATTTAAATTGTGCAGATCTTGAATTATTTTCGGACACCAAACTATGGTTTCATTTTTTTAAATATAATAAATGATTAACCTATTAATTGCTAACAAATTCGAGCTTTGACAACTTTAGAAATAGGAGAAAAGGAAGGCTTCTGTCTAGCAATGAGACACCCTACCAAAACGAATAAACAATGCTAAATATCTTAAAATTTATATTACAAACGTTAGCCCTATACAACTAAAACCAATGACATTAAATAATAATAATACAGTACAACACACTGCGTATACAGACACAATAAAAATATTGAATGACAATAATAAAGCCAACAATGTCATTAGAAGCTGTCGAGGCGGGTCGGCGGGTTATCTTGCTTGCGTCTACGATGCTTGTCAGTTCCTCTTAAGCACACGCACTAAAGCAAGCAGACTTAGATCTCTTAACGCGGTTATCAATGATAAATTAAGTAATAACCGCAATTGCCGGGGCAAGGCTTATTAAAAGAGCAACATAGTTGAACGATAATGTGGTGCGTGTGAAACATTGTTACATCGCAAAAGTAATTTGGATCATGGTTTTATTACTCACTCTTTTTCATTAGTAGATTTAAAATATGAACATTACCAATTGTCTATTTCTCCCGTCAAACAGCAGTGTAAATGCACTGTTGTGTTACCATCAGGCGAACGGCATGGTCGTCTCACCATTCACTACAATAAAAATGCCTACTAGTCGATATATTTATGCCGGCCAGATCGTATTGGAAACGCGATCACCATGTCATCATGATGTGTTATCCAGCATCGAGCACGGTGGTCGCTATCAGAACAGATACGAATAAGCTCCCATCCGCAAATACATCCCTTTCGCCTGAATTATTTTAATTAAAAATAATTGGTACCATTGCATATAAATGTTGAGAGTACTTTGACCTAAATATGTCCAATTAATATAGAGGACGTTCCTATGTTAGAAAGTTGTAGTCGAGCGTCAACATGTCCACAGAAACTGTAAAAGCGACTGGAAACTAACAACAAACAAAGTTATTCACTAAAATGTCCAATTAACTTGCATGAAAACTAACAATATTATAACCATTACATTTTCAATTATTCACACACATAATTGAAATTGGGAGGTAAGAAAGAAGCTTGTTCAAAGAACGATTGTTGGAAAAACAAAATCACTATCGTATTGGCAAATTTCTAATAATGTCTGATTATTGTCGTAAACCAAAATGTTACTAATAAATAAGCAATATCAAATAATCTTTGTTTTATGTAAAATATTCACTGAGCGGTGCGTAACTCACTGGCCTTTGCAAATATTTGACTTCGTTCAGAGATGCACGATTAACCAAAAACGTGCGTTTAAGACTATCGAGATCTAAACATTTAGAGATAGGACCAATTAGTTGCTTACTCACTTGAAAACCCCTACAAAACGTACCCATCTTTGTGTATTTCTATAACAAAAACGGAATAACACACACTAGCTATAATACAAATATTTAGTACAAAAGTACCACGAAATAACGAAATGAAAAAATATATTGGTTGTTATAACAAGCCAACTTAACTGAATATAACTTAATGATTCATAAAAGTTGGGAAAAAAATGTTTCAAAGCGTTGGATTTCCAAATTTATTTTATTTTAGTAGTCATTAAATTTAATTTATTGCTACGGTGCTACTATTAAAAGGCTTAGTAGGAACTTATCTCTAGTTTCGTTTCGTAGTAGACATTTTAGGGTTCACCGGAGAAAACGTAGAAACGATACGATTATGACAAGATGTTGGTGACAATTTAGAGGTGTTGTTATGTAGAAAAGGCTTTATTTAATTCCCAGCTTGACCATTTTGCCATTAATTTCTATGGGTTGTAATCTAACAAAACACAAAGTTACACCAGTGTAAATAACAGGGTATTTGGAAGCTTAAATAATTTTAATCATGAGAGAATAAAAGTGATTGTTATTTTCGTCTAGTTAAGAAGTATATTTATAATCATCGAGTCCAATTTCCAAAATAAATGACTTATAAGTAAAAACATTATAATATTCTAAAAATTGTACAACTTTTTTGACCAGATTGTTATTGATTTAATTAAACTAACATCACTTCGTACGTATAAAAAGGTGTGATATACTCACGATTGACAACGTTATCAGCAATAAAAACACGGAACTTACCTGAAAAGAAAAATAAAAATGTTAATGAATGATTTTCAATGTTATGCGTGTGTTGTTAATTAAATGTCGGTCACATTTTATTGGTAAGGACGACATCGGGATGGAACTTGCATACCTGAGAGCTCTCAAAAGAATCTTATATGATGAATTTCTCAATGCACACAATATGGCATCGTGATGGACATAGGCCATAACTTGTCTTGCAAAAGAGACACATGCCCAGCAGTGAGCTGCATAATGTGGGCTTATATTATTCAACAAATAACTGAAATCATTCTTGACAGAACTCCGACGGAACGCAAACATTTAGAATTATATATTAAAAAACAAAAATGTTAGTTAAAGTTAAT